>OY848924.1:1170213-2370213 GCA_963693285.1 Xestospongia muta | reverse complement strand
TACATTATCTGTATTTACTTATTGTGATTTCTTAGGATGAAATTATATTAGCAGCTGCTGTAAGAGGACTAGTAGATATAGTGAAAGAAGCTTTAAAGAACAATGCTAATGTGAATGCTAAAGAGAAATATTTAGTAAGTTATATCTTATTTTAATAAATGACTCTTTTCTAGTAAAGGATAGCTCATTAATTTCACAATTATAAGTTTATTTAAAAAACAATATAATATTTTCATGAGAAGTCAGATATACAAGATTTAATACTTTGAATAATATTTTTTATCATGAAATATTCAAAACCTAATGAGCTATACTGTATATGTCATGACATTGTAATATAGGAATCAATATGATGATGAACACACTAGGACATTGTAATAGTTTGTTTGTAGATACCAACAATTGAAAACCAAAGTATGATACTCAAAGCCACAGTACATAATAAGAATCCACAGTTCAATGTATAATTTGACTTCTATGTTATGAACTTACTATATCTAGATACCACAATAAACAATGTTGTTGTATTGCTATAATAGACATTGTTTTATCTAGAAAGCAGTTAATCTCTCTTTTCCTATTTCTATAAGACTTCTCCATCATTTTACTTTATTGACATTGTCCTTCAATGTTAATGAAGAAGGAATATTTTAACCCAGACCTTTAATTAATATGTCTATTTTGACATTTTGCCACACTTCCTACTAACCTTGTACTATTAGTACAACTTTTTGCCAAATTCAAGTTTATCAAAAAGACTATTATTTTATTTTTAAACTAGTAGATTTGTATTTATTGATATAAGGTGGGTTCACAAAACTAAACTTGTATATGTGTCACATCACATTCTTGGTGTTGAGTTACGTAGTGCAGTGTCAATGGTGTTCATATAAACAAAATGATGTATGTGAACTAAACTCCGCCCTCATCATGGAGACTATTGTGTTGCTGCTTGCTTTACTTTAGAGATGACGAAGAAGGCAACAGAAACAAAGAAAACTATAGGTGCATCCTATATTTACTTAGCAGCTCCAACAAGTCATGATAAGACAATTCAAAATAACATGACAAAAGTATATTATTTCTCTTCACTGTTTCTTTAGTTATTTGGCTAGCAACTTTCTTCCATGCATTTTCTCTTGTTCTTACATCTTTATAGCTTTTGCTTGATACTTGCCACAAGCAAGGGAAACAACGAACAATAAGTTTCTCGTCTGCCATCAAACATGTAGTTATTGAAATTTGATTGGCCAAACGTATTACTTGGAATGTCAAGATAGAAATCAATTCTATCCTTGTGTTGTGACATGTCACGTTGTGACGTGATGTGACACAAACCTTTGAACCAGCCTATAATCTTGTCTTTGGTAAATGATATTCATGGTCAGTGAATGTCAGCCCACAAATGACATGAACATTTCTATTATTAAATTCTATGGACCTAACCTTTGAAGTCTACTTAGTTTGTGAACTAACAATATAGTAGATAATCCTTAAAAGAATCCTGGTATTCACAGAGGTACCACTAGATTTGTAAAACTAGTACAAACTTGTCGTTATCTTGTTATTACTAAGAGGTGTGGTTAGAAAATGTTGTGGTTATTATTATTAAAGAAAAAGTAGCCATATTTAAAACTACTAAAAGATGTGTATAAGATGTCTAGAGCAATGTGAAGGTAAATAAGATCAAAGACAAAGTTAAAACCTAAGTATATAGAAATTTTTTCAGAAATTATAAAGTTTATCTATAGACTAAAGATAGAGATCAAAGTCACTTCTGTATTATATAGGGAGTGCACAGACCACGTGGGAAGCATAGTGCAAAAATTTCAAGCCTAATAAAAATTAATTTATTCATTATTCATAGACACACCTTTTTAATCACAAGACAGTAATGTCAATAAAACATCCTCCAAGTATAGCTTTGTAACTTGTGGTTGCAAGAATTTGCTATGAATATACTTAAAGTAATAATTGTTATCACAGGATGCAACTTGTGATTGACTATGAATATTATTAGGCAATAAAAGGAGGTACCTGGAGTACATAGGCACCCCCCCCCCCCCCCTAGATTTACCAGGGCTAATATTTGTATTAATATAATACTGCCAGTGAATGAAATTTAACTACATGTAACAACTGCCAATGTAGTTAGCAACAAATGAATTTAATTTACTCTTTTTATCACAATTCAACCTGAGCATGTCAACAATAAAATTAATACTTGTGTACTTCCTCTAGGATCAGAAAACAGCTCTACATTTAGCATCACAAGGAGGTTACTATGATATCGTACAACTATTGTTAAACTCCAATGCAGATCCCAACATTTGTGACATGGTTAGTGTATATTGTTTGTAGAGATTACTACATGTTACTAGATTTAAATCAGTATTTAATAGATATAGAATGTTATGGGTGTGGCTGTTAGTAATTTCTACATTGACTTGTTGTTCAAATTTTGTTAGTAAAGGATTAACAGAGATAGTCAGTGTCAGGTAATAGTAAGTGTGGTCTGTTATAATAGTAGTACATATAGTTGGAGACATCTTGGTATTCACAGAGGTCCCACTAGTATGATGTGCCATTTGTGTCAAACTGTTCTGATGATTGTAGACATTGTATCATTAACATTATACTGTACTTTTATACTGTTAGTAGACTTGCAGCCAAAGCTTGAACCCCAAACCCTTGAGCATAGGAAAACATTCAGTAGTGAGCCATTTTAATTTTAATTTTGAGATAGAAGATGTAACATTCAGTCCAAACCTGAAGTTATCTGTTTCCTAGAGGTGTGGTTAAAAATGGTGTGACTATTAATAATACTGATGATCATAATTCAAATATAAATTATTACTCATCTCTTGTTTCAGACCAGATGTTATAATTGTTATAGTAATACTTGTTTTAATATAATATTGTAGTCCCAGTTGTTTCTTATCAATAAAATTTTATAAATTAATTGATATATCTGTGGTAGTTGTAGTTTGTTATTTTCATTACATGTACTTCATAGTGACAATAAGAAGAATGGAGCATACATTGTGGATGTTGAATAAGCTTATGTCATCTATGGATATATGTTACTCACTAGATGTTAAACTCCCTATATCCTGAATATATTAACATGTAATAGACATTGCTATTATAATAAACTTGTGGTTACATTGAGAATACACAGTTACGCCTTAATTCTGATAGACAAAGAGTAATGTCATGGAACAATGTGTCTTATCTGGAGCTGTCCTTAACACATCTAAATTACCTATGGTTACTAATATAACTAGACCCCTCCCCTTAAAATATTAAACCATTAACATTGATGGCATACTTGAGATATATCGCAATTGGTTGCCAACAGCTTAAGATTATTGAAGAATAATCTCTCTTCTCAAAGAAGGACTAGCACTATATTGCATATCAGTGGGTGTGATTTATAAAATAATGAGGTAATATTACAATAATCAATCAGGGCAGGAAAATATTTGTTAGTTATTATACAAAATGACTTTATGATTACATTTAAAAAGGTCACTTTATTTTATACTAGCAATAACAAACATATAACTTTCATAATATATTACAATGAAATCTCCATAGAACATCTCATTGGTTATAATACTTAGAAACCCTATACCTTTTAAATGTAGTTATAAAGTCAAGTTTAAATATTTACATCATGTTAATGGAATTGATAATCATTATAAGTGTGGTAGTTATGATACGCTTGTGACCTAAATGAACTAGTTTATTATTGATGACAATGTTTATAATAAACTGGCACTCATTTAATATCTTAGATAGTTTCTATGTCTTTTTATGTCCCTGTCATTGGTCAGGTTTGACATGATAATACAATAGCTATGATTATCTGTATTGATGACTGTTATATTGACTATATAGTTTATTGTATGATAGTTCCTGTACTTTTTGTAATTGAATAACTTTTCCTCTTTTGTTTTCTAGTCAGGACAAGCACCAGCACATTATGCAGCACAGGAGGGTCATGTTGATGTTCTAAAGGTATTAATTGAAGAGGGACACACTGACATAAATGCTACAGATAATGTAAGTCATATTATAGTTACTTATGAGCTATTCCTTTGAAGTATGACATTTAATATTGTCTTCAATATTGATATCAACCTCACTCATATCCAGACTGTCCAATATTTTGATAACATGTTTTTGGCAAAAGATGTTCCAAGAACAATAATCAAAAAACAAATTTTGATATTTGCCTACAATGTGTCAAACATAACCTGTTGTCATTATATCAATCATTGACAATACTTATTAATAATCAATTAATTAATAGTCATGAATAATTAATACACAAAATTTAGCATGCTCTATGTGACCTTTATTGTGTGCATCTTGGTGTAACTTGTACCATAATGATGACATCACTATATGTCATGTTTTGATAATGGTAGTATAAATGTATGGTTTAGTTTTTTTGAGTTTAGAAGATTAAGGCTTTACAGTGCTTCTTGGTCACTTGTAACTTGTACTATAATGATGACATCAATATGTGTCATGTCATGATGATGTCATCATATTCAAGTTACACCAAGAACCACTCCCTTTATTAGCCCTCCCACATATATACACATACTCTTGTGATTTACCTGTCTGCTTGTGGCTTCAATAGTTTTTGATCCTCTGTTATAATACACTTTATGTTGATTTTCCTATAATTGGGTAACTATATCACAAATTTGAGGTGGAAATACATTGACATGTGGACAAGTCATTTTGTTCATTTGTATGTAAAACAAATATTCATATGACTAATGGACACATAGTGAGTGATACAAGGTAGCATAAGTTAGTAGTATAAGACAGTCTTTGCTTCTATATAAAAGATCATCACTACGTCTAATACATACCATAACAGCCATTTTGCATTTTCACTCTCTTAACACATGCTCACATCTATGTATACTTTACTTACATCCTCATTCCTGTTGTATGAGTCTTCATCTCTTAGGAAGGGTTGGCAATGTCAGACTAATATTGGTAATCTTTATTAACTAGTTAAAGAGGTAGTCTTTGATATGATCTCTAACATATATACACACTTTTTGTCTTAGGATTGTCATGTCAGTCTTCCTTGTCATTGTATAATGTACAAGACTTTCTTTTGAAAGATTTAGTCTTTTTTCTTATGACTATATATCAAAAGTATTCTTCAAAATTATTATAACCAAGTTAATCTGTTTATTTGTCATCATATTACACATGAAATATATATTATATTACTTATAACAATACAGTTGTTATTTATATCTTCACTTTTTTAATTTTAGGATGGCAATAATCTACTACATTTAGCCTGTCATAGAGGCAGTGAAGAAACCATACACTACCTTTTACATAATCTCCAGCTAGATCCAGATTATCTAGTAGCTCTAAACAATCGTCATCAAATGCCACTGGATCGTATTCCACCACATGTATCTAGCAGTAATAGATTTCAATTACTGAAGTTGTTTCAACCATTCCAACAATGTCACAGAGACTACCTCACAGAATCATACGCTAAAATATTTCTCTGTGGAAAGACAGAAGCTGGTAAAAGTTCATTGGCTGCTATTATCTCTTATCGTGCTGACAAATCGTCTTTTCATCACTATGATCCAGAAAAATGTATTGAAGGTGTTGTATTACAAACCACTGGAATTGAGTACCACAGTGTTCATAGTAGGGAAATAGGAAATGTTGTAATTTACGATTTTGCTGGACATGCAGAATATTACAGTAGCCATGCTGCAGTACTGGAAACTCTCTTGTTGAGGTCACCAGCTGTCTTTGCAATTTTAAGCAACCTTACCGACGATGAGGAGACGATTAAGAAAGACCTGCTTTTCTGGTTTAACTTTGTTGAAAATGTAAGCATGAAGTTAATTAGCTCAAGTCAAGTACTTGTCCTTGGAAGTCACGTTGATGAACTGTCCAGTGAAAAAGACTTCCAACCTTTTGTAAATGACGTAGCTAATCTGGCTGTTCGTTTTCAGAATTACAAAGGGTTTTTCCCAATAGATTGTCATCGACCAGGAGGAAAAGGTGTAGAGATGTTTATGGAGAAATTAAAAGAGAGCTGTGAAGCTGTTGTGGACAAAAATGACAAGATGAGCTACCACTGCCACTGTCTAAATTCTTATCTTCAACAGCTGGAGGTGGTTGCTATTAGCCTAGATGAGCTGTGTTCCAGATTAATGGAACTAAATGAGCCTTGTCTTTTGACCGATCGACCAACAGTGCTAGAATTTTTGACTATCCTTGGAAGTAAGGGTCTCATTTTGTTTCTGGCTAACACATGGGTGATTATTAACAAAAAGGCTCTCTTAACTGAGGTAAATGGTGTCTTATTTAATAAAAGCATTGATCGTGTGCATAAACCAGTTGCCAGTAATACTGGTATAATGCCTGTCTCTATTCTAGCTAACCTTTTCACTAAACACAATACAGATATGCTGATTCGTTTCCTAACAAGTCTACAATTTTGTCATCAAATAGACTCTTATGCTGTTTCTAGTATCACTAACAATGTACCATCTGATGACTTCACTATTAGTAAAGATGAGAAATTTTTATTTTTTCCTGCACTTATTACACAAGATAAACCCACTTCAATCTTTGAAACAACAGACGGATTTGGTTGGTGCCTATGGTGTCCTGAATCACATCAATTTCTCTCCATGCGTTTTCTCCATACTCTTCTTCTTCACTTAGCTTATACTTGTTGTTCTTGTCCTCCTGAGGGAAATGATGATATTACTGACAATGCAGTGTTCGAAGAATTACATCGAGTCTGTACTATGTGGAAAAATGGTATTTATTGGAAAGAGGAGAATAACGTTGAAGTTATGGTTGAGGTTACTGAAGACAACCGATGTGTTACAATTCTTGTGTCTCACAGCAGTTTAATAGAAAGTTATCAACTCCGTGCATCACTCATCAAAGAAGTACTTAAACTTAAAAATGAATTATGTCCATGTACTTCAAAACAGTTTATTATTGCACCTGGTGATATTAAGGATGTCATGGAAAAGAAACAGAAAAAGCGTACACTCTATGCTCTGAGAAATGTTGCTAAAGGAGTACTAACGAGAGAAACCGTTACTTCTTCTACCGACGAATGTGTTCCTGTCCATTTAGTCGTTGGTGAAAAGGAACCATACCTTTGTATTGCCCCTCTTGTGACCAAAGCTCTCTTTACTGACACCAACAAAGATCTACCACTATCAGATCACTATGTCCAATGTATAAAAGAAGTATGTGGAGAGATCATGTCCCTCTATCCATCATCAGATTTTACACACCTCTCTGTAAGAGAACATCTCAACAAATTTAGTATTTTTGCTGGACGTAATCCTTTGGTAAGTTTACATTGACTTTATCTTAACAGTGTGTTTATGAAATTGTTTTATCTTCTCTACATAGAGTATACCTTCTCCACCAATAAAAGATGACTCGGTTATTATTACAGATTTTATTAATCCTGTTACCAAACCTGACAAACAAACGTCATTATCTATTTCATACAATGTTGGAGGTATGTCTACATGTCAAGAAAATGTCATATTTTCAATAATTTAGTTTATTTATTATTTAGTTTTCATGTTTTTATATCTACTACATTTATATTTGATTACTTTCATTAATTGTTATATATTGTTATATTACAGGTAGTAGTCAGGAGACAATGTTAACAAAGGATAGTTTAACTGATGAATTCAGTCATTTCCCTAAATTATGTATGTTAGACAATCTTATATAACAGTTCTTTATCTTATTGTACTTACAGTGGAAAGACCTACAAGACATGAAGTTTTAACCCAACTAGCCTGCATTAATTTTCAATGGCGTAACATTGGTAATGGTCTTGGAGTGAGTTACAATGACCTTCAAGGTTTGGCTGAACATAATGATTCAAATCAAACAAGACTTGATCAAGTCATTCAAAATTGGCTGGACATGAATGGTCAAGGTGAAGGTGCTCCTGTCAATTGGATGACCATTTTAGATGTCGTAAAGGGACCACATGTTCAGAAGAAAGCTGATGCTATGAAAATATATGAAAACTTGAAACAAAGAATTTCTGTACAACAGATTACTAAAAGTAAGTGGACAATACAAACTTTAGTTTCTTTATTTATATAGACTGGTTACATAATAATTCCATGATCAATAAATAGTAGTTAATGTACACACATGGCAATCCTATTGGAGGTCACTTTATGAGACATTATGTTATAGCTTTACAAGTATCTTTAATTGTTATGGAATATGACAACAAAATGTTGACTATGAGATAATTGGAACGTTTATTTATATGTGGTAAACCAAAACAAATCAGAATGAACAAATTTTAAATAATAAAGCTATAATTATGTACACGTCTTTTATTACAGGTAGTAACAGTGAACACGTTAGAGAAGAGTCCTCTAGTACTCATGATAACAATGGTACATATATACACTAGTATATACTATGTTCATTGTCATACTACAATTTTATAGGAGGTGTGGCACAAACTGACAAGAACACACTTGATAAGCACAGTGATGGTAAGTTACTTTATCCATATCATTTAACCTGTACATGATTATACAATAACTCCTAATGGTAATTGTTTATGTCCTTCACAATATAGGTGTTAATAAAAGTGTTAGTGAGTCTATTACTGAGGACAATCACAGAGTTAATGGTAAGTTTATTATTACTATAATTGGTAAAAAAATGGTTCATTACATCATTATACACATGCGCAAATAAATCTTGAATTTATTGTATTTTCTTATTTTCTAATTGTTCACATATTATATATACTTTAATGTACATGTTATATAACTATTATATTGGAAAGCAATGTAACTATTAACATATAATTGTCACTTTGTTCTACTCAATATTCTATAGAATATCCTAAGGAATCAAGTGCTCCTGACTCAACTGAAGGTTCTATTTTTGAGGAGCTGTCAATGAAACATCAGGTATGATTTATCCTCTTATATAGTAGATTGTATTAATTATAATCATTAACAATTTTAATTTGTTAAAATATTAAGGGTTATTCCTCTTGCCAGTAAGTAGCTATTAACATAATAGCTTCTTTCAGTAGATTAGTGACCAGATACTCAATAGCTTAATGTAAGAAAGGGCATCTAGCATATTCATAGGTAAGATAGCAGATCTCAGTGATTCCTCAACATGATGAAAAAAGACGTTTTCACATTAAGCAAGTGGGTGTCTGGTCCTTTGACTAAGTCAACTGAGCAGTCACGTCACTATATGTAGCCACACCCATGAAGCATTCTTTGTGGTTGTGGGTTCTTAGAAGCATTCCTAAGTTTGACATAGATAGATTGATAGTTTCACTATGTGACAATAATTACTACTAACAATTACACTGTAATTCCTCACCTCCAGTCTTATCAATAATATAAACAATAGTTACATCATCAATCTTGTGTATTGTAATACTACAATACTTTACACCTTATATATTATCACTTATATCCTGTATCCAATAGCAACATTCTACTAATGAACTATCAAGTGAACACAAAGCAGATACTCTCCCTAGTGATACTACACAACAAGGTAATATAAGACACCTAAATAATAAACACCACATATAATATATGTGATTATTGTGTTTGTATAGAGTTATTTTATAGTCTAGATTGTCATAGTTGACATAAGTAGTTTATATATGTTGATAAATAGACTACTTAGAGTTGTATTTGATTACTGAGATCATGAGATATTAAGATATATTAATTAACTACTTCTCTTCTACATTGTTTACTAACTGTTCTTTAATTCAGTTATATTTCCTTTTATTGTTACGTTTTATAGACACTATTGATCCATCAGAAATATTTCTGGATTACTTTGCTGATATTTGTGATGCTATTGAAGTTAAACCCATGTTCATTGTTAATCGGCTTGTTACAGCTAGATTGATATCATGCAACTTTAAAGAAGATGTGAAAAGTATGAGTGGTGAAGCTTACGACAAAGCTGACAAAGTTGTTACTGAGCTACAACGACAGGTTGAAGAAAAAGGAATTGAGTTTTTAAAAGTTGTTTGTGATTTCCTTCTAAAGCAGAACCAGGAGTTAAAGGACATTGGTACAAGAATGAAAAGTCAACTAGAAAGTGAGACATTTTATCATACAACACTATAATTATATTAGATAATTAATATTTGTATAACTGAGTCTTTAATGATGTTATAATTGAGTAATCTACTGTATATGACAAATGTCTTTACTTTCTTTAGTATCTAGTCCTCTGCATACTTCAAAGCAAAAGTGTTATCAAAGCCAATAAAGTATATTTAGGACTGCTTGCCATATGACAGCATGTGTCAACTCACAAATATTTAATAGCAAGATGCCTTAGCTACATTAAGGAGTAAGAATATGTAAATCCCATTCTATAGCATTAGAAAACCAGCTTGTTATCATATTTAGAAGTTTAACAATTATGTATGTGATTAACTATGCTAGGAATTTAATTAAACATTTCCTTATATAGTCATTCTCCAAAAAATTCCTGGAAAAAATATTTGTGTGAATTATGTCAATATAGGACCATGCAGTTGGCTCTTACAACATGTAGGCATTGGCAAGTCTATAATTGTTTTTTAGACAAATGGCTTATAATAACAAATTTCATTGCGGTATATTTTTGCTTTCAGCAAGTAGCTGTCTCCCATACTATAGAGATTATTTAGCAATTATGATATGAATAATCACAAATGTGATAATATTATGTAAGCAGTTAGTTCGTATGCATGTGAAATGCCTGTGATCATCTTTGTTTGGTCTGAGTGTACAAATAATTCACACAATTATTAAACACTCTCAAATAACAAGTAGTAGTCATTGTAGACAACATCCTTAACTTCAACAACTCAAATCATAGGATAAGGCTTGGAGAAAGAGCTTTTTAATAATTGTGGTGATGGATAATTCTAATTTAATGTTGATTTGCCTTCTGTCTGAATTATTTTATATGACACAGTACATGTATGTACTTTGTGTGTTTGTGTGTGGACACTACATTATAAAGTTGATAACTGCTATCAAGTAGATTGATGAATAGGATAAATAAATCACTTACTTTTTACACTTCAGAGTAATATAATTGACTTCAAGTAATCTCATTAATTAGAAGCTGATAACTAGATTTCAGTTACCTCATTTTCTTTTGAAGTAACTCATTGGCTTTCTTACCTCCAATAAAGTTATCTGTGTAGCTATCTTGCTAAGTTGATTATAGTTCATAAATAATTAATTGGAAGCTATTGACTAGATTTAAAAATTGTTATCCCAATAAGCATCGTCTATCAATACTTGACTTCATAGTGACTAATATTGAGACTATAATTTGTTTATAGTTTCTTTGGTCTTAGACTCTAATCTATTATTAAATGATATTGTACATTATATGAGCTATGTAAATAGTCAAGTTTGATTGTGTCGCTAACGTTATTGTGACTATATACATTCTTTTTACCCTCTTAATTATTAGTTACAGAAAGAGTGATGAAAGAAACTGAAACTAAAGATATATTATGTAAAATAAATCCAAACATACAAACTTCCTGTTCATAGACACCACCAACTATGAATATTAGGTTTGTATTTTGAATTTTGAATTATTGGCAGTTTTCGTTTGAACAGTCTGAGTTATTAAGTCATCTATACATGTATTAATATCAATAACTTGATTAATGCTTATTATATTGTTTAACAAAGAAAAAATCATTTTTAAAAATCAATGCTAAGTTATATATTTTCCATTTCATATTAGGTAATATGGTTGAAGGAGGTATACATGTATCTACTTTACCAGATGATTTCTTGGATCAACAACCTACAATTAAAGAAATAATTACACATGCTGAAACTGCAAAGTGGAATATGTTGGGTGTGACACTAGAACTGAACAGTGTTGCACTAGCTGGATGTCATGACTGTACCAGTATGTATCAGTTATGGATACAGGAGAAAGGTCATAATGCAACAAGGAGGAATTTATTAATTGCTTTAAAAGATATTAGAGAGAAAAATGTAGCAGACAATTATGAAAAATATTTAGAAAAACAGTAAGTTACATTGTCCATACATTAATGTATACATGTAAATGGATGCCTTATCTAAGAATAGGCCTATATTATTACATGATATTGATCTATATTAAACTTTGACACTAATAATAACTTGGCCGTTTTAAGATGTAATATTAGTGTATTGGCTATTAATTTTTATATTGTTTATATAACATTGGCTTTATAATCATTATTAACTATGTAAACAACTTGTGACCACAATCAAATTAATTTTCTAATTTTGTAGATGGGAAAAAAAGAGAGTGTTATAAGTGATGTTATGTATATCAACAAGTACAATATAGTAAGTATACTAGTTACTTTAATACAAGTATGTACATGCTATGTGGATATATACATGTATACATGTATATGATAGTTCATTTGAACTATTTAAAAATTGAATGATTTGTGGCCAATGCTTTGTAACACTAGTCAAGTCAGTTCCACTACATGTGAAGGACTAAGTCCATAATTACAGAAAAGGCAAAAGAGAGGGAGAAATGTGAACCTCCTACACAAATAATTAAAATGCTCCCACACTGGTCATTTTACTGATGGATTTTTATCTATGTTTATATCAGAAATATCTGTGCTACAGGCTTAAGTTTATTTTCTCTCTGTTGCTATTTCTATGATATTCTTTATCCTAAAGCCTTCGTACCATCTTAGACTGTTGTTACTCATAGCCTACTTGTTGTTATGTAAGGCAAAAATAAATTGAATATGAGCAATAAACTAGTTTAGTAAGCCCTCACTCATAGTTAGTCATCTTGCTTAAGCTTTTTGTCTTGACATTATTATGTTGGTAGTTAAGTATATTCTGTAGTTACTGTAGTTAATTATTATCTATTAATTCCACAGATACATACCTCAATATCTGAAAAGAGAGATCCTTGTAGCTGCTGTAGACTAATTATTTAAACCAAGAAATGAAGCTGATTACACTACTTTAATTAACTACCTATGACTATGTATATCACTATACATCTGTAGAATAGTGTTTGTTCTTTAAAATTCTTTTGTGGTATTTAGTAATAATAATTAAATAGTGGTCGTTACAGAAATGGAAATATGCAATTATGTTCTCTAATGGCTTCATTCAGTTTTTAGATCAATGTAAGATAACTAACTACTTAGAACTATATTATAATAGTTTGATTTGGGGACACACACTGGAAAAATTAATGTTTCTGGACCATGAAACATCTGGAAATGTTTTGAAAATGTCAAGTATCCTGTTATGTTTCTGGTGTTTCCAAACTAAGGAAACAAAGATTTCTTTTGATAAGAAACACATGTGAAGAGCAATTTTCCCACTATATAGAAATACTTGAAAACACCAAATTTTTATTTGTATTTACTAAAGAAACTTTAATGTTTCCATTGAATTTAATAATTGCTTACAAATATAACAAATCCAAAAACATCAAGTAATCACTACAAAATTAAATACATTTATGATGTCCTCAAAAAAGGAAATGTTATGTAAATCATAAATAATTAAATATAATATCATTGTCACATAAATAACTTAAACAATAAATGACAAAATCAGAATACTCTCAACAAACCAGTACTTGATAACATGATATACTACATGGGACAAAGGGAAATGTCTTGAGATTCTTGACACAAAGTGTACTGTTTGTTCAAAAAAACACAATCAATTGACTGTACACATAATATAGTACTGTAATATATTTATTTTCCAGTTTAGCCCCATACCAAAAACATTTCAAACCCTAAAGCATAAGAATAGTATACAGAATTCTTTCTGAATAAACATATCATGATACCTAAGTCAACTAAAAAGCCTAAGGAGAAATTGAGATTACCATAGACCACAAATTGTGTAAATAGCTATGTGGTTGTATTATAAAGCTGTTAAATTTCTCACTTTACCTCAGCAGATCAAAATAACTTACTCTTACTTCAAATGGTGAAATCTTTCTTCTTGTAGTAGAACCATGACATTGTCCAAATCTACCTTCCAAGTCCTCAATACGTGTCTGTAACCTTTCTTCTGAATTTTTAATCTCTTGGAAAATTTTTTCCATTACTACAAAAATATAATATAAATGTGTACAATTTTACCATTTACCTGTCTGTTAATTATCAATGAAGTTATGGACAACAGGAGATTCCTTAACTTTAGTACTACCTTGAGTTTTTTGATTACATTTCAAAGGAATTCTTGATGCTGACGTAGCTTTAGCATGGTAGGGAGTTATTTCAGTTGAAGCTTTACCCAATGTGGTATTGTCGGTTTGGTTTTGACTAGTAGTAACTTTGGCACTAGCTTTAACACTGTTGTCTTTTGTTTTTAAAGAAGCGCTAGCATTTATCCAAGAAGGTAACTGAGATGGACCAATGGCATCTTAGAAACGAGAGAGTAGGTTCAATCGACTGTTCACTGCTATTCTTGAAGGTGTAGGAGGATTTATAACAGGACTTGAGTCATCACATTCAGTACTGTGACAGTTAGATGAGCTTGATGACAGGTTCTCAGGATACTCATCATAGTCATTATCATTGAGTTGATTGAAACAGCTAGGACTGGGTTGATGCTGATGGAAAGATAGGCCATCTTCTAACTACTAGAGCCAGAGAGAACAAGATAAAAGTTTATAGAGATCCCGCGCCTTTTGGCTACGTTATCACGTGATCACTGCAACAGTGGAAGAGAGGTATCTTGGTTACTTTATTCTAAAATGTCTCAGACATTAAGACAGTCTAAGAATACAAATTTCATGCTTTGTGGACATTGTTTTAAAAGACTCTCATTGAAAACTTACAAGCAGCATCAACGATACTGTCACTCAGGAATCTGGTGTAATGTATGACAACCCCAGAAGCACAATGATGATAGCTCTTCTATCAGTTTATCTGATTCATTTAGTGATGATTCCGTTAAAGACACTGATTTTCGCCGCGAGAAAGAACAGCCGTCATTACTTTGGTAAACCTTATGAGGTGTATTGTAACTCAACTTTTGAGTTCTGTTCAGACAACCAGTTTGTACCAATAGAAAACATTCTTGGGATAGCTATTTCTTGCACTTAACACTATCAATGACGAGACAGTACTAGTTGTGAGTCCGTTAATTTCTTTAGTCACTACACCTTTCTTTAGATTTAGTCACTACACCCACATTTACAGTTGCCACGACAACACTCTTGCATATAGAATAGTTATAAAAATGACTATTATAGACAACTTTAAATGATAACTTACCAGCAATAACTCTTTCATCAAAATATTTTGGGAAAAGTTACCACACCCACTTTTATAGTTGCTATGGCAACACTCTTATATATAGAATAATTATAAAAATGTCTATTAGAGACAACTTCAAACTTTAACTTACAAGCAATAACTCTTTCTTCCTAATATTCTGGATTTAGTTACCACACCAACTTTTACAGTTGCCATGACAACACTCCTACGCATAAAATAATTATAAAAATAACCATCATAGACAATTTTAAAACTTAACTTACCAGCAATAAATTTTTCTTCCTAATATTCTGGGTAAAGTCACAACATCGATTTACAGTTACCACGACAACACTCCTATGCATAAAAAAGCTATAAAAATGACTATTATAGACAACTTCAAACTTTAACTTACCAGCAATAACTCTTTCTTCCTAATATTCTAGATTTAGTCACCACACCCACATTTACAGTTGCCACGACAACACTCCTGTATATATAATAGTTATAGAAACAACTATTATAGACAACTTCAAACTTTAACTTATCTGCAATAACACTCTCCTCATAATATTTGGGAAAAGTTACCACACCCACTTTTATAGTTTCTACGACAACACTCCTATATATAGAATAATTATAAAAATGACTATTATAGACAACTTCAAACTTTAACTTACCAGCAATAACTCTTTCTTCCTAATATTCTGGATTTAGTCATCACACCAACTTTTACAGTTGCCATGACAACACTCCTATCCATAAATAATTATAAAAATAACCATCACAGACAATTTTAAAACTTAACTTACCAGTAATAACTCTTTCTTTCTAATAATTTGGAAAAAGTTACCACACCCACTTTTACAGTTGCCATGACAACACTCTTATGCATAAAATAGTTATTAAAATGACTACTATAGACAACTTCAACCTTAGTTTACAAGCAATAACTCTTTCTTCCTAATATTCTGGGTAATGTCACAACATCCATTTACAGTTGCCACGACAACACTCCTATGCATAAAATAGTTATAAAAATGACTATTATAGACAACTTCAAACTTTAACTTATCAGCAATAACTCTTTCTTCTAAATATTTTGGGAAAAGTCACCACATCCACTATTACAGTTGCCTCGACAACACTCCTGTATATAGAATAATTATAAAAATGTCTATAAGAGACAACTTCAAACTTTAACTTACCAGCAATAACTCTTTCTTCCTAATATTCTAGATTTAGTCACCACACCCACATTTACAGTTGCCATGACAACACTCCTGTATATATAATAGTTATAGAAACAACTATTATAGACAACTTCAAACTTTAACTTACCTGCAATAACACTTTCTTCATAATATTTGGGAAAAGTTACCACACCCACTTTTATAGTTTCTACGACAACACTCCTATTTATAGAATAATTATAAAAATGACTACTACAGACAACTTTAAACCTTAACTTACCAGCAATAACTCTTTCTTCCTAATATTCTGAGTAATGTCACCATGCCCATTTACAGTTACCATGACAACACTCCTGTATGGATTATCCCAGGTTCACCTACTCCGTAAGTTCTAAATTTACTTATATGTTAGTGTGTGCAGCCATACCAGCTACATATTCAGACAAGCTGATAGCATTATTTGAAAACCTGTTCTTAAGTTCAGTAATCTTTTTGTCTCTTGTTATTGACTTTAAGGTCCTTCTGGGTGGTTTTGATCCTGTTGATAACTGTTGGAGAGATATTTCTGTGGATGTTTGCTCCCTTTGAAAAATCTCCACACATTTGAAGATGTTAGGGTGTGGTTTTCCGACGACTCTTTTAAATCAGTTATGCCAACCCTCTAAATGATTGTTGGTCCGTGGGCCATCTGTGTTGTAGACATTCCATTCAGCCTTTGGAAAGTGTCCAACTAGCCAGACATCTTCAAAGTAAGAGACGAAATTGTCAATATTAGCTAGATCAGGCCTATTAGTTTTAATGCCTTGCCATGCAAAATGAATGAACAGTATTGGTACAAAAGCTAGGGCAGCGGTTTTCCTGATGAATGACTTAAGTCTCAGGGTATCATCTTGATATTGTACTTGTAATCCAAGTGTTTGATTTTTTTGCATTATTGCCTGGCAAAAATGATAGTAGCACCCCTGAAATTGTGCATCAGAAAAAGTTAACTGTATTGCCTGCTTTATTGCTAGTTCGAAATCACTAACAACAGTCTGTGGGTTTAAAGTAAGCTGCAGTACATCAGCCTTCTGTCTGACTAGATTCATAGCCCTCTCATAAGTGCATCTTTGTTTGTTTGGAAGAAAAGCATAGATTAGCGGGTACTGCTTGTCGTGTTTGAATGCATGCATGGTGAATATTTGGTAAAACAATTTAGGACAAGTCTGAAAAGTACCGTCTACATAAATTGTATCTGACTCACATAGTAGCTCAGTATTTTTGTCTGTTCCAAATATTATTAGCTTATCATCTCCATCTCCATCCTCAGCAATAAGAAAAGGTTCCCCAGAAGGTGTCTTAACCCATTCGTCATTAAAATGTACATCTCCCCGACTTTCGGGAATTGTTGGTAATCGTTTACGCCAACTGTCATACAAAGATGTTTTACATTAATCAAATGTAGGCATCTTTGAGGCAAGATCATCTTTCTTGTTCATGCTAGCTATCTCTTGAATTGCATCATGATATATAGCAGGAATTGGTCTTGTAGTCTCCATGGCCTTTATCTTCATGTTGGAAACAATTTTTTCTATTGCAATTTCATCCTCGTCTGGCTCATGATTACGGACATCTCTTTGAGATAGAATGTTATCATCCATTGTAGTAATAGAACCACTGCAGCTCCTACTTCTCCCACATCTCCAGAAAATTCTACCATCCTGTCCTCTTCTATTAATAACATATCTGTGTCATCTATAAATAAGTGCCCTAGCTCCTCTCTTAGTAGTAGTGAATTCCATGATAAAATGAATGTTACCAATTGCAGGAGCGCATGAGCGTCACAAAGGAGCGTCAAACTGCCATTATGTTTGTATTCTAACCATTGTCGAACACAGTCAAGGATTATTCCATATAAGGAAAATACACTTATGTAGCATAAGTACTGCTAAGTATGTGACAGAGCAATGAATATTATTACAATCATCTATGGTGAGTAAAACGAAGAAGTCGAAACTAAAAAAGAAGTTATGTACATTGAGAAAAGTTTTAAAAAATTGAACCTGGAGGTTATGGAGGTTTTTGTCATTAAAGAAGTGGAAACAGTTGAACAACATATATCACTTTTTTCAGCAAGACTAGTTCTCTGGCACTACATGAAAACTAGTCTCAGGCTAGAGAAGTTGCTGGAGTTCTTATAAAGAACTTTCTGCCAGCTTTTTTGCATCTATTACAAGGATAATGAACGTTTTGGTAGTTTCCTTGCTGCGTGGTACAAGGAAGTAGGCACTTTGGTCCATGACATCTTGTCCACACGGAATACCAGGACATTTTGGAGATACCTTGTGTCGGAATATAATGATATATGTTGTTCAAGGTCACTTGGCCATCTTCTTGACTTCTTGACTTCTCTTAAATTTATCTATTTAAGCACACCTACTAAGAGGTTACAGCCCGGAAGCTATTAAAATCCAAAACACTTAGCAGTTATGTCCATATATGGACATATGTTCTAAACCTTGATTTGACAACAGTTGGTGAAGGATGTTTGACGCTCCTTCGCGTCACTTCACGACGTTCATGAGCTCCTGACATAACTGAACACAGTTTACATAGACAATAATTTATAACTAAGGAAGAAGGAACAATTGACCAGCTCATGACCATATTTGGAAGCTATGAATACAATTAACTATTGACTATGTTATGAATACAATTAGACATTCCTTATAAGGTCATCTAAATCATCTATAAAAATTACTTCCTCTTCAGTGAGACTACATGTTAACATAATTTAGTAACTCACAGTTTGACTTAACATGTCCACCATTTCTTTAACATACTGGAACTGTTTCTTAATATTAAATCCTTTGCCCCACTCTCCTCCTTCTAGTGTCTTGTCTGGATATATAGCAGTACCCACAGACATAGCTAATAGAAAATGTCGCTCCAGTATTCCCATGGATTGGTCATACAAGTTGATCTCTTTCATAGCAAACTCACATGGATTATTAGCCATGACACCTCCATCAACATACTTGCCTTGATAGGGTGTAAAGTACATAGGAGCAGCACTAGTTGCTCTAGCTGCCTTCCGTGCAGGAACTGTGGAAAGAAAGGAACAATACTTATCTATTGTTTAGCTATATATTAAAACTTACTGTCTGTTAGTTCTGGTTTATCTGTCATAAAGTTATTAAAGAATTTGACTTTAAGTGGAAGTTGTTCTTTGTTAACAGTACATATCATTATTCTAAGAAACAAATGATCATAAGTACACACTATATCAATCATACTTTGGTTTATGTATACTATTAAGTGGAGTGATCTCTTGCATTAATATCAAAGCCACACCCACTTTGAAGACAAGGTAGTAGTAACTTATGACGATCTCTTTGTGGTTTCTGTACATACCAATGAAGAGCAATATATCCTGCATCATCTTTGATATTAGGGTCTATAGTTTTATCTTTAAAGATGTCATGTAGTTGCTATAGAGATAATACATTAACTGTGTATGAGAGAAAGAAAAAGGAGAGTGTTAAACTCACATTTAAACTTGCTCTGTGAAGAGGAAGTAATTTTGATTTGGACATTCCTGACTGTAAATAAAGTAAAATTACACATCAATCTATTGTATATGAGACATATCATTTGATAATTAAATTTGAACAATACATCTTCAATTAAATATTGTTTAATATAACGTCATTGTTGTCTTATTCAGTAATAGAGTAGAAAATATAACAAAGGTTACTATTATGATATCATACTCTGTTCTCATCAAACTAACCCACTACACTTGTAGTCTTTATACTACTAATATATTTAATGATCTTATACCTGACTAATAACACTCTCTTCATCATCCATTCTAGGTCTACTATCAACAGTCATATCAGTAGTGGGTGGAGTCTTATACTTCCTCCCAAATAAAAGACTCTAAATGAACAGAAAATACTAATAAATTACATAATTTTATTAATAAAACTACATTGTGTCAATATTCATTTATAATGATGGTAAAATATACAGAGATATACAGAGAATATACAGAGAATATACAGAGATATATATACAGAGATATAGAGAGATTATCTGATCGTGTTCTCTTACATACTTTACAAAGAGGTACAATTTAAAGTTATTATAAATGTGAACTTACATGTCTGAATGTACCAAATAATCCTTTAGATTTACTTCTCTCTGAAGATGATAACTGGAAAGATAATGAGGATACAGATCTACATAATTCTGGAATAGTTTGACGTCGTTCAAAATGATACAATATGGTAGGAGACTCAGTGACAGGAGCACTTTTCTTTTTCTCTCAGAAAAAATGAACAAAATATATTTAATATATTTAATATAGTTAATATAGTTAATATAGTTAATTGTAGTGAAATATTTTCTTTACCTTGGAGGTTTATCAGGATGTATTCTCTTTTCTGTTGATGATGTAATATGATGTAATTCATCCTGGGTCTATACAGATATTGAACACAATAATAATGACATTACTTTATGAAAATCCTCACTTCATTAAATGATAAACCAGGTATTTCAAAGTTGGGTGTCTCTGGAGTTGATTCTCGTTCTCCCAGAAGACCACTAGTAGATATTTCATTTATATCCAACTATGTCAAAAGATACATAAATTAATAGATGAATAAATTGATAGAATAATAAATGGTATACTTTACATTACATAACATACTGTTTTCTCTGTAGTATCTTCTTCATTATCTCCTACATAATGATGTCATATTGACATAAAATCATCAGTTGCCAAATCTAGTATAGGTAACCGTATGAGACTGGGTGGATCAGAGTCATGAGGACTCATACTGGTACCATGGACCAGGAATGGAGCTATATAATGACCATTGGCCTTTGTTTTTCATTGTTCCTGATTTTTCTTTTGTTCAAGTTTGTATTCTTTACATCCTTTAGAATAAACACTTTTTCTACCATCATCCGGTGACTCTTGAGAAATCTCATGTTCAAATTGTATTTCAGATACCTGTATTATTGATATAGAACCTCTACCTGGTACCTTAGTATGTGGTTTTGGAACTGGTTTTTGTTCAATAGTTGGCTGTGATTCTGATGGCTCTTGATATCGAAGTTCAATTATCTTCAATGAATCTTCACCATGGAAACTAGATGGGCGTGGTCTTTGCTGTGTCTGGTTCTCACGTTCTGTTCGTCCTGGCACTGGACATCTTCAAAAGTAGTTAGAGGATCCTAGACATTTATGTCTGGGTACTGAAATAGGCTGTATTGTCTCATGCTGTTGTTGCAAAGTTGAGGGGAGAGGAGTTTCTTTTGATTTCTGTGTGTTCTCTCCTTTAATTGTTAAAAAGGGACAAGATGACTTTGGATATTAGAAACATTGAAATATGAACAGGGATTTGTAGATGAGGGATCATATGATGCCATAAGTCAGTAGATTTGCTTCTGAATGAGAGACCTGAGGTAGCCCCTGTAGTTGGAGATGATTTGAGCCCCACCCATGATTGTCAACCGACGCCCTTAACAACTGGTGATAGGCTAAGAAAAAGACGCGATATAACAGTGACTTAGTTGGTAAGTAATATAAAGTAGATGTTAATTAGTAGTATTGTATGTAGATAATATGAATCATATATCACATTAACAGTATTACAATGTTTACTTGTTGACTACATACACGAGATATGCTACTTCCTATAAACATCTGAGTGGATACTTTAGAGAGAAAGTACGTTTGCTTGCATAACTTTGCGTATTTTAGTTGATTCTGATATCAAGACAGTCTTTTCACTAGTTACAATGATAGTAACTAGTATACTGATTAGTTAAGTTGAAATAGTATCAATCTTTTATTAATGGCCCCCTTCAAATATTACTTTGACAGCTTTATAATTGAGGTAGACTGGTTTGGTTTGTGGTAACTTAGTATTAGGCTTGCATTGTATTGATGAAACTATGGTAACCAAGGTCTTGACTGAAAAGACATTTTTATAGTGATATATATAATACATTATAGTATAACTGATACATGTACATTGATATCTAATGTTCTATTAGAGATCAAGTTACTAGTACCAACCCTCTTCCAATAATGGCAGCTCAACTATCAGAAGGAAAGCAATGGAGAATTGTAAGTCATTATTAACTAATCCAGTATACTGCATGTGTTACTGTACAATCAATACATTACATATTATTATTAAGTATGGTATGGTTTATATGTAGAGAAAGACATGATAAAATGGCTGTCACACTCAATCTATTACAGTATATTGTTAATGTTCCCTCATAAATTTATTTCAATATCACTTACCATTATTGAATATTTTACAGGTAATTAGTTCTTTGATAATGTTATAAAGTATTATTGATAAAATGGAGAACTGGGAACTAGCTAAACAGTCAAATTGTTTCTCTTAATTCTTGTACTTCTTTTTACATAAATAGAAAATATTACTTGGAAATAGACTACACAGCCTCTTCATAACTCAAATTGTTCATTAAGTGATAGTTTATTATAAGCTATAGACTTTAGTTGAGTGACATTATATCTGATTATCTGTGATAATTATTCACACTATTAATATTTATTAATTTACAACTGATCATGTTCATTATCACATGATAAATACTATTAGTTATGTAAACAATGGTTGTATCTACTATCATTCTATGGAGCTGTCTCTATGTCTTCATAGTACTCACTTTAATACTTGAATAATGTACAGTTATTACTATTACTTCATCATATCACATATCAAATAAATATTAGCAACAAAAGAATGTAAAGAAGATCATTGAACTGTTTATTATTAGTTAGTGTAGTCTTGTATTTGTAGTATAGTCTAATTGTCTCTGTTAGTTATATACATAATACTAATTACATCATGTTCTTTTTATATAAATAGTGTCACTTTGTGTATTGTGTATTTGACCTGTCCTATAGTTTTATTAGTCTCATATAATACATGTAGTTGTGTGTAATTTACTAGTTTTAAATGTAATGACTTGTTTTATTATTGTATAGGATATTGAGCTTTGGATGTCTGCTTTTCATGGACATTTAGAGGAAGTCAAACAAGCCCTTCAGAAAGGAGCAAACTTGAAATGTCATTTTAATGTAAGATCCTATTAATTTCCCTTTAACCTACTGTTATTATTTCTGTCTACTAATTTGAATAATTAATTCAAATTATGTAGATTTAATGAGTATTAATTCATTTTAGCCACACCTAAATATTAATTAAAAACTTCAACATTACACAATTTATTAATTATTATTTTATTTGATAAAGTTACTGAATTAGTATCCACAATTAATAACATACATGATCTTTATATGTAGTATTTTTAATATCGTCTTATAATTTAATTGAATGAAATCCATTATATTGTGTGATAGCAATGTCTTAATTAATGATACATGGCAATGTAAAGTAATAGCTTGTATTGTGTATACACAGATATGGAATTGGATTTTATTTCATATATTAAAATGTCTTTTTTATTATATAGGATGGTTATGCACCAGCAACACCTCATACTATAGCTTACATCAAAGGCCATAATACAATAGTCCAGTTCTTAGAAAATGCAAGTGCTACTCCTGATTATGTAAGTGTATACATGTATGTAGTTGAGGTCAATATTTAGTATAACTTAAGTGTTTGATTGTTACATTGATATTATGTACATGTACATAATTACATTAAAATGTCTCCTATTTAATGCCCAAGTCCTTATACATATAACAATACATTTAATGGATAATTATTATGACCTTTACTGATATAATTGTTGTGTACCTATGTTCTGTTTATCTCCACACTACCTTTCTTTTAATATTAGTTTCTATAGCTAGTAATTATCATTAAATTATTAGTTTAAAACATATCATATAACACTAAGATACAACAGTGTTACCAATTGACTTCACATAACATTTACAATTACATTAATTAAAGTCAAGATATATTACTGAGTGTCTTAGTACTAGGTAAATGTTTGTATATCTGTCATGTTTAGGTATGTAATTAATTAATTGGTTTCAGAACGTATAACCACAGGAATGTTGATTTCATGACTAATAAAATTCAATTGACCTTATATAAAGGTTAATGCCCACTTGAAGAGTTTGTAAAATGGTTTAGTGAGTTGATTTTAGTATTTCCTATTTACCATGCTTCTATTTAGTCTTTAGTTTGTGTATCAATTTGTTAAGACTTTTTTAAAATGACTAAATTGTCTTTGACTAGCTACCCATCTTAACCCTATGGTAGCACTGCAAATCTTCCATCATAAAGGAGATCTTTATCTATCTATTAGTGAATGTTAGTACTAATGTCTTGAAATCATTTCAGATAAATAAAGTGTACATTAATATGTTGGATATAGTTATATAACACTGTACATGGTCATGTACTTTATACATAGTTAATAATGGAGCTTTTGGTTGATGAAATCTGAGTCATGTGACATTTATGTACATGTGTATTCTAGTATATACTGTTGTATTTATTATGATGTACATTATCTGTATTTACTTATTGTGATTTCTTAGGATGAAATATTGTTTGCAGCTGCTAGAAGAGGACTAGTAGATATAGTGAAAGAATCTTTAAAGAATAATGCTAATGTGAATGCTAAAGAGCAAGATTCTGTAAGTTATACCTTATTATAGTAAGTGATTTTTTTCTAGTAAATGATAACTCATTAATTTTACAATTATAAGTTCATTTAAAAACAATATAATATTTTCATGAGAAGTCAGATATACAAGATTTAATGCTTTGAATAATATTTTTTATCATAAAATATTCAAAACCTAATGAGCTATACAGTATATATCATGACATTGTAATATAGGAATCAATATGATGATGAAAACACTAGGACATTGAAATAGTTTGTGTGTAGATACCAACAATTGTTGAACTTACTATATCTAGATACCACAATAAACAATGTTGTTGTATTGTTGTAATAGACAAGGAATTAGACTAATTCTGTCATCAACAAAGTCAATACTTCATCTGTGTACACATATATTTTTAAACTGTTACTAACTCTATAGTATGATGTTCAACATGGCTGTGATATCTTCACTATACTATAACTGATTACCAGACCTAGTTATATTCTCTTACTGTAGTATTTTAAAAATTGTAGATATCATATTTTTATTCACATTATTTGCTGTTTTATATTTAGGATAATACAGCTTTGCTTTTAGCCTCACATAGTGGTCACACTGAGGTAGTTCAATTTCTGCTACAGTCAAATGCAAATCCTAACATTTATAACAAGGTCAGTGTGTATTGTATATAGTTTATATTTCATTTATTATCTCTACTACATGTACATATATGTAGTACTACCTGTCTAGTAGGACAGGATATAGATCAAAGTCAATGTAATGAATACAATTAAGTTAACCTTTTCATGCTATGTAATTAATTTTCAATGTATTTGTGTGGGTGGGACAAGGTAGCTCAAATTTGTTGTTTGATATATAACAATTACTAATATGACTGGAAAATATAATAAACCTAATATGTAAAACAATACATGAAACATTAATGTGTTCTTACATGAAATAAACCTGATCAGTCCTAAGATTGTTTTGGACCATGTGTGTATGTATATTTCTATATATGTCCACTTTAACAAGTTTAATCTATTATTATTATTAAACAATTTATTTCATTTATAGTGGGGACAGAGTCCACTTCATCTAGCATACTGGAATGGTCATGATAACATTGTTGACCTCTTACATTCTTTTGGAACAAGAGATATGGATCAAGTTAGAAATGTAAGTGATAAATGTAATAATATATTTACTGTATATGATGACATGGACATAGTGATCTTATATGTTATGATATATTATAAACATGACCTAATTATATGTGGGTACATGTCACAGTTATAATATATTATTTATTTTAACAGGATGACTTACTTTTGACTTCAGCTGAAAATGGTGATATAGAAAATGTAACTCTAGCACTTACATCAGGTGCTAATGTCAATGTTTGTCATGGTGGTAATAAGAAAGTTAGTACACTGATTAAATAGTAATAAATTACTGTTGTTTGTTAGTGTTTACTTTTAAAATAATATATTCTATAACAAAGGAGATCAATTACAGGCATTTAAAAGATTTAGCCCCACCCACTCTTGTAGACATTGTTTCATCTAGAAAGCAGTTTAATACCTCTTTTTCTATTTCCATAAGCAATTGAAAACCAAAGTATGATACTCAAAACCACAGTACATAATAAGAATCCACAGTTCAATGTATAATTTGACTTCTATGTTATGAACTTACTATATCTAGATACCACAATAAGCAATGTTGTTGTATTGCTGTAATAGACATTGTTTCATCTAGAAAGCGGTTTAATCTCTCTTTTCCTATTTCCACAAGACTTCTCTATCATTTTACTTTATTGTCGTTGTCATATAATGTTAATGAACACGGTATTTTTAACCCAGACCTTTAATTAATATGTCTATTTTGACATTTTGCCACTCTTCCTACTAGCTTTTACTATTAGTACAACTTTTTTCCAAATTCAAGTTTATCAAAAGACTATTATTTTATTTGTAAACTAGTAGATTTGTATTTATTGATATAAGGTGGGTTCACAAAACTAAACTTGTATATGTGTCACATCACATTCTTGGTGTTGAGTTACATAGTGCAGTGTCAATGCTGTTCATATAAACAAGATGATGTATGTGAACTAAACTCCGCCCTCATCATGGAGAATGAAATGTTGCTGCTTGCTTTACTTTATAGATGATGTAGAAGGCAACAGAAACAAAGAGAACTGTAGGTACATCCTATATTTACTCAACGGCTTCAACAAGTCATGATAAGACAATTCAAAATAACATGACAAAAGTATATTATTTCTGTTCACTGTTTCTTTAGTTATTTGGCTAGCAACTTTCTTTCATGTGTTTTCTCTTCTTCTTACATCCTTATAACTTTTTTTTGATACTTGCCACAAACAACGGAAACAACAAACAGCCTCAATAAGTTTCTTGTCTGCCATCAAACACGTAATGAAATTTGATTGGCTGAACGTATTACTTGGAATGTCAAGATAGATATCAATTCTATCCTTGTGTTGCGACATGTCATGTTGTGTGTCGTGCATGGACTGTGTTCATAAAAATTGATATATGTACACAACGTGACGTGACACAAACCTTTGTGTTGTTATGTGAACCAGCCTATAATCTTGTCTTTGGTAAATGATATTTATGGTCAGTGAATGTTAGCCCACAAATGACATGAACATTTCTATTATTAAGTTCTATGGACTTAACCTTTGAAGTCTACTTAGTTTGTGGACTAACAATATAGTAGGTAATCCTTAAAGGAATCCCTGCATTCACAGAGGTACCACTAGATTTGTAAAACTATATTGTATTATAGTACAAACTTATTTATATTGTTATTATTAAATCTAGCATATGAATGTGTGAGGAAAACCCTGCATATCCACATATTAGTTTAACATTAATTACCTATTGTGTTTTCATGTCCTTTGAAATGATATATTCTATACAAATCTAAACAAGGAAGTTTATAGGAATTACATGACCAAATTTATATCTTATGAGTTATATTTCAAAATACATTACATAATGAAAGGCACTAAAGTGCAGAACCTCGCTGTAGTTTCTAAGTTATTTATAAACTCTATGCCAGCTTAGGCCCAGTTATGATGTTGTTATTGCAAGAAAACTTATTAACATTCCAGAAGGTGTGGTTATAAAATGGTAAGCTTGTCATTCTGTATATGCTCATTAATTGTTGCTTGATTTCTAGCTTTACTATGTCTGTGAAGCAGTAACTGAGTAAATGATAGTATCATTCAATTGCCAAGCAAGATTAAGTGCTAATTTCGTGATGACAAGTTTCTCTGAGTCATGATGCTTTAAAATGTATCAATATTTCATATACAAATTTTATTGTAACTTGAAAATGAAACGTTCTTTGGAAACAACCCGTAGTACAAATATAAATGGATATATTATCTATTAGTAGCAGTTTTGTCAGTGCTTTGAGACGTTTCCTGAATGCATTACTTCGCTCCAAGTCCACAAAACATTTTTCAGAACTTTTCTAACGATTGCTTCGACCAACGGCCTTCTTTCTTGCTTATCCGTGGTCCTCTAAGATTCTCTACAACATACTAAAAAATCTCCACATTAAGTTTTTTTTTACTTTTCGAGAAACGGCATCTTGACCCTACAGCCTGAAAATTCTTTTGCGAGTTTTAAGCTTTCGTTTTCTTTGACGATGTTCTTGATACTACTGTTCTAAAGTCCACATGTTTTTCTATTCGTTGCTAAACGTTTGTAGCTGCTAACGCTTCGGTTGCCAAGTTATAGTAGTTCAAAAGTAACAGGCAGTGCAGACACACACACACACACACTGACAGACTACAGTACCCTTGCTTTGCGCCCACGCACAGAGAGGTTAATAATAAACAAACAAGCCCTACATATCATGTAGTTAATAATAATGGTAGCCATGATCCAAAAATAAAGAAATTATTGCTCACATCTTTCAGAGCAGGTGTTACAATTGTTATACTAATCATCAGTGGATCCGCAGTGTAGATATAGAGGGTGCACAGACCATGTGGGAAGCATGGTGAAAAAATTTCAAGCCTAATAAAAATTATTTATTCATTATTCATAGACACACCTTTTTAATCACAAGACAGTAATGTCAATAAAACATCAGGTATAGCTTTGTAAGTTGTGGTTGCAAGAATTTGCTATGAATATAGTTAAAGTAATAATATTTATCACAGGATGCAACTTGATGATTGACTATGAATATTATTAGAGAATAAAAAGGAGGTACCTGGAGTACACAGGCACCCCATAGATCCACCAGGACTAATACTTGTATTAATATAATACTGTCAGTTGTTTCTTATCACTAAATGTTTATAAATTAATTAATATATCTGTAGTAGTTGTAATTATTATATTTTTCACTAGCACACTTTACATACTAGACAGTTATAAGATGTTTTAGACTGTGTTTGAATACAATATCAATGTATGTTTTTATACATTATTTTATAGATATATGTGAGTATTGAAAGTAGTGAATGAAATTTAACTACATGTAACAACTGCCAATGTAGTTAGCAACAAATGAATTTAATTTACTCTTTTTATCAGTAATTCAACCTGAGCATGTCAACAATAAAATTAATACTTGTGTATTTCCTTTAGGATCAGCAAACAGCTCTACATTATGCGTCACAAGGAGGTTACTATGATATCGTACAACTATTGTTAAAGTCCAAAGCAGATCCCAACATTTGTGACAGGGTCAGTGTATATTGTTTGTAGAGATTACTACATGTTACTAGATTTAAATCAGTATTTAATAGATATAAAATGTTATGGGTGTGGCTGTTAGTAATTTCTACATTGACCTGTTGTTCAAATTTTTGTTAGTAAAGGATTAACAAAGATAGTCAGTGTCAGGTATCAGTAGGTGTGGTCTGTTATAATAGTAGTACATATAGTTGGAGACATCTTGGTATTCACAGAGGTCCCACTAGTATAATGTGCCATTTGTGTCAAACTGTTCTGATGATTGTAGACATTGTATCATTAACATTATACTGTACTTTTATACTGTTACTAGACTTACAGCCAAAGCTTGAATCCCAAATCCTTGAGCATAGGAATAACATCCAGTAGTGAGCCATTTTAATTTTAATTTTGAGATAGGAGATGTACCATTCAGTCCAAACTTGAAGTTATCTGTTTCCTAGAGGTGTGGTTAAAAATGGTGTGACTATTAATAATACTGATGGTCATAATTAAAATATAAATTATTACTCATCTCTTGTTTCAGACCAGATGTTATAATTGTTATAGTAATACTTGTTTTAATATAATATTGTAGTCCCAGTTGTTTCTTATCAATAAACTTTTATAAATTAATTAATATATCTGTGGTAGTTATAGTTTGTTATTTTCATTACATGTACTTCATAGTGACAATAAGAAGAATGGAGCACACATTATGGATGTTGAATAAACTTATGTCATCCATGGATATATGTTACTCACTAGATGTTAAACTCCCTATATCCTGAATATATTAACATGTAATAGACATTGCTATTATAATAAACTTGTGGTTACATTGAGAATACACAGTTACCCCTTAATTCTGATAGACAAAGCGTAATGTCATGGAACAATGTGTCTTATCTGGAGCTGTCCTTAACACATCTAATTTACCTATGGTTACTAATATAACTAGACCCCTCCTCTTAAAAATTAAACCATAACATTGATGGCATACTTGAGATATATCACAATTGGTTGCTAACGGCTTAAGATTATTGAAGAATAGTCTCTCTTCTTATAGAAGGACTAGCACTATATTGCATATCAGTGGGTGTGGTTTATAAAATAATAAAGTAATATTAAAATAATCAATCAGGACAGGAAACTATTTGTTAGTTATTATACAAAATGACTTTATGATTACATTTAAAAAGGTCACTTTATTTTATATTAGCAATAACAAACATATAACTTTCATAATATATTACAATGAAATCTCCATAGAACATCTTCTCATTGGTTATAATACTTAGAAACCCTATACCTTTTAAATGTAGTTATAAAGTCAAGTTTAAATATTTATATCATAGAATTGATAATCATTATAAATGTGGTAGTTATGATACGTTTGTGACCTAAATGACCTAGTTTATTATTGATGATAATGTTTATAGTAAACTGACACTCATTTAATATCTTAGATAGTTTCTATGCCTTTTTATGTCCCTGTCATTGGTCAGATTTGACATGATAATACAATAGCTATAATTATCTTTATTGATGACTGTTATATTGACTATATAGTTTTTTGTATGATAGTTCCTGTACTTTTTGTAATTGAATAACTTTCCTCTTTTGTTTTCTAGTTTGGTAGATCACCAGTACATTATGCAGCACAGAAGGGTCATGTTAATGTTCTAAAGTTATTAATTGATGTGGGACAAGCTGACATAAATGCTACAGATAATGTAAGTCATATTATAGTTACTTATGAGTTATTCCTTTGAAGTATGACATTTAATATTGTCTTCAATATTGATATCAACCTCACTCATATCCAGACTGTCCAATATTTTGATAATATGTTTTTGGTAAAAGATGTTCCAAGAACAATAATCAAAAATCAAATTTTGATATTTGGCTACAATGTGTCAAACATAACCTGTTGTCGTTAAATCAATCAATGACAATATTTATTAATAATCAATTAATTAATAGTCATGAATAATTAATACACAAAATTTAGCCTGTTCTATGTGACCATTATTGTGTGCTTCTTGGTATAACTTGTACCATAATGATGACATCATTATATGTCATGTGTTGATAACGGTAGTATGAATGTATGGTTTAGTTTTTTGTGTTTAAAAGGCTAAGGCTTTAGGGTGCTTCTTGATAACTTGTAACTTAATGTACTATAATGATGACATCAATATGTGTCATGTCATGATGATGTCATCATGTTCAAGTTACACCAAGAACCACTCCCTTTATTAGCCCTACCACATATATACACATACTCTTGTGATTTACCTGTCAGTTTGTGGCTTCAATAGTTTTTGATCCTCTGTTATAATACACTTTATCTTAATTTTCCTATAATTGGGTAATAGCATTCTTAGGAACTTTATATATTCTAAATAGATCACCAATTTGAGTTGGAAGTACATTAACATGTGGACAAGCATTTTGTTCATTTGTATGTAAAACAAATATTCACATGACCTAATGGACACCTAGTTAGTGATACAAGGCAGCATAAGTTAGTAAAAGACAGTCTGTACTTCTATATGAAAGATCATCACTACGTCCAATACATACCATAACAGCCATTTTGCATTTTCACTCTCTTAACACATGCTCACATCTATGTATTCTTTACCTATATCCTCATTCCTGTTGTATGAGTCCTATATGTACTTGTCCCCAGACCCTTCATCTTTTAGGGAAGGGTTGGCAATGTCAGACTAATATTGGTAATCTTAATTAACTAGTTAAAGAGGTAGTCTTTGATATGATCTCTAACATATGTACATACTTTTTGTCTTAGGATTGTCATGTCAGTCTTCCTTGTCATTGTATAATGTACAAGACTTTCTTTTGAAATATTTAGTTTTTTCCTTATGACTATATACTTTTTAAAGTAATATACCGTAATTAGCTTTTTTTCGTTGTGAAATATTTTTGTTTCACCCTTGATAAACGAAATTTTTGCAAATCGAAAATTTCTATTTAATGTCTGTTTCTAATAACTGCTACAGCATACCTATCAACAGGATTTGTTGGTTGTTTCACACAAGTTAGCTGCTCTCCGATAGCCGCTATCCATATGACCTTATAGACATGGTATTTCCTTGTGCAACAGGGCACGTCTTTCTTCATTACTCGAGCCATTACAACATGTGGTCTCACCTTTGTGTAAAAATTTCACTTTAGCAAAATTTTCATTTAATTAGAGTCAGACGAAAATTTAGCAACACGAATTTTTTTGAAATGAATATTTTGAGAACGAAATAAAAGCTAATTACAGTATTCTATAACAAAGGAGATCAATCACAAGCATTTAAGAGATTTAGCCCCACCCATTATTGTAGATATTGTTTATCTAGAAAGCGGTTTAATCTCTTATTTCCTATTTCCATAAGACTTCTCTATCATTTACTTTATTGACATTGTCATACAATGTTAATGAACAAGGAATTTTTAACCCAGACCTTTAATTAATATGTCTATTTTGACATTTTAGCAGACTTTCTACTAGCTTAGTACTATTAGTATAACTTTTTACCTAATTCTAGTTTATCAAAAGACTATAATTATATTTGTAAACTAGTAGATTTGTATTGATTGATATAATCTTGTCTTTGGTAAATAATATTCATGGTCAGTGAATGTCATCCACAAATGACATGAAATTTTCTATTATTAAATTCTATGGACCTAACCTTTGAAGTCTACTTAGTTTGTGGACTAACAATATAGTAAGTAATCCTTAAAAGAATCCTGGTATTCACAGAGGTACCACTAGGTTTGTAAAACTAAAGTCTGTTCGCATTCACCTTGCTGATAGAAAAATTATCATAACTTTCTAATAACTCGACCAAATTCAAAAGTTAAAAGTCAGGTGGTCTCTTGACGACCATCCGGTTATTTAATGTCATTATTTATATAACATGACCCACAAGAACAAAATTTGTTGTACTTTCCATAAGCAAAGTATAGGAGATGCCATTGACCACAAGGAATGTGATCTCGTAAATTCGTTAATCAATAAAATGGCTGCCACTTAAAGAGAGAATCCAGTACGGTAAGAAATACATTCTAACTGTAAAAGTTTAGTCATACAAGGTTCAATAAAGTGTTCTGAGCTCATTTCGCAATGATAGTCTGCTGAGTTTATCTTAGATCTAAAAACCAAGTCTGTACCAGGAACCCAACCTTCCACTCAACCAGCTTGAACCACAATCAACCGTTAACTTTTCCCACTTGGCACCTTCCATCTTCCTTTACCATCGACATCTACCCAAATATGTTCTTTACAGTGATGTGTGTTTACCCATGTTTCGTCAGTATAGATTATTGTCCTCTTGTCATTTCTTAGTTTACGTATCGTTTGCAAGTATGCATGTCTTTGTTCCAGTATATTACGTTGTTCGTATATGCATTGTTTATTGTCTCTTTTCTTGTATGAAAACCTCAACTTTTGCAGAACCTTTCATAAACAAAACCTACCACCTCCGAAAACTCAATCCTCTTTTAATTTAGCTAAAATAGTAGTCAGTGTAGGATATTGTCATTGTGTGTAAAAGCTATGAACAGTACGTCATATTACTTCTTTATTAAAAGAGTCTGGATTCATGCATACCCTAGATGTTATGTATCGTTTAACATGAGTCAGTAGTTTACTTTCTCGAGAAATATATTCATTATGAATGTTACACACACTTCTTATTGATACACCTGTAGCCTCTGTTGTATGTTCTACAAATCTCTCTCTCTTAATTGAGCTTCCTTTTCTTTTCTCTTTCTCAAAGACCTGCCTTATGTTTTCAATAACATATTTGGTTTGTGATGTCAATCTAACCTCCTTCCCAGGTTTCTTAGCTACCTTATGTATAGGCTGTGGCTCTTGATTAATGGAAGAAGATAAGCTGATTCCTTGATCCATTGCTAGATAAACTATTGCAAATTTTATTAATAATTTTTTATAACTTAATGTAGATATAATTCTAACTTACAGATTTATCAAGAAATTTTTTTACAAGAAAAGAAAAGAAAAGATACTCTACACATGTGCACAAATGTGGTCTTTTATTTGTGTGTGTAACTTCAAAGTATATCATTCACCACAAACATTCCATTTGTGATGGTGTAGTATGTGTTACATATACTACTTACACCCACTACTAATTTCTGGTGGCAAGGTGAACGCGAACAGACATTAGTACAAACTTATTTATATTGTTATTACTAAGAGGTGTGGTTAGAAAATGTTGTGATTATTATTATTAAAGAAAAAGTATGTGTGTGGCTGTTAGTAATTTCTACATTGACCTGTTGTTCAAAGTTTTGTTAGTGAAGAGTTAACAAAGATAATCAGTGTCAGGTATTAGTAGGTGTGGTCTGTTATAATCAATCATTACAGGAAACTATTTGTTAGTTATTATACAAAATGACTTTATAATTACATTTAAAAAGGTCACTTTATTTTATATTAGTAGTGACAAACATATAACTTTCATAATATATTACAATGAAATCTCCATAGAACATCTTCTCATTGGTTATAATACTTAGAAACCCTATACCTTTTAAGTGTAGTTATAAAGTCAAGTTTAAATATTTATAACATGTTAATAGAATTGATAATCATTGTAAGTGTGGTAGTTATGATAAGTTTGTGACCTAAATGACCTAGTTTATTATTGATGACAATGTTTATAGTAAACTGACACTCATTTAATATCTTAGATAGTTTCTATGCCTTTTTATGTCCCTGTCATTGGTCAGGTTTGACATGATAATACAATAGCTATGATTATCTGTATTGATGACTGTTATATTGACTATATAGTTTATTGTATAATAGTTCCAGTACTTTTTGTAATTGAATAACTTTTCCACTTTTGTTTTCTAGTATGGTAGAACAGCAGCACATTATGTAGCAGAGAAGGGTCATGTTGATGTTCTAAAGTTATTAATTGAAGTAGGACACACTGACATAAATGCTACAGATAATGTAAGTCATATTATAGTTACTTATGGGCTATTCCTTTGAAGTATGACATTTAATATTGTCTTCAATATTGATATCAACCTCACTCATATCCAGACTGTCCAATATTTTGATAACATGTTTTTGGTAAAAGATGTTCCAAGAACAATAATCAAAAATCAAATTTTGATATTTGGCTACAATGTGTCAAACATAACCTGTTGTCATTACATTAATCAATGACAATATTTATTAATGAATCAATTTATTAGGGTTTAGGGTTTAGGGTGCTTCTTGGTGTAACTTGTATCTTGTATTATGAAATTAACATTAAAATAACAAAATTGTTTGAAAGAAATTCATTTTTACTCTATTAGGAGATTATATAACATTATTTATCTACATGTATAATCTAGATTGTATTAATAATAAATATAATTGTTTTTTTTTCATTCTTTACAGAATGGGGACTCTCTATTACATCTTGCTTGTGCAAATGGTAAAATAGATGTGATTTCATATCTACTTCACACTGGAAAAGTCAATCTACTTGCTCATAACAATCATCAGAATACACCACTAGAAGAAGTCCGACTGTATGATTCAAACAGATTAGAAATATTGAAGATGTTTGAACCATTTGAGAAAAGTCGTCAAGACTTTCCAGTTGATTCATATAGAAAAGTATTTTTTTGTGGAAACATGACAGCTGGAAAGAGTTCATTAGCCCAATGCATTATATATCGTGCTGATAAACCTTCTGATTATCACTACGACCCTTCTCAATGTGTTCAAGGTGTTCAATTGGAAACTGCCGGAATTAATTATCATAATGTTCATAGTCATGAAGTTGGCAATATTATTCTTTATGATTTTGCTGGTCATCATGAATATTATAGTAGTCATGCAGCTGTGCTGGAGAATCTTATGTTGAGAACTCCTGCAATTTTTACGGTAGTGATAGATTCAACCAAAGGTTTTAACTACTTCGAGAATCAGTTGTATTACTGGTTTAACTTTATTGAAAATGCTTGTGCTAATTTAACTAAACCTTCTCAAGTAATTGTCATTGGAAGCTATGCTGATCAATTTACTGGTTGTTACGATGAATTCAAGTTGCATGTCAATTATGTTGTTAAAGATGCCATCCGTAAACAAGAGTATAGAGGTTTTGTTGCCATGGAGTGTCATCGCCCAGGTGGGAAAGGTTTTCCTGAATTCATTGTTCGCCTTCGTGAAAGTTGTAAGGCTGTTCATGATAAGTCTGATAGCATTAGTTATTATTGCCATGTGCATTATGCCTACCTCCAAACGCTACAGAAAGTAGCTATGAGCATTAATGAGCTTATTGAAAGCCTAAAAGCTCTTGGTGATCCATCCCTCCCTTCAGATGAAACAGTTTTGGTTAACTACTTGTCAATTCTCAGTGACAAAGGTCTTGTTCTGTTTCTGAGAAAAGAAATAGTGTCTAATAGTTGGATTGTAATCAATAAATCAAGCCTCCTTGCTGAAGTTAATGGTGTTCTTTTTAATCAGAAGATCAAGCGCCTTCCTATACCAACCTCTAGCAACACTGGCATTGTCCATGTTTCTGTTTTACAAGAGCTCTTTCCAACATATGATACAAGAATGCTTATTGATTTCTTGAAAAGTATGGAATTTTGTCACAACGTTATCGATTTAGAGACACTGAATGCTATTACTACCAACCTGTCTTCATCAGATGATGTTTCTAATGTTGATGTTCTTTTTTTTCCAGCTCTCATTACCGCAGAGCCTCCTTCAGATTTAAATGAGCATTTCAAAAGTGGATTTGGTTGGTGCTTGTATTGTCCTAATCCATTTCAATTTCTCTCTGTTCGCTTCCTTCACGTTCTTTTGCTCCGATTAGCATATCTATATTCCCTCCCTCGTCACCGTAAAGCTGGTAAATTAGACAAAAAATCTCCTATGCAGCAGTTGAATCGTCGTTGTACAGTCTGGAAGAATGGTATTTATTGGAAACATACTAATGATGTAGTAGTGGAAGTGACAGATCATAATAGATGTGTCACTGTATTTTTTTCCAATGACAAAGGAGTTGAAAGTCAAAAAATATGTTGCTCTGTTATAAAACTGGTTCTGTCTCTTCAAAAGCAGTTTTGTCCATGTAAAATTGAAGAGTACATCATCCCTCCTGGATCATTAGCTGACATCCGTGGTAAGGCCATTTCTGAACGAATACTCTACAGAGTAAACGATGTAGCTCATGAAATGCTACTTTCGAAGGAAATATTTGACCATAATGAAGTTCAAGACAGTCGAATTAATGTTAAACACATTTGTCCACATGAGCCATACATCTCCATTGCACCAGCAGTCATCCATGCCTTATTCTCCACTAGTAAAGCCAATCAAGTTATTCCAGAGAGATTTCTTCAACACATACAAGAATTTGCTTCCAATATAATGTCATCTTATAAAACATCCAAAGGTAGTACCTATTCTGATGTTGCCAGTCATCTCAATGACTACAGCTTTTTCACTGGACAAAATCCTTTGGTAAGTTACAGTAGTATAATAAACCTAATATGTGTCTTCATTATTATATGATATATGAGACTATACATCTTTATATGTTAACACTGTTAAGTACTAAATTAATACATTATCCTTGTACTCGTTATTTCAAGAGATATCTTTTATTGAATTTAAGGTTCTCTCAAGTCCATGTTTAACACATAATGAGATAATAAAAATATCAAAAGATTGCCTTCAATCTAGAAATATGTTAACTCTAAAAGGTTAGATTTTCATGTTTATGTATATACCTAAGAACATTATATAGACTGTCTTACGTTCTTATGTTTTCTTTTTGATATTTTTTTCTATTTTTAATTCATTAGAAGAAGCTCCCAAGAAAGACGACCTCCTAAAGCTAATGTTTAGGATTTGTAGTTGGTGGCCCACTATTGGTGATTGTCTTGGAATTGAAAGTGAAGAACTTGATTCTTTACGTTTTTCCAATCAACGTGATGTTGACAAACTTTCCAAAGTATTACAACTTTGGATGGAGAGAATGACTAAACCTGTTACTTGGAATACTATTTTAGAAGTAATAGGAAGTCCACCTATTGAAAATAAACCTGTTGTTGTGGAGATAGAGAGGTTTTTAGAATGTGAGTACTTATATAGTATTCCCAGTAATACAAGATAATTGTACTTTTGTTAAAATATGTATTTGTGCCTTCAATTAAAAGTGCAATAGAAAACACAACTTTGTGTGGTAGCTAGTAAGAGAATTCAAAATATCTTAATAATGATACTTTACTTATCATTATCTTTATAAGCTAGTAATCATCATAGTTATTTTATGATATTATTTATGTAGCCATGACAAAGGGAACTAGTGACATTTGTGATGATGATATCTTGGAGCTATTGATCACTACTGGTAAGATATTATTAATATGATTATCAAAGACTAATAAAATTACTATATATCCTTCACAATATAGATGTGGATGAAAGTGTTAGTGAGTCTATTACTGAGGACAGTCACAGAGTTAATGGTAAGTTTATTATTACTATAATTGGTAAAACGTGGTTCATTTCATCATTGTACACATACAGTTTGAAAGAACAGATACCTTCTTATAAATATTGAATGTATTATATTATTAACTGTTCACATATTATATATACTTTAATGTACATGTTATATAACAATTATATTGGAAAGCAATGTAACTATTAACATATAATTGTCATTTTGCTCTACTCAATATTCTATAGAATATACTAACGAATCGAGTGCTCCTGATTCGACTGGAGGCTCTATTACTGACAACTTATCAATAGAACATCAGGTATGATTTATCCTTTTATATAGTAGATTGTATTAATTGTAATCATTAACAAATTTAATTTGTTAAAATATTAAGGGTTATTCCTTTTGCCAGTGAGTAGCTATTAACATAATAACTTCATTTGGTTAACAGGAGCTATTCTTGCTAAGCACATCACTTGTATTTTGTCAACTGTATAGTACTATGTCCAGACACTCAATAGTTTAATGTGTGATAGAGCATCTTGTATATTCACAGGCAAGATGGCAGATCTCAATGAACAGGCCAACTGAGCAGTTATATCACTATATGTAGCCACACCCATGAAACATTCTTTGTGGTCGTGGTTCTTAGAAGCATTCCTAAGTTTGACATAGATAGATTGATAGTTTCACTATGTGACAATAATTACTACTAACAATTACATTGTAATTCCTCACCTCCAGTCTTATCAATAATATAAACAATAGTTACATCATAAATCTTGTCTATTATAATACTACAATACTTTACACCTCATATATTATCACTTATATCCTGTATCCAATAGCAACATTCTACTAATGAACTATCAAGTGAACACAAAGCAGATACTCTCCCTAGTGATACTACACAACAAGGTAATGTAAGACACCTAAATAATAAACACTACATATAATGTATGTGATGATTGTGTTTGTATAGAGTTATTTTATAGTCTAGATTGTTATAGTTGACATAAGTAGTTTATATATGTTGATAAATAGACTACTTAGAGTTGTATTTGATTACTGAGATCATGAGAAATTAAGATATATTAATTAACTACTTCTCTTCTATATTGTTTACTAACTGTTCTTTAATTCAGTTATATTTCCTTTTATTGTTACATTTTATAGACACTATTGATCCATCAGAAATATTTCTGGATTACTTTGCTGATATTTGTGATGCCATTGAAGTTAAGCCTCTTCCCATTGTTAATCGACTCTTTTCTGCTAAGTTGATATCATTAACTTTAAAAAAAGATGTAGAAAGTATGAGTGGTGATGATTATGACAAAGCAAATAAAGTAGTTAATGAGCTACGAAGACAGGTTGAAGAAAAAGGAATTGAGTTTTTAAAAGCTCTTTGTGATTTCCTTCTAAAGCAGAACCAGGTGTTAAAGGACATTGGTACAAGAATGAAAAGTCAACTAGAAAGTGAAACATTTTATCATACAACACTATAATTATATTAGATAATTAATATTTGTATAACTGCATGAGTCTTTAATGATGTTATAATTGAGTAATCTACTGTATATGACAAATATCTTTACTTTCTATGTACTGCAGGCTTAACTCTGTCTACTTAGTCTCCACTCCTCTACACTTTTTACTTTTTATATTTGCCCCTACATATATTTCCATGATATATATAGCTGGTTAATGAATATACTTAAAACTTAGAGAGTCTAGACACTTAGTTTGTTATGTTATGGTTGCTGCCGTTTTTGTTAATCTTTTTATTGTTAAAATACATGACAAATTAATCCTCTATTATTATATCAATAACATAAAATGTGAAGAAAGCCACAATTACATAACTACAATATATCATTAAAACAATATACAACATCATTCAGTAATTGTCTAATAATTTTCTATAACACATTTACTAACAGCAGTGAGTAGTTATCTAATGTAGTGTCTTTATTGATGAGTAGATTGATCAACAAGACATTTAAAGAGTTGAACTAGTTGGTCAAGTTTATCTTGTACATCCTACAATAGTGACATATAACTAGAATATATAAAATAGTACTAACTTGACTAGCTAAGTATTGTTTTGTTTGTAGTATTAGTTCCACTATTTTCCAGTCATCAATCTCTCCAGCTTGCGCTAATTTAACTAAACCTTCTCAAGTAATTGTCGTTGGAAGCTATGCTGATCAATTTATTGGTAGTTACGATGAATTCAAGTTGCATGTCAATTATGTTGTTAAAGATGCCATCCGTAAACAAGAGTATAGAAGTTTTGTTGCCATGGAGTGTCATCACCCAGGTGGGAAAGGTTTCCCTGAATTCATTGTTCACCTTCATGAAAGTTGTAAGGCTGTTCATGATAAGTCTGATAGCATTAGTTATTATTGCCATGTGCATTATGCCTACCTCCAAACGCTACAGAAAGTAGCTATTAGCATTAATGAGCTTATTGAAAGCCTAAAAGCTCTTGGTGATCCATCCCTCCCTTCAGATGAAACAGTTTTGGTTGACTACTTGCCAATTCTCAGTGACAAAGGTCTTGTTCTGTTTCTGAGAAAAGAAATAGTGTCTAATAGTTGGATTGTAATCAATAAATCAAGCCTCCTTGCTGAAGTTAATGGTGTTTTTTTTAATCAGAACATCAAGCGTCTTCCTATACCAACCTCTAGCAACACTGGTATTGTCCATGTTTCTGTTTTACAAGAGCTCTTTCCAACATATGATACAAGTATGCTTATTGATTTCTTGAAAAGCATGGAATTTTGTCATGATGTTATCGATTTAGAGACACTGAATGCTATTACTACCAACCTGTCTTCATCAGATGATGTTTCTAATGTTGATGTTCTTTTTTTTCCAGCTCTCATTACCACAGAGCCTCCTTCAGATTTAAATGAGCATTTCAAAAATGGATTTGGTTGGTGCTTGTATTGTCCTAATCCATTTCAATTTCTCTCTGTTCGCTTCCTTCACGTTCTTTTGCTTCGATTGGCATATCTATATTCCCTTCCTCGTCACCGTAAAGCTGGTAAATTAGACAAAAAATCTCCTATGCAGCAGTTGAATCGTCGTTGTACAGTCTGGAAGAATGGTATTTATTGGAAACATATCAATGATGTAGTAGTAGAAGTGACAGATCATAACAGATGTGTTACTGTATTTGTTTCCAATGACAAAGGAGTTGAAAGTCAAAAAATATGTTGCTCTGTTACAAAACTGGTTCTGTCTCTTCAAAAGCAATTTTGCCCTTGTAAAATCGACGAGTACATTATCTCATGTGGCTCTTTAGCTGACGTCCGTAGTAAGGCCATTTCTGAACAAATACTCTACAGAGTAAATGATGTAGCTCGAGGAATGTTAGTTAATGAAGAAATATTTGACCATAATGAAGTTCAAGACAGTCCAATCAATGTTAAACACATTTGTCCACATGAGCCATACATCTCCCTTGCACCAGCAGTCATCCATGCCTTATTCTCCACTAGTAAAGCCAATCAAGTTATTCCAGAGAGATTTCTTCAACACATACAAGAATTTGCTCCCAGTATAATGTCATCTTATAATACATCCAAAGGTAGAACCTATTCTGCTGTTGCCAGTCATCTCAATGAGTACAGCTTTTTCCATGGACAAAATCCTTTGGTAAGTTACTGTACTATATTAAATCTAATATGTGTCTTCATTATTATATGATATATGAGACTATACATCTTTATATGTTAACACAATCAATTACTAAATTAATACATTGTCCTTGTACTCATTATTTCAAGAGATATATTTTATTGAATTTAAGGTTCTCTCAAGTCCATGCTTAACACAAGATGAGATTATAAAAATCTCAAAAGATTGCCTTCAATCTAGAAATATTTCAACTCTAAAAGGTTTGTTTTTCATGTTTATGTATACATCTAAGAACATATAGACTGTCTCATGTTCTTATGTTTTCTTTCTGATATTTTTCTATCTTTAATTCATTAGAAGAAGCTCCGAATAAAGACGACCTTCTAAAGCTATTGTGTAGGTATCGTAACAGGTGGTACACTATTGGTGAATGTCTTGGAATTGAAAGTGGAGACCTTGACTCTTTGAATACTTCCAACCATCATGATGATGTCAAACTTTCCAAAGTACTACAACTTTGGATAGAGAGAATGACTAAACCTGTTACTTGGAATACCATTTTAGAAGTAATGGGAAGTTCACCTATCCAAAATAAATTTGTTGTGATGGAGATAGAGAAGTTTTTAGAATGTGAGTACTCATATAATATTCCCAGTAATGCAAGATTGTAATTATGTATTTGTGCCTTCAATTAAAAGTGCAATAGAAAACACAACTTTGTGTGGTAGCTAGTAAGAAAATTGAAAATTTCTTAATAATGATACTTTACTTATCATTGTCTTTGTAATCTAGTAATCATCATAGTTATTTTATGATATTATTTATGTAGCCATGACAAAGGGAAGTAGTGACATTTGTGATGATGATATCTTGGAGCTATTGACCACTACTGGTAAGATATTGTTAACATGATTATCAAAGACTAATTAAATTACTCTATATCCTTCACAATATAGATGTGGATGAAAGTGTTAGTGAGTGTATTACCGAGGACAGCCGAAGAGTTAATGGTAAGTTTATTATTACTATAATTGGTAAAAATTGGTTCATTTCATCATTGTACACATACAGTTTGAAAGAACAGATACCACCTTATAAATATTTAATGTATTATATTTTCTAACTGTTCACATATTATATACACTTTAATGTACATGTTATATAACAATTATATTGGAAAGCAATGTAACTATTAACATATAATTGTCACTTTGTTCTACTCAATATTTTATAGAATGCCCTAAGGAATCAAGTGCTCCTGACTCAACTGAAGGCTCTATTATTGACAACTTATCAATAGAACATCAGGTATGATTTATCCTCTTATATAGTAGATTGTATTAATTGTAGCTATTAACAAATCCAATTTGTTAAAGATATTAGAGGATATTCCTTTTGCTAATGAGTAGCTATTAACATAATAGCTTCATTTGGTAAACAGGAGCTAATCTTGCTAAGGAAATCACTTGTATTTTGTCAACTGTATAGCATTATGCCCAGACACTCAATAGTTTAATGTGAGAAAGAGCATCTGGTATATTCACAGGCAAGATGGCAGATCTCAATGAACAGGCCAACTGAACAGTCTATCACTATATGTAGCCACACCCATGAAACATTCGTTGTGGTCATGGTTCTTAGAAGCATTCCTAAGTTTGATATAGATAGATTGATAGTTTCACTATGTGACAATAATTACTACTAACAATTACATTGTAATTCCTCACCTCCAGTCTTATCAATAATATAAACAATAGTTACATCATCAATCTTGTGTATTGTAATACTACAATACATTACACCTCATATATTATCACTTATATCCTGTATCCAATAGCAACATTCTACTAATGAACTATCAAGTGAACACAAAGCAGATACTCTCCCTAGTGATACTACACAACAAGGTAATATAAGACACCTGAATAATAAACACTACATATAATATATGTGATGATTGTGTTTGTATAGAGTTATTTTATAGTCTAGATTGTTATAGTTGACATAAGTAGTTAATATATGTTGATAAATAGACTACTTAGAGTTGTATTTGTTTACTGAGATCATGAGAAATTAAGATATATTAATTAACTACTTCTCTTCTACATTGTTTACTAACTGTTTTTTTAATTCAGTTATATTTCCTTTTATTGTTACATTTTATAGACACTATTGATCCATCAGAAATATTTCTGGATTACTTTGCTGATATTTGTGATGCTATTGAAGTTAAACCCATGTCTATTGTTAATCGACTCTTTACTGCTAGATTGATATCATGCAACTTTAAAGAAGATGTAAAAAGTATGAGTAGTGATGATTATGACAAAGCAGACAAAGTAGTTACTGAGCTACAACGACAGGTTGAAGAAAAAGGAATTAAGTTTTTAAAAGTTGTTTGTGATTTCCTTCTAAAGCAGAACCAGGAGTTAAAGGACATTGGTACAAGAATGAAAAGTCAACTAGAAAGTGAGACATTTTATCATACAACACTATAATTATATTAGATATTTAATATTTGTATAACTGAGTCTTTAATGATGTTATAATTGAGTAATCTACTGTATATGACAAATGTCTTTACTTTCTATGTACTATAGGCTAACTCCACCTATTTAGTATCTAGTTCTCTGCATACTTCAAAGCAAAAGTGTTATCAAAGCCAATAATGTATATTTAGGACTGCTTGCCATATGACAACATGTGTCTCTCACAAATATCTAATAGCAGGATGCCTTAGCTACATTAAGGAGAAAGAATATATAAATCCCATTCTATAGCATTAGAAAACTATCTTGTTATCATATTTAGAAGTTTAACAATTATGTATGTGATTAACTATGCTAGGAATTTAATTAAACATTTCCTTATATGGTCATTCTCAAAAAATTGCTGGAAAAAATATTTGTGTGAATTATGTCAATATAGGACTATGCAGTTGGCTCTTACAACATGTAGGCATTGGCACAGGCAGTTTTCAGGCATGGGCAGTCTATAATTGTTTTTTTAGACAATTGGCTTATAATAACAAATTTCATTGCGGTATATTTTTGCTTTCAGCAAGTAGCTGTCTCCCATACAATAGAGATTATTTAGTAATTATGATATGAATAATTATAAATGTGATAATATTATGTAAGCAGTTAGTTTGTATGCATGTGAAATGCCTGTGATCATCTTTGTTTGGTCTGAGTGTACATATAATTCACACAATTATTAAACACTCTCAAATAACAAGTAGTAGTCATTGTAGACAACATCCTTAACTTCAACAACTCAAATCATAGGATAAGGCTTGGAGAAAGAGCTTTTTAATAATTGTGGTGATGGATAATTCTAATTTAATGTTGATTTGCCTTCGTCTGAATTATTTTATATGACACAGTACATGTATGTACTTTGTGTGTTTATGTGTAGACACTACATTATAAAGTTGATAACTGCTATCAAGTAAATTGATGAATAGGATAAATAAATAACTTACTTTTTACACTTCAGAGTAATATATATGACTTCAAGTAATCTCATTAATTAGAAGCTGATAACTAGATTTCAGTTACCTCATTTCTTTTGAAGTAACTCATTGGCTTTCTTACCTCCAATAAAGTTATCTGTGTAGCTATCTTGCTAAGTTGATTATAGTTCATAAATAATTAATTGGAAGCTATTGATTAGATTTAAAAATTGTTATCCCAATAAGTATTGTCTATCAATACTTGACTTCATAGTGACTACTATTGAGACTAAAATTTGTTTATAGTTTCTTTGGTCTTAGACTCTAATCTATTATTAAATGATATTGTACATTATATGAGCTGTGTATATAGTCATGTTTGATTGTGTTGCTAATGTTATTGTAACTATATACATTATTTTTTACCCTCTTAATTATTACTTACAGAAAGAGTGATGAAAAAAAGTGAAACTAAAGATCTTCTGCTAGAAAATTTGCAACTAGTAAAGGAACAATCAACTCAACTAAACAAAGGTATTGTTAGTAAGTGGTTGAAGGAGGTGTACATTTATCTACTTTACCAGATGATTTCTTGGATCAACAACCTACAATTAAAGAAATAGTTACACATGCTAAAACTGCAAAGTGGAATACGTTGGGTGTGACACTAGAACTGAACAGTGTTGCACTAGCTGAATGTAATGACTGTACCAGTATGTATCAGTTATGGATAGAGGAGAAAGGTCATAATGCAACAAGGAGGAATTTATTAATTGCTTTAAAAGCTATAGAGCAGAATAATGTAGCAGAAAAGTATGAAAAATATTTAAAAGAACAGTAAGTTACATTGTCCATACATTAATGTATACATGTAAATGGACGCCTTATCTAAGAATAGGCCTATATTATTACATAATATTGATCTATATTAAACTTTGACACTAATAATAACTTGGCCGTTTTAAGTTGTAATATTAGTGTATTGGCTATTAATTTCTATATTGTTTATATAACATTGGCTTTATAATTATTATTAACTATGTAAACAACTTGTGACCACAATCAAATTAATTTTCTAATTTTGTAGATGGGAAAAAATGAGAGTGTTATAAGTGATGTTATGTATATCAACAAGTACAATATAGTAAGTATACTAGTTACTTTAATACAAGTATGTACATGCTTTGTGGATATATACATGTATACATGTATATGATAGTTCATTTGAACTATTTAAAAATTGAATGATTTGTGGCCAATGCTTTGTAACACTAGTCAAGTCAGTTCCACTACATGTGAAGGACTAAGTCCATAATTACAGAAAAGGCAAAAGATAGGGAGAAATGTGAACCTCCTACACAAATAATTAAAATGATCCCACACTGGTCATTTTACTGATGGATTTTTATCTATGTTTATATCAGAAATATCTGTGCTACAGGCTTAAGTTTATTTTCTCTCTGTTGCTATTTCTATGATATTCTTTATCCTAAAGCCTTCGTACCATCTTAGACTGTTGTTACTCATACCTTACTTGTTGTTATGTAAGGCAAGAATAAAGTGAATATGAGCAATAAACTAGTTTAGTAAGCCCTCACTCATAGTTAGTCATCTTGCTTAAGCTTTTTGTCTTGACATTATTATGTTGGTAGTTAAGTATATTCTGTAGTTACTGTAGTTAATTATTATCTATTAATTCCACAGATACATACCTCAATATCTGAAAAGAGAGATCCTTGTAGCTGCTGTAGACTTATTATTTAAACCAAGAAATGAAGCTGATTACACTACTTTAATTAACTACCTATGACTATGTATATCACTATACATCTGTAGAATAGTGTTTGTTCTTTAAAATTCTTTTGTGGTATTTAGTAATAATAATTAAATAGTGGTCGTTACAGAAATGGAAATATGCAATTGTGTTCTTTAATGGCTTCATTCAGTTTTTAGATCAATGTAAGATAACTAACTACTTAGAACTATATTATAATAGTTTGATTTGGGGACACACACTGGAAAAATTAATATATTTCTGGACCATGAAACATCTGGAAATGTTTTGAAAATGTCAAATATCCTGTTATGTTTCTGGTGTTTCCAAACTAAGGAAACATAAAGATTTCTTTTGATAAGAAACACATGTGAAGAGCAATTTTCCCACTATATAAAAACACTTGAAAACACCAAATTTTTATTTGTATTTATTAAAGAAACTTTAATGTTTCCATTGAATTTAATAATTATTTACAAATACAACAAATCCAAAAACATCAAGTAATCACTACAAAATTAAATACATTTATGATGTCCTCAAGAAAAGGAAATATTATGTAAATCATAAATAATTAAATATAATGTCATTGTCACATAAATAACTTAAACAATAAATGACATAATCAGAATATTCTCAACAAACCAGTACTTGATGACATAATATACCACATAACATAACTTTTTAAATGATTGGATAAATGACTCATAAAATTAATTATTGAATAACCACTGTCATTGCAATCAATGCTGAAAAGCACATTCAAAATAACCAGCTGGTTTCAGTCTATCAGAAGGAAGGCCTTCCTTCATTTTAAGTCATAATGCTTATTTCTTACTGAACAATTTTTGGAAGATTTTTTGTCCAAAGCATACAGTAATTTTATTAGATTTTTTCTCCAGGAAAGAGTGGGAATAATAAACTGGTAATCTTTATTTTCATCACTCTCTTCTGAGCTCATCATATCACCAGTGAAACAAACTCTCCACTTTGCTTTAGTAGCATCAGATAGGCCAGCTATTTGATCATATTCAGAAAGTCTTTGTTGTAGCTTCTATTAAAAAACAGTGTTTGAAATAAAAGGAAAAATTCATAGGTATTTACACTAACATTATTAATATCATTTTCTATAATGAAATTACAATAGTATTAATTAAATGGTATGAACTACTTACTCTAGTTATCCTGTTTATTCTTCTCTGTTTTTCACATTTATTAGGATACTTTCCTGAATTTATTAGCTTTGCCTTAGTGTGACAACTTGAAAAATAAGTTTTAGTAGCATCTATAAAAGGATCATAATGGTGAGTAATATGGTACAACCATATTTAATAAAATACTTAATAATGCACACATTATATTATACATAACATTCATAATTTCAACAGATATGCCGATATGTCTTTCAGGTTGATAATATTACTAACCATTAATAACTGAAGTGGCTACATCAGGAAAATGAGATTTCACTTCTGCTACTAATTTCTTTAATATCATTTGATTTTCTTTGTCACCTATTTTCTTACTACAACAAGTATACAGAAGATAGTGTTACAAGTAGAGGTCATGTTATTCATACTTAAAGTTCCATTCAAGGTTCTCATCTTCTTCGTATAAAGCTAAATATGTTTTGCATACACAATCCTAGATAATAAAAGTTACTATAACATGATGTCTGGGTGGGTCATATGTACTAACAGTGTTATACATACAATATTGTCACAATAATATTACTATATTTGCCTATCACTGTAAAAATTAATCATAGTTTAGACTAGTGAGCAGACCTTTCAACCTTTCAACCCTACTATTAGTTTATAATGGGACAAAGGGAAATGTCTTGAGATTCTTGACACAAAGTGTACTGTTTGTTCAAAAATACACAATCAATTGACTGTACACATAATATAGTGCTGTAATATATTTATTTTCCAGTTTAGCCCCATACCAAAAACATTTCAAACCCTAAAGCATAAGGATAGTATACAGTATTCTTTCTGAATAAACATATCGTGATACCTAAGTCAACTAAAAAGCCTAAGGAGAAATTGAGATTACCATAGACCACAAATTGTGTAAATAGCTATGTGGTTGTATTATAAAAGCTGTTAAATTTCTTACTTTACCCCAGCAGATCAAAATAACTTACTCTTACTTCAGGAGATGAAATCTTTCTTCTTGTAGTAGAACCATGACATTGTCCAAATCTACCTTCCATATCCTCAATACGTGTCTGTAGCCTTTCTTCTGAATTTTTAATCTCTTGGAAAATTTTTTCCAATGCTATAAAAATATAATATAAAAGTGTACAATTTTACTATTTACCTGTCTGTTCATTATCAATGAAGTTATGGACAACAGGAGATTCCTTAACTTTAGTACTACCTTGAGTTTTTTGATTACATTTCAAAGGAATTCTTGATGCTGACGTAGCTTTAGCATGGTAGGGAGTTATTTCAGTTGAAGCTTTACCCAGTGTGGTAGTCAGTTTGGGTTTGACTATTAGTAACTTTGGCACTAGCTTTAACACTGTTGTCTTTTGTTTTTAAAGAAGCGCTAGCATTTATCCAAGAAGGTAACTGAGATGGACCAATGGCATCTTCGAAACGAGAGAGTAGGTTCAATCGACTGTTCACTGCTATTCTTGGAGGTGTAGGAGGATTTACAACAGGACTTGAGTCATCACGTTCAGTACTGTGACAGTTAGATGAGCTCGATGACAGGCTCTCAGGATACTCATCATAGTCATTACCATTAAGTTGATCGAAACAGCTAGGACTGGGTTGATGCTGATGGAAAGAATAGGCCATCTTCTAATTTCTAGAGCCAGAGAGAACGAGATAAAACTGTATAGAGATTCTGCGCCTTTCGGCTACGTTATCACGTGATCACTGCAACAGTGGAAGAAAGGTATCTTGGTTACTTTGTTCTAAAATGTCTCAGAGATTAAGACAGTCTAAGACTACAAATTTTATGCTTTGTGGACATTGTTTTAAAAGACTCTCATTGAAAACTTACAAGTAGCATCGACAATTATACTGTCACTCAGGAATCTGGTGTAATGTATCACAACCCCAGAAGCACAATGATGATAGCTCTTCTATCAGTTTGTCTGATTGATCTAGTGATGATTCCATTAAAGAGACTGATTTTTGCCGCGAGAAAGAACAGCCGTCATTACTTTGGTAAACCTTAAGAGGAGTATTGTAACTCAACTTTTGAGTTCTGTTCAGACAACCAGTTTGTACCAATAGAACACATTCTTGGGATAGCTCTTTCTTGCATTTAACACTATCAATGATGAGACAGTACTAGTTGTGAGTCCGTTAATTTCTTTAGTCACTACACCCTTTCTTTAGATTTAGTCAATACACCCACATTTACAGTTGCCACGACAACACTCTTGTATATAGAATAGTTATAAAAATGACTATTATAGACAACTTTAAACCATAACTTACCAGCAATAACTCTTTCATCCAAATATTTTGGGAAAAGTTACCACACCCACTTTTATAGTTGCTATGACGACACTCTTATATATAGAATAATTATAAAAATGTCTATTAGAGACAACTTCAAACTTTAACTTACAAGCAATAACTCTTTCTTCCTAATATTCTGGATTTAGTCACCACACCAACTTTTACAGTTGCCATGATAACACTCCTATGCATAAAATAATTATAAAAATAACTATCACAGACAATTTTAAAACTTAACTTACCAGCAAAATTTTTTCTTCCTAATATTCTGGGTAATGTCACAACATTCATTTACAGTTGCCACAACAACACTCCTATGCATAAAATAGTTATAAAAATGACTATTATAGACAACTTCAAAATTTAACTTACCAGCAATAACTCTTTCTTCCTAATATTTTGGGAAAAGTCACCACACCCACTTTTACAGTTAGTATGACAATGCTTCTATATATATATATATAGAATATCTATAAAAATGACCATCACAGACAACTTCAAAACTGAACTTACCTGCAATAACACTTTCTTCCTAATATTTGGGAAAGTGACCACACCTACTTTTATAGTTTCTACAACAACACTCCTATATATAGAATAATTATAAAAATGACTACTACAGACCACTTTAAACCTTAACTTACCAGCAATAACTCTTTCTTCCCATTATTATGGATTTAGTCACCACACCAACTTTTACAGTTGCCATGACAATACTCCTACCCATAAAATAATTATAAAAGTAACCACCACTGACAATTTTAAAGCTTAACTTACCAGCAATAACTTTTTCTTCCTAATATTCTGGGTAATGTCACAACATTCATTTACAGTTGCCACGATAAAACTCCTATGCATAAAATAATTATTAAAATGACTATTACAGACAACTTCAAACCTTAATTTACAAGCAATAACTCTTTCTTCTTAATATTTCGGAAAAGTCACCACATCCACTATTACAGTTGCCTCGACAACACTCCTGTATATAGAATAATTATAAAAATGTCTATTAGAGACAACTTCTAACTTTAACTTACCAGCAATAACTCTTTCTTCCTAATATTCTAGATTTAGTCACCACACCCACATTTGCAGTTGCCACAACAACACTCCTGTATATACAATAGTTATAGAAACAACTATTATAGACAACATCAAATTTTAACTTACCAGCAATAACACTTTCTACCTAATATTTGGGAAAAGTGACCATACCCACTTTTATAGTTTCTACGACAACACTCCTTTATATAGAATCATTATAAAAATTACTACTACAGACCACTTTAAACCTTAACTTACCAGGAATAACTCTTTCTTCCTAATATTCTGAGTAATGTCACCATGCCCATTTACAGTTACCATGACAACACTCCTGTATGATTATCCCAGAATCGCCCACTCCATCTTTGCCTACTAATTCTCGCATATTATGGTTTTGCCTACTTATTAAGTATTCATTAAATTAATAATAATTATTTTCTAAATGGTAGAAATGTACAATATAGAAAAAGTAAGTATTGTATAAGTATTGTATTATATGACTACAGATATGTAAGTTCTAAATTTACCTATATGTTAGTGTGTGCAGTCATACCAGCTACATATTCAGACAAGCTGATAACATTATTTGAAAACCTGTTCTTAAGTTCAGTAATCTTTTTGTCTCTTGTTATTGACTTTAAGGTCCTTCTGGGTGGTTTTGATCCTGTTGATAACTGTTGGAGAGATTTTTCTGTGGATGTTTGCTCCCTTTGAAAAATCTCCACACATTTGAAGATGTTAGAGCGTGGTTTTCCGACGACTCTTTTTAATCAGTTATGCCAACCCTCTAAATGATTGTTGGTCCATGGGCCATCTGTGTTGTAGACATTCCATTCAGCCTTTGGAAAGTGCCCAACTAGCCAGACATCTTCAAAGTAAGATACGAAATTGTCAATATTAGCTAGATCAGGCCTATTAGTTTTAATACCTTGCCATGCAAAATGAATGAACTGTATTGGTACAAAAGCTAGGGCAGCGGTTTTCCTGATGAGTGACTTAAGTCCCAGGGTATCATCTTGATATTGTACTTGTAATCCAAGTGTTTGATTTTTTTGCATTATTGCCTGGCAAAAATGATAGTAGCACCCCTGAAATTGTGCATCAGGAAAAGTTAACTGTATTGCCTGCTTTATTGCTAGTTCGAAATCACTAACAACAGTCTATGGGTTTAAAGTAAGCTGCAGTACATCAGCCTTCTGTCTGACTAGATTCATAGCCTTCTCATAAGTGCATCTTTGTTTGTTTGGAAGAAAAGCATAGATTAGCTATTAACTATTGACTATGTTATGAATATAATTAGACATTCCTTATAAGGTCATCTAAATCATCTATAAAAATTACTTCCTCTTCAGTGAGACTATATGTTAACATTATTTACTTATACAACTCACAGCCTGACTTAACATGTCCACCATTTCTTTAACATACTGGAACTGTTTCTTAATATTAAATCCTTTGCCCCACTCTCCTCCTTCTAGTGTCTTGTCTGGATATATACGAGTACCCACAGACATAGCTAATAGAAAATGTCACTCCGGTGTTCCCATAGACTGGTCATACAAGTTGATCTCTTTCATAGCAAACTCACATGGATTATTAGCCATTACACCTCCATCAACATACTTGCCTTGATAGGGTGTAAAGTACATAGGAGCAGCACTAGTTGCTCTAGCTGCTTTCCATGCAGGAACTGTGGAAAGTAAGGAACAATACTTATCTATTGTTTAGCTATATATTAAAACTTACTGTCTGTTAGTTCTGGTTTATCTGTCATAAAGTTATTAAAGAATTGGACTTTAAGTGGAAGTTGTTCTTTGTTAACAGTACATATCATTATTCTAAGAAACAAATGATCATAAGTACACACTATATCAATCATACTTTGGTTTATGTATACTGTTAAGTGGAGTATCTCCAATTTCTCTTCTTAAAATGTGCTCAAGATTGCGTGATTTTTGAGCCATATTGAGGAATGTACCAGCAATACCTGAACCAACAAATACTTCCTTCCTCATTTGAAAGTACACTTGTTTCATCTCTGTCAGTGTCTTATTACCTGTATATAACAATAAGTAACAAATACTTTATCAGTACTAACTACAGTGACCTATGATATCTAGTAATAGTTACCTCTAGACTAGTGAACATCAGTACTTACCACAGTGACCTAAGATAGCTACCATTAGTAAGTTCTAGACTAGTGAACATCAGTACTTACCACAGTGATCTACCATTGGTAAGCTCTACACTATCTAGGACTCTAGGCTAACAGCTGTCCATATATAGATGTAAGCTATAGCTAACACTATCTTTACTTACCATACACTACTCCTAGTGCTACTATACCTCCAGTACTGGTACCAATGATCCAATCAAAGAGCTCTGTAATCTTACGACCAGTACGATGTTCTAATTCCATCAACACCTCAATTTCAACAAGATCTCGGATACCACCTCCATCAAGAAACAACACACGATTTCCAGCAGTTTTCTTCCAACGATTAATATAGAAACGTTGATCACTCATTGACACATCCTCAGAAACCTGCGCTCTGCTTCGTTGATTTAATGACAAGAACTCATCCTCAGGACTTACATGGATCTTCTTCTCTTGATGATGTATTTCAGTGTCCATAAGTCGTACTAAACCAGACATTCTCTCTGGTACCATAAGACAACCAATAATTTCATTCTTTAACTCATCAACATTTAATTTAGGACTCTAAATGAACAGAAAATGCTAATAAATACATACATTAATAAATTAACTAATAAATTACATTATTTTATTAATAAAACTAGACTGTGTCGATATCCATTTATAATGACAGTAGAATATACAGAGATATACAGAGATATACAGAGAATATACAGAGATATACAGAGATTATCTGATCGTGTTCTCTTACATACTTTACAAAGTGGTACAAGTAAAGTTATTATAAATGTAAACTTACACATCTGATTGCACCAAATAATCCTTTAGATTTACTTCTCTCAGAAGATGATGACTAGAAAGATGCAGGGGATACAGATCTAGGTAATTCTGAAGAAGTTTGACGTCATTCATAATGATATAATATGGAAGGAGACTCAGTGACAGGAGCACTTTTCTTTCTATCTCAGAAAAAAATGAACAAAATATATTTAATATAGTTAATATATTTAATATAGTTAATATATTTAATATAGTTAATTGTAGTCAAATATTTTCTTTACCTTGGAGATTTATCAGGAGGTGTTCTCTTTTCTATTGATGATGTAGTATGATGTAATTCATCCTGGGTCTATACAGATAGTGAACACAATAATAATGACATTACTTTATGGAAATCCTAACTTTATTAAATAATAAACCAGGTATTTCTAAGTTGGGTGTCTCTGGAGTTGATTCTTGTTCTCCCAGAAGACCACGAGTAGATATTTCATTTATATCTAACTGTGTCAAAAGATACATAAATTAATAGATGAATAAATGGATGGATTTATTAATGGATACACTTTACATTACATAACATACTGTTTTATCTTTAGTATCTTCTTCATTATCTCCTACATAATGATGTCGTATTGACATAAAATCATCAGTTGCCAAATCTAGTATAGGTATGAGTCTGGGAAGATCAGACTCATACGGACTCATACCAGTACCATAGACTGGAAATGGAACTATATAATGACCATTGGCCTTTGTTTTTGATTGTTCTTCCTTAGTACGTGGTTTTGGAACTGTTTTTGTTCAATAGTTGGCTGTGATTCTGATGGCTCTTGATATCAAAGTTCAATTAACTTTAATGAATCTTCACGTGGTCTTTACTGTGTCTGGTTCTCAGGTTCTGTTCATCTGGTACTGGACATCTTCAAAAGTAGTTAAAGGATCGTAGACATTTAGGTCTGGGTAATGAAATATGCTGTATTGTTTCCTGCTGTTGTTGCAATGTTGAGGGGAGAAGAGTTTCTTTTGATTTTCTGTATGTTCTCTCCTTTAATTGTTAAAAAGGGACAAGACGACTTTGGATATTAGAAACATTGAAATATGAACAGGGATTTGTAGATGAGGGATCATATGATGCCATAAGTCAGTAGATTTGCTTCTGAATGAGAGACCTAAGGTAGCCCCTGTAGTTGCAGATGATTTCAGCCCCACCCATGATTGTCAACCGACGCCCTTAACAACTGGTGATAGGCTAAGAAAAAGACGCGATATACCAGTGACTTAGTTGGTAAGTAATATAAAGTACAAGTTAATTATTAGTATTGTATGTAGATAATATGAGTCATATATCACATTAACAGTATTACAATGTTTACTTGTTGACTACATACATGAGATATGTTACTTCCTATAAAAATCTGAGTGGATACTTTAGAGAGGAAGTACGGCTCCTTGCATAACTTTGCGTATTTTAGTTGATTCTGATATCAAGACAGTCTTTTCACTAGTTACAATGATAGGAACTAGTATACTGATTAGTTCAGTTGAAATAGTATCAATCTTATATTTATGGCCCCTTCAAATATTATTTTGACAGCTTTATACATATTGAGGTAGACGGTTTGGTTAGTGGTAACTTAGTATTAGGCTTGCATTGTATTGATGAAACTATGGTAACCAAGGTCTTGACTGAAATGACATTTTATAGTGATATATATAATACATTATAGTAACTGATATATGTATATTGATATCTAATGTTCTATTAGAAATCAAGTTACTAGTACCAACCCTCACCTGGTAATGGCAGCTCAACTTTCAGAGAGAGAGCAGAATCATAATGTAAGTATATTAGTAACTAATCCAGTATACTACATGTGTTAGTGTACAATCAATACATTACATATCATTATTAAGTATGGTATGGTTTATATGTAGAAAAAGGCATGGTAAAATGGCTGTAACACACAATCTATTACAGTATATTGTTAATGTTCCCTCATAAATTTATTTCAACATCACTTACCATTATTAAATATTTTACAGGTAATAAGTTCTTTGATAATGTTATAAAGTATTACTAATAAAGTGAAGAACTGGGAACTAGCTAAACAGTCAAATTGTTTCTCTTAATTCTTGTACTTTTTTTACATAAATAGAAAAGATTACTTGGAAATAGACTACACAGCTTCTTCATAACTCAAATTGTTCATTAAATAATAGTTTATTACAAGCTATAGACTCAGTTGAGTGACATTATATATGATTATCTGTGATAATTATTCACACTACTAATATTCATTAATTTACAACTAATCATGTTCATTATCACATGATAAATACTATTAGTTATGTAAACAATGGTTGTATCTACAATCATTCTATGGACCTGTCTCTATGTGTTCATAGTACTCACTTTAATACTTGAATAATGTCCAGTTATTACTATTACTTGATCATATCACATATCAAATAAATATTAGCAACAAAAGAATGGAAAGAAGAACTGTTTATTATTAGTTAGTGTAGTCTTGTATTTGTAGTATAGTCTAATTGTCTCTGTTAGTTATATACATAATACTAATTACATCATGTTCTTTTTATATAAATAGTGTCACTTTGTGTATTGTGTATTTGACCTGTCCTATAGTTTTATTAGTCTCATGTAATACATGTAGTTGTGTATGATTTACTAGTTTTAAATGTAATGACTTGTTTTATTATTATATAGAACTATGAACTGTGGGAATCTGCTAAAGATGGACATTTAGAAAAAGTCGAACAAGCCCTTCAGAAAGGAGCAAAATTGAAATGTCATTTTGTGGTAAGATCCTATTAATTTCCCTTTAACCTACTGTTATTATTTGTGTTTACTAACTTAAGTAATTAATTCAAATTGTGTAGATTTAATGAATATTAATTCATTTTAGCCACACCTAAATATTAATTAAAAACTTCAACATTTACACAATTTATTAATTATTATTCTATTTGTTAAAGTTACTGAATTAGTATCCACAATTAATAACATACATGATCTTTACATGTAGTATTTTTAATATTGTCTTATAATTTAATTGAATGAAATCCATTATATTGTGTGATAGTAATGTCTTAATTAATGATACATGTCAATGTAAACTAATAGCTTGTACTGTGTATACACAGATATATAATTGGATTTTATTTCATATATTAAAATATATTTGTTTATTATATAGGTTAATGATCATAAAGGTGATTATTTTATACCAATAACACCTCATACTATAGCTTACATCAGAGGTCATAACACAATAGTCCAATTCTTAGAAAATGCAGGTGCTACTCCTGATTATGTAAGTGTATACATGTATGTAGTTGAGGTCAATATTTAGTATAACTCAAGTGTTTGATTGTTACATTGATATTATGTACATGTACATACTTACATTAAAATGTCTCCTATTTATTGCCCAAGTTTTATACACATAACAATACATTTAATGGATAATTATTACGACCTTTACTGATATAATTGTTGTATACCTATGTTCTGTTTATCTCCACACTACCTTTCTTTTAATATTAGTTTCTATAGCTAGTAACTATCATCAAATTATTAGTTTAAAACATATCATATAACACTAAGATACAACAGTGTTACCAATTGACTTCATATAACATTTACAATTACATTAATTAAAGTCAACATATATTGCTGAGTGTCTTAGCACTAGGTAAATGTTTGTATATCTGTCATGTTTAGGTATGTAATTAATTGGTTTTAGAACTTGTAACGATAGGAAATGTTTATTTCATGATTAATAAAATTCAATAGGCCTTATGTAATGATTAATACCCACTCAAAGAGATTGTAAAATGGTTTAGTGAGTTGATTTATAGTATATCATATTTGTCAGGTTTATATTTAGTCTATACGTTTTGTGTCACTTGGTTTCTAAGATTTTTTAAAAGAAAATTAAACTGGACTAAATGTATTTCTAAACAATGACTAAATTGTCTTTGACTAATAGCTACCCATCTTAACGCTATGGTAGCACTGCAAATCTTCTATCATAAAGGAGATCTTTATCTATCTATATTAGTGAATGTTAGTATTAATGTCTTGAAATCATTTTGAATAAATAAAGTGTATTTTAATATGTTGGATATAGTTATATAACGCTGTACATGGTCATGTACTTTATACATAGTTAATAATCGAGCTTTTGGTTGATGAAATTTCGGTCATGTGACATTTATGTACATGTGTATTCCTAGTATATACTGTTGTATTTATTATAATATACATTATCTGTATTTACTTATTATGATTTCTTAGGATGAAATATTGTTAGCAGCTGCATTAAGAGGACTAGTAGATATAGTGAATGAATCTTTAAAGAAGAATGCTAATGTGAATGCTAAAGACCAGTACTTTGTAAGTTATATCTTATTATAATAAATGACTCTTTTCTAATAAACAATAACTCATTAATTTCACAATTATAAGTTTATTTAAAAACAATATACTATTTTCATGAGAAGTCAGATATACAATTTTTAATACTTTGAATATATTTTGTCATGAAATATTCAAAATCTAATGAGCTATACTGTATATGTCATGACATTGTAAAATAGGAATCAATATGATGATGAAAACACTAGGACATTGTAATAGTTTGTGTGTAGATACCAACAATTGAAAACCAAAGTATGATACTCAAAGCCACAGTACATGATAAGAATCTACAGTTTAATGTATAATTTGACTTCTATGTTATGAACTTACTATATCTAGAAACCACAATAAACAATGTTGTTGTATTGTTGTAATAGACAAGGAATTAGACTAATTCTGTCATCAACAAAGTCAATACTTCATCTGTTTACACATATATTTTTAAACTGTTACTAACTCTATAGTATGATGTTCAACATTGCTGTGATATCTTCACTATACTATAACTGATTACCAGACTTATTTCTCCCACAATAGTATTTAAAAATTGAAAATTAAAAATTATAGTAGTCATATTTTCATTCACATTATTTGCTGTTTTATATTTAGGAGGAAAATACAGCTTTGCATTTAGCCTCTGCTAATGGTCACACTGAGGTAGTCCAGTTGCTGCTACAGTCAAAAGGAAATCCTAATATTAATAACAAGGTCAGTGTGTATTGTATATAGTTTATATTTCATTTATTATCTCTACTACATGTACATATATGTAGTACTACCTGTCTAGTAGGACAGGATATAGATCAAAGACAATGTAATGAATATAATTAAGTTAACCTTTTTATGCCATGCAATTAATTTTCAATGAAATTTGTGTGGGTGGGACAAAATAGCTCTCATTTGTTGTATGATATATAGCAATTACTAATATGACTGGAAAATATAATAAACCTAATATGTAAAGCAATATATAAAACATTAATGTGTTCTTACATGAAATAAACCTGATCAGTCCTAAGATTGTTTTGGACCATGTGTGTATGTATATTTCTATATATGTCCACTTTAACAAGTTTCATTTATTATTATTATTAAAGTATTTATTTCATTTATAGTGGGGACATAATCCACTTGATATAGCATACTGGTATGGTCACAATAACATTGTTAAGCTCTTACGTTTTATTGGAGCAAGAGATATGGACCAAGTTAGAAATGATGTGGATATAGTGATCTTATATGTTATGATATATTATAAACATGACCTAATTATATGTGGGTACATGTCACAGTTATAATATATTATTTATTTTAACAGGATAGCTTACTTTTGACTTCAGCTGAAAATGGTGATATAGAAAATGTAACTTTAGCACTTGAATCAGGTGCTAATTTCAATGTTCGTCATCCTGAGAAGGTTAGTACACTGATTAAATAGTAATAAATTAGTGTTGTTTGTTAGTGTTTAGTTTTTAAATTAATATATTCTATAACAAAGGAGATCAATCACAGGCACTTAAGAAATTTAGCCCCACCCTCTTTTATAGACATTGGTTCATCTAGAAGGCAGATAATCTCTCTTTTCCTACTTCCATAAGACCTCTCTATTTATTTACTCTATTGACATTATCATACAATGTTAATGAACAAGGAATTTTTTAACAAAGACCTTTAATTAATATGCCTATTTTAACATTTTGGTATTTTGGTAGACTATAGATAGAGATAAAAGTCACATTTGTTATTAAATCTAGCATATGACTGTGTAAGGAAAACCCTGCATATCCACATATTAGTTTAACATTAATTATCTATTGTGTTTTCATGTCCTGTGTAATGATATATTGTATACAAATCTAAACAAGAAAGTTTGTAGGAATTACATGACCAAATTTATATCTTTTGAGTTATATTTTAAAATACATTACATAATAATAAACAAACAAGCCCTACATATCATGTAGTTAATAATAATGGTAGCCATGATCTAAAAATAAATTATTACTCATCTGTTTCAGGGCAGGTATTACAATTGTTATCTGTGATAGTTTTAGTTATTATATCTTTCACTAACACACTTTACATACTAGACAGTTATAAGATGTTTTCGACTGTGTTTGTATACAATATCAATGTATGTTTTTATACATTATTTTATAGATATATATGAGTATTGAAAGTAGTGAATGAATATTATAATATTCTATATAATTTTATACTACTATAATCAACAATGAATACTTATGTACTTCCTCTAGTATCAGAAAACAGCTTTGCATTTTGCATCAGCAAGGGGTTACTATGATATCGTACAACTATTATTAAACTCTAAGGCAGATCCCAATCTTCGTGACAACTTAGTGAGTGTATATTGTTTTGTAAAGATTACTACATGTTACTAGATTTAAATCAGTATTTAATAGATATGGAATGTTATGGGTGTGGCTGTTAGCAATTCTATTGTTGTTCAAATTTTTTAAGTAAAGGATTAACAAAGATAGTCAGTGTCGGGTATCAGTAGGTGTGGCCTGTTATAATAGTAGTAAATATACTTGGAAACATCTTGGTATTCACAGGCGTGCCACTAGTATGATGTGCCATTTTTGTTCAACTGCTCTAATGATTGTATAGATTGTATAATTAGCATTATATTATACTTTTTTACTGTTACTAAACTTGGTCCCAAATGTAAACCAGTAATAAGTCATACTCTCTATTATTCTATGATAACTACTTGAAATCTCCAGTTTTCAATAATAGAGAGAACAACTCCACCAATACATCCAAAAGCATCTTAGGACAATTTTTTATAATTTTAATCCTGTTTAAATTTTAATAATTGGTCGTTTTTATTATTGGTATATATTTTAATATTCTATAAAATTTAATTCTATTATAATCAACAAAAAATATATGTGTACTTCCTCTAGTATCAGAAAACAGCTCTACTTTTAGCGTCAGAAGAAGGTTACTGTAATATCGTACAACTATTGTTAAAGTCCAATCCAGATCTCACTATTTGTGACGTGGTCAGTGTATATTGTTTGTAGAGATTACTACATGTTACTAGATTCAAATTAGTATTTAATAGATATAGAATGTTATGGGTGTGGCTGTTAGCAATTTCTACATTGACCTGTTGTTCAAATTTTTGTTAATAAAGGATTAACAAAGATAGTCAGTGTCAGGTATTAGTAGGTGTGGCCTGTTATAATAGTAGTACATATAGTTGGAAGCATCTTGGTATTCACAGAGGTCCCACTAGTATGATATGCCGTTTGTGTCAAACTGTTCTGATGATTGTAGGCATTGTATCATTAACATTATACTATACTTTTATACTGTTACTAGACTTGTATCCAAAGCCTAAACCCTAAACCCTTGAGCATAAGAAAAACATACAATAGTGAGCATACTTCTTTATTATTCTATGATAACTATTTGAAATCTCCAGTTTTCAATAATAGAGAAAACAACTGCAATATACCAATACATCCAAAAGCATTTTAGAACAATATTTGTAATTTTATTCCAGTTTAAATTTTAAAAAGTGGTCCATTTAATTTTATTATTGGTACATATTATAATATCATTTAAAAATTAATGCTATTATAATCAACAATAAATACTTGTGTACTTCTTCTAGTATAAGAAAACAGCTCTGCATTTAGCATCAAATAGAGGTTACTGTGATATGGTACAGCTACTGTTAAACTCCAATGCAGATCCCAATATTTGTGACATGGTCAGTGTATATTGTTTGTAGAGATTACTACAAGTTACTAGATTTAAATCAGTAATTAATAGATATAGAATATTATGGGTGCGGCTGTTAGCAATATTTCTATATCGACTTGTTGTTCAAATTTTTGTTAATAAAGGATTATCGAAGATATTCAGTGTCAGGTATCAGTAGGTGTGGTCTGTTATAATAGTAGTACATATAGTTGGAAACATCGTGGTATTCACAGAGGTTCCACTAGTATGTTGTGCCATTTCTATCAAACTGTTCTGATGATAGTAGACATTGTATATATATCATTAGCAATATACTATACTTTTATAATGTTACTGGACTTGTACCTAAACCCTAAACCGTAAACAAATGAACATAGGAAGAACAACCAATAGTGAGTCATTCCATTTTAATTTTGAGATCGGGGATGCACAAAAACTAGACATGTAAATCAGAAACAAAAAAATATCTGGATGTTATCAAGAGGTGTGGTTAAATGATAGTGTGACTATTAATAATACTGGTAATCATAATTCAAATATAAAGTATTAATCATCTCTTGTTTCAGACCACATGTTATAATTGTTATACTAATACTTGTATTAATATAATACTGTAGTTTCAGTTGTTTCTTATCACTAAACTTTTATAAATTAATTAATATATCTGTAGTAGTTGTAATTTGTTATTTTCATTACATGTACTTCATTGTGACAATAGGAAGGATGGAGCATACATTATGAATGTTAAAAAAGCTTATGTCATTCATGGATATATGTTACTCACTAGATGTTAAACCTCCCTATATCCTGAATATATTAACATGTAATAGACATTGCTATTCTAATAAAATTGTGGTTATCCCTTAATTCTGATGGACAAAAAGTAATGTCATGGAACAATGTGCATTATCTGGGGCTGTCCTTAATACATCTAACTTACCTATGGTTACTAGTATAACTAGACCCTCCCTTTAAAGGGTGCTTCTTGGTATAACTTGACTAATGATGTAACAACATGTCCTATGATGACATCACTATGTGTCATAGAATTAATAATGTTAGGTTTGGTTTCACTATGTGTCATTTCATTATATCAGTGGGTGTGGCTTATAAAATTTATATATACTAAGTTCACATGGAGTACATTCGATACACCCACTGTCTGTTCTGTTATTAATGAAAAACAATGTTAAGGATAATTAATCAGGATAGAGAAAACCATTTGTTAGTTGTTTATGATTTCATTTAAAAAGGTCACTTTATTCTACTGTAGCAATGACAAACATATAGATTCCATAATATACTACAATGAAAACTCCATAGAACATCTTCTCAGTGGTTATAATGCTTAAAGCCCTATACCTTTTAAATGTAGTTATAAAGTCAAGTTTTAATATTGATGTCATGTTAATAGAATTGATAATCATTATAAGTGTGGTAGTTATGCTACATTTGTGACCTAAATGACCTAGTTTATTGTTGATGGCAATGTTTACAGTAAACTGACACTCATTTTAATATTTTAGTCAGTTTCTGTGTTTTTAATGTCCCTGTCATTGGTCACATTTGACATGATAATACAATAGCTATGATTATCTGTATTGATGACTGTTATATTGACTATATAGTTTATTGTATGATAGTTCTTGTGTTTTTTGTAATTGAATAACTTTTCCTCTTTATCTTTTCTAGGTTGGTAGAACAGCAGCACATTATGCAGCAGAGGAGGGTCATGTTGATGTTCTAAAGTTATTAATTGAAGAGGGACAAGCTGACATAAATGCTACAGATAATGTAAGTCATATTATAGTTACTTATGAGCTATTCCTTTGAAGTATGACATTTAATATTGTCTTCAATATTGATATCAACCTCACTCATATCCAGACTGTCCAATATTTTGATAACATGTTTTTGGCAAAATATGTTTCAAGAACAATAATCAAAAATCAAATTTTGATTTTTGCCTACAATGTGTCAAACATAACCTGTTGTCATTATATCAACCAATGACAATATTTATTAATAGCTCAATTAATTAATGGTTATGAATAATTAATACACAAAATTTAGCATTCTCTATGTGACCTTTATTGTCTGCTTCTTGGTGACACTTGTACCATGATGTAACTTGTATATGTCATAATGATGATGACATCATTATGTGTCATACAGGTTAATAATGGTTGTGTAAATGTATGGTTTAGGGTTTTTTGAATTTAGAAGAATTTAGGTTTTAGGATACTTCTCGGTATAATTTGTAACTTGTATTATGATAATGACATCAATATGTGTCATGTCATAATGATGTCATCATATTCAAGTTACACCAAGAACCACCCACTCCCTTTATTAGCCCTCCCACATTATACACATGAACATATAAACTTGTCTATACTTTTGTGACTTACCTGTCTGTTTGTGGCTTCAATAGTTTTTGATCCTTTGTTATAATACACTTTATGTTGATTTTCCTATAATTGGGTAATAGCATTCTTAGGAACTTCATATATTCTAAATAGATCACCAATTTGAGGTGGAAGTACAATGACATGTGGACAGGTCATTTGTTCATTTCTATGTAAAACAAATGTTCACATGATCTAATAGACACACAGTGAGTGATACAAGGCAGCATAAGTTAGTAAAAGACAGTATGTGTTGCTATATAAAAGAACATCACTACATCCAACACATACCATAACAGCCATTTTGCATTTTCACTCTCTTAACACATGCTCACATCTATGTATACTTTATATAAGCCCTATATCTTTTAAATGTAGTCATAAAGTCAAATTTGAATATTTATATCACGTTAATAGAATTGATAATCATTATTATTAGTGTGGTATTTATGCTACATACGTGAACTAAATGACCTAGTTTATTATTGATGACATTGTTAATAATAAACTAACACTCATTTTAATATCTTAGTTTCTGTGTTTTTGTGTCTCTGTCATTGGTCAGGTTTGAAATGATAATACAATAGCTATAATTATCTGTATTAATAACTGTTATATTAACTATATAGTTTATTGTATGTAGTTCCTGTACTTACATACATCCTCATTCCTGCTGTATGAGTCCTATATGTACTTGTCCCCAGACCCTTCATCTCTTAGGGAAGGGTTGGCAATGTCAGACTAATATTAGTAATCTTTATTAACTAGTTAAAGAGGTAGTCTTTGATATGATATCTAACATATGTACATACTTTTTGTCTTTGGACTTGTCATGTCAGTCTTCCTTGTCATTGTATAATGTATAAGACTTTCTTTTGAAAGATTAAGTCTTTTCGTCTTATGACTATATATCAAAAGCATTTTTTAAAATTATTATAACCAAGTTAATTTGTTTATTTGTCATGATATTAAAAATGAAATATATATTATATTACTTATAACAATACAGTTGTTATTTTTTTCATTATTTCATTTTAGGATGGCAATAATCTACTACATTTAGCCTGTGCAAGTGGGAGTGAAGAAACCATACACTACCTTTTACATAATGTCCAGCTAAATCCAGATCATCTAGTAGCTCCAAACAACGATCAACAAATGCCATTGGATCGTATTCCACCATACGTATCTAGCAGTAATAGATTTCAATTACTGAAGTTGTTTCAACCATTCAAACAATGTCACAGAGACTACCTCACAGAATCATATGCTAAATTATTTCTCTGCGGAAAGACAAAAGCTGGTAAAACCTCATTGGCTGCTGTTATCTTTTATCGTGCTAACAAGTGGTCTCTTTATGATATTGATCCAAAAGAATGTATTGAAGGTGTTGTATTACAAACCACTGGAATTGAGTACAAGAGTGTTCATAGTAGGGAAATAGGAAATGTTGTAATTTTTGATTTTGCCGGACATGCAGAATACTACAGTAGCCATGCTGCAGTACTGGAAACTCTATTGTTGAGGTCACCAGCCCTTTTTGCAATTGTAAGCAATGTTACTGATGATGAGGAGACAATTAAGAAGGACCTTTTTTTCTGGTTTAACTTTGTTGAAAACGTGAGCATGAAGTTGATTAGTTCAAGTCAAGTACTTGTCCTTGGAAGTCACATTGATGAACTGTCCAGTGAAAAAGACTTCCAACCTTTTGTAAATGATGTAGCTAATCTGGCTGTTCGTTTTCAGAATTACAAAGGGTTTTTCCCAATAGATTGTCATCGACCAGGAGGAAAAGGTGTCAAGACATTTATGAATAAATTAAAAGAGAGCCGTGAAGCTGTTGTGGACAAAAATGACAAGATGAGCTACCACTGCCACTGTCTAAATTCTTATCTTCAACAGCTGGAGGAGGTAGCTATTAGCCTAGATGAGCTATGTTCCAGATTAATGGAACTAAATGAGCCATGTCTTTTGACTGATCGATCAACAGTGTTAAAATTTTTGACCATCCTTGGAAGCAAGGGTCTCATTTTGTTTCTGGCTAACACATGGGTGATTATAGACCAAAAGGCTCTCTTAACTGAGGTAAATGGTGTCTTATTTAATCAAAGCATTGATCGTGAGCGTAAAGCAGTTGCCAGTAATACTGGTATAATGCCTGTTTCTACTCTAGCTAACCTCTTCGAAAACCACAACACAGATATGTTGGTTCGTTTCTTAACAAGTCTACAATTTTGTCATCAAATGAACTCTTACGCTGTTTCTAGTATCACTAACAATGTACCATCTGATGACTTCCCTATTAGTAAAGATGAAAAATTTTTATTTTTTCCTGCACTTATTACAGAAGACAAGCCCACTTCAATCTTTGAAACAACCAATGGATTTGGTTGGTGCCTATGGTGTGATGTACCACAGCAATTTCTGTCCATGCGTTTTCTCCATACTCTTCTTAATCACTTAGCTTATACTTGCTGTCCTCCTCCTCCCGAGGAAGCTGGCTATATTACTGATAATCCATCAACTAAAGTGTTACATCGAGTTTATACTATGTGGAAAAATGGTATTTATTGGAAAGAGAAGGAGAGTAATATTGAAGTGATGGTTGAGGTGACTGAAGACAACCGATGTGTTACAGTTCTTGTGTCTCGCAGCAGTTTAATAGAAAGTTATCAACTCCGTGCATCACTCATCAAAGAAGTACTTAAGCTTAAAAATGAATTATGTCCATGTACTTCAAAACAGTTTATTATTCCACCTGGTGATGTTAAGGATGTCATGGAAAAGAAACAGAAAAATCATATACTCTATGCTCTGAGAGATGCTGCTAAAGGAGTACTAACAAAAGAAAATGTTACTTCTTCTGACGAATGTGTTCCTGTCCATTTAGTCGTTGGTGAAAAGGAACCATACATCTGTATTGTCCCTTTTGTGACCAAAGCTCTCTTTACTGACACCAACAAAGATCTACCACTACCAGATCACTATGTCCGACATATAAAAGAAGTATGTGAAGAGATCATGTCCCTCTATCCATCATCAGATTTTACACACCTCTCGGTAAGAGAACATCTCAACAAATATAGTATTTTTGCTGGACGTAATCCTTTGGTAAGTTTATATTGACTTTATCTTAACAGTGTGTTTATGAAATTTTTTTATCTTCTCTACATAGAGTATACCTTCTCCACCAATAAATGATGAAGCAATACAAATATTATCAAAACATGTTCAGAAGAAAGCTTATGCTAAGACAATATATGAACACTTGAAACAAGGAAGTTCTGCACAACAGAATACTCAAAGTAAGTGGACAATACAAAGTTTAGTTTCTATATTTATATAAACTGAGATCATGAGAAATTAAGATACATTAATTTATTACTTTTCTTCTACATTGTTTACTAACTATTCTTTAATTCAGTTGTATTTCCTTTTATTTTTATATTGTGTAGGCACTATTTGTCTATCTAAAATATTTCTGGATTATTTTGCTGATATTTGTGATGCCATTGAAGTTAAACCACTGTCCATTGTTAATCGGCTCCTTACTGCTAAGTTGATATCATTAAATTTTAAGAAAGATGTAGAAAGTATGAGTGGTGAAGCTTATGACAAAGCAAATAAAGTAGTTCATGCGCTACAACGACAGGTTGAAGAAAAAGGAATTGAGTTTTTAAAAGCTCTTTGTGATTTCCTTCTAAAGCAGAACCAGGAGTTAAAGCACATTGGTACAAGAATGAAAAGTCAACTAGAAAGTGAGACATTTTATCATACAACACTATAATTATATTAGAAAATTAATATTTGTATAACTGAGTCTTTAATGATGTTATAATTGAGTAATCTACTGTATATGACAAATGTCTTTACTTTCTATGTACTGCAGACATAACTGTGCCTACTTAGTATCCAGTCCTTTACATGCTTCAAAAGTGTTATCAAATCTAATAACATATAGTTAGGAATAGTTAGAAATCACAAATAACTAATAGCAGGATGGCTTAGCCGCAAATCCCATTCTATAGTAGAAGAACTAGCTTGTGATCATATTTGGAAGTTTAACAATTATGTATGTGATTAACTATGCTAGGAATATAATTAAACATTCCTTCTATGGTAAGAAATATTTGTGTGAACTATGTCAATTTAGGACCAGTTGTCACTTACAACATGTAGGTATAGGCACAGACAGTGTGCAGGCATGAGCAGTCTATAATTGTTTTTTAGCTAAATGGCTTATAATAACAAATTCGTTATGGTATATTTTTGCTTTCAGCAAGTAGCTTTCTCACATACTATAGAGATTATTTAGCAATTATGATATTAACAATCACAAAATGTGATAATTTACGTAAGCAGTTAGTTTTTTGCATATGAAATACCTGTGACCATTTTAGTTTGGTCTGAGTGTACATATAATTCACACAATTATTAAACATTCTCAAATAGCAACATCCTTAACTTCAACAACTTAAATTATAGGGTAAGGCTTGGAGATAGGGTTTCTAATAAATGTGGTGATGGATAATTCTAACTTAATGTTGATTTACCTTCTGTCTGAATTATTTTGATGGCACAGTTCATGTATGTAGTCTGTATATATGTTCATGTGATGACATTCCTTTACATTATAAAGTTGATTTGCCTTCTGTCTGTGTTATTTTATATGACACAGTACATGTATGTACTTTGTGTGTTCATGTGTGGACACTACATTATAAAGTTGATAACTGTTATCAAATAGATTGATGAATAGATAAATAAATCTCTTGCTTTTTTACACTTCAAAGTAATATATTTGACTTCAAGTAATCTTATTACTTAGAAGCTGGTAACTAGATTTTCAATACCTCATTTCTTTTGAAATAACTCATTGGCTTTCTTGCCTCCAATAAAGCTATCTGTGTAGCTATCTTGCTAAGTTGATTATAGTTCATAAATTATTGGAAGCTATTGACTAGATTTAAAGACTGGTATTCCAATAATCATGAGCTGTGTAAATAGTCAAGTCTGATTGTGTTGCTAACGTTATTGTAACTCTGTACATTATCTTTTATCCTCTTAATTTGGTATGTTATTAGTTGCAGAAAGAATGATGAAAGAAATTGAAAGTAAAGATCTTCTCCTTGAAAATTTGCAACTAGTAAATGAACAATCAACTCAACTAAAAGAAGGTATTGTTAGTAATCTTATTATGATATATGTTGTTGTCATTAAGCAATCACTGTACTATATGTATACTTATTATGTATTAATTATTATGTCTATTTAAAGGAATGGTGATAGTAGGGAAGAACTATTCCAAGTTTAGTGCTGCTGAAGATCAACAGTTATCGGTTGAAGAATGTGGGCTAAAAGTTTTAGTACCTGCACAAGTTATCATACCAGTAGATGCTTCATATGAAATTACTGCTAATGGATTGTGGTATGACAAATTTGAATTTCCTGAAAATAGCATACTGATCAGTGGAGTGTGTTATATATCTAGTTCATCTCAGTTCAATAAACCAGTTACAGTTCAACTAGAACATTGTGCTAACATTACTGATAAGAAACAAGCAGAACATCTCAGTTTTGTTGTCAGTAAATCTGGTCCACCCTTCAAGTTTGAATACCTACCAGGAGGATCATTTTGTCCTGGTTCACAATATGGCACTATACATCTCAAGGAATTTTCATTCCTAGCTATAGTACTCTGTGCTGCAGTTCGTGTAGTAACTGCAGTTGGCAGTGCTATTGCATCTAGTAAGTATATACTGATATACTTACATGCACATGCAGGGTAAAATGTGTAAAGCAGTGCTGTTGAGTCAGTAATTGTGTGTTTTGTGTTATAAAATAAACTTTGATTTAAAGCCCAACATATTAATTATACACAATACTTACTTTATACAGATACTAAAGTTCCTAACTGCAACTATCGAGCTTATATCTTCTACAAAGTAGAGAATGAGGAAACATGGAGGATGCGATTCACAGTTGTTCAAGATACCATATATTCTTATGTAATAATGTTCATTGCTTTAAATAATTATTTTAATCATTACTTGTTATGATATAGGTAATTCTAAAAGTAACATCTAAGTTTGGTGACGAAGAAGACAATTTTCCATTTTGTTTTGCTACTAAGGTATCTTTATCAAAAGAACAGGGTGATAGAGAAAAGAGTTTAAAGTTATCAGGATTCCCTGATGAAGCAGTTCATGGGTGGGAAATGACACCTCTACGTACACCACTAGTAGTAAGTGATATGTGTTTTGTGAGTGAGTGTGTGTGATGTGGTATTGATGAAAAATATATGTAGGCTACATGTACTGTAAGTTGTCAGTTTTTATACATTTCAATTACTCTGATATAGATTAACAAGAAAGATGCTGATGACTTTAATCAGTCATGGATTCTTAATCCTCCTAACATTCCTGTAAAAGTATCTGTTAATCCTAGAATGAGCGACTTCAAAAATAATCTCAACCATCCTATAACAATTGAAGGTATTAAAGTTACTGATAGTCAAACATCACCTGACAATAAACCTCAAATTGTGATTAGTAGATCACTGGCCAGTAGTTTACAAAGTGAGTGTTTGTCTAATACTTGTATTTGTAGTATCCTAATAATAACCTTATTCTAAGCATTCCTAATAATGTCATTAACGATATTATTTTTAAGCTAAGTGTTTAAGCACAACCAATTTAGTGTGATTGTTAGGATTCTCAATTCTAAGCCAGAATACTTACATTATATATTGTGTACCTTCAGTGAATCCAGTAATGTTTGTGTTATATAAGTTTTGTAGGTCATTGTAATAATAAATATATGTCTATAGGACCACAATTATAATATACACAAACACAATTAAAGAACTCATCAAGGCTTTAGAAATGAATTTAAACTAATAGAAGCAACATCTCCAACGTCTGTTCAATCAAGTCACTAGCAATTATTTTCACTGTACATGACCATTCAATGACTTCTTTACATTGTGTCAGCTATCTCTAGCAAATCAATTTATTTCCAATGTGTCTCTATAGACTCAAACAACAATACTTTAACTCATGTAAACCAACAAAGTATGTCTCGTACTAACATTGGTGGTCGAGGAACAGTTCAACAGGCTCATCAAAGTATGTTTTATAATTTGATAACATAACATTATACTTTTGAATATAGTTAATAATTATTATTTTGGTTGGTGTGCAGTGTCAGTGATTGTAGTTATTTCAGCTATAATATGGTGAGTTATAAAGATGACTGTTATAGTGCTTCATATAAAGTAATACTTTGTGTCTGTAGTAGTTATGTACATGACTCCTGTAAATGATTGTTGTATTCTCTTGATATACAATAGATATTATTTGTGTATTATAAACTGTAGTTTGATGTATTAGTCATCAGAATAATGAGTCAATTAATCCGTTATTATTTTCATAGGTACATCTACTTCACAAGTAATCCACTTTGAAAACTGTTGGTGTCCATTATGTATCAAACCCTTTTCTGTTACACACACAATACAAGACTATTAACAATGTTAAATAATGTTCTTTGAATGTAGTCCTCAATTTTCCACTTTATTACATTTGTTGCTATCTAATTAACACTTTACTTAGAACATTGTATAGGTATCTGTATTTTTTCACTACATTCTTGTTCTTTTGTTTTTGATATAATATTAAGAAACTTTAAAATTCTCAAAGAGTATGACCACATACAGACAATAGGAACAATTTAAACATGATCATTTCATAATCACCAATTAATTTCATATCACACATTAATTATTAATTTTCTATAACACATTTACTAACAGCAATGAGTAGTTATCTAATGTAGTGTCTTTATTGATGAGTAGATTGATCAACAAGACGTTTAAAGAGTTGAACTAGTTGGTCAAGTTTATCTTGTACATCTTACAATAGTGATATATAACTAGAATATATAAAATAGTACTAACTTGACTAGATAAGTATTGTTTTGTTTGTAGTATTAGTTCCACTAGTTTCCAGTCATCAATCTCTCCAGGAGACACACCTTCTATTAGTTGAGGATTAAAATGAAAGAAAGGAATAGGATCATGATATTTCTGACATGAGATAGCAAATTTGTCAGCAGTTGTCTCTGACTCAATAATCTATAGTAAATAAGAGATCATGTAATATATAAACTAACAATGTTATATTATCAAACATCCTACATGGACATAACTAAACACAGTTTACATAGACAATAATTTATAACTAAGGAAGAAGGAACTATTACCCAGCTCATGACCATATTTGGAAGTTTGTGTACATGTGAATACAATTCACTATGTCATGAATACAATTAAACATTCCCTTATAAGGTCATATGAGTTATCTATAAAAACTGTTGTCATTACTTCCTCTTCAATGAGACTATATGTTAACATTATTTACTTATACAACTCACAGCTTGACTTAACATGTCCACCATTTCTTTAACATACTGTAACTGTTTCTTAATATTAAATCCTTTGCCCCACTCTCCTCCTTCTAGTGTCTTGTCTGGATATATACCAGTACCCACAGACATAGCTAATAGAAAATGTCGCTCCAGTATTTCCATGGATTGGTCATACAAGTTGATCTCTTTCATAGCAAACTCACATGGATTATTAGCCATGACACCTCCATCAACATACTTGCCTTGATAGGGTGTAAAGTACATAGGAGCAGCACTAGTTGCTCTAGCTGCTTTCCATGCAGGAACTGTGGAAAGAAAGGAACAATACTTATCTATTGTTTAGCTATATATTAAAACATACTGTCTGTTAGTTCTGGTTTATCTGTCATAAAGTTATTAAAGAATTGGACTTTAAGTGGAAGTTGTTCTTTGTTAACAGTACATATCATTATTCTAAGAATCAAATGATCATAAGTACACACTATATCAATCATACTTTGGTTTATGCATACTGTTAAGTGGAGTATCTCCAATTTTTCTTTTTAAAATGTGCTCAAGATTGCGTGATTTTTGAGCCATATTGAGGACTGTACCAGCAATACCTGAACCAACAAATACTTCATTCTTCATTTGAAAGTACACTTGTTTCATCTCTGTCAGTGTCTTATTACCTATATATAACAATAAGTAACAAATACTTTATCGATACTTACAGTGACCTAGGATATCTAGTAATAGTAAGCTCTACACTAGAGAACATCAGTACTTACCACAGTGAGCTAGGATATCTACCAATAATAGGCTCTAGACTAGTGAACATCGGTACTTACCACAGTGATCTACGATTAGTAAGCTCTACACTATCTAGGACTCTAGGTTCACAGTTGTCCATATATAGATGTAAGCTATAGCTAACACTATCTTTACTTACCATACACTAGTCCCAGTGCTACTATACCTCCAGTACTGCTGGTACCTATGATCCAATCAAAGAGCTCTGAAATCTTGCGACCAGTACGATGTTCTAATTCCATCAACACCTCAATTTGAACAAGACCTCGGATACCTCCTCCATCAAGAAACAACACACGATTTCCAGCAGTTTTCTTCCAACGATTAATATAGAAACGTTGATCATTTATTGACACATCCTCAGAAACCTGCTCCCTGCTTCGTTGATTTAATGACAAGAACTCATCCTCAGGACTTACATGGAACTTCTTCTCTTGATGATGTCTTTCAGTGTCCATAAGTCGTACTAAACCAGACATTCTCTCTGGTACCATAAGACGTCCAATAATTTCATTCTTTAACTCATCAACATTTAATGATTCTAGCTCCTGAGGTAATGATGCTAATGATAGACACTCATTGACCAAAGGTTCTGGAAATTGACTTAGTAGCTCTAAGAGTTGATTCTGTGTTGCTAAATCTCTAGGTGTTAGTTCTTAATAATAGTTCTTTACTGATATATTAGCCCCAAATGCAACAAGAATTTTGCGATACAAATAGTCATTTTTCTAAATAAAGTAAGTTAGTTTCATGATTACTATAATAAAAAAATAAATTGGAGAAAACTTAACTTTTACATGTACATGTATAATATACTGATCAATTAAAAATATAATTGGTCTCACAAGAGACTTAATTCTTTTAAAACTTACCAACACTCTTGTATATAGAATAATTATAAAAATGTCTATTAGAGACAACTTCTAACTTTAACTTATCAGCAATAACTGTTTCTTCCTAATATTCTGGATTTAGTCATCACACCAACTTTTACAGTTGCCATGACAACACTCCTACCCATAAAATAATTATAAAAATAACCATCACAGACAATTTTAAAACTTAACTTACCAACTATAACTTTTTCTTCCTAATATTCTGGGTAATGTCACAACATCCATTTACAGTTGCCACAACAACACTCCTATGCATAAAAAGGAGTTATAAAAATGACTATTATAGACAACTTCAAACTTTAACTTATCAGCAATAACTCTTTCTTCCTAATATTTTTGGAAAAGTCACCACACCCACTTTCACAGTTACTATGACGACGCTCCTATATATATAGAATAACTATAAAAATGACCATCACAGACAAGTTCAAAACTGAACTTACCTGCAATAACACTTTTTTCCTAATATTTAAGAAAAGCTACCACACCCACTTTTATAGTTTCTACGACAACATTCCTATATATAGAATAATTATAAAAATGTCTATTAGAGACAACTTCAAACTTTAACTTACCAGCAATAACTCTTTCTTCCTAATATTCTGGATTTAGTCACCACACAAACTTTTACAGTTGCCATGACAACACTCCTACGCATAAAATAATTATAAAAATAACCATCACAGACAATTTTAAAACTTAACTTACCAACAATAACTTTTTCTTTCTAATATTCTGGGTAATGTCACAACATCCATTTACAGTTGCCACAACAACACTCCTATGCATAAAATAGTTATAAAAATGACTATTGCAGACAACTTCAAACTTTAACTTACCAGCAATAACTCTTTCTTCCTAATATTTTGGGAAAAGTCACCATATCCACTATTACAGTTGCCTCGACAACACTCTTGTATATAGAATAATTATAAAAATGTCTATTAGAGACAACTTCTAACTTTAACTTATCAGCAATAACTGTTTCTTCCTAATAGTCTAGATTTAGTCACCACACCCACATTTACAGTTGCCACAACAACACTCCTGTATATATAATAGTTATAGAAACAACTATTATAGACAACTTCAAACTTTAACTTACCAGCAATAACTCTTTCTTCCTAATATTCTGGATTTAGTCATCACACCAACTTTTACAGTTGCCATGACAACACTCCTACCCATAAAATAATTATAAAAATAACCATCACAGACAATTTTAAAACTTAACTTACCAACAATAACTTTTTCTTTCTAATATTCTGGGTAATGTCACAACATCCATTTACAGTTGCCACAACAACACTCCTATGCATAAAATAGCTATAAAATGACTATTATAGACAACTTTAACTTACCAGCAATAACTCTTCCTTCCCACCATTCTGGATTTAGTCACCACACCAACTTTTACTGTTCCACGACAACACTCCTGTACATATAATAGTTATAAAAATGACTCTTATAGACAACTTCAAACTTTAACTTACCAGCAATAACTGTTTCTTTCTAATAACTTGGGAAAAGTTACCACACCCATTTTTACAGTTGCCATGACAACACTCCTATCCATAAAATAGTTATTAAAATGACTACTACAGACAACTTCAAACCTTAATTTACAAGCAATAACTCTTTCTTCATAATATTCTCGGTAATGTCACAACATCCATTTACAGTTGCCACAACAAGACTCCTATGCATAAAATAGTTATACAAATGACTATTATAGACAAGGTCAAACTTTAACTTACCAGCAATAACTCTTTCCTTCTAATAATTTAGGAAAAGTTACCACACCCACTTTTACAGTTGCCATGACAACACTCCTATGCATAAAATAATTATTAAAATGACTGTTACAGACAACTTCAAACCTTAATTTACAAGCAATAACACTTTCTTCTTAATATTTTGAGAAAAATCACCACATCCACTATTACAGTTGCCTCGACAACACTCTTGTATATAGAATAATTATAAAAATGTCTATTAGAGACAACTTCAAACTTTAACTTACCAGCAATAACACTTTCTTCCTAATATTTGGGAAAAGTTACCACACCCACTTTTATAGTTTCTACGACAACACTCCTATATATAGAATAATTATAAAAATGACTACTACAGACCACTTTAAACCTTAACTTACCAGCAATAACTCTTTCTTCATAATATTCTGAGTAATGTCACCATGCCCATTTCACAGTTACCATGACAACACTTCTGTATATAGAATAATTATAAAAATGACTATTATAGACAACTTTAAACTTAACTTACCAGCAATAACTCTTTCTTCCTAATATTTTGGGAAAAGTCACCACACCCACTGTTACAGTTACTATGACAACACTCCTATATATATAGAATAACTATAAAAATGACCATCACAGACAACTTCAAAACTAAACTTACCTGCAATAACACTTTCTTCCTAATATTTGGGAAGTGATCACACCCACTTTTATAGTTTCTACAACAACACTCCTATATATAGAATAATTATAAAAATGACTACTACAGACCACTTTAAACCTTAACTTACTAGCAATAACTCTTTCTTCCCATTATTCTGGATTTAGTCACCACATCAACTTTTATAGTTGCCATGACAATACTCCTACCCATAAAATAATTATAAAAATAACCATCACTGACAATTTTAAAACTTAACTTACCAGTAATAACTTTTTCTTCCTAATATTCTGGGTAATGTCACAACATCCATTCACAGTTGCCACGACAACACTCCTATGCATAAAAAAGAGTTATAAAAATGACTTATAGACAACTTCAAACTTTAACTTATCAGCAATAACTCTTTCTTCCTAATATTTTGGGAAAAGTCACCATATCCACTATTACAGTTGCCTCGACAACACTCTTGTATATAGAATAATTATAAAAATGTCTATTAGAGACAACTTCTAACTTTAACTTATCAGCAATAACTCTTTCTTCCTAATATTCTAGATTTAGTCACCACACCCACATTTACAGTTGCCACGACAACACTCCTGTATATATAATAGTTATAGAAACAACTATTATAGACAACTTCAAACTTTAACTTACCAGCAATAACACCTTCTTCATAATATTTGGGAAAAGTTACCACACCCACTTTTATAGTTTCTACAACAACACTCCTATATATAGAATAATTATAAAAATGACTACTACAGACCACTTTAAACCTTAACTTACTAGCAATAACTCTTTCTTCCCATTATTCTGGATTTAGTCACCACATCAACTTTTATAGTTGCCATGACAATACTCCTACCCATAAAATAATTATAAAAATAACCATCACTGACAATTTTAAAACTTAACTTACCAGTAATAACTTTTTCTTCCTAATATTCTGGGTAATGTCACAACATCCATTCACAGTTGCCACGACAACACTCCTATGCATAAAAAAGAGTTATAAAAATGACTTATAGACAACTTCAAACTTTAACTTATCAGCAATAACTCTTTCTTCCTAATATTTTGGGAAAAGTCACCATATCCACTATTACAGTTGCCTCGACAACACTCTTGTATATAGAATAATTATAAAAATGTCTATTAGAGACAACTTCTAACTTTAACTTATCAGCAATAACTCTTTCTTCCTAATATTCTAGATTTAGTCACCACACCCACATTTACAGTTGCCACGACAACACTCCTGTATATATAATAGTTATAGAAACAACTATTATAGACAACTTCAAACTTTAACTTACCAGCAATAACACCTTCTTCATAATATTTGGGAAAAGTTACCACACCCACTTTTATAGTTTCTACGACAACACTCCTATATATAGAATAATTATAAAAATGACTACTACAGACCACTTTAAACCTTAACTTACCAGCAATAACTCTTTCTTCCTAATATTCTGAGTAATGTCACTATGCCCATTTACAGTTACCATGACAACACTCCTGTATGGATTATCCCAGGTTCATCTACTCTGTCTTTGCCTACTAATTCTCGCATATTATGGTTTTGCCTACTTATTAAGTATTCATTAAATTAATAATAATTGTTTTCAAAATGGTAGAAATGTACAATATAGAAAAAGTAAGTATTGTATAAGTATTGTATTATATGACTACAGATATGTAAGTTCTAAATTTACCTATATGTTAGTGTGTGCAGCCATACCAACTACATATTCAGACAAGCTGATAGCATTATTTGAAAACCTGTTCTTAAGTTCAGTAATCTTTTTGTCTCTTGTTATTGACTTTAAGGTCCTTCTGGGTGGTTTTGATCCTGTTGATAACTGTTGGAGAGATATTTCTGTGGATGTTTGCTCCCTTTGAAAAATCTCTACACATTTAAAGATGTTAGGGTGTGGTTTTCCGACGACTCTTTTTAGTCAGTTATGCCAACCCTCTAAATGATTGTTGGTCCGTGGGCCATCTGTGTTGTAGACATCCATTCAGCCTTTGGAAAGTGTCCAACTAGCCAGACATCTTCAAAGTAAGAGACAAAATTGTCAATATTAGCTAGATCAGGCCTGTTAGTTTTAATGCCTTGCCATGCAAAATGAATGAACAGTATTGGTACAAAAGCTAGGGCAGCGGTTTTCCTGATGAGTGACTTAAGTCCCAGGGTATCATCTTGATATTGTACTTATCATCCAAGTGTTTTAGTTTTTTGCATTATTGCCTGGCAAAAATGATAGTAGCACTCCTGAAATTGTGCATCAGGATAAGTTAACTGTATTGCCTGCTTTATTGCTAGTTTGAAATCATTAACAACAGTCTGTGGGTTTAAAGTAAGCTGCAGTACATCAGCCTTCTGTCTGACTAGATTCATAGCCCTCTCATAAGTGCATCTTTGTTTGTTTGGAAGAAAAGCATAGATTAGCGGGTACTGCTTGCCGTGTTTGAATGCATGCATGGTGAATATTTGGTAAAACAATTTAGGACAAGTCTGAAAAGTACCGTCTACATAAATTGTATCTGACTCACATAGTAGCTCAGTATTTTTGTCTGTTCCAAATATTATTACCTTATCATCTCCATCTCCATCCTCAGCAATTGTAGTAGTGAATTCCATGATAAAATGAATGTTACCAATTGCAAAAAATGTTCTTTATATACACACATAAGGTTATCTAATTTAGTTATCACAGTCTTATATCATGTACATTTTTGTGGGTAAGTATTAACACACTAAAGGATCTGTCAAGACATGAAAGGGTAGGTCTTATTAAGTGTAGGCAGAACCACACTATGCATCAATTAGTAGGCAAACACAGACATTACCAATGAATTACCTCAATCAATTTCACTCTAACTTCCTTGCCTTTAACTTGACATATATAATCATATGGTTCTCGTAATATCTATTAACAACACACAATGACACATAACAAAGAATTATACTAATAAACATACTCGTTCATAGTCATCTGCTGTCTTTACTGGATCAACAGCTGTTTTCCATGTGTACTACCCCTCCCACTAAAAGTTTAAGCTCCGCCTTTTAATTATCTCTCAATCACTAACCAAATTGATTTATTTTCTTTCAGTGACATTGTCAAGATGAGTGATATCTACATGAAATGAAAGTAAGTAAAGTTACTAACTGTTGTTGTCAAATTACCTAGTTTAGTCCCTTGTATTGTAATATTACCTATAATATATATATTGTAAATCGTGCTTCTTGGTGTAACTTGACTGATGATGTAACAAGTTGTCCTATGATGACATCATTATGTGTCATAGAGTTAATAATGTTAGGTTTGGTTTAGGGCCTTAGGTGATGTGATCAATATGATGACATCACTATGTGTCATTTCATTATAAAATAGAATAAAATCACATATAATAATACTTGTTCTGTTGAGGTAGTTTTCTGTTGATATTAATTGAATCTTATTTCCTTATTAGGAAATAACTCGTTGATGTGAAGAAGATGCATGCAATTAAATAGACAGAGACATTATTGACCTGATAATAGCTAAAGCACAAAAGGAAGGTATGTATAGAGACCCAATATAGTAACCAATGTATAACCTGTTTCAGCCTGCATAAACATGTCTCATTAATTTTAATATACTGTATAGTGGCTTTTATTGATGGTCAAAAAAGTTGACAGTTTGTTATCAAAATGAGCAAAATTAAAAATTGCCATAATTTAAATTTACTGTTTTATTAAAAACACCAAGTTAATGAAGAGTGAGCAGTACTGTGATGTTGCACTTGAAATAACATAACAACTCAAAATGATATAGTGACTGATGGATTCTCAAGAGATAGCTATTTGTGTACAAGATCACCATATCTATAATAGCATTTGGACACTCATACTTGATGAAGAGTAATAATGTACAATTGAGGAGAATAACAGTTAACTCTCTTGTTAGTGTGTTTTACTTCTTTAGATGATGAAGATACACACTCCTTTTCACCAAGTATGGCAACTTTTACAAGCTTTGAAGAAATAATTCAGTAAGACCATTCTTCTGTTCATACTATACAGAGGATCATGTCCAGGAACATAACACAATAATTATTATCGACAGATTTTTATTTGACGTTTATGTCACTGACTGTCATTATACCAATTCAATTCGCTTCCAATAAAACCCGCTATATAGTATTGTTAAAAATTAGATAAATGTTGAGACACATGATTGTAAACAACATGATAAATAACTAATATCTAACTAATGGCATTCTTCTTGTCCATTAGAATGTACCATTGAGAAGTCAGTTACAAAAGATAAAATGGATCCAACATATCTGGTATGGCAGCAGAACTGGACATAGAGTCTCTATGACAGTAACATTATGTATACAGATATTTCATGTAACTTGGACTCATTAAAAACATTATATCAGTTCACATTCTTTGTTGATTATTTTCTTCTAATTGATCAGTGGGCTTGGTCACAGAATTACAAGCTAACTAGCAAACCAGGTTGGTACAATAGGTTGAAAGGACTACATAATATTGTCAGCTGTTGACAGGTATTAATGCTGATTAAAAACCGTCACTGAAGTTATATAAATCTGCTTTATCTCTAATTGTTTAATTGTTTCAGTCAATATTGTTTTTGACATTACATTACAGAGATGAAGCTGTTATACTTGTTGTTAACAATTTTGGAGGTAGAATAGATAAAGTACTGTAATGTTTTAATGTAATTAAAAAACTTTTAATTAATTGTTAATCAGATCAATTAATAATCCAATAATGTTGGTCACGCGTGGTGAGGTTTTCCCGCCAAATTATCACGAGTTGGTGCCTTGTGTTTGTTGAAATGAAGTATGACAGAGATGTCTTGAAAACATAAAAGGACTCCATTTTGCAAGCTTATATTAGTGTACAGACCCCCGTCTTCGTCGCTACGACTCGTCTCTTCGTTCTCCACTTCGACTCTCTTCACGACTCGTTTCTTCGTTCGTCGTTGGATCTCTCCTCTTCGCTGGACATCATTTCATTCAGTTATGATCATCCTTTTCTTTTTCTTTTCTGTTATTTTTTATTTTTTTATTTCTTGTTCTTTTTAATTTTTGTTTTTATCAATCAGTTTGTTAATTGACTTTTCTCTTCGTTTCTACAGGACTCTATTTGGAAGTTGTCTCATGTTCTCTGATGTTATTGACTGTTCTCTGATGTTCTCTGATGTTTTTGACTTCTGACATTCTCTGGTGTTTTGACTGTTCTCTGGATGTAAAAGATGAGTCGCTCTCCTGCCTGGTCTCTTCTGTCTTCTTCCTTCAAGCCTTCTTTCCTCTTCTTTTTATTTTTATTTTTTTTTTTTTATTTTGGGCTATCCAGCCTATACATTATACACACACTCATACAAATCCTATTAATCATCTTCCCCCTGCCGCCTGGCGGCCTTCAAAAAAAATTTTTTTTAATATCCAAGGCCTCCAGGTGGCGGGGGGAAGCTCTGATCTTCTAGGATGCGTGTGTGTGTGCTGTGTGTGTGTAGGTTGGTGGTCCCTTTTCACTTCCTCTGTCTCTCTTCACTCTCTATCCATTCATTGTCACTATCAGTTCATAACTACTCTCTTTTTCTTTTCCTGCAGGAGCAGCACTGGTGAGAAAGGTGAGCTGTCTCTCCATCCATCCATCCACTTTCATTCATTCTTTAGTATTCCAGTTGTTATTCTTCTCTTTCTCCCTCTATGTTCTCAACTTGTGGACTGACTGGACTCTTGGGAACTCTCTATCTTCTCTTTTCTACAATTGCTGGATTGGAGACCATCACTGGACATCTTGAGGACTCTTCCACTACAGAGACTGTCTTATTTTTATTTTATTTTTAGTTGTCATTTTTTGTTTTCTTTTTAGTTTTTATTTTTCCTTTATTTTGTATATGTATTTATTTTTCAAAAACATTTTTCACTAAAATTTGTCAAAAGTCAATTTTAATTTTAGTTTTTAAAATATTTAAGACTTTCTTTGAAAAATGGCTAGTTTAGAATTTCATTTCTTCTATTCAACTACAATCAGTTTACTTACAATTGTTGTTGTATATTACAATCTTACTAAATTTCTATTAATTTTTAAAACTATAATATTATGCAATTTTATAATACTATTTATTCTACTTTTTTATTCCTTTAGTTTGGTAAGAAAAACATTTCTTTAGTTTGTATCAGATTATATTAATCTTCTTTTTACATTAATTTTAATCAATAGATTTTACAAAAAAATAATTAAAAATCTACAAGAATTGATTTTCTTGTTAGCCGTATGCTGATGATTGACATTTTCCCGCCATAATGGTGGTCACGCGTTCATTTGCTAATTGTGAGCACGTGCTGATGATGTTTTCACACCTGATGAAATGGCTTAATTTCTGTTTCACTGTTTAATTTAATCAAATTATTTTTAATTCTTTTAAATTGTTTGTCAACAATTTAAGAAGTTTAAAGTTCAGTGTTTATCAATACAGACAATTTGTATTTCACTTTTTTTTAATTGTAGAGATGATCGAAACTTTATAGCATTAAATTTGTGCCATGCCTACTGTGTAACATTAAATAGACAATTTAGGTACAATTTATGTGATGCTTGTCTGTGTCTATTACATAACTATTAGCAAACAAATGATTCTTTTTAAATGAAAAACAAAACTAACAGTGGATAGTATAGGATGTCAATAAACAACAATTAAAATGCACACCTAAAATCAATTGAATAGTTATACAGTTATATTGGACTGGCTTACCTTTGGACCTAGATACTTGATCAACAATTTGAAAATGTAAATTTAATATCAATACATGAGATATCTCTATCATAATTCATATTTGTTTAAATAATGCTGTAATACGCAAATAGTAGTTTATGTGAAAGAATCATCTTAAGTGTGATTTTAAAAGTGCAGGTATTTTAAGTTAAATTAGGAGGTATAACTGGTTTGTCTTGATTTGTAGAACTGGTTTCATTGAGGTTCCACAGATATTCTGAAAAAAAGAAAAAATTACAACATTTTCTTTAACAATAGTTTATTTGGTGGTCTAGTTTTAATAACATTAATCTTTCTAATTTATTAAAAACAATGTCTTATTAAATATTTGTATAATTCAAAACATTTTACTCTCATAATAATATATTCTGAACTAAGAACATTGTTTATATTGAACTCTCCTCAGTGTCCTGAACCAGTTCATGCTAATGTCTCAAACTGTCTAATACAGAGAGATTCACAATTTAAAAACATGTATTTGATATAGGCACTTTTTATACCTTATCTTTTTTGGGAATATATCCTTTACCCTCAAGTCCATACATGAACTAGACCACACCACTACTTACATATACATGTACTTACTTTATAATCTATCTTTATAAGTGTCCATCCAGCCAAGAACCAGCTAAGTCAAATGCTTCTTGTTACATTAAGAGCTAACCAAGCAGTCAGTCGAGTGCTTTGATGACCATTAGTAATGTAGTGGAGATCACTGACTGTTATGAAAGTTGTAATTTAAGGAGAAGAACTATTTGTATCAGTCAATACATCAAGACTATAGAAAAGAAGAAAGGAAGTCATGGAATTAAAATTCAAGGAAACTCTATTTCAGGTACTCGTAAACTGTCCACTATAAGGACAATCATTGATAAAACCAAACTACTAGTGTTCTGCCTATATTATGATAGTATATGGTTGACTGTGTGATATGATGAGATATTCACATACCATAAATTAAGTTGTCTAGTAAACAGTGTAGTTCTCTCATGGAACAATTCTTTTGTTATTGTCCATAAGCAAGCTAGAACAATCAGTATTAAAGTAGAGAGGTCAGACTAGAGGTAAATAGAAGATATTGATAGACAAACAGTGTTCTATAATAGACAAAATATAATGTGCAAAATAAAATGATTATATAGAGAAGATACCTGATGATAGAGCCATCTCAGAGTAAGTGACAATATTGAATAATACAGCCCTTGTTGGTTTGGCAATATCAAATCTGAAGAATAATTCATTGTCATCATGTGACTATCACATGTACAGTGGAGGCTATCATAAAAGACACTAATTTAGAAAATCTAACCAGTATTCCGTCTAACATGAGTTATTAACTTGTGTTATTAACTTGTATTGTTTACCTGTCTAACATAACAACAACAGGTAGACCCAATGTAATCCTAATATGAAAGAATGATAATGTTCTAATAATGTCACATGTCCACTGGTTTATTGACTGATTGAATAAGCCACTGCAGTATCCTAGAGAGAAATATCTTATGATAAAAGGATCAAACAATAATATATGTCAATTATCTAATAGAGTAATGATGTATAGAGACAGATAATAAAAGTTATAGTAGATACATGAATTGATGGATAGAGATGTATAGTAGATGGATAGATATAGATGACTATGTGGGACATTAGATAGATGTATTAATAGATAATACCTACCTGCCAGTAGTCCATGTCCAATTATTGTAGCAGTTCTAATAAACATGTGAACAGTCTATACCAATATAGAGTAAGTAACACATAGTAATAGAACTAGTCATATCTCCTCCATTAAATGGACTATCAGTGTCTTCATCTCTGCCTTTTTTTTGAGTTAAACTAATGAAACCTCCAGTATGTGCCTTAAATTATAATACTGAACTAAACAAAGGAATTAATGATTTATTTGGTAGAGGTATTGAGGATTTGATAAGATCGAGGCAAGCTTGTAATATTTTCTAGTAAAGCTTGTCCATCTGGTTTATTGTGGAACCAGCTGTATCCTCTAAATCATTTGAAAAAGTTATATACTTTTCATAAACTGATGATTGCTCGGTAATTGATACACATATTAGAATGTGTCATTACAATAATATTATACAGTGGCTGTTAGAAAGTCCATACTTTGCCATTTTATGTGACCTGGATAAGTTCAAAATATGATATACTATGAGACAATAGACACAACTGCTTTTATACTGAGTGGGTGTGTCAGGTCACTAGTAGTGTAATCATTTTATTACATACAATTATAGTTACTGTGAGTGTCTTTGTTTCTTGAGTCACTTCTTTTAGACTTCTACTTTCTTCTCATTATTTTCACACCCATAGTAAGGGTTCCAATTGCCATAGTCACTGCTCAATCATCAAACTGGAACTTCCTGAATCATCAAATGGATATGGCAGACGTAGATCAGATATAGCTAGAGGAGGCCGTGTATTAAAGGTAGAATAAGAGAAATCTATTAAACCACGAGGATTAAGTTTATTGGTGAGCATTAATTAGGAAATGTATCCATAGCAATTAATTAGTAGGTGGGACCAAACTTGTTGAGAGCAGGAAGCAAAAATTGTTCATTACCAGCCGTACAATTTGAAAGGTCTGTTACAACTGATGCCTCTTCTACTGAAGGTACATGAAACGAATATCAGAATCACATGATGTTTCTAAACATTATTTACACATTTTAATTAGCAAACATTCATAATTCATATTACAAACTAACTTATTATCATTCAAACATACAATTACACTATTATAATTTATATAATTGCTTTGGTCACTAAACCATACATGATACTGAGGTATAATGTTACTATAAAGCTACATTTCAGACCATATTTGACACAATAGAGATTAGCTAGTATTAGAGTCCATATTGCACACACAGTAAAAATCAAATGAGTGATCTGGTGTGGATGGACATATGTAACTGGTAACTGTCCTGTCACTTGTGTCATACATTAAGAAATACAATGTATAAGTGAATATAGACACTACCTCTTACACTCAGTACCATCCTATGGAGGTCTAATGACAATCTCTAGAAACTTAATGGAGTTTAAACTAGTGATAGTGATAATATGACCTCATGAATTCTATCTCTGTAGATTTTTCTTAATTCTTATTTGTCTTTGCTATCAAGAAGGATTCAAGTAATAATCTAATTAAAAATACAGATGGAATTCACTTAAAATTTCATTACCAATAAACAGATCATCCTCTTGACTGAACTTTTGTATGTAGTTTCTATGACAACTGGAATAACAAATATAACTGACTTAAAATTTGAACTATAACATGTATTTATTTATTACATGTGTCCATTAACATTCAAACATACGATTCATATTATATATGTGAATAATGGTATTAAAAAATAATGTCACTCACTATTACCTTAAAGTTCTACTTGGAATGTTAATCTACTTTAAATAGTAGGGATTATAGCTGAAACTGACTCATGAAATGTATTGCCATTTTTGATATGTCACTCAACTGATTTGGAAACTCACACAATTATATTTCTTAATTCCAAACACATTTTTTTTTATTATTGACAAAACAAGTGCCCAATAGCAACTGCTAGTTTAAAGGGCACAAAGTGAATAGAACAATAATTAATACAGAATTAAGGTATTAAAGTACAGGATATAATATCGTAAATAATACAGAGATAAAATAAGTGACTGATTGTATATGATAGGTTTTAGTGTGATAACTGATGGTGAGTTGATAGTTTGTAAAGAAGCATATTTATTTTAGATTTAAAAGTGATTAAAGATGAGCTACATTTTACATGATAAGGAAGTGAGTTTCAGAGAGAGAGAACAGAAGGGACAAATGACTTTTGTGAGGCAGATGAGTGAGAAAAAGGGATAGTAGAAGTGAGAGGATCAAAGTGACGAGAAGCATAACTTGGCGGAGGGTTGTGAATGAAAATAGGGGAGGGAAATTAGATGAGATTGTTAGTGATTTTATAGAGAAGACATAATTTGAAAATAGAGCGACGAGTTGAGAGGGTCGGTAGGTTAAAAGTTGAGAGAAGAGATGAGTAATCATTGTCCCGTTATGAGAGCACATTTTTAGAGCAGTGTTGGGTTTTCTCAAGAATTTCAGCATTAGTGGAAGATACGGGTGGGTCCCAAACAGAGGAGCAGTAGGAGAAATAGTGAATGACAAGAGAGCGATACAAAGTGAGAGAAGAGTATGAGGAGAAGCATGCTTATAGAAGTTATGGTAGATGATTCCGATAGTTTGACGAGCTTTAGTGCGGAGATATTGGATGTGAAGAGACCATGATAAATTGGAAGTGATAATAATACCAATGTATTTAAAGGAATTGACTCGTTCAAGTTGAGAACTGTCTAAGAAAAGAGGAGAGAGGGAGGTTAGAAAGGAGGGAGGCTTACGAGAGACAATCATGTATTTGGGGTTTTTTTGAGTTGATGGTAAGATGATGAGAGGTAATCCACAATGAAATAAGATTGATGTTGGATTGAACAGTGGACATTGAGGTTGTAGAAGCAATTTCTTGTGAATAAAGGATGTCATCAGCATAAAGAGTGAGGGTGGCTGAAGAGAGGAGGGACAGTTTAACAATGTCATTTATATAGATGATGAATGAGAGAGGCCCGAGAATGGAACCTTGGGACACACCAGTGTGACTTGAGATTTAGAAGATAGAGAACCATTTATGATTACTTGTTGGGTACGCCCTTGCAGATAGCTATGGAGCCAAGATAAAAGATAAGGAAGGTCGAGTGAAGATAAGGAGTCAAGTAGGGGCTTGTGAGAGACTGAGTCAAATGCTTTAGTGAGATTGAAGAAAACTGCACAGACTACATTTTTGTGATCCAGTGAAGAAAACCAAGATTTGACAATAGATAATATAGCAGTTTCAGGCGAGAATCCTGGTCAGAAACCAAACTGACAATTTGAAAGGATATTGTGAGCAGAACAAAATTTGTATAGATAGTTAAAGACGTGACGTTCTAAGATCTTACTTGGGAGTGAAAGTAGAGAGATTGGGCAATAGTCTGAAGGTGATGAAGAAGAGTTTTTCATTTGGGAATAGGTACAATATTGGAGTTTTTCCAGTCTGAAGGAAATATACCTGTTGAGAGGGAGGAATTGAAAATAAAAGAAAGAGGAGGTGAAATATTAGGAGCTGTGTTGTGAAGCATAATAGAGGAGATATTGTCAGGACCAGAAGCAATGTCAACAGGAATACAAGAAATGAGACTGCAGATTTCATCTGGGTCGCAGAGAAAATCTGGAGAGTTGTCATGTAGTGAAGTAAAGGGATTATGAGCAAGAGGAGGTAAAGGGGCAGTTGATGTGTTGAAACAAGAGGAGAAGTATTGATTTAGAACATCTTCTTTAGAAGAGGATGAAGTTACAGGAGAACCATTATAGATAAGGGAGAGAATGGAGACACATTTAGAGCAAATGGATTTAACAGCAGACTGAAAGATTGTAGTAAGGGAGAAGTGAGTAAATTATGAAAGAATTTGGATTTTAGGTGCCTGAGGTAAGCTAGAGTCTTGTTATGATAAGAACTGTATTTGGCCCAAAGAGAAGGAGAACCAGATCTTTAGCAAAAGAGAAGATTCACTTTCTTTTTTTGACATGGTTAAGGAATGATCGGTTGATCCAAGGATAATAAGAGTTGGTAGGGGGTACACAAGTTTGCTAGGAACAGTAGTGGTTATAATGTGGAGGAAAAGTTCTTTAAATATGGCCCAGGAAGAGTTAAGATCTGACAAGGAGAGTAATTCTTTCCAGTCAATGGAACTGAGGAGGGGCATTAGCATGCTCAAAGTCAGCGAGATGGTATAGCTAGACCTTACAAGGAGGGAAGGGGTAGGGACTGTTAACAGAATCAGAGGGAAGGGAAGAAAGAATAGAGAACTGGTCTGAATAAGAGACAGGAGGAAGAATACTACAAGGAGGAGTGTCAATGTTAGATGGAAGAAAAACAAGATCAATAGTGGAAGGTGTATCACTGTGAGAAGAGTGGGAGCATTAACGATTTGCTTAAGGTTAAAAGTATCAAATATGATGACATCCAGTTTGGTCCTGGAGGAAGAAGTAGAGTAAACATTAATGTTAAAATCACCTAAACGGATAAAATTAGAAAAAAAGAGGGATTATAGGATGTGAGGTCATCAAATAAGAGATCCAGATCATCAGACAAGGATGGAGATCAGTAGTAAGTGTCAATTGAAAAACAGCAGTGATTAACTTTAATAGATAGGAGAAGAAATTCAAGTTTAGGAGAAACATAAACATCAGAAACAATAAAGTGAGATTTTACAAAGACAGCAATACCATCACCATGGTGGTTAACGATCACAACGGAATAAGATGTAATTAGCCAGAGCAATATCTGGATTGGGAATGTCAGCAGATAGCCATAATTCCACAATACAGATCAGGATTGAGGACAGAGCAGAGAGCAGATAGTTCATCTAGTTTAGGAAGAATGCTGCGAGCATTAAAATAGAAGATCTTTATTGAGTTTGACAATGTGAGTTGGAAGCAGGAAGACAGAGGAATGGGACAAGCAAAGTTGATAGAAGGTTTGATAGAACAGGAAGAAGAAGCTGATGATCGGGAGAAAGAAGAGAGAGAGATGGAGGGTGACAATCTTGTGAGTAGAGAGATGTTGGGACATTGGGATAAAGAGTTGAATGTTGAGGAGGTAGTAGGGGGAGGGGTTGAGAAAAAGGAGGAGGTAAAGGGAAAGCTGGAGGCAAAAGAAGTGGTAGACTGGATTGAAGAGTAGGAGGAAGTGGAAGAGAAGGTAGGTTGGGTTGAAGACTTGGATGAGGAGGATGTAAGAGTAGGTTGGGTTGGTGATTTGAAGAAGGGGGTAATGGAGCATTGTGATGAATTGATGAGGCAAGAGGAGGTAGAGGTAAGTTGGGTAGGAGATTTGAGGAAGGATGAGATGTTGGTAAGCTGGGCTGAAGACTTGACAGAGGGGGAGGAAGTGGTACAATGGATTGAAGACATGATTGAGTGGATGAAATGAAAGGTGGAGTTTGTTTTTTGACATAAAAAGTGTGGAGAAAGAGGAAGGAGTGGAGGTTTTCATGAAGGACAATGATGACTTTTGGCTAAAAAAGGATTCTGTGAGGATTTAGGCAGAGAGGTTGCAGAGGAAGAGGGAGTGGTTATAGAAGGGACAGCAGTGATAATAGTAGGAGCAGCAGTGGTAATAGCAAGAGGAGCAGTTGAATGATTTAGTGAGAGTGATGGAGTGCTGGCAGTGAAAGAGGGTAAAGTAGTAGAAGGAGAATGATTAGAATGAAAAGGTAGAGGAGATGCAGAAGCAACAGAGGAAAAGGACGAGGAAGTATCAGAGTTGTGAAGTGTAATGGGTGTGCCGAAACGACTATTATAGACGACTTCAAACCTTAACATACCTGCAATAACTCTTTGTTCCTAATATTCTGGATTTAGTCACCACACCCACATTTACGGTTGCCATGACAACACTCTTGTATATAGAATAGTTATAAAAATGACTATTATAGACAACTTTAAACCATAACTTACCAGCAATAACTCTTTCATCCAAATATTTTGGGAAAAGTTACCACACCCACTTTTATAGTTGCTATGACGACACTCTTATAATTATATAGAATAATTATAAAAATGTCTATTAGAGACAACTTCAAACTTTAACTTACCAGCAATAACTCTTTCTTCCCAATATTCTGGATTTAGTCACCACACCAACTTTTACAGTTTCCACGACAACACTCCTGTACATATAATAGTTATAAAAATGACTATTATAGACAACTTCAAACTTTAACTTACCAGCAATAACTCTTTCTTTCTAATAATTTGGGAAAAGTTACCACACTCACTTTTACAGTTGCCATGACAACACTCCTATGCATAAAATAGTTATTAAAATGACTATTACAGACAACTTCAAACCTTAATCTACAAGCAATAACTCTTTCTTCCTAATATTCTGGGTAATGTCTCAACATGCATTTACAGTTGCCACGACAACACTCCTATGCATAAAATAGTTATAAAAATAACTATTATAGACAACTTCAAACTTTAACTTATCAGTAATAACTCTTTCTTCTTAATATTTAGGGAAACGTCACCACATCCACTATTACAGTTGCCTCGACAACACTCCTGTATATAGAATAATTATAAAATGTCTATTAGAGACAACTTCTAACTTTAACTTACCAGCAAAACTCTTTCTTCCTAATATTCTAGATTTAGTCACCACACCCACATTTACAGTTGCCACGACAACACTCTTGTATATAGAATAATTATAAAAATGACTATTATAGACAACTTTAAACCATAACTTACCAGCAATAACTCTTTCATCCAAATATTTTGGGAAAAGTTACCACACCCACTTTTATAGTTGCTACAACAACACTCCTATATATAGAATAATTATAAAAAGGTCTATTAGAGACAACTTTAAACATTAAATTACAAGCAATAACTCTTTCTTCCCATTATTCTGGATTTAGTTACCACACCAACTTTTACAGTTGCCATGACAATACTCTTACGCATAAAATAATTATAAAAATAACCATCACAGACAATTATAAAACTTAACTTACCAGCAATAACTCTTTCTTCCTAATATTCTGGGTAATGTCACAACATCCATTAACAGTTGCCATGAAAACACTCCTGTATATATAATAGTTATAAAAATAACTATTATAGACAACTTTTAACTTTAACTTATCAGCAATAACTCTTTCTTCTTAATATTTTGGGAAAAGTCACCACATCCACTATTACAGTTGCCTCGACAACACTCCTGTATATAGAATAATTATAAAAATGTCTATTAGAGACAACTTCTAACTTTAACTTATCAGCAATAACTCTTTCTTCCTTATATTCTAGATTTAGTCACCACACCCACATTTACAGTTGCCATGACAACACTCCTGTATATATAATAGTTATAGAAACAACTATTATAGACAACTTCAAACCTTAACTTACCAGCAATAACACTTTCTTCCTAATATTTGGGAAAAGTTACCACACCCACTTTTATAGTTTCTACGACAACACTCCTATATATAGAATAATTATAAAAATGACTATTATAGACAACTTTAAACCATAACTTACCAGCAATAACTCTTTCATCTAAATATTTTGGGAAAAGTTACCACACCCACTTTTATAGCTGCTACAACAACACTCCTATATATAGAATAATTATAAAAAGGTCTATTAGAGACAACTTTAAACATTAAATTACAAGCAATAACTCTTTCTTCCCATTATTCTGGATTTAGTTACCACACCAACTTTTACAGTTGCCATGACAATACTCTTACGCATAAAATAATTATAAAAATAACCATCACAGACAATTATAAAACTTAACTTACCAGCAATAACTCTTTCTTCCTAATATTCTGGGTAATGTCACAACATCCATTAACAGTTGCCATGAAAACACTCCTGTATATATAATAGTTATAAAAATAACTATTATAGACAACTTTAAACTTTAACTTATCAGCAATAACTCTTTCTTCTTAATATTTTGGGAAAAGTCACCACATCCACTATTACAGTTGCCTCGACAACACTCCTGTATATAGAATAATTATAAAAATGTCTATTAGAGACAACTTCTAACTTTAACTTATCAGCAATAACTCTTTCTTCCTTATATTCTAGATTTAGTCACCACACCCACATTTACAGTTGCCATGACAACACTCCTGTATATATAATAGTTATAGAAACAACTATTATAGACAACTTCAAACCTTAACTTAACTGCAATAACACTTTCTTCCTAATATTTGGGAAAAGTTACCACACCCACTTTTATAGTTTCTACGACAACACTCCTATATATAGAATAATTATAAAAATGACTACTACAGACCACTTCAAACTTTAACTTACCAGCAACAACTCTTTCTTAATATTTTGGGAAATGTTACCACACCTACTTTTACAGTTACTATGACGACGCTCCTATATATATATATATATATATATATATAGAATAACTATAAAAATGACCATCACAGACAACTTCAAAACTGAACTTACCTGCAAAAACACTTTCTTCCTAATATTTGGGAAAAGTTACCACACCCACATTTATAGTTTCTACGACAACATTCCTATATATAGAATAATTATAAAAATGTCTATTAGAGACAACTTCAAACTTTAACTTACCAGCAATAACTCTTTCTTCCTAATATTCTGAATTTAGTCACCACACCAACTTTTACAGTTGCCATGACAACACTCCTACTCATAAAATAATTATAAAAATAACCATCACAGACAATTTTAAAACTTAACTTACCAGCAATAACTCTTCCCAATATTTTGGGAAAAGTTACCCCACCCACTTTTATAGTGTCTACGACAACACTCCTATGCATAAAATAGTTATTAAAATGACTATTACAGACAATTTCAAACTTTAACTTACCAGCAATAACTCTTTCTTTCTAATAATTTGGAAAAAGGTACTACACCCACTTTTACAGTTGCCATGACAACATTCCTATGCATAAAATAGTTATTAAAATGACTATTACAGACAACTTCAAACCTTAATTTACAAGCAATAACTCTTTCTTTCTAATATTCTGGGTAATGTCACAACATCCATTTACAGTTGCCACGACAACACTCCTATGCATAAAATAGCTATAAAAATAACTATTATAGACAACTTCAAACTTTAACTTACCAGCAATAACTCTTTCTTTCTAATAATTTGGGAAAAGTTACCACATCCACTTTTACAGTTGCCATGACAACACTCCTATGCATAAAATAGTTATTAAAATGACAATTACAGACAACTTCAAACCTTAATCTACAAGCAATAACTCTTTCTTCCTAATATTCTGGGTAATGTCTCAACATCCATTTACAGTTAATATTTGGGAAAAGTTGTCACACCCACTTTTATAGTTTCTACGACAACACTCCTATATATAGAATAATTATAAAAATGACTACTACAGACCACTTTAAACCTTAACTTACCAGCAATAACTCTTTCTTCCTAATATTCTGAGTAATGTCACCATGCCCATTTACAGTTACCATGACAACACTCCTGTATATGGAATAATTATAAAAATGACTATTATAGACAACTTCAAACTTTAACTTACTAGCAATAACTCTTTCTTCCTAATATTTTGGGAAAAGTTACCACACCCACTTTTACAGTTACTATGACGACGCTCCTATATATATATATATAGAATAACTATAAAAATGACCATCACAGACAACTTTAAAACTGAACTTACCTGCAATAACACTTTCTTCCTAATATTTGGGAAAAGTTACCACACCCACTTCTATAGTTTCTATGACAACATTCCTATACATAGAATAATTATAAAAATGTCTATTAGAGACAACTTCAAACTTTAACTTACAAGCAATAACTCTTTCTTCCTAATATTCTGGATTTAGTTACCGCACCAACTTTTACAGTTGCCATGACAACACTCCTACCCATAAAAAAATTATAAAATTAACCATCACAGACAATTTTAAAACTTACTTACCAGCAATAACTCTTTCTTCCTAATATTCTGGGTAATGTCACAACATCCATTTACAGTTGCCACGACAACACTCCTATGCATAAAATAGCTATAAAAGTAACTATTATAGACAACTTCAAACTTTAACTTACCAGCAATAACTCTTTCTTCATAATATTTGGGAAACGTTACCACACCCACTTTTATAGTTTCTACGACAACAGCCTATATATAGAATAATTATAGAAATGACTACTACAGACCACTTTAAACCTTATCTTACCAGCAATAACTTTTTCTTCCTAATATTCTGAGTAATGTCACCATGCCCATTTCACAACTACCATGACAACACTCCTGTATATAGAATAATTATAAAAATGACTATTATAGACAACTTCAAACATTAACTTACCAGCAATAACTCCTTCATCGAAATATTTTTAAAAAATTCACCACACCCACTTTTACAGTTGCTATGACGACACTCATTTATATAGAATAATTATAAAAATGTCTATTAGAGACAACTTCAAACTTTAACTACCAGCAATAACTCTTCCTAGTATTTTGGGGAATGTAATCACACCATTTTTACAGTTGCTATGACAACACTCCTATATATAAAATAATTAGAAAAATGACCATCACAGAGAACTTTAAACTTTAACTTACAAGCAATAACTTTTTCTTCTCAATATTCTTGATTTAGTCACCACATACACTTTTACAGTTGCCGCGACAACACTCCTGTAAATATAAATAGTTAAAAAAGGACTATTATAGACACTTCACAGTTCACACCTTAACTTACCAACAATAACTCTTTTCTTAATATTCTGGATTTAGTCACCACACCCACTTTTACAGTTGCCACAACAACACTCCTATGCATAATATAGTTATAAAAATGACTTATAGAAAACTTCAAACCTTAATTACCAGCAATAACTCTTCCTAGTATTTTGGGAAAAGTTACCACACACTTTTTTTAGTTCCTATGACAACACTCCTATATATAGAATAATTATAAAAATGACCACCACAGACAACTTCAAACTTTAACTAACCAGCAATAACTCTTTCTTCCAAATATTCTATGTTAAGTCACCACACCCATTTCTACAGTTGCCACGACAATACTCCTATGAATAAAATAGTTATAAAAGTGTCTATTATAGAAGACTTCAAACCTTAATTACTAGCAATAACTCTTTCTTCCTAATATTTTGGGAAAAGTCACCACATCCACTTTTACAGTTGCTACGACAACACTCCTATGCATAAAATAGTTATAAAAATGACTATTATAGACAACTTCAAACTTTAAATTACCAGCAATAACTCTTTCTTCCTAATATGGTGGATTTAGTCACCTTGCCCACTTTTGCAGTTGTCACGACAACACTCCTGTATATATAATACTTATAAAAATGACTATTATAGACAACTTCAAACCTTAATTTACAAGCAATAACTCTTTCTTCCTAATATTCTGGGTAATGTCACCACAACCATTAAACGGTAACCACGACAACACTCCTATGCATAAAATAGTTATAAAAATGACTATTACAGACAACTTTAAACCTTAACTTACAAACAATAACTCTTTCTTCCTAATATTCTGGGTAATGTCACCACAACCATTAAACGGTAACCACAACAACACTCCTATGCATAAAATAGTTATAAAAATGACTATTACAGACAACTTCAAACCTTAACTTACCAGAAGTAACTTTTTCTTTAATATTTTCTGCCTTTTCTGAATGGAGATTGCACATTCACTTTTACAATTTCCACTACTGCATAAAGACTTGATGTAAATAAAAGAGAAATGTAAATAAGGTAACAAAAAAATTGAAATTACTATCCAAGTACAATAGTAATAAACACAGTATAATGACAAACTTTACATGATAATTACATACTTCATTAACATTAACTTAATTCAATGTTTAGTATGTTGGATGACTACTTGAAATAAACTACATTCACATTCAAACTGACATATCAGTTCAATATTTTACTCTAGACATATTATAGTAATAAATTGATTAGCTCAAAATAACTTGTGACTAGTTTTGATGTTCTATTTTGTTTATATTACACTTACCTTAAAGTGTTCATTTCTATTAACTAAGTCTATACATTCTATTGTCTTCTATGTCCCAGTATGAGGTACATATATGAGAGAAACTGGGGAAACTAAGTCTAGTAGGCATACCTTACTACCTGCCACGAGGCAGGTCAATTTTAACCCTTCATTAATTTCTGGATAATAATACTATGTACATGTAAGTATAAAATTAAGAATTTATAAGATATTAATAAAAAATAGTAATTATGACTGACAAGGTTATATGTTGACTTTGTTATGTATTTTTACTTTAATATTGTTTATGTTCACAACACAAATAAGATATTAATTTCCTTTAATAACCACACACTTCTCTTTCTCCTCTACAGAGAGACAACGTACTTCCTCATTAAGTTCATCTCTTTCAACAATAGTCATTTTCTCTTTCTTTTGAACTAGTGTATTATCAACTACAACCTATAGAAGAGATCACAGTTATTTTACACATAGACATTCCTATAATGATATCATATGGAAACACAATGATCTCTCCAGATTATTAACTTAATATTATTTACTGGTTACTACTTACAATGGTTGGTACCAATGAACAAAGTAATAGCTATGGACTGAAAACTGACTATCAACAAAAAAGAGTCGATACAAAATTGCTATATGTCCATGTACAGTAAACTATTTATATAACTGATCAACCTAGCTGTAAAAGACAATTTAAAGATACTCTAAAACAATATCTATAGTTTATAAACTTACTTAATGTCCATATTTTGTCAGAGTTTTTCTAGTTCTACTAACTACAATACTCTCATCAGTTTCTAACTAGTAACAGACTAATATCATATAATATCAATGGAATAGACATACTTTAAAGGAGACAATGAAAGCATTAGGTGAACAATGTTGAGTTAATACTGCTATTAACTTTGGTACTTGTTGTAAGTGAAGACTCAATGATGTTGATGATGATATATTATGTTTGACATGACAAGAATATAAAAGAGACAGAAATTATTATGTTAAGAACATGTATAATAGAAGAATGAAATATCTCACAGCACAAAAGGGCATATACAATAAGTCTAATGTACACTAACTAATTTTAATGATATATATTAGTAACTACTCAGTTTAATATAACTTCCTTTATTTCAGAATATTGAATGATTTTTTCTCTTTTATTTAATATATAAGACTCATCTCTACTAGACTTCACTTACCATGTCATCATGATGTATAGAGTCAGACACAGCTGCTGCCAGATATATCATATATTGAGAGGTGTTCATTAATGGACTAATAACATTGAGATAATGTACATAGTCAAATATAGTAGTGAATGGGACACAATATAACAAGTTAGTTGATATTATAATTATCTGTTACAATTAGTTACTCCATAATATAGACTATTTATAATCATTTGTTCATTCATACTGAAGATTATCAAGACAGTGTTTTTCTTTTGGTATATTCATGTCATTTCTACTATCAGATCTAATGATATACTTGATGTTTCCATATTTTATACTTGTTCCTGATTTCCTTCCGTTACTTGACATATTTCTACAAATTTCAATAGATTTTGAATTTGGTTCTCCTTAACATTATTGCTATTGTTGTAGAGTTGATTATTATAATTTGTATAATCATATATACTGTAGTGGCTATTTCTATGGTACCAGAGGTCCATACTCCAATGTGAAATTAATACAAGAGATTTAGTGTTTATAGTTTGGTGTCTGATAATACAGTGAAATATTGTGGCATTCTGTCCCTGTGTTATGTGAGAAGTCTGGAAGTATCCAATACACAGAAAGACATGTGAAATTATGAGATATTGCAACAGCCTAGCTTCCATTTGTAAAATACTTGTTGTTTGTTAGTGATTGGTCTAGTGCAAAGACTCTTGATGATGAAACAAATTTTCTTCCGTTATCTAATTGGTTTCTAGATATGTCGTCATAAGTAAGATCATCCAAAATAAAAGTTCCCATTCTTTTTTTATTCTATATTACAGTTTTATATATTATTAAATTATGACTTTTAATATTGTTTATTTATATGCATCTTTGATATATCATTGTTACCGTTATTTAATATGTCTATCAAAAATTATTATCGTTTAATAAAATCTGTAATCTGTTATATATAATTTAAGAAGTAACAATTTATATGTCATCCATTGTTCAGCAGAAAAACCTTGTTTTGTTTAACACAATTTGGCAGTTTCATTTTTTAGTACTCTACAGGGGAAGTATATATACCAATCATATAAGTAATAAATAGAACATGTATAAATAATACATACATTATGTGTGCATATTTGCTTTATATATCAGGATCAGAGATCTATCTATATAATTATATTATATACACTTGACAACTGGAGATTTATCTGATATAGTCAATCATGGAATTCATGCTAATCTCCACAATTGTTCATAACAAAACACATGTTGTCAAGCTGTAATCTCAACAAATCATGTATTTTTATTCTTTATTTAGAAGAAAAATACAAATAAAGATTGGAAACCTTAATTCAAGTTACTACACAATGTGACATTGGTTTTGAACTATCAAGAAGTGCTAGTATTTTATGTCAAGCTAAAGTAGTAATTGGAATGATACTCTACCAGCTTTAATAGGTGCCTGTGTCAGGTGTGAAACCTCAAAAGGAAATGATTGTAAGTATTATGAACGAATACTACACATTGAATGCTGTAAGAGAGTCATAAGTAAACTTCTACAAATCTATTCGCAGGTACTCCTGAAATATTGCAGTAAACATGACAAGTAGGTAGTTGTACTTCAGGTATTTATTATTATTACTATGTGGCGTTCTAAGAGATACTGCGCTATGACTGACTATGAGCGGAAGATCTAGACAAAGACAACACTATACGGTGAAACTGATGTTCCTCCCTCTCCACCAAGGAGAAGGGATAGGAGATCTTTGTTTTCTGTAACCATGACTATTGATGATGCTAGTATGTTAGAAGAAACAGACTCTCAATCTGATCTCTATACTAATGACGTTCCAAGTCAACGATCTCGACTGCATGCCGTGGAAGACAACTAACGCAATACAGGGTGAACTCGATGTATGCATTGAAGTCAGTGTATTCTCTCCTTGTCTTTCAGAAGAGGATAAGGTTCCATTTTAAAACCAAACTGATCGTAAATAAACATTTATGGGTAAAGAAATTGTAATTAATTGCATTTCAATTTGCTACCATTACAATATCCCTGCTCTCTATATTTCATATGTAAATACTGTATTCCTTCATTAATCAACAGACATTCAGGAAGAGCTACAAGAAATTAATGCTAGTAGAAAAATGTTAGAAGACAAGTTTGAAAAAAAACTATGAGAAATTGAGAACCTTATAAATGGTTTTTAGGATCAAAGGTTTAGGAAGAATCAAAAGTATTATCAGATGTTAAAGTGAGTAACTTAAATAAGTTAATTTTAATTAAAGAATTGTCAGAATGCCATCAGAACAGTATATAAAACACTACAGGACAACGAAGAAGATTTTGAATGGACATTTGAGTATGTCATATTACTTTTATTTATATAATTTATGTGGCTATCCTTATTTAGTAAACCAGTCAAGGACAAAGTGAATGTGGACATTACAGTGACAATTGTTGCCGAAGTGAAGTCCCTAGTACGTGCTTCTGTCACTGAAATGAAAGGTATGTTATTATAGTTTATGAATAAATGTTATTTTATTTACATTTTAACTTATACGAGCATATCAAAAATATTTCAAAATTTAAAAAAAGTTTTTTTTTACAAAGACACAATGGAAGGTATGCACAAAACAAAGATAGACAACAGAGAAGAAATAGACTTACAAGGTAATCTTTGATATCCTTCATAAAAATATTAATATTGGCATCTATTAATATAGAAACTACCTGTTCACATGGCTTCTCTTAAAAGAGAAAAGGAAAGATGGTGCATTTCATGAGTACCAATAAAATTAAAAAGAAAGTAAATGAAGATAGTGAAGATAATATTTTAACTGAGCACCCTCTTCTATGGAAATCAGAAAAAGTACACAACTTTCATGGTTAGACAAAAGGAAATATTTGTCAAAATCTATTATTTAGAGGAAATTGTATTTATAAAAAAGATAGATAGACAGGCCATCACATTAGCCATTAGAGTTGGCATAGAAGTGAATGACAATTATGTTGTCATTCATTTTGTATTTGAATAGATTTAACATGTTCATTTATAAAATTTATACTTTTTCAAAGAACATTTTAAAGTAGTATTCCCACAGTGGACATATATGGTATACTAACACAATTCCTCAATTGAAATAATGACTTATTCTAACAGAATTCCTCAAATTGAATAATAACATACTATCAAACAATTCCTATATTGAAATAATGACATATTCAATACAATACTTAAACTGGAATATTGCTGGTTCCTTATGTTTATAAGCTGTGGGAAATCTGTTACACAGAAAGACATGTGGAATTATGAGATATTACAACAGGCTTCCATAAGAAAAATAATTGTCTTTCAACACAGTGCAAGATAGTAGTGATGACAATTACATCATCCCTATATAATACCACAGGTGACACACAAACAAGTAAGGATATATTCCAACTATCTAATTCACTTAATAATACACTGATATGTTGTTGCATTCTGTGCCTGTGTTATATTATGTGGGAATGATGTAATTGTCATCATTACTGTCTTGTATGCATTCTTTGTATTGGACTGATATTACATATCCTAAAATTTATTGTTTTTGTCAAGTATTTTTATCTATGAGTCTACACAGTCTGGATATCATTTAATTGTACAATCAAAAACTACTGAAAACTCAAATATCTGTCAACTTCATACATGTATGTTGCAATAACATACTAATCAACTGGTGAAAACTTTTGCTGAAATTAACAAGTTAATATTATTATAATTTAATTATTAACATTTTTCTGTAGAACATTTTCCATTAAATTAAAAAGAGAAGTAGACATCAAAATCATACAAAAAATGTCAATTTTTCTTTGTACCAAATAATTTGATTATAATGATTACAAAAGAAATGAAACACATTTTGTTCAACAGAAAATATCAAACAAACTATAAAATGATTTTAGCAGATTATCTGTGCTTGCTAGATGTCACACCCACACATACATGTAAATACAGATATATATTTACACAACATATACAGGAACTACTAACACACATACAAACTTTACTAGGTATTAAACAAAAGAATATGTAATAGAAAAATAATACTGTGAAACCAAAAAAAGAATATTTTTGGAATATGAAAAAGTCTATGGGTGTGGTCTTGTAGACAAAGGATGGGAGATAGGAATAGTGAAGGTGATGGGGAAAGAGAAAAAGATGGTGAGTGTGAAAGGTGATTGGGATAAGAAGGAAGAGGGAGTAGAACCAGTAAATATAGTAGAAATTGTTAAGAAAAAGGAGTCCTCTATAGCTTAATCAGCAGTCACCCTTTTAGCAGATTGAAATATTTGCATTTTCTATTGAAGAAAGTAAAATAAACAAGTCACACTAAATACAACAAATTTGTTAAACAAAATATTATGTGGACATGCAGTTACTGTTTATAGATAACAACAGAATGAGTTTTAAACTATTACAAAAATCTTTCATTATACCTTAGACACAATAAAAATACATGTACATAAATAATGAAAGGCACTAAAGTGCCAAACCTCGCTGCAGTTTTTAAGTTATTTATAAATGCTATGCCAGCTTAGGCCACGCTATGATGTTGCTAGGTAGCATTGCAAGAAAATTTAACATTCTAGAAGGTGTGGTCACATTTATCAATATTTCATATACAAAATTTATTGTAACTTGAAGATGAAACGTTCTTTGGAAATGTCCCATAGTACAAACATAGATCAATATATTATCTATTAGTAGCAGTTTTTTCAGTGCTTTGAGACATTTCCTGAATGCGTCACTTCGCTCAAAGTCCATGTACAATCTTGAAATCACTTTTCATTACTTTTCTAACGATTGCTTCGACCAATAGCCTTCTGTCTTGCTGATGCATATTCCTCTAAGATTGTCTACAACATACTAAAAAATTACTACTGTTATAAAGTCCACACGTTTTTCTATTCATTGCTAAAAGTTGGTAGCTGCTAATGCTTCGGTTACCAACTTATAGCAGTTCAAAAACAATCCCCGGTAACAGGCAGTCCAGACACACACACACACACACACACACACACACACACACACACACACACACTGACAGACTACAGTATCCTCACTATGCACCCATGCACAGTGAGGTTAATAAATAACCAATTTTACATCTACATGTATGCTTACTGATAATACCTCTTGAACATCTTGTCAAATTCTAGGCAAAATATCTATCCTCGATCTTGGAAAAACAACTTTGAAATGTTTGTGTGAAATTGGTGTCTCTGGTGTCCATTCTTTAATTGAAGTAGCACCTATTGTACTAAAGAGAAATAGACCAAATAAGTTATTAAACAGGAATAAACTCTTACTAATAATTAATGTATATATTGCTTTGGTAAAATAAAAAACATGACAGCTGATTTCCAAATAATGTTCAATATATTAAAAACTTGGTAATGTCATGATATTCTTATGAACATTTAGCTAGTGTGACTTTGCTAAAATAATCAAATCCAATAGCATATTATACAACAACAATTCACATAACACTGTTATTTCCTTTAGCCAGGTACTAAGAACTGGTTATATGACACTTTAGTATATCCTAACTTACATATATGTCATACTAGCTATTGCTACATACTACTACAAGGGTTGGGTCATTACATATATAGTAAAATGAACTAAAGAGGTACTTAGAGTTCTATTGAAATTCAGGATATATATGTTTGTGTGTGTGCGTGTGTGTGTCAGTGACTAAGCTAAGGCATCTATGGTAATCCACCTAGCAACATCAAGACTTCAAGCTAACTTTACACAATGTGTGTATATGTAAATGACTTCTACACATGTTTAAATATCTGTCCATTGATCCATCCATCAAGGTGTCAATTTTATACTTTGCTATCTACTGAAGTATCTTATGAAGTTGTCCTATTTCTCCATTTCTTTTTGAAGCAAAAAGTGGTCTATATAAGGAAATACAATATGACATATCACTTAATACATACATACAACTTAGTACACTAGATCTTTCTCTTAGATTTTGCTACAACTAGTTTTACTTTTTGTAAGCTACAATATATTATACTTGTTGCTAAGTACTCTTTAACAAAAGAACAATTTATTTACAATGACACAACCCACCAAAGAAGTAACAAAAAAGAGCAGATTACAAACATTGTAGTATAATAGTACATATATTTGACATTAGATAGTTTATGTCATAAAGTGTTTAATGTTATTTACCTTCTAATGTCCATTTTAGCTAAAACACATACTACACTCCTTATATCTATTGTTTTACTATAAGAGGATTGTAGTAATAATGCTGGAGATCTGTACTACTGAGTAACAACCTATATAATATATATATATGTGTGTGTGTGTGTGTGTGTGTGTGTGTATATATGTATATATATATATATATATATATAAAGAGAAAGAGAGAAAGAGAGAGAGAGAGAGAAAGAGAGATTTAGTTGCATTTATAACTATAAATGTATGCACACATATCCATACCCACACATCATCCGAGTCTTTGTCAGTAAAATATGATATGATGCTAAGGTTATCATCCACACAACTATGAGTGTGGTACTGGTTGACTTCAAAATTCACTTAAATTCATAGTAATAAAATTAAATTTTTTCACTTAGGTTGCTGAAGACCACACATCAGGATATACACTGGGATATATCATTGATTTTTATTAAGATGCTTGCTAATACGTAAATATGGTCTATAGTTGTACAAGTATTAGCTGTCTTTTTCAACTTGACACTCATTGCATTGTTTTTTTACAGAGAGAGAGAGAGGAGAGAGTGAGGGTGAGAGTGAGAGAGTGAGAGAGTGAGAGAGTGAGAGAGAGAGAGAGAGAGAGAGAGAGAGAGAGAGAGAGAGAGAGAGAGAGAGAGAGAGAGAGAGAGAGAGAGAGAGAGAGAGAGAGAGAGAGAGAGAGAGAGAGAGAGAGAGAGAGAGAGAGAGAGAGATTTAGTTGCATTTGTAACTATAAATGTATGCACACACATCCATACCCACACATCATCCTTTTTGTCAGTATAATATGATACGATGCTAAGGTTTATAAAAATCAATAGCATGTCTCAGTGCACATTTATCCTACAACTATGAGTGTGGTCCTGGTTGACTTCAAAAAACCACTTAAATTCATAGTAATAAAATTAAATTTTTTCACTTGAAGACCACACATCAGGATGATATGTACTGGGATATATAATTTATTTTCAATAAGCTGTTGGCTAATATGTAAATATGGTCTATAGTTGTACAACTATTAACTGTCTTTTAAAACTTGACACTCATTGCATTGTTTTTTTACAGAGAGAGAGAGAGAGAGAGAGAGAGAAGAGAGAGAGAGAGAGAGAGAGAGAGAGAGAGAGAGAGAGAGAGAGAGAGATAGGGAGGGAGGGAAGGGAGTGAGAGAAGTTAACACAAGCCAGCTATAGCAACAACAGGGTACCAGTACAAGAAGTTAATTTCTACCAGGAATTCATCATTATAACAAGTAGTAGTAAAAGTAATCATAAATAGTATCTATTATACAGTGACACTGATACAGAAACCTTCAAGAAAAATCCCAAAACTCCAAACAGTGCTAACAATCAACAAACACGAGTTTAAATAGAATTAATAAATGTAGCTTTACATCTGTTGCAGTTCAACAGGGCAACCTGTCACCAACATTAATTATATACAAAGTATTTCACTCTCATAGCAATATTGAGTCTAATATTAGTTGTGATAACATCATGACACTCCAACCTACTTCTCCTTCATGTGGCTAGCTAGGAAACCATGAAGCAACCTATATCAAATATACTGAGTGCCAGAGAGTTTTTTGATGAACTGATTGTGTATGCAAATTCAAGGTCTTCTTTTAAAATATTTTCTATTATTTTATTTTACTATGAAAACTAAATATTGATCAACACAATCTAATTTTACTCCATCTTAATACTAACTAATACATCATCTATTACTAAATAGGGTTCTTTATTTCTTTATTGAAAACACAAAAGTATGTGATTTTTTGTTATATAATGTACTGAATTAGTTAAAGATTGCAGTGTTACAGCACTTCATAATGAAGTGTACTAGATTAATACTGCTATCCATGATATATGTACATGTGTGTCTGTGTAGTAATACTGGAAGGCTTTGTCAATACTAGTTAGGCATTGTTGGATTCTGTTATACACAAGTGATTAATAGGAGAACATACATACAACATGCACAATAACATAACACACACACAAATTTCACTTGTACATGTGATAGCTAACTCCTTGACTGATGAGAATATTTGGTGGCTTCAAGTCACAATGGATAATGTCATTAGAATGCTTCCAAAAAGTATCTGATATAAGTAGTCCTAAAATGAGAAAAAATGTTAAATATGTAAAATAGTTACTAGACAGCTTAAAGGAAGCTTATATGCCAACATTTGTAATAATAGTTGAAGTGATTAGAGGCACATTTCTTTCACCTCTTTCCCTTTGTCTCTCTCATTACTTATTTAAATTGTACATTTTTGCCTACATACGAAAAATAATGCAATAAAAACCTCAGCTTACATTTCAGCAAACGTTTGCATACCAATATAACATACTACAGTGTAAAATAACACTACTGTATTATGGACAATATAAGACCACAGCCATAATATAGAGGTGTCCTCATTACTACTACAGGATTAAATTCCAAGTTGTCTAACATAGTTAATTCCTAACAAGTCATATTATGAATAAGATTACTAGTAGTACTTATAGGAATAAACTAGTTTTTTAAGAACAAATCATAGACTCTAGAGTTAATGTCACAAATTAATTTCACAACAAATTGTAACACTAATTTTAGTAGTACAGACATAGTCTATGAAACATTTCAAATTTCATGTTTACAGTATTAAAAAAAGTGCTACAATTTAATGTGAAATTAATCATCCAAACAAATACAAGATATAATGTTATATACTCCACATTATCTAAGTAGATATTAGTTGTTATTTCAGTAACTGTTTATCAGCTTCTTGTGCCTTGATGATGCCAAATGTTAGTTAATTCTATTACAAAATCTCTTCCTTGGGTTTATATTGAATTGAAACTAGCAATATTGACACACGAGGTCCAATTGGCTCATCTCTCCTTTAGGGCTGCACATGGATGTCTTCACTTTTCTTTCAAGATCATAAGCTCCGCCTTTTAATTATCTTTATAAACCCCACCTCTCAAATACAAACTTGCCAGATTGTTTTCTCTCTCAGTGACATTGTCAAGATGAGTGATATCTACATGAAATGAAAGTAAGTAAAGTTAATGCAATGATTTAGCTAAAAATACAAATGAAACTTACCTAAAAATTTCATTGCCAATAAACAACTCATCCTCTCAACTGCACTTATACATTGTAGTTTTCATTGCAACTGGAAAAACAAATGCAACTGACTTAAATTTTAAAATATACATATATTTATTTATTGTATGTGTATATTTTCAGATTACATTATGAAGATCAGATATAAATTTCTACTGGCTTCTTTTGACATAATTCAGTAGATGGGAAAAGTAAGACAAAGGCCAATTGTTTTAATGAATCACTAGTTGAAAATCTGTAGGTAGTAATCTGTAGGTAGCAAGTAGTCATTTACTCTCATCTTGAAGAAAAGATGAAATGATCAATTTGAATTGAGAGACACGTGGTATGTTGAGATAAATTTATACAATGTACAAGAACACACAGATAGTTGCTAATAATATTATTGTTTAATTAATGTTGACTTCTATACGTTTAGCCGTAGGAGTTAGAGTCTCTTAGATACAGAATATAACATAAACCAAGTCACTTATTAAACATGTCAGTGCAACAATAATGTTGCTATTCTCTTGTACATGTAGACTACACAAAAGAGGATTTCTTTTCATACCATGACTAAAGCTAACAGGTATTTAGTAAAAATAAAAGTTAGTGAAGAAAGGAGCATCTTTAAAGAAACATTTGTACAAAAAATGAAAGGTGTGTATTTAATATCTGCTGCTAGGCAAGAAAAGACTAAGAATTCACTTTAGACATCAGCAAACCAAATAGAGATTCATATAGAAAGGATAACTTCTTGACTCGAATATGGTACATACTGTATATAGCTTTAATATACATTTTATTGCTGTATTTATTACTGACACTAACAAGCAACAGCTTTGTCTAGTTTAGAAAAACAGCAGTCATGATTTATGCTACTCTTGCCACATGTGATCATGAGTCTGATATTTACATGTGTTCTCCATATACAATCATTTTATAAGGACTAATTGTCACCTCATAGTTAATGAGATATCCCACTGATCATTACCATGACATGAATACATGGTTAATAAAATAGGTAACAAAGGTTGTTAAAACTACACAATATCATAATATCTATGCAAATATGCACACTATGATGGCACCTACATTAAATGTGACATAAACAGTTTTGTTTCTCAAAACTAACAATTCTTTAAGGAAATTTATTTAAGTTACTTGAAGTTGTAACACAAAATAGCTCAGTCAAATGATAAAGAACACGCAAATAACAATAATCACATGATATGTTATTATCTGTCAAATATGTGTGGATACAAGAACTTAACAGACAGATGGACTCAGAGCAAGTACTGTAACCTTTGTCCAATCAGAGTTGCAGGTGAGAATTAACAATGTTTTAATCAAATTTGTGTTTGGAACATTAATGTTGCAAAGATAAGGTTATTCCATTGTATCATTACAAAAGTCATAAAGGTTGTGATAGAGCTTTTAGAAAAGTAATAATAGTTATTTGTAATATTTAGTAAGTCGTAACTATTATAGTTGCTATTGTTAATAGAACAATTAACATGACTTGTATGAAACAATGCAATGATTGTCAAGTTGAAAAACCCTATAATTAATTATACAACTTATAGACCACATTTACATGCAAGCAAACAGAACCATCTTATTAAAAATCAATGGTATAGCCCAGTGCATCTTCTGGCTGTGTGGTCTTTAGCGCTCAAAGTAACAAAATTTAATCTTATTTCTATGAATTTTAAAAAACATATTGTTTTAGTCCCAAATGGGTGGTAGGTCTTACCTGACACCAAACTGAGAATGGTATTTTATTGCTATTATGTATAGAAGAGTTCTTTGTAAATACATAGTATTTCATTTGGTAAAAATGACCCTTAGCCTCTATTTGTGTATAATTTAGTATGTTTCTTTATTATGTAGCCCTGACATATATAAATGTCTGTGATTTATATAAAGGAAAGAATTTATGTTTGTCAAAGAGAAAAGAGGAAAAGTCTAACCTGCAGCTTTTTGATATTTTAAAATCTAATCTATGACTTTGTGACAGTATCACATAATATTCTGACAAACATTAGAATGATGTGTGTGAATGATCATGCATAGATTGTGATTATAAACACAACTAAATTAGTTATTAATTTCTTTCTCTCTCTCTCTCTCTCTCTCTCATATATATATATATATTATCGTCTAAATTTTCAAAGGTTATCATTTATGGCTGTAACTAACAGAGATCATATGCTGCTTGTTTTACTATGAAATGTCTTGTGAGTGTTGTTAAGTATCACAACCATACATAATAAATCTCTTTTTATCTTCTTTTGTTCATTTTGTTATACTATCTTGCTCTCTAATAATAGTAATAATAAAGATGACAAAGAAGCTCAAATAATGAAATTGTGATCAGTGATTAATTTAATAATCGTATTTTTTTCATTATTATTTGCTAAACATTTTATTGAGTTTACAGGAAACACAACGGATGGATGTTATTAATATTCTCTATGGATGTACCAAATAACACTTCTTTTCGAATTAATATGTTCTGAAATTATAGTTTGCCAATTCAAACAGATCTTAATTATTTTTATGTAATTTTATATTAATCCTTTTCATTTTTAAAGGAAAATAAAGTATGTTATATGTTCAAAGACATCAATACTAAACTATTAGTCTTGACAATATCTTAGGTAACTGTATAACTATTAAGATGGTTTATATTATGATGCATGTATTTGTGAGACCTCTGTAGGGATGGTATTACAACCATACAAGTATTAGTGTGGATATTAACACCAGGTGATACTATTTCATTGTTAAAATCATGAATATATTCAATTGTATTGTTATGTAAATAATGCTAGTATTTCGAAACCCATTTATGTTCCACCCACACTGCATCATGCCATCATGTGATGATAAATTCTATACCACACACAAAATACTTTTGACAAAGAAGACTTTGAATTGAAGAGTGTGATCTAATTGATGTAAGTAAAGAAAGCAGTATTTGTTACTGATATCTACATTGCTAATTAGACAAAAATATAGATTATAATATTATGATATACTTATATACATGTATGTGTCAGCATACAGATGCTTCTATTGTAATCAGACCCTCCTCCCAGTGGTAAGTAAGTGAATGGTTTTGTCAGTATGTAGTTCTTGTTTAAAGAAATACTCTAGTAGGTAATCATGCGGTGGCACATGCATTGGTCTAACATCTTTAAATTTATTGACTCATGTCAAAAATTGCACAGGAACTACTGAATATATTTTCATGTTCCAGTTGTTTATTCATAGGTTGCAAACATGCACCAATGCACCAAGATAATGTTGTATATGATTTATATGTCAAGTGTTGCAGACCAGTGGTGTATAAAGTTCAGTGGGACAGTCTAAGATTAGGATATTTTGATCTCTAGCATGTAAACCTTAAGTGTTAAATGTTAATTTGTATTGTCTGAATGTCCCAGATCTAAAGCTTGAAAACTCTTGCTTGATTTCAATTACTGCTTTAGATATGCTGTGTAAATGCTTTGTGCATTAAGATCAGCTTATTAGCTTTACTAACACGGAGAGACTATTGACATTCTTTTACAGCAGAAGAAAGGGTTATACTCTTTTTTGCAATACATGACAATATGTAAGCTCAAAGGGACCTTTCATGCAGTGAACAGTCTAAACGTTTGTCCACATACTTTAATACCAAATGTTTAGCATTTAGAGTGAAGAGATAACACTCCCTATAGTTCACTGACTAGACCTAAACTAAACCATAGCAGCAGATGTTATATATTTGCAGATTCTATAAGAAAACTTGCCAAAATAACTTGTCATTAAACCAATCCTTATCTCTAAATCCTAAAACAATACACTCTAATGTGTTAGCAGAACAAGCCATACATCTGTAGTTTTTTAAGATGTCATAGTCCAGCGCCATTAATGCATTAGAAGATGATATATAAAACTGTATGGTGCTCCATTAGTAATAACTCTGTATGATTGAGTGCGTACCTAGTCCCTTATAACTGAAAAACACTAGAGGCAGATATTTGCGTGTTAGCACAGGAACTAAGACGGCTTGGCAAGCAGCTGGTACAAATCGTCCACTTTTACTGCAGACATAGCCTTTATACAGCCCTTTTTGTTGCACCTGAAGCAAGCCGTAATCTTCATAAATTTTTCATTATTCTAGAATTATTTAACGCTAAATTAGAGTATTACGGAATGACGTACGTACATTGTCAAATTATCCTATTGACGTGACAAATGTGCAGCTCGCTCAGGCTCACCCTCAAAAAACAAAATGCGATCCTAACTGACATATCAGTTATGAAGCGTCATCTGGAAAAAGAAACCATTTATTGCTGTACTTGATCTCATAAGATGATATTGAATTGTTGTCATGATCATGTTGTATATGATTTTAATTCAACAATAAATAAAGAAAACATTCTCTTTGTTATATAAAGTGATATATATAATACATTATAGTATAGCTGATATATGTACATTGATATCTAATGTTCTATTATAGAACTAAACTAACTTAACAGTACCAGGCAAGGGCTGCCAGCCCCTGCTGGCTGACAATGGCAGCTCAACGTTTAGAGAGAGAGCAGAAAAGAATTGTAAGTATATTATTAACTAATCCATTATACTACATGTGTTAGTGTACAATCAATACATTACATGTTATATGATAAATATAATGATATAGTAAGTGAGTACTCTTATAGTAGACTAGTGTCTGGTATTGTTAATACTAGTTGTATCCTTTATTGTCTAGTTCTAGTTTTATTATAATATAACTACTGTATTTCCTTGAATATCAACCACAATATCTATATCAATATTGATCAACAAGTGATAAGACTATTATTTGAGAGTGACATTCAATAATCAAAAATCATTTATCGTAAAATATTGTCACTTTGTGTATTATATATTTGACTAGTTCTATAGTTTTATTAGTTTGTATGATTTATTATTTTTAAATGTAATGACTTGTTATATTATTATATAGGACTATGAACTTTGGGAGTCTTCTAGCGATGGAAATGTAGAAAATGTGAAGCAATTACTCCAGAATGGAGCAAACTTCAAATGTCGTTATCCTGATGTAAGATCTCATTAGTTTATTATTTAGTCTGTTATTATTTGTGTTTACTAACTTAGTAATTAATTCAAAATATGTAGATTTAATGAGTATTAATTGTTTTTAGCTGTGTTTGTATTGTGTATACACAGATATGTCATTGGATTTATTTTAAGTATTAAAATGTCTTTGTTCATTATATAGTTTGTGTATGGACATTTACTTCATACAACACCTCATACTATAGCTTACATCAAAGGTCATGACACAATAGCACATATTTTTGAAAATGCAGGAGCTACTCCCGATTATGTAAGTATATATAAGTATAGTATGTAGTTGAGGTCAATATTTATAATTACTAGAATACTTGTTTGTTATATTGATATCATGTACATGTACATACTTGTATACTACATGAAAATGTCTCCTAGTTATTACCAAGTCCTAATACACATATCAATACATATATTGTTTATGTCTAGTTTTCTCCATACTACCTTTCTTATTACTAGCTACTAACTATAGCATTAGTTTAAAGCATATTATGTAATACTAAGGTATAGCATACAGTGTTAATAATTGCCTTCATATTACAATTATGAAAGAAATTATCACAGATTGACTAAACAACTATGTTTTGTAGCAGCAACACCCACATTCAATCATTACAAGTGTTGTATTTTAAATTATAGCTATAATGCTACTAACTTTAATGATGTATTGGAGTAAACAGTAAGCATGGTTTGTTACCTTATTAACATAACATACCTTGTTAGAAGCCAAAATTTATGCCACATCAATACCAGGAGCTGTTCATCTAACAGACACAATAATCATTTTAATAGAGATCCTATCATTACATGTACATTTAGAATAATGTGTAGCCATCATTGAGATTTAGGACAAAGTATTCAGTAAAGCTGATAGACTTGTGTCAACCATTTATACAATAATTATTAGAAGAATGCATGTATATATAAAGAACTGGGAAATTAATTAGTGGTTTATTGTACTAGTCACAATTTTATGTAATTAAACTCAACACTTGTATATACTGTTGTATTTATTATGATGTATATTATTTGTATTTACTTGTTATGATTTATTAGAATGAAATAATGTTAGCAGCCGCAAGCAGAGGACTAATAAACATTGTAAAAGAAAGTATTCAAAAAAAGGCAAATGTGAATTATCAGGATGAAGAAGTAAGTTAATACCTTATAATAATAAATGATGGTTAACTAGTAATAGATAGTTTTGTTGTCATTAATTTGATAATGACAAGTTTGTGGATACAATATAATATTTTCATGATAAGTCATATAATACTCAGTGTTATGTGAAGTGTAATATTTTGATTGTCATAAAAATCCTATAGAGCTAGATGTCATGATAATTATGATGACATTGTCATCTAATAATTTTTATAAATAACATACTAAGACATTGTAATATTTTGTGTAGATACCAGTAGTTTAATCCACAAAGCCACTATACAATATTTATTGTGTACTATATATACTTCAATGAGCACACGTGTTTTTATACTATACATTTTATGATCATATACATTGTGTGTATGAAGAAAGTTCTTGACTATTCTATATATAAAGAGTTGTTTTAGTCATTTAGTCACTAGTCAGTGAATAATAAAGTTACAACGTTGTAATTGTACATATTAGTACAGGAGATATCTCATTTCTCTATTGTCATTCATAAGCAAAGCTTGGCTACTTTTCAAAACTTTATTTTGCTGTTGACAAGAGGAAATTAATTTCTTACTGGTTTAATATTTGTACAATAGTACCAGAAACACATGAGCATTATGAATAAGTGTTCTTAACAGCTAATTCAGACCCTAATATTTGTAACAAGGTTTGTATTATGTGCAGAGATGCTTTATTTTCCATGTACGTGTGTATTGTATTCAGTCCATGTACATGTATTTAATACTATTATTATGTATTATATCAGTACAAGATATTATAATAATATACATGTACATGTAAATCACTAAACATGATACAGACAACAAGAACCAACAATCTTATATAATTCCTGCCCTAACTTTTGAAAGTAAATTGTCATTTTGATGTCTTTTACTTTGGCGCTATACTCTTTTAGAGAGTAGCAAGGTATTCTATTAAGTTAACAAATCAGATCTCCTTTATGTCAAAAGTTTCTGATGCATTTTCTTAGTCCAAAACTGCCAAATACATTTGTTCTAGTCCATAACAGAAACTTTAGTTTATCTCAATTCTAATTAATTAAACAGTTGGTAAAATTAATTATGAAGCCATTATGTGCTTATTATTAGAACAGGTAAATGTATGTATGGACAGAACTTTGTTTATATTGGAGAGGTGCTTATATTAGAAATATTAAAATATAATGTTACCAATGAAGCTACAACATGGTAATTGTACATATTAGTACAGGAGATATCTAATTTGTCTATTGTCATTCATAAGCAAAGCTGGGCTACTTTTCAAAACTTTATTTCAGTATGAACAAGAGGATATTAAGGTCCAATTAGTTTAATACCAGAAACACATGAGCATTATGAATGAGTGTTCAACAGTTGTTATGTTTGTGTCCTAACTACTGTATATTGAAGCCTCAAAAATTGAATGTGAAAAGGTTTATTATAACAGACTGACCTAAGTAAATCAAAGAAAGATTTTTATTCATGGCTGTTGAAAGTGGTGAGGTCACTCCTTTTCCAGTCATATCATTTCTGACATCTCTGTATAACAGATAAAAAATTAAAAAATTCCATATAACAAAACTCGGTAGTAGGTGTGGTTTATTTTAAGTAACAACAATATATTAATGAGCTTTATTTGAGACATTTAGTATAGTTTTCATAACTACATGTTATATTAATGTAGGGACACCTTAAAATAATGTTATAATCAAAGTGACTATTATTAGAGTAGGACAATAAAGTTTAGAAGAAAAGGGCACCTGAATTGTGGTGTCATCTGCTTTACATGATTATATGAAATTGTGTGAATAGGTGACATTCTGATTAAATAAAATTTACCAGTTCGGCAGTGAGAAAGATGAAGTAGTCATAGGCTATCATGTCTATAAAAGTATCACTTTCTTAGTTTTATCAGTAAACATGATACAGACAACATGAACTAGCATTCTTATTCAACTGTTATCACAACTGGTGATCCTAAATTGTCATTTCAATGTCTTTCATTCAGTTTTTCTACCCTTTTAAAGAGTAGCAAGTTATTGTAACTAATTAAAAAGCCGAAATTTCTTGGTATCAAGAGTATTTGCTGCATCTGCTGGTCCAGAACTGACAAAATATAAATTGTTATAGCCTACAACAGACAGTTTAGTCTATTTCAATTTTAATTAATTAGGTGCTCATAAAATTAATTATGAAGTCAGAGGGTGCCTATTATTATTATAACAGGCAAACATATGTATTGACAGGAGTGATGTCTATATTGGAGAGTTGTCTATATTAGAAATGTTAAAATATAATGTCACCAATTCTACCCATTATGTGTTAGTTATTTATATACAGTAATAATGTCTCCTTTGTCTGTTAACTTTCATCAGCAAGGGTTAGAAAATTTAGAAAATTTTTTGCAGTATTAAACATTTATTAATAAATAATTTTTAGCCACATTATTTAGTTTTATTCTTTCTCTAGTATCATCGGAGTGCTTTGCATTATGCTTCAAGTACAGGACACATTGAGATAATTCAGTTACTCTTAACAGCTAAGGCAGACCCCAATATTTGTGAAAAGGTTTGTATTATGAATAGAGTCAAGGGGTGTGGTTTGTAATGTGGTATTCTTCATGTGCTTGTATCGTTTTTCCCTAATATAGAATTTGTGTGTGTTAATGTGTTAGCTTGTTTAGTGACTCAATAATAATGTCATATCGTGACATCATGGAATGAGATAGAGCTAATAAAGAGAATATGTCACTACTACAGTTTGTTTTTCACTAATGTTAGCTGCTATTACTAGTTTGCATTGAATATGTAGAGTATGTTGTAGGGTTACTTCTTGTATTATACAATGTAATAGAATCATTATGATAATATGTACTGATGACTGGTTCCATTGACTATATAGTTTACTGTCTAACAGTTTATGTTATTTTGTAATTAAATAACTTTGCTTTTTATATTTCTAGCTAGGACGTACACCTGCACATCTTGCAGCAGAGAATGGTCATGCTGACATAGTAAAATTGCTAATTGAAGTTGGACAAGCTGATGTCAACACTATCGATAATGTAAGTTATAGTAATTGTATTACAAAACATATCATTGGATCAAATTTTGATGATCAAATGGTTCCAATTACTTCATATGAGGTTAATAAATCAATAAGACACATGATTTGATGTGTATTATTGATTTAATTAGGAACCTGCATTCTACAGCAACTGTTCTTTACCAGATCATGATTCTATTAATAATTTTTCCAAAATATTTGAATAATAATACAAATTATTATTATTGATGAACTTAATTAAGTCATTACGTAAACACACCAAAATGGTACTTTCATTATGTGACTTGTAACAAGACTATTCTATATATATAACACAAGAACTAACAAACAATGTTCAAGGTTACTGTCTGTTAATCATGATATCATTAATGAAGTCGGATGTTGTAGTTTAGAAATAATATGAATGAGCATAATGATGACATTATTTAATAAAAACCACACATTATGCTAAAGAATTTTAAGTAAGCAGTTTATATGCATGTTCTATGTGATCATTTTGTTTAGAATGTATACCAAATATTGTAACAAAGAAGACAATCAATATATTACTAGGATACCAAATTTGGTAAACATCCAGTACAAAGTGGCTGCGTAGCAACCTACATATACACAAATATTTTTTCAAAATTTCTTAGTGCATCATGTGTTGTTTTTCCAATTAAGTTCACATAAAATGATATCATAATTCTTTAGAAAAGTCAAGGTGTGTGCTTTGTAATGTGGTATTCTTCATGTGCTTGTATCATTTTCCTTTAATATAGAATTTGTGTGTCTTAATATGTTAGCTTGTTTAGTGACTCAATAATAATATCATATAGTGACATCATGGAATGAGATAGAAGTAACAAAGAGAATATGTTACTACTACAGTTTGTTTTTCACTAATGTTAGCTGCTATTAGTAGTTTATGTTGAATATGAAGAGTATGTTGTGCAGTTACTTCTCATATTATAGACTGTAATAGAATTATTATGATGATGTGTACTGATGACTGGTTCCATTGACTATATAGTTTACTGTCTAATAGTTTATGTTCTTTTGTAATTAAATAACTTAGCTTCTTATATTTCTAGCTAGGACGTACACCTGCACATCTTGCAGCAGAGAATGGTCATGCTGACATAGTAAAATTGCTAATTGAAGTTGGACAAGCTGATGTCAACACTATCGATAATGTAAGTTATAGTAATTGTATTACAAAACATATCATTGGATCAAATTTTGATGATCAAATGGTTCCAATTACTTCATATGAGGTTAATAAATCAATAAGACACATGATTTGATGTGTGTTACTGATGTAATTAGGAACCTACATTCTATAGCAACTGTTCTTTACCAGATCTTGATTGTATTAATAATTTTTCCAAAATATTTGAATAATAATACATATTATTATTATTGATGAACTTAATTAAGTCATTATGTGAACATACTAAAAATGGTACTTTCATTATGTAACTTCTAACAAGACTATTCTATATATATAACACAAGAACTAACAAACAATGTTCAAGGTTACTGTTTGTTAATCATGATATCATTAATGAAGTCGGATGTTGTAGTTTAGAAATAATATGAATGAGCATAATGATGACATTATTTAATAAAAACCACACATTATGCTAAAGAGTTTTAAGTAAGCAGTTTATGTGCATGTTCTATGTGATCATTTTGTTTAGAATGTATACCAAATATTGTAACCAGGAAGACAAACAATATATATCTAGGATACCAAATTTGGTAAACATCCAGTACAAAGTGGCTGCGTAGCAACCTACATATACACAAATATTTTTTCAAAATTTCTTAGTGCATCATGTGTTGTTTTCCCAATTAAGTTCACATAAAATGATATCATAATTCTTTAGAAAAGTCAAGGTGTGTGTTTTGTAATGTGGTATTCTTCATGTGCTTGTATCATTTTCCTTTAATATAGAATTTGTGTGTCTTAATATGTTAGCTTGTTTAGTGACTCAATGATAATATCATATAGTGACATCATGGAATGAGATAGAAGTAACAAAGAGAATATGTTACTACTACAGTTTGTTTTTCACTAATGTTACCTGCTATTAGTAGTTTATGTTGAATATGAAGAGTATGTTGTGCAGTTACTTCTCATATTATAGACTGTAATAGAATTATTATGATGATGTGTACTGATGACTGGTTCCATTGACTATATAGTTTACTGTCTAATAGTTTATGTTCTTTTGTAATTAAATAACTTTGCTTCTTATATTTCTAGCTAGGACGTACACCTGCACATCTTGCAGCAGAGAATGGTCATGCTGACATAGTAAAATTGCTAATTGAAGTTGGACAAGTTGATGTCAACATTAAGGATTCATTTGTAAGTCACAGTAATTGTATTACAAAACATATCATTGGACCAAATTTTGACAATCTAATAGTTCCAATTACTTCATATGAGGTTAATAAATCAATAAGACACATGATTTGATGTGTATTACTGATGTAATTAGGAACCTGCATTCTATAGCAACTGTTCTTTACCAGATCTTGATTGTATTAATAATTTTTACAAAATATTTGAATAATAATACAAATTATTATTATTGATGAACTTAATTAAGTCATTATGTAAACACACTAAAATGGTACTTTCATTATGTGACTTGTAACAAGGCTATTCTATATATATAACACAAGAACTAACAAACAGTGTTCAAGGTTACTGTCTGTTAGTCATGATATCATTAATGAAGTCAGATGTTATAGTCTAGAAATAATATGAATGAGCATAATGATGACATTATTTAATAAAAACCACACATTATGCTAAAGAATTTTAAGTAAACAGTTTATATGCATGTTCTATGTGATCATTTTGTTTAGAATGTATACCAAATATTGTAACAAAGAAGACAATCAATATATTACTAGGATACCAAATTTGGTAAACATCCAGTACAAAGTGGCTGCGTAGCAACTTACATATACACAAATATTTTTTAAAATTTGTTAGTGCATCATGTGTTGTTTTCCCAATTAAGTTCACATAAAATGATATCATAATTCTTTAGAAAAGTCAAGGTGTGTGCTTTGTAATGTGGTATTCTTCATGTGCTTGTATCATTTTCCTTTAATATAGAATTTGTGTGTCTTAATATGTTAGCTTGTTTAGTGACTCAATAATAATATCATATAGTCACATCATGGAATGAGATAGAACTAATAAAGAGAATATGTTACTACTACAGTTTTTTTTCACTAATGTTAGCTGCTATTAGTAGTTTATGTTGAATATGAAGAGTATGTTGTGCAGTTACTTCTCATATTATAGACTGTAATAGAATTATTATGATGATGTGTACTGATGACTGGTTCCATTGACTATATAGTTTACTGTCTAATAGTTTATGTTCTTTTGTAATTAAATAACTTTGCTTCTTATATTTCTAGCTAGGACATACACCTGCACATCTTGCAGCAGAGAATGGTCATGCTGACATAGTAAAATTGCTAATTGAAGTTGGACAAGCTGATGTCAACACTATCGATAATGTAAGTTATAGTAATTGTATTACAAAACATATCATTGGATCAAATTTTGATGATCAAATGGTTCCAATTACTTCATATGAGGTTAATAAATCAATAAGACACATGATTTGAGGTGTAGTACTGATGTAATTAGGAACCTACATTCTATAGCAACTGTTCTATACCAGATCTTGATTGTATTAATAATTTTTCCAAAATATTTGAATAATAATACAAATTATTATTATTGATGAACTTAATTAAGTCATTATGTGAACATACTAAAAATGGTACTTTCATTATGTAACTTGTAACAAGACTATTCTATATATATAACACAAGAACTAACAAACAATGTTCAAGGTTACTGTCTGTTAATCATGATATCATTAATGAAGTCGGATGTTGTAGTTTAGAAATAATATGAATGAGCATAATGATGACATTATTTAATAAAAACCACACATTATGCTAAAGAATTTTAAGTAAGCAGTTTATATGCATGTTCTATGTGATCATTTTGTTTAGAATGTATACCAAATATTGTAACCAGGAAGACAATCAATATATTACTAGGATACCAAATTTGGTAAACATCCAGTACAAAGTGGCTGCGTAGCAACCTACATATACACAAATATTTTTTCAAAATTTCTTAGTGCATCATGTGTTGTTTTTCCAATTAAGTTCGCATAAAATGATATCATAATTCTTTAGAAAAGTCAAGGTGTGTGCTTTGTAATGTGGTATTCTTCATGTGCTTGTATCATTTTCCTTTAATATAGAATTTGTGTGTCTTAATATGTTAGCTTGTTTAGTGACTCAATAATAATATCATATAGTGACATCATGGAATGAAATAGAAGTAACAAAGAGAATATGTTACTACTACAGTTTGTTTTTCACTAATGTTACCTGCTATTAGTAGTTTATGTTGAATATGAAGAGTATGTTGTGCAGTTACTTCTCATATTATAGACTGTAATAGAATTATTATGATGATGTGTACTGATGACTGGTTCCATTGACTATATAGTTTACTGTCTAATAGTTTATGTTCTTTTCTAATTAAATAACTTTGCTTCTTATATTTCTAGCTAGGAAGTACAACTGCACATCTTGCAGCAGAGAATGGTCATGCTGACAGTGTAAAATTGCTAATTGAAGTTGGACAAGTTGATGTCAACATTAAGGATTCATTTGTAAGTCACAGTAATTGTATTACAAAACATATCATTGGACCAAATTTTGACAATCTAATAGTTCCAATTACTTCATATGAGGTTAATAAATCAATAAGACACATGATTTGAGGTGTATTACTGATGTAATTAGGAACCTGCATTCTATAGCAACTGTTCTTTACCAGATCTTGATTGTATTAATAATTTTTACAAAATATTTGAATAATAATACAAATTATTATTATTGATGAACTTAATTAAGTCATTATGTAAACACACTAAAATGGTACTTTCATTATGTGACTTGTAACAAGGCTATTCTATATATATAACACAAGAACTAACAAACAGTGTTCAAGGTTACTGTCTGTTAGTCATGATATCATTAATGAAGTCAGATGTTATAGTTTAGAAATAATAGGAATGAGCATAATGATGACATTATTTAATAAAAACCACACATTATGCTAAAGAATTTTAAGTAAACAGTTTATATGCATGTTCTATGTGATCATTTTGTTTAGAATGTATACCAAATATTGTAACAAAGAAGACAATCAATATATTACTAGGATACCAAATTTGGTAAACATCCAGTACAAAGTGGCTGCGTAGCAACCTACATATACACAAATATTTTTTAAAATTTGTTAGTGCATCATGTGTTGTTTTCCCAATTAAGTTCACATAAAATGATATCATAATTCTTTAGAAAAGTCAAGGTGTGTGCTTTGTAATGTGGTATTCTTCATGTGCTTGTATCATTTTCCTTTAATATAGAATTTGTGTGTCTTAATATGTTAGCTTGTTTAGTGACTCAATAATAATATCATATAGTCACATCATGGAATGAGATAGAACTAATAAAGAGAATATGTTACTACTACAGTTTTTTTTCACTAATGTTAGCTGCTATTAGTAGTTTATGTTGAATATGAAGAGTATGTTGTGCAGTTACTTCTCATATTATAGACTGTAATAGAATTATTATGATGATGTGTACTGATGACTGGTTCCATTGACTATATAGTTTACTGTCTAATAGTTTATGTTCTTTTGTAATTAAATAACTTTGCTTCTTATATTTCTAGCTAGGACGTACACCTGCACATCTTGCAGCAGAGAATGGTCATGCTGACATAGTAAAATTGCTAATTGAAGTTGGACAAGCTGATGTCAACACTATCGATAATGTAAGTTATAGTAATTGTATTACAAAACATATCATTGGATCAAATTTTGATGATCAAATGGTTCCAATTACTTCATATGAGGTTAATAAATCAATAAGACACATGATTTGAGGTGTAGTACTGATGTAATTAGGAACCTACATTCTATAGCAACTGTTCTATACCAGATCTTGATTGTATTAATAATTTTTCCAAAATATTTGAATAATAATACAAATTATTATTATTGATGAACTTAATTAAGTCATTATGTGAACATACTAAAAATGGTACTTTCATTATGTAACTTGTAACAAGACTATTCTATATATATAACACAAGAACTAACAAACAATGTTCAAGGTTACTGTCTGTTAATCATGATATCATTAATGAAGTCGGATGTTGTAGTTTAGAAATAATATGAATGAGCATAATGATGACATTATTTAATAAAAACCACACATTATGCTAAAGAATTTTAAGTAAGCAGTTTATATGCATGTTCTATGTGATCATTTTGTTTAGAATGTATACCAAATATTGTAACCAGGAAGACAATCAATATATTACTAGGATACCAAATTTGGTAAACATCCAGTACAAAGTGGCTGCGTAGCAACCTACATATACACAAATATTTTTTCAAAATTTCTTAGTGCATCATGTGTTGTTTTTCCAATTAAGTTCACATAAAATGATATCATAATTCTTTAGAAAAGTCAAGGTGTGTGCTTTGTAATGTGGTATTCTTCATGTGCTTGTATCATTTTCCTTTAATATAGAATTTGTGTGTCTTAATATGTTAGCTTGTTTAGTGACTCAATAATAATATCATATAGTGACATCATGGAATGAAATAGAAGTAACAAAGAGAATATGTTACTACTACAGTTTGTTTTTCACTAATGTTACCTGCTATTAGTAGTTTATGTTGAATATGAAGAGTATGTTGTGCAGTTACTTCTCATATTATAGACTGTAATAGAATTATTATGATGATGTGTACTGATGACTGGTTCCATTGACTATATAGTTTACTGTCTAATAGTTTATGTTCTTTTGTAATTAAATAACTTTGCTTCTTATATTTCTAGCTAGGACGTACAACTGCACATCTTGCAGCAGAGAATGGTCATGCTGACATAGTAAAATTGCTAATTGAAGTTGGACAAGTTGATGTCAACATTAAGGATTCATTTGTAAGTCACAGTAATTGTATTACAAAACATATCATTGGACCAAATTTTGACAATCTAATAGTTCCAATTACTTCATATGAGGTTAATAAATCAATAAGACACATGATTTGATGTGTATTACTGATGTAATTAGGAACCTGCATTCTATAGCAACTGTTCTTTACCAGATCTTGATTGTATTAATAATTTTTACAAAATATTTGAATAATAATACAAATTATTATTATTGATGAACTTAATTAAGTCATTATGTAAACACACTAAAATGGTACTTTCATTATGTGACTTGTAACAAGGCTATTCTATATATATAACACAAGAACTAACAAACAGTGTTCAAAGTTACTGTCTGTTAGTCATGATATCATTAATGAAGTCAGATGTTGTAGTTTAGAAATAATAGGAATGAGCATAATGATGACATTATTTAATAAAAACCACACATTATGCTAAAGAATTTTAAGTAAACAGTTTATATGCATGTTCTATGTGATCATTTTGTTTAGAATGTATACCAAATATTGTAACAAAGAAGACAATCAATATATTACTAGGATACCAAATTTGGTAAACATCCAGTACAAAGTGGCTGCGTAGCAACCTACATATACACAAATATTTTTTAAAATTTGTTAGTGCATCATGTGTTGTTTTCCCAATTAAGTTCACATAAAATGATATCATAATTCTTTAGAAAAGTCAAGGTGTGTGCTTTGTAATGTGGTATTCTTCATGTGCTTGTATCATTTTCCTTTAATATAGAATTTGTGTGTCTTAATATGTTAGCTTGTTTAGTGACTCAATAATAATATCATATAGTCACATCATGGAATGAGATAGAACTAATAAAGAGAATATGTTACTACTACAGTTTTTTTTCACTAATGTTAGCTGCTATTAGTAGTTTATGTTGAATATGAAGAGTATGTTGTGCAGTTACTTCTCATATTATAGACTGTAATAGAATTATTATGATGATGTGTACTGATGACTGGTTCCATTGACTATATAGTTTACTGTCTAATAGTTTATGTTCTTTTGTAATTAAATAACTTTGCTTCTTATATTTCTAGCTAGGACATACACCTGCACATCTTGCAGCAGAGAATGGTCATGCTGACATAGTAAAATTGCTAATTGAAGTTGGACAAGCTGATGTCAACACTATCGATAATGTAAGTTATAGTAATTGTATTACAAAACATATCATTGGATCAAATTTTGATGATCAAATGGTTCCAATTACTTCATATGAGGTTAATAAATCAATAAGACACATGATTTGAGGTGTAGTACTGATGTAATTAGGAACCTACATTCTATAGCAACTGTTCTATACCAGATCTTGATTGTATTAATAATTTTTCCAAAATATTTGAATAATAATACAAATTATTATTATTGATGAACTTAATTAAGTCATTATGTGAACATACTAAAAATGGTACTTTCATTATGTAACTTGTAACAAGACTATTCTATATATATAACACAAGAACTAACAAACAATGTTCAAGGTTACTGTCTGTTAATCATGATATCATTAATGAAGTCGGATGTTGTAGTTTAGAAATAATATGAATGAGCATAATGATGACATTATTTAATAAAAACCACACATTATGCTAAAGAATTTTAAGTAAGCAGTTTATATGCATGTTCTATGTGATCATTTTGTTTAGAATGTATACCAAATATTGTAACCAGGAAGACAATCAATATATTACTAGGATACCAAATTTGGTAAACATCCAGTACAAAGTGGCTGCCTAGCAACCTACATATACACAAATATTTTTTCAAAATTTCTTAGTGCATCATGTGTTGTTTTTCCAATTAAGTTCACATAAAATGATATCATAATTCTTTAGAAAAGTCAAGGTGTGTGCTTTGTAATGTGGTATTCTTCATGTGCTTGTATTGTTTTTCTTTAATATAGGATTTGTGTGTGTTAATGTGTTAGCTTGTTTAGTGACTCAATAATAATATCATATAGTGACATCATGGAATGAGATAGAAGTAACAAAGAGAATATGTTACTACTACAGTTTGTTTTTCACTAATGTTAGCTGCTATTAGTAGTTTATGTTGAATATGAAGAGTATGTTTTGCAGTTACTTCTCATATTATAGACTGTAATAGAATTATTATGATGATATGTACTGATGACTGGTTCCATTGACTATATAGTTTACTGTCTAATAGTTTATGTTCTTTTGTAATTAAATAACTTTGCTTCTTTGTTTCTAGTTAGGACGTACACCTGCACATTATGCAGCAGACAATGGTCATGCTAACATAGTAAAATTGCTAATTGAAGTTGGACAAGCTGATGTCAACATTAAGGATTCATTTGTAAGTCACAGTAATTGTATTACAAAACATATCATTGGACCAAATTTTGACAATCTAATAGTTCCAATTACTTCATATGAGGTTAATAAATCAATAAGACACATGATTTGATGTGTATTACTGATGTAATTAGGAACCTGCATTCTATAGCAACTGTTCTTTACCAGATCTTGATTGTATTAATAATTTTTCCAAAATATTTGAATAATAATACATATTATTATTATTGATGAACTTAATTAAGTCATTATGTAAACACACTAAAATGGTACTTTCATTATGTGACTTGTAACAAGGCTATTCTATATATATAACACAAGAACTAACAAACAGTGTTCAAGGTTACTGTCTGTTAGTCATGATATCATTAATGAAGTCAGATGTTGTAGTTTAGAAATAATATGAATGAGCATAATGATGACATTATTTAATAAAAACCACACATTATGCTAAAGAATTTTAAGTAAACAGTTTATATGCATGTTCTATGTGATCATTTTGTTTAGAATGTATACCAAATATTGTAACAAAGAAGACAATCAATATATTACTAGGATACCAAATTTGGTAAACATCCAGTACAAAGTGGCTGCGTAGCAACCTACATATACACAAATATTTTTTAAAATTTGTTAGTGCATCATGTGTTGTTTTCCCAATTAAGTTCACATAAAATGATATCATAATTCTTTAGAAAAGTCAAGGTGTGTGCTTTGTAATGTGGTATTCTTCATGTGCTTGTATCATTTTCCTTTAATATAGAATTTGTGTGTCTTAATATGTTAGCTTGTTTAGTGACTCAATAATAATATCATATAGTCACATCATGGAATGAGATCGAACTAATAAAGAGAATATGTTACTACTACAGTTTTTTTTCACTAATGTTAGCTGCTATTAGTAGTTTATGTTGAATATGAAGAGTATGTTGTGCAGTTACTTCTCATATTATAGACTGTAATAGAATTATTATGATGATGTGTACTGATGACTGGTTCCATTGACTATATAGTTTACTGTCTAATAGTTTATGTTCTTTTGTAATTAAATAACTTTGCTTCTTATATTTCTAGCTAGGACGTACACCTGCACATCTTGCAGCAGAGAATGGTCATGCTGACATAGTAAAATTGCTAATTGAAGTTGGACAAGCTGATGTCAACACTATCGATAATGTAAGTTATAGTAATTGTATTACAAAACATATCATTGGATCAAATTTTGATGATCAAATGGTTCCAATTACTTCATATGAGGTTAATAAATCAATAAGACACATGATTTGAGGTGTAGTACTGATGTAATTAGGAACCTACATTCTATAGCAACTGTTCTATACCAGATCTTGATTGTATTAATAATTTTTCCAAAATATTTGAATAATAATACAAATTATTATTATTGATGAACTTAATTAAGTCATTATGTGAACATACTAAAAATGGTACTTTCATTATGTAACTTGTAACAAGACTATTCTATATATATAACACAAGAACTAACAAACAATGTTCAAGGTTACTGTCTGTTAATCATGATATCATTAATGAAGTCGGATGTTGTAGTTTAGAAATAATATGAATGAGCATAATGATGACATTATTTAATAAAAACCACACATTATGCTAAAGAATTTTAAGTAAGCAGTTTATATGCATGTTCTATGTGATCATTTTGTTTAGAATGTATACCAAATATTGTAACCAGGAAGACAATCAATATATTAGTAGGATACCAAATTTGGTAAACATGCAGTACAAAGTGGCTGCGTAGCAACCTACATATACACAAATATTTTTTCAAAATTTCTTAGTGCATCATGTGTTGTTTTTCCAATTAAGTTCGCATAAAATGATATCATAATTCTTTAGAAAAGTCAAGGTGTGTGCTTTGTAATGTGGTATTCTTCATGTGCTTGTATCATTTTCCTTTAATATAGAATTTGTGTGTCTTAATATGTTAGCTTGTTTAGTGACTCAATAATAATATCATATAGTCACATCATGGAATGAGATAGAAGTAACAAAGAGAATATGTTACTACTACAGTTTGTTTTTCACTAATGTTACCTGCTATTAGTAGTTTATGTTGAATATGAAGAGTATGTTGTGCAGTTACTTCTCATATTATAGACTGTAATAGAATTATTATGATGATGTGTACTGATGACTGGTTCCATTGACTATATAGTTTACTGTCTAATAGTTTATGTTCTTTTGTAATTAAATAACTTTGCTTTTTATATTTCTAGCTAGGACGTACATCTGCACATTATGCAGCAAAGAATGGTCATGCTGACATAGTAAAATTGCTAATTGAAGTTGGACAAGCTGATGTCAACACTATTGATAATGTAAGTTATAGTAATTGTATTACAAAACATATCATTGGATCAAATTTTGATGATCAAATGGTTCCAATTACTTCATATGAGGTTAATAAATCAATAAGACACATGATTTGAGGTGTATTACTGATGTAATTAGGAACCTACATTCTATAGCAACTGTTCTTTACCAGATCTTGATTGTATTAATAATTTTTACAAAATATTTGAATAATAATACAAATTATTATTATTGATGACTTAATTAAGTCATTATGTGAACATACTAAAAATGGTACTTTCATTATGTAACTTGTAACAAGACTATTCTATATATATAACACAAGAACTAACAAACAATGTTCAAGGTTACTGTCTGTTAATCATGATATCATTAATGAAGTCGGATGTTGTAGTTTAGAAATAATATGAATGAGCATAATGATGACATTATTTAATAAAAACCACACATTATGCTAAAGAATTTTAAGTAAGCAGTTTATATGCATGTTCTATGTGATCATTTTGTTTAGAATGTATACCAAATATTGTAACCAGGAAGACAATCAATATATTACTAGGATACCAAATTTGGTAAACATCCAGTACAAAGTGGCTGCGTAGCAACCTACATATACACAAATATTTTTTCAAAATTTCTTAGTGCATCATGTGTTGTTTTTCCAATTAAGTTCACATAAAATGATATCATAATTCTTTAGAAAAGTCAAGGTGTGTGCTTTGTAATGTGGTATTCTTCATGTGCTTGTATCGTTTTTCTTTAATATAGGGTTTGTGTGTGTTAATGTGTTAGCTTGTTTAGTGACTCAATAATAATATCATATAGTGACATCATGGAATGAGATAGAAGTAACAAAGAGAATATGTTACTACTACAGTTTGTTTTTCACTAATGTTAGCTGCTATTAGTAGTTTATGTTGAATATGAAGAGTATGTTTTGCAGTTACTTCTCATATTATAGACTGTAATAGAATTATTATGATGATATGTACTGATGACTGGTTCCATTGACTATATAGTTTACTGTCTAATAGTTTATGTTCTTTTGTAATTAAATAACTTTGCTTCTTTGTTTCTAGTTAGGACGTACACCTGCACATTATGCAGCAGACAATGGTCATGCTAACATAGTAAAATTGCTAATTGAAGTTGGACAAGCTGATGTCAACATTAAGGATTCATTTGTAAGTCACAGTAATTGTATTACAAAACATATCATTGGACCAAATTTTGACAATCTAATAGTTCCAATTACTTCATATGAGGTTAATAAATCAATAAGACACATGATTTGATGTGTATTACTGATGTAATTAGGAACCTGCATTCTATAGCAACTGTTCTTTACCAGATCTTGATTGTATTAATAATTTTTACAAAATATTTGAATAATAATACAAATTATTATTATTGATGAACTTAATTAAGTCATTATGTAAACACACTAAAATGGTACTTTCATTATGTGACTTGTAACAAGGCTATTCTATATATATAACACAAGAACTAACAAACAATGTTCAAGGTTACTGTCTGTTAGTCATGATATCATTAATGAAGTCAGATGTTGTAGTTTAGAAATAATATGAATGAGCATAATGATGACATTATTTAATAAAAACCACACATTATGCTAAAGAATTTTAAGTAAACAGTTTATATGCATGTTCTATGTGATCATTTTGTTTAGAATGTATACCAAATATTGTAACAAAGAAGACAATCAATATATTACTAGGATACCAAATTTGGTAAACATCCAGTACAAAGTGGCTGCGTAGCAACCTACATATACACAAATATTTTTTAAAATTTGTTAGTGCATCATGTGTTGTTTTCCCAATTAAGTTCACATAAAATGATATCATAATTCTTTAGAAAAGTCAAGGTGTGTGCTTTGTAATGTGGTATTCTTCATGTGCTTGTATCATTTTGTGTGTCTTAATATGTTAGCTTGTTTAGTGACTCAATAATAATATCATATAGTGACATCATGGAATGAGATAGAACTAATAAAGAGAATATGTTACTACTACAGTTTTTTTTCACTAATGTTACCTGCTATTAGTAGTTTATGTTGAATATGTAGAGTATGTTGTGCAGTTACTTCTCATATTATAGACTGTAATAGAATTGTTATGATAATATGTACTGATGACTGGTTCCATTGACTATATAGTTTACTGTCTAATAGTTTATGTTCTTTTGTAATTAAATAACTTTGTCTCTTATATTTCTAGAGAGGACGTACACCTGCACATCTTGCAGCAGAGAATGGTCATGCTGACATAGTAAAATTGCTAATTGAAGTTGGACAAGCTGATGTCAACACTATCGATAATGTAAGTTATAGTAATTGTATTACAAAACATCATTGGACCAAATTTTGACGATCAAATAGTTCGAATTACTTCATATGAGGTTAATAAATCAATAAGACACATGATTTGAGGTGTATTACTGATGTAATTAGGAACCTACATTCTACAGCAACTGTTTTTCACCACATCATGATTCTATTAATAATTTTTACAAAATATTTGAATAATAATACAAATTATTATTATTGATGAACTTAATTAAGTCATTATGTGAACATACTAAAATGGTACTTTCATTATGTAACTTGTAACAAGGCTATTCTATATATATAACACAAGAACTAACAAACAATGTTCAAGGTTACTGTCTGTTAGTCATGATACCATTAACGAAGTCAGATATTATAATTTAGAAATAATATGAACGAGTATAATTATTGCATTATTTATAGAAAACCACACATTGTTCCTAAGAATTTTTAACAAATGTTCTATTTGCATTTGCTACATGATCATTTTATATAGAATGTACACCAAATATACAAGTTTGTATAAAGTGGCTGTGTAGTAACCATATATAGGCAAACATTTATGACTATAGATATGAAAATGGTACCTAAGTGCAAACAAATTTTGAATAAACTCTTGTGAATAAATTGTTGCCATGGAATCATCTTGAAAAAAAAGTTATTAATATTCTGTATGTGACAAGCAGAATGATTGACTTTTATAAGTACTAAATTACATTAATTTCCTGCTCAAGATGGATGTGTAAGAACTGTTTTGACACAAGCATTGGTTCGAAATTCATTTGGATGTTAAGTACCTTTTTCATATTTATGGTCACATTTATTCAAAATTTCCTAGGAATCAGATAATCCACATAATTTAATATAGCAACAGCACTTATGTCACCATAAAACAATTACTAAGCATAAGAATGTACATCACCAAAGCAACAATTACTCTAACAACAGCGTGTATCTCACCATAGCAACTATTACTATAGCAACAACAATTGTCATAGTAATAGCTGCCATAGCAAGTGTTACTATAGAGCAAATACCATATACTGGGATTTATTGACGACTGATAAAATTTGGCAAATTGGCAAATTTAAAAAAATCACCAAATTAAATAACAGTCAATTGCGAGATTATCACATAGTTGCCACATGCACACTTTTGTACATGTGGTAGCCTCTAACAACAGAATCAAACATGAACTCCATTTTATTTTATTAAAGTGGGTGTGGTAACAAGACGTGCTAAATTCATCAAATTTAATCTTGCCTAATATTAATTTTTACAATTCCGCCAAATTTATCGTCGCCAATAATTCTCGGTATATGATATGTGTTTGTGTATTCATCACCATAGCAACAACTTCCATGGTAATAATTATACTACTATATCATTATTACTTATAACATCATGATCATGATAATTGAATGAATTGTTGTTTTAAGACAAATTTGTAGTTTTATGTTTTTAATTTTTGCAAACACTCTCAGTGTATAAAATATTTAATTAATGACAACTGTTCTTTACCAGATCTTGATTATATGCTTAATTGGCAAGTAAGTAAATATCTAGTTTCTACCCAAAAGCATAGAGTTTTGTCACTGTATTTTGACAGAAAACCATTTATTGCCAAACAATACCAAAATACACTAGCTAGATGTTCAATTCAAATGTATTCATCAACATCATGAAACATTTATGAATTTCAATACCAATGGTACATATGAAATCACAAAATCCAAGAAATCATTTAATCCATAGAAAAAACAACAGCTCATAATTTACTACAGCATCAGCATACTTGTTACCATAGCAAAAATGACTATATAAACAGCATCTATGTCACCATAGCAACTGTTACTATGGCAAATAATATACCACAACTTTTGTGATTATTTTTCATCACAATGCCACAGCCTGCTGTAAAAATAACACAGTAACAAGCCTGTACTCACTATAGATAGTGAAGAAAGACATCTTGTTAACCATTGTGAATACAAATATACAAAAGAAATACATAATGCACTGTGTGATATAAGCAAGTAACATAATATAAGCATGATATAAGCTAATAACAAATTACAATCACAGTTTAATTGTAATAAGAATTCTCAGCACTATATCCCTCGTTATCTTATTAGTGAGTAAATGTTAAAGATTCAGTTATGTCTCAATACTTGTATGTAGTACATTATTTATTTTTCACATTACTATATATTAATATAAATAAGACATGTTGTAGTGCATACAGTTGACTGTGAACTGTTATATGATATAAATATATCCTTGTTGACTGGGAATGTACTCATACAAACAAAGTACATGTACATATGATGTTCCTAAGATATTGTTTTGGCATCTGTACATTGTAAGCTTGTCATTATTGCCTACTACATTAGTAGCTTGTTTGCTTGAAAGATCATGTTCCTAAGGAAAGCTTCTACCGTTTTGGTATATTCTATGACTGGATAGGTATCTAACAGAAACATCATCAATAATATAGTGATAAGACCAAATGCCACAAATATGTAGGTGATGTGAGGGGAAGTTGAGTATTTTAAGTTTGCTAGGACAAATTCTAAAGGAATGTGAGTTGTTAAAAACACATTTGTATAATATTTGTATATACAAATCAATCAAAATGATTTAAGGAATTTTTTTTCAAAATGCATCATTGGTATGTGGAGTTATAATTACATTAATTGTTCAAGTCAATCAAAAATTGAATGTGAGAAGGTTTATTATAACAGACTGACCTAAGTAAATCAAAGAAAGATTTTTATTCATGGCTGTTGAAAGTGGTGAGGTCACTCCTTTTTGAGTCATATCATTTCTGACATCTCTGTATAACAGATAAAAAATTAAAAAATTCCATATAACAAAACTCGGTAGTAGGTGTGGTTTATTTTAAGTAACAACAATATATTAATGAGCTTTATTTGAGACATTTAGTATAGTTTTCATAACTACATGTTATATTAATGTAGGGACACCTTAAAATAATGTTATAGTCAAGGTGACTATTATTAGAGTAGGACAATAAAGTTTAGAAGAAAAGGGCACCTGAATTGTGGTGTCATCTGCTTTACATGATTATATGAAATTGTGTGAATAGGTGACATTCTGATTAAATAAAATTTACCAGTTCGGCAGTGAGAAAGATGAAGTAGTCTAAGGCTATCATGTCTATAAAAGTATCACTTTCTTAGTTTTATCAGTAAACATGATACAGACAACATGAACTAGCATTCTTATTCAACTGTTATCACAACTGGTGATCCTAAATTGTCATTTCAATGTCTTTCATTCAGTTTTTCTACCCTTTTAAAGAGTAGCAAGTTATTGTAACTAAATAAAAAGCCGGAATTTCTTGGTATCAAGAGTATTTGCTGCGTCTGCTGGTCCAGAACTGACAAAATATAAATTGTTATAGCCTACAACTGAAAGTTTAGTCTATTTCAATTTTAATTAATTAGGTGCTCGTAAAATTAATTATGAAGTCAGAGGGTGCCTATTATTATTATAACAGGCAAACATATGTATTGACAGGAGTGATGTCTCTATTGGAGAGTTGTCTATATTAGAAATGTTAAAATATAATGTCACCAATACTACCTATTATGTGTTAGTTATTTATATACATTAATGATGTCTCCTTTGTCTGTTAACTTTCATTAGCAAGGGTTAGAAAATTTTGAAAATTTTTTGTAGTATTAAACATTTATTAATAATTAATTTCTAGCCACATTATTTAGTTTTATTCTTTCTCTAGGATCATCAGAGTGCTTTGCATTATGCTTCAAGTACAGGACACATTGAGATAATTCAGTTACTCTTAACAGCTAAGGCAGACCCCAATATTTGTGAAAAGGTTTGTATTATGAATAGAGTCAAGGGGTGTGGTTTGTAATGTGGTATTCTTCATGTGCTTGTATCGTTTTTCTTTAATATAGGATTTGTGTGTGTTAATGTGTTAGCTTGTTTAGTGACTCAATAATAATATCATATAGTGACATCATGGAATGAGATAGAAGTAACAAAGAGAATATGTTACTACTACAGTTTGTTTTTCACTAATGTTACCTGCTATTAGTAGTTTATGTTGAATATGAAGAGTATGTTTTGCAGTTACTTCTCATATTATAGACTGTAATAGAATTATTATGATGATGTGTACTGATGACTGGTTCCATTGACTATATAGTTTACTGTCTAATAGTTTAGGTTCTTTTGTAATTAAATAACTTTGCTTTTTATATTTCTAGCTAGGACGTACACCTGCACATCTTGCAGCAGAGAATGGTCATGCTGACATAGTAAAATTGCTAATTGAAGTTGGACAAGCTGATGTCAACACTATCGATAATGTAAGTTATAGTAATTGTATTACAAAACATATCATTGGATCAAATTTTGATGATCAAATGGTTCCAATTACTTCATATGAGGTTAATAAATCAATAAGACACATCATTTGATGTGTATTATTGATTTAATTAGGAACCTGCATTCTACAGCAACTGTTCTTTACCAGATCATGATTCTATTAATAATTTTTCCAAAATATTTGAATAATAATACAAATTATTATTATTGATGAACTTAATTAAGTCATTACGTAAACACACCAAAATGGTACTTTCATTATGTGACTTGTAACAAGACTATTCTATATATATAACACAAGAACTAACAAACAATGTTCAAGGTTACTGTCTGTTAATCATGATATCATTAATGAAGTCGGATGTTGTAGTTTAGAAATAATATGAATGAGCATAATGATGACATTATTTAATAAAAACCACACATTATGCTAAAGAATTTTAAGTAAGCAGTTTATATGCATGTTCTATGTGATCATTTTGTTTAGAATGTATACCAAATATTGTAACAAAGAAGACAATCAATATATTACTAGGATACCAAATTTGGTAAACATCCAGTACAAAGTGGCTGCGTAGCAACCTACATATACACAAATATTTTTTCAAAATTTCTTAGTGCATCATGTGTTGTTTTCCCAATTAAGTTCACATAAAATGATATCATAATTCTTTAGAAAAGTCAAGGTGTGTGCTTTGTAATGTGGTATTCTTCATGAGCTTGTATCATTTTCCTTTAATATAGAATTTGTGTGTCTTAATATGTTAGCTTGTTTAGTGACTCAATAATAATATCATATAGTGACATCATGGAATGAGATAGAAGTAACAAAGAGAATATGTTACTACTACAGTTTGTTTTTCACTAATGTTAGCTGCTATTAGTAGTTTATGTTGAATATGAAGAGTATGTTGTGCAGTTACTTCTCATATTATAGACTGTAATAGAATTATTATGATGATGTGTACTGATGACTGGTTCCATTGACTATATAGTTTACTGTCTAATAGTTTATGTTCTTTTGTAATTAAATAACTTTGCTTCTTATATTTCTAGCTAGGACGTACACCTGCACATCTTGCAGCAGAGAATGGTCATGCTGACATAGTAAAATTGCTAATTGAAGTTGGACAAGCTGATGTCAACACTATCGATAATGTAAGTTATAGTAATTGTATTACAAAACATATCATTGGATCAAATTTTGATGATCAAATGGTTCCAATTACTTCATATGAGGTTAATAAATCAATAAGACACATGATTTGATGTGTGTTACTGATGTAATTAGGAACCTACATTCTATAGCAACTGTTCTTTACCAGATCTTGATTGTATTAATAATTTTTCCAAAATATTTGAATAATAATACATATTATTATTATTGATGAACTTAATTAAGTCATTATGTGAACATACTAAAAATGGTACTTTCATTATGTAACTTGTAACAAGACTATTCTATATATATAACACAAGAACTAACAAACAATGTTCAAGGTTACTGTTTGTTAATCATGATATCATTAATGAAGTCGGATGTTATAGTTTAGAAATAATATGAATGAGCATAATGATGACATTATTTAATAAAAACCACACATTATGCTAAAGAATTTTAAGTAAGCAGTTTATGTGCATGTTCTATGTGATCATTTTGTTTAGAATGTATACCAAATATTGTAACCAGGAAGACAAACAATATATATCTAGGATACCAAATTTGGTAAACATCCAGTACAAAGTGGCTGCGTAGCAACCTACATATACACAAATATTTTTTCAAAATTTCTTAGTGCATCATGTGTTGTTTTCCCAATTAAGTTCACATAAAATGATATCATAATTCTTTAGAAAAGTCAAGGTGTGTGTTTTGTAATGTGGTATTCTTCATGTGCTTGTATCATTTTCCTTTAATATAGAATTTGTGTGTCTTAATATGTTAGCTTGTTTAGTGACTCAATGATAATATCATATAGTGACATCATGGAATGAGATAGAAGTAACAAAGAGAATATGTTACTACTACAGTTTGTTTTTCACTAATGTTACCTGCTATTAGTAGTTTATGTTGAATATGAAGAGTATGTTGTGCAGTTACTTCTCATATTATAGACTGTAATAGAATTATTATGATGATGTGTACTGATGACTGGTTCCATTGACTATATAGTTTACTGTCTAATAGTTTATGTTCTTTTGTAATTAAATAACTTTGCTTTTTATATTTCTAGCTAGGACGTACACCTGCACATCTTGCAGCAGAGAATGGTCATGCTGACATAGTAAAATTGCTAATTGAAGTTGGACAAGCTGATGTCAACACTATTGATAATGTAAGTTATAGTAATTGTATTACAAAACATATCATTGGATCAAATTTTGACGATCAAATGGTTCCAATTACTTCATATGAGGTTAATAAATCAATAAGACACATGATTTGATGTGTATTACTGATGTAATTAGGAACCTACATTCTACTGTAACTGTTCTTTACCAGATCTTGATTGTATTAATAATTTTTACAAAATATTTGAATAATAATACAAATTACTATTATTGATGAACTTAATTAAGTCATTATGTGAACATACTAAAAATGGTACTTTCATTATGTAACTTGTAACAAGACTATTTTATATATATAACACAAGAACTAACAAACAATGTTCAAGGTTACTGTCTGTTAATCATGATATCATTAATGAAGTCGGATGTTGTAGTTTAGAAATAATATGAATGAGCATAATGATGACATTATTTAATAAAAACCACACATTATGCTAAAGAATTTTAAGTAAGCAGTTTATATGCATGTTCTATGTGATCATTTTGTTTAGAATGTATACCAAATATTGTAACCAGGAAGACAATCAATATATTACTAGGATACCAAATTTGGTAAACATCCAGTACAAAGTGGCTGCGTAGCAACCTACATATACACAAATATTTTTTCAAAATTTCTTAGTGCATCATGTGTTGTTTTTCCAATTAAGTTCACATAAAATGATATCATAATTCTTTAGAAAAGTCAAGGTGTGTGCTTTGTAATGTGGTATTCTTCATGTGCTTGTATCATTTTTCTTTAATATAGAATTTGTGTGTCTTAATATGTTAGCTTGTTTAGTGACTCAATAATAATATCATATAGTGACATCATGGAATGAAATAGAAGTAACAAAGAGAATATGTTACTACTACAGTTTGTTTTTCACTAATGTTACCTGCTATTAGTAGTTTATGTTGAATATGAAGAGTATGTTGTGCAGTTACTTCTCATATTATAGACTGTAATAGAATTATTATGATGATGTGTACTGATGACTGGTTCCATTGACTATTTGTTTACTGTCTAATAGTTTATGTTCTTTTGTAATTAAATAACTTTGCTTCTTATATTTCTAGCTAGGACGTACACCTGCACATCTTGCAGCAGAGAATGGTCATGCTGACATAGTAAAATTGCTAATTGAAGTTGGACAAGCTGATGTCAACACTATCGATAATGTAAGTTATAGTAATTGTATTACAAAACATATCATTGGATCAAATTTTGATGATCAAATGGTTCCAATTACTTCATATGAGGTTAATAAATCAATAAGACACATGATTTGAGGTGTATTACTGATGTAATTAGGAACCTACATTCTATAGCAACTGTTCTTTACCAGATCTTGATTGTATTAATAATTTTTACAAAATATTTGAATAATAATACAAATTATTATTATTGATGAACTTAATTAAGTCATATGTGAACATACTAAAAATGGTACTTTCATTATGTAACTTGTAACAAGGCTATTCTATATATATAACACAAGAACTAACAAACAATGTTCAAGGTTACTGTCTGTTAGTCATGATATCATTAATTAAGTCAGATATTATAGTTTAGAAATAATACGAATGAGTATAATTATTGCATGATTTATTGAAAACCACACGATGGATGTGTAAGAACTGTTTTGACACAAGCATTTGTTCAAAATTTATTTGCATGGCAAGTACCTTTTTCATATTTATGATCACATTTATTCAAAACTTCCTAGAAATCAGATATCCACGTAATTTACTATAGCAACAACACATATGTCACCATAGAAACAATTACTAAGCAAAGAAATGTACATCACCGTAGCAACAATTATTCTAGCAACAGCATGTATGTTACCATAGCAACTGTTACTATAGACAGTATGTATGTTTGTATCCATCACCATAACAAAACCTTTCATGGTAATAATTATACTACTATATGAATGATAGTTATAACACTATGATAATTGAGTATATTGTTGTTTTAAGACAAAATTGTAGCAATGTCCTTTTAATTTTTTACAAACACTCAAAACCTATAAAATAATTAATTAGTTACTATTGTTTAATTTTGTGCTTAATTGGCAAGTTGACTTGTAACTAGACTATTCTATATATATAACACAAGTTACTTCTCATAATATACAGTGTAATACAACAGTTACTAAGTAAAAGAATATATGTCACGTTGTCAACACAACAATAATTACTCTAACAACAGCATCTCTCTCACCATAGAAACTGTTATTATAGCAACAATAATTGTCATAGTAATAGCTGCCACAGCAACTGTTACTATAAAGCAAGTACTGTATTATGGGATTTATTAGCGACTGATAAAATTTTGCAAACTGGCGAATTTCATAAAATTGCCAAATTAAATAACAGTCAAAATTTATCACATAGTTGCCATGTCCACACTTTTATACACATGGTAGCCTCTAACAACAGAATCAAACCTGAACTCCATTTTAGTTCATTAAAGTGGGTGTGGTAAGCTAAATTCATCAAATTTAATCTCGCAAAATATAAATTTTTACAATTCCACCTAATTTATCATTGCCAATAATTTTCTGTATACAATATGTGTTTGTGTATTCATCACCATAGCAACAACTTCCATGGTAATAATTATACTAGTATATCAATATCACTTATAACACCATGATAATTGAGTGAATTGTTGTTTTAAGACAAATTTGTACCTTCTTTTAATTTTTGCAAACACTCTCAAAGTGTATAAAATATTTAAATAATGACCATTATTTAATTTTCATACTTAATTGGTAAGTTTGTATAAACATTTTTCTAAAAACAACTATAGAGTTTAGTGACTGTGGTCATATTATACATATTTTGACAGAAAAAACATTTATTGCTGAGCTATTCTAAATTTGTCAAAAACAATACCAAAACATACTAGATGTTCAATTCATGTGAATTCATCAATTATCATGAAAAATGTATGAATTTCAATACTAATGGTACACATGAAATCACAAAATCCAAGAAATCATTTAATCCATAGAAAAAACAACAGCTCACAATTTACTACAGCATTAGTGTATTTGTTACCATAGCAATAATCACTATATAAACAGCATCTGTGTCACCATAGCAATTGTTACTATAGCAAAAAATATACCACAACCTTTGTGATTATTTTTAATCACAATGCCACAACCTGCTGTAAAAATAACACAGTGACAAACCTGTTCTCACTATAAATAGTGAAGAAAGACATCTTGTTAACCATAATGAATACAAATATACAAAATAAATACATAATTCACTGTGTGGTATAAGCAAGTAACATAATATAATCACAGTTTAATTGTAATAAGAATTCTCAGCACTATATCCCTCGTTGTTTTATTAGTGAGTGAATGCTAAGAATTCAGTTATGTGTCAATACTTGTATGTACTACAATATTTATTTTCACATTACTATATATAGCAATGTAAACAAGATATGTTGTAGTAAATATAGTTGACTGTGAACCCACAGGCATTGTGAACTGTTGTGTGATATAAACATATCACATATTGTTATTGGTTGGGTTGGGAATGTACTAGCTCATATAAACAGAATATATGTACATATGTTCCTAAAATATTCTATTGCCATCTACATAAGCAGCTTGTTTGCTTGGAAGATTTTTTGTTTATTAGATGATTATTACAAAATTGTATGTACAACTTACCAGCAGTAGATGGAGCAGAAGATATGTTGTTTCTTGAGTACTGTAATATGTTTGTCAACACAACATAACATTGCACCTTGTAATGCTTTATAAGTAGTGTTGTTGTTACCATGGTGATTAATACAGGATTAAAATTGACGATAATGTGCTTTTAAGATAGTTCACCTTTTGTTATATACTTTGTCATGTATGTAGCACATGTATTTACATCAATTAGTATTTGGATATAAATATTGGTTCTCTAATGTGTAGTAATTAGTGGGATCATTTCTACAAGTAATTGAAGTGGTTCGTACAGTACTGTTGGAAATTTTTATCAAACATTGTACAGGACTGGACATCATCGTTACCTTATTGTATAGTTACCTTTTAATTTACTCAGTCCTTTGAATATTTCAGGATATAATGACAGTGTGTTCTCTGCATTGTCTTTCTTCACCTTGTACACACATGTTACTAGGTTCAGTGACTGTATTGCTGGATGTCCCACTAAGGCTTTGTCCAATCCTTTCATATCTTACATCTCTTCCTTGACAACGTTTTTTATATTCCACGATTCCTAGAAACTGTTCAATGAAAATCAGCTACAATTTGGGTCACATTATATATGTGTAGAAACCATGGGCAAAACTTTACTTAGTCTTTTTAAAAATCTTAACAAAGTTATATCTGTTCCTGTGTTGATCCTAAAACATAGATTTAGACCTTTTAATGAGATAGTCACTTACCATGGATGTTTTTCTCTTTTCATTGCTGCTATCTCAGCTTCCACGTTTCCCAGAAAAGTGTCCTCTTCAACTACTCTGACTGTATTGACTGAATGACAGATGACCTCATAATGTCTCCCTCTCTCTAGAGCACATTTGATAAATACTTTCTGAGGTGGACATATCAATATGTTGTGATTAGTTTCTTTCTATAACTTCTAAATTTGCTAGATTTCCCTTGAAATCAAATAATCTTTTCATCTAGGTTTTACTTTGAAAATGAGTATATTTGTTTAAAAATAATCTTTCCAAACATTCCAGTTTTATAGCTATCGTGGTTCAAACAGAATTGTAATAGTAAGAAAAAACATTGTGCAATAAATAAATAGACAGTGTCCTTTGACTACATGATTGTTCTTCTCGAATACACAAAAGCAGTTATGTAAAATAGACATTCCTGTTAATTAACATGTGACCCTAAACAATCCTAGGACCACCTGACATGTGCAACATGTCAGGTAATTAAAACAAACTAGCCATGAAGACAAGGTACATTATCTTATAATAACACATGACAACACTAGCAGTCAATGGAAGTATGACTAATCAAAGCATCATTATCTTTATGTCATTATACTCAATATGTAACTGTTATATTATTGTCTATCATAAGAATATAAAACTATTTTGTGTTATTAATGTTTTCAGTTTTAATATCTTAATATCTTTCTCACCTTCTTGTTAAGAATTTTGTATCCATGAGATATTAATAATGACATCATTATAAAATAAAATATTATAGCAAATTATCTTGCTCCATGTTCTCATCTAGACCTATGTGTTTACTTCTTTCTCTAGGATGGCAATACTCTATTGCATTCAGCTTGCAAATATGAACTTTTTTTTCAATTACATTCTGCCTCCCTAACTGGTAGTAAGGACACAATACAATACCTGCTAAATGATGTGAAATTAAATCCACTGGCTGTAAACAACCATCATCAAATACCATTAGAGCTTATTCCACCAAATCACAAAGACAGATTCCAATTGCTAAAGTTGTTTCAACCATTTCTTCAACATTATATAGAGTATCCAGTAGAGTCATATGCCAAACTATTCCTTTGTGGAAAAACAAATGCTGGTAAAAGCTCTTTAGCTGCTGTTATATCTTATCGAGCTGACAAATGGTATCCTGACATTGATCCAGAAAAATGTGTTGAAGGTGTTGTATTACAAACCACTGGAATTGACTACCACAGCATTCGTAGTTGGGAAATAGGAAACATTGTAATTTTGGATTTTGCCGGACATGCAGAATATTACAGTAGCCATGCTGCAGTATTGGAAACACTTTTGTTGAGGTCACCAGCTGTCTTTGTAATTGTAAGCAATCTTACTGATGAGAAAGAGATAATAAAGAGGGACCTGTACTTCTGGTTTAATTTTATTGAGAATGTTAGCACTAATTTAAGTATCCCCAGTCAAGTCATTATTGTTGGAAGCCATATTGATCTTTTACCACGTGAAAATGATTACGAATCTTTTATTAATGAAATTGCAAGTTGTGCCATTCGTGATCAGAATTATGCTGGTTTCCTGGCAATGGATTGCCATAGACCAAGAGGTAAGGGTGTTGAAGAATGTATGACTACACTAAAGAAGAGCTGTGAAGCTGTTATTGACAGAGAAGATAAAATAAGCTACCACTGTCATTGCCTACATGCTTTCCTTCAACAGCTTCAACTTGTTGCTATTAGCTTAGATGACCTCTGCTCAAGAATTGACAATATGAATGAGCCATGTCTTTTGTCAGACCGATTGATTGTGTTGATGTTTTTGACCATTCTTGGAGAAAAGGGTCTTGTCTTATTTTTAAGAGATTGGTTAATTATCGACAAAAAAGCCCTCTTAACTGAGGTAAATGGTATTCTTTTTAATGAAAGCATTGATCGTGTTTGTAAACCAGTTGCCAGTAACACTGGTATCATGCCAGTGTCCACATTAGCTAAATTATTTTCCAACCATAATACAAAAATGCTAATTCGCTTCTTAACAAGTCTACAATTTTGTCACCAAATCAATTCTCATTCTGTTAATTACATCACAAACAATATACCATCTGAAGTACCTCCTGTAAATGAAGATGCCGAATATTTATTTTTTCCAGCACTTATTAAAGAAAAGAGGCCCTCACCAATCTTTCAAACAACAGATGGATTTGGTTGGTGTCTATGGTGTCCAAATCCTCAGCAATTTCTACCTATACGATTCCTCCATACACTACTTCGTCACTTAGCCTATACTCGTTGTCTACCTCCTGACAGCACTGGTATTACCGAAACCAGCATTGAAATCAAGGAACTTTGTCGTAATTGTACTATGTGGAAAAATGGCATATATTGGAAAGATGAGAATGATATTGAAGCAATGGTGGAGGTTACTGAACACAATAGATGTGTTACAACTCTAGTTTCACACAGTAGTTCCTTGAAAAGTTATGAGATTCGTACATCTCTCATTAAAGAAGTACTTAGTCTTAAGAACAAGATATGCTCTTGTGAAGTGCAGCAATTTGTTATTCCTCCTGGTAATATGAACAATGTTGTTGAAAAGGAGCAGAGACACCGTATAATCTATTCCCTCAGAAAAGTAGCCCTTGGAGTTATTACCAAATGTCCTATTGATGATGCTAACAATAAAACTGCTAAAAGAGTTGATGTCAGATCTGTTGTTGGTGAAAAAGAACCTTACCTCTTCATTGCCCCCATTGTCATTAAGGCTCTTTTTACAGACAGCAACAAGGACATACCATTACCACATCACTATATCGAACATATAGAGATATCATGTAGGGAAATGATGCCACTGGCATCTGATCTCTATTACCTCTCAGTGAAGAAACATCTTAACTGTTTTAGCATTTTTACTGGTCGTAATCCTTTGGTAAGTTAATAATTTTAAAAGTGTTAAACTTGTTGGATTTTGTACATAGACTATATCCTCTAGACCTATTAGAGAGGAAGAGATACATCATCTATCTAAAGATGCTTTTTTTATTGCAAAGTCAGGTAGGTCATCATACCTGTCCTGTGTAACATTTACTTGTTATGTTTATAGAATCTGTCACCACTAATCCTAATAAACAGATACAATCATCAAGTAGATGTGATATATCAGGTATGTTTGGTATTCATGTATCCATTGTAATAAGTGATAACAATAGACACATGTAGTATGTTTACTTTGTACACACCTGTTTTAAGCTTATTATATAGAGAATAATATAGCTTTTAGCAGAAAGAACAGATTGTATTGACAGGTGTTATTTTGACTTCATTTGTTCTGCTTTATAATTTGTTTATTTGTGTGTGTTAGTTTTGTTACAATGATGATAATTTTAAAGACAGTAGCAATTGTTTTGTTTCCATACTATTGTCTGTCAGAAATGTTTACACAGCTTTTATTGTTTAATTAATATCATGTAACAGGTAACCAAGAGTCAAAAGAATGTACATTTAATGATGATTTTACACATTTTCCTAAGTTAGGTAAGTGAATGGAGTCATTTCTGAACAATTGTTAACTTAAATTTCCTGTTAGATGTGCAGCCAAAAAGACTTGAAGTTTTAACCCAACTAGTATGTATTGATTATTTATGGCGTAGTATTGGTAATGGTCTTGGAGTCAGTTTTAATGTCCTTCAAGGATTGGCTGAATCCAACCTATCAAATCAAGGAAAACTTGACCAAGTTATTCAAAAATGGCTGGACATGAATAGTAAAGATGACAGTGCTCCTGTCACATGGATCACAATTTTAGATCTTCTAAAGGGACCACTCATTAACAACAAAGCCCTAGCTATGAAGATATACCAGTCATTGAAAGAAAAAAATTCTAAAGAACAGATAGCTCCAAGTAAATATAAAATAGACTCATCATATTGCTACATAAATGTTTTAGACTTGATGCAGTTAATTATATGATAGTCACAATATTAAAATTATAGTATTTACCTGCTCTGTAGGTCTTGCCTGACTTAAGTTACCATAATATTATCTATGCCTCATTTTTCCAATGAACAAAATCGTAAATATATTTTAGCAGTTTTTAGTGAAATATAACTCCCATAGCAATTAGGATTGAATGTATGTTTTTTGTAATTGCTCACACACCATACTTGTTTTAATGTACACTCTAGTTATAGTTCAATATACAACTATTATCATATAATGCTTGTATTATGACTTTGTATAAGAAGATTTGTATATAACATGTCACATTTTATAAGGTTCACTTTATATCATATAGAACCTGCTAAGGAATCATGTACTGCTAATACAACTGAAGAATATAATACTGACAAGTTACCTATGCAACATCAGGTATGATTTATCCTCTTATGTTATAGATCATATTAATGTTGGTCATTCACAAATTTATTTCCTTAACAACATAATATAGACAATGGTTACATCATCAATCTGTAAACATAAAATACTATTTATCACATACTTATATTCTACTCAACAGCAACAATCCTCACAAGAACTTTCAAATGAGCCCAAAGATGAAACTCTCCCTAGTCATAGTACACAGCAAGGTAATGTAAGACACAACAATAACCACTGCATATAATATATGTGATGACATCAACTAATCAATTGTGCCTGCCTATACAATTTATGTTGTTATAGTTGACATAGTGATATTAGGTAGTTTATTATGTTGATAAATGTTGCTTGCTTGTATGTTGAGATCACAATTCATCAATTTTCTTTTGTGTTTGTTAAGCAACCTTTAACTCAGTTACTTTTCCTTTTCTTGTCTTATTGTGTAGGCATGTATGATCCATCCAAAATATTTCTAGTATATTTTGCTGATATTTGTGAAGCCATTGAAGTTAAACCTTTGTTCATTGTAAACCGCCTCCTTTCCACTAATTTGGTATCATCAAATTTTAAAGAAGATGTACAAAGTATGAGTGGTGATGCTTATGACAAAGCAGACAAAATAGTTAATGAACTACAACGACAGGTCAAGGAAAAAGGAATTGATTTTTTAAAGGCTATCTGTGATTTCCTTTTGAACCAGAACCATACATTAAAAGACATTGGATTAAAAATGAAATGTCAACTAGAAAGTAAGAGATTATGTTGTAAAACTCTAGTATGACTGTTATTTTATAGTATATATACATAATATTTTATAATGTAATTGTTTGTTTTAAATGATGTTGTACTCAAGCAACCAACTCTATGTTTCTCTTTTTACTGCAGGCTTACCTCAATCTACTTAAATAGTGTGCAGTCCCTCCCTTCCTTTAACTTTGACATTTTTGCTCTATATATTTTATTACTATAGTTACATTAGTTATATACACCTTAATTGTCAAGAACGTTTTACCAATAGTTTTTAATTTTATAATTGCTGCTCTTTTATAAATTATAATTGCTAAATCTGTTAATCCTATTAATAATCTATTGAATGATCCTAGTTCCTGAGGTAACAATGCTAACAATAACAGTCATTCACTAAAGTCCTTTGCAAATTGATTTACTAGCTCAAGGAGCTGACTCCACTGTACTAGGTCTATAGTTCTTAGTTCTTCCTAACTCTGAACTAAAATATTAGATCTAAAGCTTTTACCATGCAAGTAGTCAATGAAAGTTAAATAATTTAACTGGAAGATATCCTGACAGAATAGATGTCACACAAGATTTGTGCAATAAGTTTTATTATATGATGCAAGGAGAAAATAGGCATATTGAATATGAATGAGTTGTGTGTGCTAATATCCTAATACAATACTACCTGTTGAAGTTCTGTATCTGACTGTATTTAGTCTGTACAGAATACTGGCAGTTATATTGTTATAATCACTGTTATATATCAAAATACTGCAGAGGATTACTATATAAAAATAACAGAAATATCTATATATTGTAGTATTTATACATATTTATGTGAGTAGTTAGTGACAAGTTCCAGTTAAATATTTAAACTTGCAATATTTATTGCTCTCAACAAACAAAATAGACCTTTGCTAATGACCACAATATATAAATAAGACACTCAATAGCATAAGCTAATGAATAGAACTCATACAATAATAATAATGGGATAAAATGGAACAAATATATATCTATATAACATGTGAAAATATATTTACTAAGAATGTTGCTAGTGATGTTTTAACATTATTTTAAAATGTATAAATGAACAGCAGGATTTAAGTCCAATTGGCAGTTAGTTCAAAGAGAACAAGTGGAGGGAAATTATATTCTTTCCTTGTTCTTCCACACTTATCCTACTATAACCAATGTATAAAGTAAGCACAAACTAACATCATCTATAAAGACAAAGACTGATCAGAGATGTATAATCATATATTTCTCTCTTATTATATATGCATACCTTTTATATACTACAACAGTGACCATCAGCAACATACAAGTATAATAATGATATCAAACCTTATAAAGTGAACGAGACATTGAAAATAAGAGCCACATTCAAATGACAACAATGACCTGTGCATTCTATCAATACAATACTCAACAATAACATGATTATTTGTAATCTGATTTGCAATAGGAACCACTCCTCAAAAACATTTGTGACCTGATTTGTGAAATAGGACCACTGTTAAAACACCTCAAAAAACAACTCTGATTCATACAGTTGTTAAATATGCACTACTCATTGTAACTGTATGTATTGAAAACTGTTTTTTGAGGTGTCTAGTGGTCCCATTTCACAAATAGTTAGAAATATTAAAATCAGATATCAATTATTCTGTACCAACTAAATCATCACACTTCATCTTACTTTGTAAATTATAACCTTATCTTAAGTCATATTGACAATTTGGTATAAAAAAATCCATACATTAAAAATTAATAAAAGTAAAATTTTTCCAAGGGTAATAACAATATCCAGTCTGACTATTCATAATAAAACATAAAATGTATGTAACATGTCATGTACATCAGTTCAATGTTGTTTATGTACATGACACAAATAAGATATCAATTTTTCTTCAATGACCACACCCTTCTCTTTCTCTTCTACAGAGAGACAAAGTACGTCTTCATTAATTTCATCTCTTTCAACAACAGTCACTTTCTCTTTCCTTTGCACTAGTGTATTAGCAACTACAACCTATTATAGAGAAGTATAGTGGTCATATTATTTGTATGTCAATGTAGATTATGAACACATGAAGAAAGACACATGTAGTTACTTGTCAATCATCATAAATGTATCATCCACACAAGCAGGGGCAGTTCTAGGGGGGGGGGCTAAGGGGGCTTGAGCACGCACCTCGCTCAAGTTTTTGCCTCTAGAGAGAACTAACCTGAGTTATAATCTCGCTTATAACATGCGGCGCCACACCTACTACGTATTGAACATGCTCATTCCAAAAGCACTCAGTGTTTTTACAGCTCTGATAACTAAGCGACTCTATTATCATAACTATGTTGGAATGACAGAAATACTTCATGATTAAATTTTTAACTGCGTTATATTTGCACATGCGCAAAATAAAGGGCGTGGTCCTAAACTTACAGCTCCCCCCTAATGGCATTCCTAGAACTGCCCCTGACAAGGATGATGGAACGTTGGATATGTGTCCATAAGTTCATAATGAGAAAAGATGTAAGGGGTAGGAACATTAAACTCCCATGCAATTGGTTAAAATGTCAGGTAGAACTCTTGGAACTCAGGTTGCTAAATTTAGATAAATAATTACTTATAAACAGTTCTGTACTTGAATGTCATTTGAGTAATCTTGCTTCAACTACACTCATCTTTATGGATCTTCATGAGTAAAATACCTATTTTGCCTTAAGACAAATACTATCATAGTCTATAACAAGAACTATTTATAACTGTTTGTGATTCAATATACTGGTATGTCACATGACTACTTTATTGTAATCTAGTCTAAATATATTAACACAATTCCCAACAGCTTAAAATGACATTTTAATGATCACATCTTTCCTCAATAAACACTCTTAATATGTTTTCAACAGTAGAAATGATCACACTGAATGTCTCACTAACATTGACTGTCAAAAGGTGACTTTATACATGTACATACATTAGGTCATATTGTATGTATAAACTATACACTTAGCTGACAACTTTACTAGAAGGTACATTACATATATTTTTCTATTTTACTGACTTACTTAATGTCCATATTTTGTAAGAGCTTTTCTAGCTCTACTAACTACAATACTCTCATCAGTTTCTAACTAGTAACAGACTAATATCACATAATATCAATGGAATAGACATACTTTAAAGGAGACAATGAAAGCATTAGAAGACCAATGTTGAGTTAATACTGCTATTAATTTTGGTACTTGTTGTAAGTGAAGACTCAATGATGTTGATGATGGTATCTTATGTTCAACCTGACAAGAATATAAAAGAGATTATGTTTATATACACAATATATATAGTGAATCTCAAATTCCTCTTCTGATGCTAGTATATATCTATAGTATACTTCTTAAAGAATTATGGAAACTAATTAAAATTATTTTTCACTAAATACAACAATAGTAAGTTCAAAGTACAGGTAAACTCTACTTGTTCTCATATTATGACATATAGAACACAAATGTCTTTTAGAAACAAATACTCTAGTTAAGTATAGCTCTTCCCTTTGAAATAGGTCTAGAGATAGAGAGAATCCTAATAACATCTAATCTAAATTATCATAATAAGCTAAATATCACAAACACTATTTAAGAGGAAGGTCGGTTTGATACGCTAGTAAGTTTTACATACCATGTAATCAGGATGGATGAAGAAGTCAGACACAGCTTCTGCCAGATATATCATATATTGAGAGTTATTCATTAATGGACTAATAACATTGAGATAATGTACATAGTCAAATATACTAGTGAATGGGACACAATATAACAAGTTAGTTGACTTAATCTAGAGTAAGAGAAATAAAAGAATGCTAATAAAATGAAAAGCAATCAGCTAATTGAGGAATGCAATTAGTACTAATTGAAATAGGGGTGTGGTTAAACAGAAACCACATGGAAGACAACTAAACATAATCCTACATCATTAAACTTAAAACTAGAGCAATCATAGTGAGGGAGAACAAGACATGTACACAAGATAAGCTGCTACCATATCATGTTTATTGTATCATTAAAGGTCATGTCTAGAGTGTCAGTAACAGATAATGTACTTTAATGGGAAATTAATACTACTTACCTTAGACCCTAATCGTTAAACATTAGAACAAAAATAGATTTGGTAGGTAAGATTCAGTTATATTTGATTTAAACCCAAAAACTACCAGTCCTATTCATTGTGTATTAAACTGATCCACACCACATACACTCTTAATATTAACTATAGACAGTAAAATATGATATCACCTAAGTTATATAGCTGTGTTAATATAGTTCAATTACCTCAATCAATTTCACTCTAACTTCCTTGCCTTTAACTTGACATATATAATCATATGGTTCTCGTAATATCTATTAACAACACACAATGACACATAACAAAGAATTATACTAATAAACATATTCGTTCATAGTCATCTGCTTTCTTTACTTGACCAACAACCATATTCCACGTGGATCACACTACCACGCCTACTAAAAATAATGAGCTCCGCCTATTAATTATCTTTATGAGCCCCACCTTTCAAATACAAACTTATCAGATTGATTTTGTCTCTCAGTGACATTGTCAAGATGAGTGATATCTACATGAAATGAAAGTAAGTAAAGTTACTAACTGTTGTTGTCAAATTACCTAGTTTAGTCCCTTGTATTGTAATATTACCTATAATATATAAATTATAGTAAAGTAAGTCACACTATCAAAAGTATATGTATATCTATTTACATATCAAAATCAAACATAACTTTTAGGATATTAATAGTTATTTTGTTATTAACACTGGTAAAATCATTTGTATTTACTATAAACATCATTTACACTTTTTAATTACAAACATTCATAATTCATATTACAAACTAACATATTAACATTCAAACATACAATTACACTATTATAATTTATATAATTGCTTTTGTTACTAAACCATACATGATACTGAGGTAAACATTTACTGTAAAGCTACATTTCAGACTATATCTGACAATGGAGAGTAGTGATAAGAGAATAAAAGAAGCAGCTGTAAATGTGCTGGTGCTGTAGTGATAAGCACCCAAAGGAGTCAAAGGACTTGTGTAAACTAGATGTTAACCAGGCAAAGCCAAAGCAGAATTAAGTAATTAAGTAAAACTTACAATTAAAATTACAATTACTTCAACTTATCTGACATATGTACCAATTACAATTACAATTACAAAATATTAGCTATAATTTGTAATTGAATTACAATTACAATTGTAATTGACCCCAGGTCTGTCTGACATAATAGAGATTAGTGTTCTCATTATATTCCATAGTACAGAATAGAATAGCCATGTATGTACTGGACTAGTGGTGGACTCCTTATTGTATATGTAGTAAAAACCAAATGAGTGATCTGGTGTGGATGGACATATGTAACTGGTAACTGTCCTGTCACTTGTGTCATACATTAAGAAATACAATGTATAAGTGAATATAGACACTACCTCTTACACTCAGTACCATCCTATGGAGGTCTAATGACAATCTCTAGAAACTTAATGGAGTTTAAATTAGTAATAGTGATAATATGACCTCATGAATTGAACTCTATCTCTGTAGATTTTTTTAAAAGAAAATTCTTATTTGTCTTTGCTATCAAGAAGGATTCAAGTAATGATCTAATTAAAGATACAGATGGAATTCACTTTAAATTTAATTACCAATAAACAGATCATCCTCTTGACTGAACTTTTGTATGTAGTTTCCATGACAACTGGAAGAACAAATATAACTGAGTTAAAATTTTAAATATACATGTATTTATTTATTACATGTGTCCATTTTCAGTGTACATTACATATATATGATAATCAGATATACATTTCTACTGACTTCTTGTAGACTCAATTAGAGGAGGAGTTAGGACAAAGGTCACTTGATTTGTTAAATCACTAGTCAAAAATCTGTCAGATGTACTAGTTTGACAAAGAAATCAAAGACCAGCTAGTCATCTTGTGTATGTAACAAAGACTGTGATATAAAAATTGACATAAAATCATTAGTAGTCAAGTCTAGTATAGATATCAGACTACTATTATCAGATTTAGAGAGGGGGACTCAAAATAACCATTCCTCTTAAAGATAAAGAATTGATACTGTTTTCAATTACATAGTTGAACCCGACACAAAGCAGATTTAAAGTCTACTTGTCGAAATAATTATAATTAAATACATTTACGTCTGCATAAGGAGTCTGAGGGTAGCCCCTGTAGTTATAAAGGATTGAGCCTCGCCCAAATCATCTAATGTCGTCTGAAACGTCACGTGAAGGCGCTCTATCCCAGCAAACAAAGAGAAGCGGGTGTATATACAAGTGACTAGGACTAAGTTGGTAAGTATTATAAGTAGAAGTTAATTAGTAGTATTGTATGTAGATAATATGAGTCATGGGTCATGTTAACACTTGCAGTACTACAATGTTAACTTGTTGACTACATACACGAGATATGTTACTTCTTATGACATTTGATTGAAGAGAAAGTACATTCTTTTCTATGACTTAGTGTATTTCTAGCTAGTTCTGGTAACAAGAGAGTATTTCAGACAATTACAAAGATAGAAGAGTTAAGGCTGTGTAAACACAAGCTATGTTCATTTCATTTTAGAGTTCCAACTTTTTAACTCTCTATGATTGAAAAAAGTCTCTTTATTTGTTTCAATGTTTAAGATATTGTACTTGAGATGATGTTGACATGATCATGTTGTATATGATTGTACAATGACAATAAATGAAGATCATGCAGTTTATTGTCTTTGTTATATAAAGTGATATATATATAATACATTACAGTATAACTGATATATGTACATTGATATCTAATGTTCTATTATAGAACTAGATCAACTTAACAGTACCAGCCAAGAGCTGCCAGCCCTCCTCGTAATGGCAGCTGAACTGTCACAAGAAGACCTATTGGATGAAGAGCTGTCAGAAGAAGAGCAATCAGATGAAGAACTATCAAATAGAGAGCAGTATGAAATTGTAAGTATATTAGTAACTAATCCAGTATACTACATATGTTAGTGTACAATCAATACATGACATATTATTATTAAGTATGATATGGTTTATATGTAGAGAAAGGCATGACAAAATGGCTGTCACACTCAATCTATTACAGTATATTGTTAATGTTCCCTCATAAATTTATTTCAACATCACTTGCCATTATTGAATACTTTACAGGTAATAAGTTCTTTGATAATGTTATAAAGTATTACTAATAAAGTGGAGAACTGGGAACTAGCTAAACAGTCAAATTGTTTCTCTTAATTCTTGTACTTCTTTTTACATAAATAGAAAAGATTACTTGGAAATAGACTACACAGCTTCTTCATAACTCAAATTGTTCATTAAGTGATAGTTTATTACAAGCTATAGAGTTTAGTTGAGTGACATTATATCTGATTATCTGTGATAATTATTCACACTATTAATATTTATTAATTACAACTGATCATATTCATGATCACATGATAAATACTATTAGTTATGTAAACAATGGTTGTATCTACTATCATTCTATGGACCTGTCTCTATGTGTTCATAGTACTCACTTTAATACTTGAATAATGTCAAGTTATTACTATTACTTGATCATATCACATATCAAATAAATATTTGCAACAAAAGAATGGAAAGAAGATCATTGAACTCTTTATTATTAGTTAATGTTGTCTTGTATTTGTAGTATAGTCTAATTGTCTCTGTTAGTTATATACATAATCCTAATTACATCATGTTCTTTTTATATAAATAGTGTCACTTTGTGTATTGTGTATTTGACCTGTCCTATAGTTTTATTAGTCTCATATAATACATGTAGTTGTGTATGATTTACTAGTTTTAAATGTAATGACTTGTTTTATTATTATATAGAACTATGAACTTTGGGATTCTGCTAGTGATGGAGATTTAGAGAGAGTCAAAGAAGCCCTTCAGAAAGGAGCAAACTTGAAATATTGTGTTTTGGTGAGATTTTATTAATTTCCTTTTAACCTACTGTTATAATTTGTCTCTACTAACTTAAGTAATTAATTCAAATTATGTAGATTTAATGAGTATTAATTCATTTTAGCCACACCTAAATATTAATTAAAAACTTCAACATTTACACAATTTATTAATTATTATTCTATTTGTTAAAGTTACCGAATTAGTATCCGCAATTAATAACATACATGATCTTTACATGTAGTATTTTTAATATTGTCTTATAATTTAATTGAATGAAATCCATTATATTATGTGATAGTAATATCTTAATTAATGATACATGTCAATATAAAGTAATAACTTGTATTGTGTATACACAGATATGTAGCTGGATTTTATTTCATGTATTAAAATGTCTTTCTTCATTATATAGATTTCTCATGGTTATGGTCATTTTTATACACCAACAAAACCTCATACTGAAGCTTACATCAAAGGTCATAATACAATAGTCCAGTTTTTAGAAAATGCAGGTGCTACTCCTGAATATGTAAGTGTATACATGTATGTAGTTGAGGTCAATATTTAGTATAACTCAAGTGTTTGATTGTTACATTGATATTATGTACATGTACATACTGTATTTCTTCATGTAAACGCCTAGGCGTTTATTTCTTATCTTGACTGTAAAAGTAGGCGTTTCATTCAGATAGGCATTTATTCGGTTATGGGCATTTATCAGTAACTTATAAAGTTAGCATGTGTTGGCCCCACCTACAGATATGGAAACACTCAAGAAAAATAGCATTTTTATGGCCACCATATCTCCATTTATTGGAGAGATGCTGCCAGCTGAGAGAGAAGAAGGATAGATGCGCCGTATTGTTAATGAGAGATGGCAAAATCGTAGGACACATGCTACAATCCATCTTAAAAAGTTTTGTGGCACTTTTGTAAGCATGGAGGTAATAAAATGTGAAGCATTAGATTTTGAAGTTTCTTCAGCAACTTGTACAGCATGAATTTTAAAGCTGATGTCAAAGCTTCGGTGGCTTTCTTTAGATGCCGCCATATCACGAGAAACCATGTGAATTATTGACCACACCCAGGCATTTATTCAAGACTGGGCGTTTTTTACGCTATTTCAGCCATGCTGCTAGATACGGGATAAGGCATTTATTTGAGATAGGCCTTTATACGAGGAAATACGGTACTTACATTAAAATGTCACCTATTTATTGCCCAAGTACTTATACACATAACAATACATTTAATGGATAATTATTATGACCTTTACTGATATAATTGTTGTGTACCTATGTTCTGTTTATCTCCACACTACCTTTCTTTTAATATTAGTTTCTATAGCTAGTAACTATCATTAAATCATTTGTTTTAAACATATCATATAACACTAAGATACAACAGTGTTACCAATTGACTTCATATAACATTTACAATTACATTAATTAAAGTCAACATATATTACTGAGTGTCTTAGCACTAGGTAAATGTTTGTATATCTGTCATGTTTAGGTATGTAATTAATTGGTTTCAGAACATGTAACCACAGGAATGTTTATTCATAACTAATAAAATTCAATAGACCTTATGTAATAATTAACACCCACTCGAACAGGTTATAAAATGGTTTAGTGAGTTTATTTTAGTATTTCATATTTACCATGCCTCTATTTAGTTTTGTTTTTGTGTCAATTGGTTTATAAGACTTTTTTAGAAGAAGATTAAACTGGACTGAATGTATTTCTAAACAATTACTAAATTGTCTTTGACTAGCTACCCATCTTAACCCTATGATAGCACTGTAAATCTTCCATCATAAAGGAGATCTTTATCTATCTAGTAGTGAATGTTAGTATTAATATCTTGAAATCATTTCAGATAAATAAAGTGTACTTTAATATGTTGGATATAGTTATATAACACTGTACATGGTCATATACCTTATACATAGTTAATAATGGAGCTTCTGGTTGATGAAATCTGGGTCATGTGACATTTATATACATGTGTATTCCTAGTATATATTGTTGTATTTATTATGATGTACATTATCTGTATTTACTTATTGTGATTTCTTAGGATGAAATTATGTTGGCAGCTGCTGAAAAAGGACTAGTAGATATAGTGAAAGAAGCTTTAGAAAAGAATGCTAATGTGAATGCTAAAGAGCAATATTATGTAAGTTATATCTTATTATAATAAATGAATCTTTTCTAGTAAATGATAACTCAGTAATTTTACAATTATAAGTTTATTTAAAAAACAATATAATATTTTCATGAGAGTCAGATATACAAGATTTAATGTTTGAATAATATTTTTGTCATAAAATATTCAAAACCTAATCACCTATACTGTATATGTCATGACATTGTAATATAGGAATCAATATGATGATGAAAACACTAGGACATTGTAATAGTTTGTGTGTAGATACCAACAATTGAAAACCAAAGTATGATACTCAAAGCCACAGTACATAATAAGAATCCACAGTTCAATGTATAATTTGACTTCTATGTTATGAACTTACTATATCTAGAAATCACAATAAACAATGTTGTTGTATTGCTGTAAAGACAAGGAATTAGACTAATTCTGTCATCAACAAAGTCAATGCTTCATCTGTGTACACATATATTTTTAAACTGTTACTAACTTTATAGTATGATGTTCAACATTGCTGTGATATCTTCACTATACTATAACTGATTACCAGACCTAGTTATATTCTCTTACTGTAGTATTTTAAATATTGTAGTATTCATATTTTCATTCACATTATTTGTTGTTTTATTATTAGAAAGATAATACAGCTTTGCATTTAACCATACGTAATGGTCACACTGAGGTAGTCCAGTTACTGCTACAGTCAAATACAAATCCTAACATTTATAACAAGGTCAGTGTGTATTATATATAGTTTATATTTCATTTATTATCTCGACTTCATGTAAATATATGAATTACTACCTGTCTAGTAGGACAGGATATAGATCAAAGTCAATGTAATGAATACAATTAAGTTAACCTTTTCATGCTATTTAATTAATTTTCAATGTATTTGTGTGGGTGTGACAAAGTAGCTCTCATTTGTTGTTTGATATATAACAATTACTAATATGACTGGAAAAAATAATAAACCTAATATGTAAAACAATATATAAAACATTAATGTGTTCTTACATGAAATAAACCTGATGAGTCCTAAGATTGTTTTGGACCATGTGTGTATGTATTATAATGTATTGTTATTATTAAACAATTTATTTCATTTATAGTGGGGACAGAGTCCACTTCATCTAGCATACTGGAATGGTCATGATAACATTGTTGAGCTCTTATGTTCTTCTGGAGCAAGAGATATGGACCAAGTTATAAATGTAAGTGATAAATGTAATAATATATTTACTGTATATGATGACATGGACATAGTGATCTTATATGTTATGATATATTATAAAGATGACCTAATTATATGTGGGTACATGTCACAGTTATAATATATTATTTATTTTAACAGGATGACTTACTTTTGACTTCAGCTGAAAATGGTGATATAGAAAATGTAACTCTAGCACTTACATCAGGTGCTAATGTCAATGTTTGTCATGGTGGTTATGATAAGGTTAGTACACTGATTAAATAGTAATAAATTACTGTTGTTTGTTAGTATTTACTTTTTAAAGTAATATATTCTATAACAAAGAGATCAATTATGGGCACTTAAGAGATTTAGCCCCACCCACTCTTGTAGACATTGTTTCATCTAGAAAATGCCTTAATCTCTCTTTTCCTATTTCCATAAGACATCTCTATCATTTACTCTAATAACATAGTCATACAATGTTAATGAAGAAGAAATTTTTAACCCACACCTTTATTTAACATGCCTATTTTAACATTTTGGCAAGCTTCCTGCTAGCCTTGCATTATTATACTCTGTTCAAGTTGAGTTGGGCCACCGAGATATGTAAATAACCTGGCTGTTTTACGTCCTATCTACATGGAACTTGCACCAATCAATTCAGCTTGCAAATGTGCATTTTATATATAAAAATTGCCTCTCTAGTGCTATGAGAAGGTACCTAACTATAAAACTCCATGCATTTTCAATGGCATACCTTTGTCATACTTCAAATTACATACCTTTGTGGATTTAATGAATAAAACTTTTCACCTTGAGAGCTCAGATGTGTGTCACGTGGAAATTCTAAATTACAGTTCAAATTATATGAACAGATGTTCTATTATAACAATTTTTATTGTTAAAATAACAATCAGGTATTGTCTTTTGCAATTTAAAGCAGCTATAAAGCCACCCTTTCAGTACCCTCTTGATGCATAATCAATCTCCAATGGGATCAGCTATTCGTTTGAGAGATCCTTGAGTCCATTCATACCTGAGTTCCTCAAAATAGTCATAGATATTTGCAACAAGCGTGTTTGTTTGTGTCCTCAGTTTCTTTCCCAAATCTTCACAAATATGAGAGAAAATGTGTTGTGTTTGCATGATATACACCTGAACAAATAATGAATAATATTAAAATGTACTTCAATAGGTAAGGAATCATCTCACCTTACATTCCATGTATACAACAGCTTTTTAAATAAAGGGCCCAACTCAATGTACGTATGCAACGTGACGCAACACAAACCTTTGTGTCGTTATGTGAACCAGCCTATAATCTTGTCTTTGGTAAATAATATTCATGGTCAGTGAATGTTAGCCCACAAATGACATGAACATTTCTATTATTAAATTCTATGGACTTAATCTTTGTAGTCTACTTAGTCTGAGGACTAACAATATAGTAGGTAATCCTTAAAGGAATCCTGGTATTCACAGAGGTACCAGTAGATTTGTAAAAATAGTACAAACTTGCTGTTATCTTGTTATTACTAAGAGTTGTAGTTAGAAAATGTTGTGGTTGTTATTATTAAAGAAAAAGTAGACATATTTAAAACTACTAAAAGATGTGTATACGATGTCTAGAGCAGTGTGAAGGTAAATAAGATCAAAGACAAAGTTAGAACCTAAGTATATAGAAATTATGTTACAAATAATAAAGTTTATCAGGAACAGAGTAAAGATAGAGATCAAAGTCACTTTTGTTATTACATCTAGCATATGACTGTGTGAGGAAAACCCTGCATATCCACATATTAGTTTAACATTTATTACCTATTATGTTTTCATGTCCTGTGTAATGATATATTGTATACAAATCTAAACAAGAAAGTCTGTAGGAATTACATGATCAAATTTATATCTTATGAGTTATAATTTAAAAATACATTACATAATAATAAAGAAACAAGCCCTACATATCATGTAGTTAATAATAATGATAGCCATGATCCAAAAATAAATTACTCATATCTTTCAGAGCAGGTGTTACAATTGTTATACTTAAAATTTGTATTAATATAACACTACCAGTTGTTTCTTATCACTAAACCTTTATAATCTAATAAATATATCTGTGATAGTTGTAGTTATTATATTTTTCACTAGCACACTTAACATACTAGACAGTTATAAGATGTTTTGGATTGTTTTGTATACAATATATATGTATGTTTTATACATTATTCTATAGATATATGTGAGTATTGAAAGTAGTGAATGAAATTTAACTACATGTAACAACTGCCAATGTAGTTAGCAACAAATGAATTTAATTTACTCTTTTTATCAGTAATTCAACCTGAGCATGTCAACAATAAAATTAATACTTGTGTACTTCCTCTAGCATCAGAAAACAGCTCTACATTTAGCATCAGAAGGAGGTTACTATGATATCGTACAACTATTGTTAAACTCCAATGCAGATCCCAACATTTGTGATGAGGTCAGTGTATATTGTTTGTAGAGAATACTACATATTACTAGATATAAATCAGTATTTAATACATATAGAATGTTATGGGTGTGGCTATTAGTAATTTCTATGTTGACCTGTTGTTCAAAGTTTTGTTAGTAAAAGATTAACAAAGATAGTCAGTGTCGGGTATCAGTAGGTGTGGTCTGTTATAATAGTAGTACATATAGTTAGAAACATCTTGGTATTCACAGAGCTCCTACTAATATTTTTTGCCATTTGTATCAAACTGTTCTGATGATTGTAGGCATTGTATCATTAACATTATATTAAACTTTTATACTGTTACTAGACTTGCAGCCAAAAGCCTAAACCCTTGAGCATAGGAAAAACATCTAGTAGTGAGCCATACTTCTCTATGATTATATGATGACTACTTGCACATTTAAGGGACTTAGTTGATGATTTTCCTTAAGTTTCCTCTTCTATCTACTTGTACATTTTGGTTTAGTGAAGATTTAATAAGTGTTATAAAATATGAGTCTACTAAATATACAGCTTAGCGAAAGGACAGAGTCTCCGTGAACTGACACTTGTGAAACATCACACAATAATGAACTACATCAGTCCCATTTGGTCATGTCATATATTTTATCTACTGTTTATAGTTTATATTAAGTGTGATGTATATGTGGTTAGTTACAATCATTGATAAGATTGGATATGATAATATAAGAACTATAATTAGTGTGATTTTTATAATTAAACAAATTTTTCTTTTCTGTTATATAGTATGGAAAAACACCAGCACATTATGCAGCAGAGGGTGGTCATGTTAATGCCCTAAAGTTATTAATTGAAGTGGGACAAGCTGACATAAATGCTACAGACGATGTAAGTTGTGTTACAGTTATTCATGAATTGGTCCCTTTGAAGTATGACATTTTAATGTGATATTTAAAATTTATACTAACCTGTTGCATACCAAGACTGTCTATTACTGATAATACAATAACTATAATTAGTGTGATTTTTGTAATTAAACATATTTTTCTTTTCTGTTATATAGTATGGAAAAACACCAGCACATCATGCAGCAGAGGAGGGTCATGTTGATGCCCTAAAGTTATTAATTGAAGTGGGACAAGCTGACATAAAAGCTACAGATAAAGTAAGTTATGTTACAGTTATTCATGAATTAGTCCCTTTGAAGTATGACATTTTAATGTGATATTTAAAATTTATACCAACCTGTCTCATACCAAGACTGTCTATTACTGATTATACAATAACTATAATTAGTGTCATTTTTATAATTAAACTAATATCTGAATGTACTGGTTTCATATTATTGGATTTTGTCCTTATTTCTATCTTACAAACAAACTTTACGTATCATGTAGTTAATAATAATGATAGCCATGATCCAAAAATAAATTATTACTTATGTCTTTCAGAGCAGGTGTTACAATTGTTATACTTAAAAATTGTATTAATATAATACTACCAGTTGTTTCTTATCACTAAACGTTTATAATCTAATATATATATCTGTGATAGTTGTAGTTATTATATTTTCACTAGGACACTTTACATACTAGACAGTTATAAGATGTTTTGGATTGTGTTTGTATACAATATATATGTATGTTTTATACATTATTCTATAGATATATGTGAGTATTGAAAGTAGTAAATGAAATTTAACTACATGTAACAACTGCCAATGTAGTTAACAACAAACGAATTTAATTTACTCTTTTTATCAGTAATTCAACCTGAGCATGTCAACAATAAAATCAATACTTATGTACTTCCTCTAGGATCAGAAAACAGCTCTACATTTAGCGTCAGAAGGAGGTTACTATAATATCGTACAACTATTGTTAAACTCCAATGCAGATCCCAACATTTGTGATGAGGTCAGTGTATATTGTTTGTAGAGATTACTACATATTACTAGATATAAATCAGTATTTAATACATATAGAATGTTATGGTTGTGGCTGTTAGTAATTTCTATGTTGACCTATTGTTCAAAGTTTTGTTAGTAAAAGATTAACAAAGATAGTCAGTGTCGGGTAGAAGTAGGTGTGGCCTGTTATAATAGTAGTACATATAGTTAGAAACATCTTGGTACTCACTGAACTCCTACTAATATGTTATGCCATTTGTATCAAACTGTTCTGATGATTGTAGGCATTGTATCATTAACATTATATTAAACTTTTATACTGTTTCTAGACTTGCAGCCAAAAGCCTAAACCCTTGAGCATAGGAAAAACATCTAGTAGTGAGCCATACTTCTCTATGATTATATGATGACTACTTGCACATTTAAGGGACTTAGTTGATGATTTTCCTTAAGTTTCCTCTTCTATCTACTTGTACATTTTGGTTTAGTGAAGATTTAATAAGTGTTATAAAATATAAGTCTACAAAATATACAGCTTAGCGAAAGGACAGAGTCTCCGTGAACTGCCACTTGTGATACATCACACAATAATGAACTACATCAGTCCCATTTGGTCATGTCATATATTTTATCTACTGTTTATAGTTTATATTTAGTGTGCTATATATGTGGTTAGTTACAATCATTGATAAGATTGGATATGATAATATAATAACTATAATTAGTGTGATTTTTATAATTAAACTAATTTTTCTTTTCTGTTATATAGTATGGAAAAACACCAGCACATTATGCAGCAGAGGGTGGTCATGTTAATGCCCTAAAGTTATTAATTGAAGTGGGACAAGCTGACATAAATGCTACAGATAAAGTAAGTTATGTTACAGTTATTCATGAATTAGTCCCTTTGAAGTATGACATTTTAATGTGATATTTAAAATTTATACCAACCTGTCTCATACCAAGACTGTCTATTACTATAATTAGTGTGACTTTTATAATTAAACAAATTTTTCTTTTCTGTTATATAGTATGGAAAAGCACCAGCACATTATGCAGTAGAGGAGGGTCAGGTTGATGCCCTAAAGTTATTAATTGAAATGGGACAAGCTGACATAAATGCAACAGACAATGTAAGTTGTGTTACAGTTATTCATGAATTAGTCCCTTTGAAGTATAACATTTTAATGTGATATTTAAAATTGATACCAACCTGTCTCATACCCAGACTGTCTCTTACTTCAAATATTTTGAGATGATGTTTTGACAAAAAATGTTTAAAGAGCATTAACTACTATTGGTCATGTTGCTTAGAAATAGCAAGTTAAAAACTCTTATGGTCTTTTAAACATTAACACTTAATGAAATAATAGACACATAGGAAACAAGTACAGACTAATATCTGAATGTACTGGTTTCAAATTATAGGATTTTGTCCTTGTTTCTATCAATATTTAATAAATATAGAATGTTATATGTGGCTGTTAGTAATTTCTACATTGACCTGTTGTTCAAATTTTTGTTAGTAAAGGAATAACAAAGATAGTCAGTGTCAGGTATCAGTAGGTGTGGCCTGTTATAATAGTAGTACATATAGTTGGGGACATCTTGGTATTCACAGAGGTAATACAATAACTATAATTAGTGTGATTTTTGTAATTAAACAAATTTTTCTTTTCTGTTATATAGTATAGACAAACACCAGCACATTATGCAGCAAAGGGTGGTCATGTTGATGCCCTAAAGTTATTAATTGAAGTGGGACAAGCTGACATAAATGCTACAGACGATGTAAGTTGTGTTGCAGTTACTTATGAATTAGTTCCTTTGAAGTATAACATTTTAATGTGATATTTAAAATTTATACCAACCTGTCTCATACCAAGACTGTCTATTACTGATAATAAAATAGCTATAATTAGAGTGATTTTTATAATTAAACAAATTTTTCTTTTCTGTTATATAGTGTGGACGAACACCAGCACATAATGCAGCAGAGGGTGGTCATGTTGATGCCCTAAAGTTATTAATTGAAGTGGGACAAGCTGACATAAATGCTACAGACGATGTAAGTTGTGTTACAGTTATTCATGAATTAGTCCCTTTGAAGTATAACATTTTAATGTGATATTTAAAATTGATACCAACCTGTCTCATACCCAGACTGTCTCTTACTTCAAATATTTTGAGATGATGTTTTGACAAAAAATGTTTAAAGAGCATTAACTACTATTGGTCATGTTGCTTAGAAATAGCAAGTTAAAAACTCTTATGGTCTTTTAAACATTAACACTTAATGAAATAATAGACACATAGGAAACAAGTACAGACTAATATCTGAATGTACTGGTTTCAAATTATAGGATTTTGTCCTTGTTTCTATCAATATTTAATAAATATAGAATGTTATGGGTGTGGCTGTTAGTAATTTCTACATTGACCTGTTGTTCAAATTTTTGTTAGTAAAGGAATAACAAAGATAGTCAGTGTCAGGTATCAGTAGGTGTGGCCTGTTATAATAGTAGTACATATAGTTGGGGACATCTTGGTATTCACAGAGGTAATACAATAAGTATAATTAGTGTGATTTTTGTAATTAAACAAATTTTTCTTTTCTGTTATATAGTATGGAAAAACACCAGCACATAATGCAGCAGAGGGTGGTCATGTTGATGCCCTAAAGTTATTAATTGAAGTGGGACAAGCTGACATAAATGCTACAGACGATGTAAGTTGTGTTACAGTTACTTATGAATTAGTTCCTTTGAAGTATAACATTTTAATGTGATATTTAAAATTTATACCAACCTGTCTCATACCAAGACTGTCTATTACTGATAATAAAATAGCTATAATTAGTGTGATTTTTATAATTAAACAAATTTTTCTTTTCTGTTATATAGTGTGGACGAACACCAGCACATAATGCAGCAGAGGGTGGTCATGTTGATGCCCTAAAGTTATTAATTGAAGTGGGACAAGCTGACATAAATGCTACAGACGATGTAAGTTGTGTTACAGTTATTCATGAATTAGTCCCTTTGAAGTATGACATTTAAATGTGATATTTAAAATTTATACCAACCTGTCTCATACCAAGACTGTCTATTACTGATAATACTATAACTATAATTAATGTGATTTTTATAATGAAACAAATTTTTCTTTTCTGTTATATAGTATAGACAAACACCAGCACATAATGCAGCAGAGGGTGGTCATATTGATGCCCTAAAGTTATTAATTGAAGTGGGACAAGCTGACATAAAAGCTACAGATAAAGTAAGTTATGTTACAGTTATTCGTGAATTAGTCCCTTTGAAGTATGACATTTTAATGTGATATTTAAAATTTATACCAACCTGTCTCATACCAAGACTGTCTATTACTGATAATACAATAACTATAATTAGTGTGATTTTTATAATTACAGAAATTTTTTTTCTGTCATATAGTATGGAAAAACACCAGCACATTGTGCAGCAGAGGAGGGTCATGTTGATGCCCTAAAGTTATTAATTCAAAATAGACAAGCTTACATAAATGCTACAAATAAAGTAAGTTATGTTACAGTTACTTATGAATTAGTTCCTTTGAAGTATGACATTTTAATGTGATATTTAAAATTTATAACAAGCTGTCTCATACCAAGACTGTCTATTATTGATTACACAATAACTATAATTAGTGTGAATTTGATAATTAAACAATTTTTTCGTTTCCGTTATATAGTATGGAAAAACAGCAGCACATTATGCAGCAGAGGAGGGTCATGTTGATGCCCTAAAGTTATTAATTGAAATGGGACAAGCTGACATAAATGCTAGAAATGATGTAAGTTGTGTTACAGTTACTTATGAATTTTTTCCTTTGAAGTATGACATTTTAATGTGATATTTAAAATTTATACTAACCTGTCTCATACCAAGACTGTCTATTACTGATGATACAATAACTATAATTAGTATGGTTTTTATAATTAAACAATTTTTTCTTTTCTGTTATATAGTATGGAAAAACACCAGCACATTATGCAGCAGAGGGTGGTCATGTTGATACCCTAAAATTATTTATTGAAGTGGGACAAGCTGACATAAATGCTACAAATAAAGTAAGTTATGTTACAGTTATTCATGAATTAGTCCCTTTGAAGTATGACATTTAAATGTGATATTTAAAATTTATACCAACCTGTCTCATACCAAGACTGTCTATTACTGATTATACAATAACTATAATTAGTGTGATTTTTATAATTAAACAAATTTTTCTTTTCTGTTATATAGTATGGAAAAACACCAGCACATTATGCAGTAGAGGAGGGTCATGTTGATGCCCTAAAGTTATTAATTGAAATGGGACAAGCTGACATAAAAGCTACAGACGATGTAAGTTGTGTTACAGTTATTTATGAATTAGTCCCTTTGAAGTATGACATTTTAATGTGATATTTAAAATTTATACCAACCTGTCTCATACCAAGATTGTCTATTACTGATAATACAATAACTATAATTAGTGTGATTTTTATAATTAAACAAATTTTTCTTTTCTGTTATATAGGATGGAAAAGCGCCAGCACATTATGCAGCAGAGGAGGGTCATATTGATGCCCTAAAGTTATTAATTGAAATTGGACAAGCTGACATAAATGCAACAGACAATGTAAGTTGTGTTACAGTTATTCATGAATTAGTCCCTTTGAAGTATAACATTTTAATGTGATATTTAAAATTGATACCAACCTGTCTCATACCCAGACTGTCTTTACTTAAAATATTAAAATAAGTTAAATATTAGATACATAGAAATCAAACACAGCATGTATTCTCTAATACTTTGTTATGAACACATTAGTTTCATTTACTTTCTAAAGTAGATAGACAATTGATAAAATATTTGTTCATATTTAAGACAATTATATAGCATTGTATGTGTTATCAATTGAAAATAAAGTCCTCATGTATAATGTTAGAAACATAACATGTAAATAATTAATTTTAACTAAAAATCAACTAATTTGCTGTCATTGCCTGAATTAAAATTACTACCATGCTTACATTTACGAGAGTCTTGATTGGTTTCTATAGAAACAGATGACATGATATAATACTATTGATATTTTAAAGTATATAAATTATAAACAGATGAGCTATGTTTATTTGTGTTTTTAAATACAGAGACACAATTATTAATATTATTAGTGATTATTACTAGCAATATTCACAATTTGAGATGTACCTCTTATTAACCCTCACAACTCACTGTGTGGGCAAGGGTTACATTACTTTGTCAGTCTGTCTGTCATTATGTCTGTCTGTTTCAAATGTACCACCAATTATATGGTAGAATATCACTCTCAAAACATTGTGTCTACAATATGTAATTATCTACATTTTTAATATGGACATTTTCCTAAGAATGCTTCATTTTCAAGTTATGGCAATTTTACTTATCTTGTTCTGCTAAGATTTTTGTGTCTATGCCTATTTGAAAAGTAATAATTTGTTATCATGCCATCAATAACTTGCACATTTAAGTGACTTGGTTGATGGGTTTCCTCATGTTTCCTCTTCTATCTACTTGTACATTTTGGTTTAGTAAAGATTTTAGTAAGTGTTATAAAATCTGAGTCTACAAAATATATAGCTTAGCAAAAGAACAGAGCCTCTGTGAACTGCCATTTGCAAAGCATTACAAAATAACCAACTACATGACTGCCATTTGGGCATGTTGTGTAGGTGTAGCAAGTTAAAACATTACATAACTTATGATCTTTTAAATATTACCACTTTAATTAAACAATAGGCATACAGGAAGCAAGCACAGACTAATGCACTGGTTTCAAATTATAGGATTTGTCCTTGTTTCTATGTTTGTAACTACACTGATATATATTTATCAATGTGTATTGTGTTTCTTTCCAATATAACATGATATTGACTTTATAATATCAATTTTTGAAGGTAAAATTAACATTCAAATGACAAAATTGTTTGTGAAATTTTTATTGTTACTTTATTAGGAGATTATATAACATTATTTATCTGTCATACATATATAATATAGATTGTATTAATAATAAATATAATTGTATTTCTTTATTCTTTACAGAGAGGGGACTCTCCATTACATCTTGCTTGTGCAAACAGTAAATTAGATGTGATTTCATATCTACTTCACACTGGAAAAGTCGATCCATTTACTCGTAATAATTATCAGAATACACCACTAGAAGAAGTCCCACTGTATGGTCCAAACAGATTTGAAATATTGAAGATGTTTGAGCCATTTGAGAAAATTCGTCAAGACTATCCAGTTGATTCGTATAGAAAAGTATTTTTTTGTGGAAACATGTCAGCTGGAAAGAGTTCATTAGCCCAATGCATTATATATCGTGCTGATAAACCTGCTGATTATCACTACAACCCTTCTCAATGTGTTGAAGGTGTGCAATTGGAAACTGCCGGTATTAACTATCATAATGTTCGTAGTCATGAAGTTGGCAATATTATTCTTTATGATTTTGCTGGTCATCAAGAATATTATAGTAGTCATGCAGCTGTGCTGGAGAATCTTATGTTGAGAACTCCTGCAGTTTTTACAGTAGTGATAGATTCAACCAAAGGTTTTGACTACTTTGAGAATCAGTTGTATTACTGGTTTAACTTTATTGAAAATGTTTGCGCTAATTTAACTAAACCTTCTCAAGTAATTGTCGTTGGAAGCTATGCTGATCAATTTACCGACAGTTACGATGAATTCAAGTTGCATGTCAATTATGTTGTTAAAGATGCCATCCGTAAACAAGAGTATAGAAGTTTTGTTTCCATGGAGTGTCATTGCCCAGGTGGGAAAGGTTTTCTTGAATTCATTGTTCACCTTCGTGAAAGTTGTAAGGCTGTTCTTGATAAGTCTGATAGCATCAGTTATTATTGCCATGTGCATTATGCCTACCTTCAAAAGCTACAGAAAGTAGCTATTAGCATTAATGAGCTTATTGAAAATCTAAAAGCTCTTGATGATCCATCCCTCCCTTCAGATGAAACGGTTTTGGTTGAGTACTTGTCAATTCTCAGTGACAAAGGTCTTGTTCTGTTTCTGAGAAAAGAAATAGTGTCTAATAGTTGGATTGTAATCAATAAATCAAGCCTCCTTGCTGAAGTTAATGGTGTTCTTTTTAATCAGAACATCAAGCGTCTTCCTATACCAACCTCTAGTAACACTGGCATTGTCCATGTTTCTGTTTTACAAGAGCTCTTTCCAACATATGATACAAGTATGCTTATTGATTTCTTGAAAAGTATGGAATTTTGTCATGATATTATCGATCTAGACACACTGAATGCTATTACTACCAACCTGTCTTCATCAGATGATGTTTCTAATGTTGAAGTTATTTTTTTCCCAGCTCTCATCACAACAGAGCCTCCTTTAGATTTAAATGAGCATTTCAAAAGTGGATTTGGTTGGTGCTTGTATTGTCCTAATCCATTTCAATTTCTCTCTGTTCGCTTCCTTCATGTTCTTTTGCTTCGATTGGCATATCTATATTCCCTTCCTCGTCACCGTAAAGTTGGTAAATTAGACAAAAAATCTCCTATGCAGCAGTTGAATCGTCGTTGTACAGTTTGGAAGAATGGTATATATTGGAAACATAGCAATAATGTAGTAGTGGAAGTGACAGATAATAACAGATGTGTCACTGTATTTGTTTCCAATGACAAAGGAGTTGAAAGTCAAAAAATATGTTGCTCTGTTATAAAACTGGTTCTGTCTCTTCAAAAGCAGTTTTGTCCATGTAAAATCGACGAGTACATTATCTCTTGTGGATCATTAGCTGACATCCGTGGTAAGGCCATTTCTGAACAAATACTCTACAAAGTAAATGATGTAGCTCGAGGAATGTTAGTTAATGAGGAAATATTTGACCATAATGAAGTTCAAGACAGTCCAGTCAATGTTAAAAGCATTTGTCCACATGAGCCATACATCTCCCTTGCACCAGCAATCATCCATGCCTTATTCTCCACTAGTAAAACCAATCAAGTTATTCCAGAGAGATTTCTTCAACACATACAAGAATATGCTCCCAGTATAATGTCATCTTATAGTACATCCAAAGGTAGCACCTATTCTGCTGTCACCAGTCATCTCAATGAGTACAGCTTTTTCCATGGACAAAATCCTTTGGTAAGTTACAATACTATATTAAACCTAATATGTGTCTTCATTATTATATGATATATGAGCCTATACATCTTTATATGTGAACACAATCAATTACTAAATTAATACATTGTCCTTGTACTCATTATTTCAAGAGATATATTTTATTGAATTTAAGGTTCTCTCAAGTCCATGTTTAACACAAGATGAGATAATAAAATTCTCAAAAGATCGCCTCCAATCTAGAAATATTTCAACTCTAAAAGGTTTGATTTTCATGTTTATGTATATATCTAAGAACATTATATAGACTGTCTTATGTTTTTATATTATTCTTTTTGATATTTTTCTATCTTTAATTCATTAGAAGAACCTCCAAAGAAAGATGACCTCCTAAAGCTATTGTGTAGGATTCGTAACAGGTGGTACACTATTGGTGAATGTCTTGGAATTGAAAGTGGAGACCTTGACTCTTTGAATACTTCCAACCATCATGATGATGTCAAACTTTCCAAAGTAGTACAACTCTGGATGGAGAGAATGACTAAACCTGTTACTTGGAATACCATTTTAGAAGTAATAGGAAGTCCACCTATCCAAAATAAATCTGTTGTCATGGAAATAGAGAAGTTTTTAGAATGTGAGTACTTATATAATATTCCCAGTAATGCAAGATAATTGTACTTTTGTTAAATTATGTATTTGTGCCTTCACTTAAAAGTGCAATAGAAAATACAATTTTGTGTGGTAGCTAGTAAGAGAATTCAAAATTTCTTAATAACGATACTTTACTTATCATTGTCTTTGTGAACTAGTATTCATCATAGTTATTTTATGATATTATTTATATAGCCATGACAAAGGGAACTAGTGACATTTGTAATGATGATATCTTGGAGCTATTGACCACTACTGGTAAGATATTATTAACATGATTATCAAAGACTAATTAAATTACTATATATCCTTCACAATATAGATGTGGATGAAAGTGTTAGTGAGTCTATTACTGAGGACAGTAACACTGTTAGTGGTAAGTTTATTATTACTATAATTGGTAAAAAGTGGTTCATTTCATCATTGTACACATACAGTTTGAAAGAACAGATACCTCCTAATAAATATTGAATGTATTATATTTTCTAACTGTCCACATATTATATTACTTTAATGTACATGTTATATAACAATTATATTAAAAAGTAATGTAACTATTAACATGTAATTGTCACTTTGTTCTACTCAATATTCTATAGAATGTCCTAAGGAATCAAGTGTTCCTGACTCAACTGAAGGCTCTATTTCTGACAACTTATCAATGGAACATCAGGTATGATTTATCCTCTTATATAGTAGATTGTATTAATTGTAGTTACTAACAAATCCAATTTGTTAAAGATATTAGAGGATATTCCTTTGTGCTAGTAAGTAGCTATTAACATAATACCTTCATTTGGTAAACAGGAGCTATTCTTGCTAAGCAAATCACTTGTATTTTGTCAACTGTATAGTATTATGTCCAGACACTCAATAGTTTAATGTGAGAAAGAGCATCTGGTATATTCACAGGCAAGATGGCAGATCTCAGTGATTGCTCCAGATAATACAAAAAGTAGTTTTTCACATTAAGCAAGTGGGTGTCTGAGCCTGTGACTAGCAACTGAACAGTTTATCACTATATGTAGCCACACCCATTAAGCATTCTTTGTGGTTGTGGGTTCTTAGAAGCATTTCTAAGTTTGACATAGATAGATTGATAGTTTCACTATGTGACAATAATTACTACTAACAATTACATTGTAATTCCTCACCTCCAGTCTTATCAATAATATAAACAATAGTTACATCATCAATATTGTGTATTGTAATACTACAATACTTTACACTTCATATATTATCACTTATATCCTGTATCCAATAGCAACATTCTACTGATGAACTATCAAGTGAACACAAAGCAGATACTCTCCCTAGTGATACTACACAACAAGGTAATATAAGACATCTAAATAATAAACACTACATATAATGTATGTGATGATTGTGTTTGTATAGAGTTATTTTATAGTCTAGATTGTTATAGTTGACATAAGTAGTTTATATATGTTGATAAATAGACTACTTAGAGTTGTATTTGATTACTGAGATCATGAGAAATTAAGATATATTAATTGTTACACATGTTACAAAATCACTAATATCATATCATCTTTAACTGTCATAGAACATGACAGTATATATATTTCTACATATTAGCATGAGCTGCCCATAGTTACACAATAGAGGAAGGAACATGTAACTTCTACCTGACTCTGGTATATGAAACTTAATTAATTAGTGACAAAATCAAGTGGAGGTTTAGTAGAATGTAGACTTTATGTTTTTAGAATATTTTGGAGTGTGGTCTAGAAACAGTAGCTATATATTATAGTAAGGGATATATTATAATCATTCCATTCTTAATTCATGTCCTATCAACAATAACCATATCTTATGAAATATAGCTAATTTTACTAAATAGGTAGTGAATATGCTTTGTTTTTATTATGACATCATAGTGTTACATAAACATGATTTTATCTATACTCAGCTCCTGCTAAGCGGAAGAGATCTATTTCCCCTTCAACATCAATAAAGAAGCTCAAACAATCTGATAACACAGATGATGGTCAATTAGGTAGATATATTTTAAGTGTCACACACACACATGTTAAATTATAATATCTACATTTACAGATAACTTTATACACCATTTTAACTTACTGTTACACTTGTATTTGGAGTTATGATATGTTATGTTGTCTGTTTCTATAGAAACCAATCCAAACTCTCGTAAACGTAAGCACAGTGGTAACTTAAATTCAGGTAATGGCAACTAAGTAGTTGATCTTTTAGCTAAAATTAGTTATTTTCTACATACATGCTATGTTACTAACATTATAACATGAGGAATTTATTTTCAATTGATAACACATACAATGCTATATAATTATATTAAATATGAACAAATATTTTATCAATTGTCTGTCTACTTTGGAAAGTAAATGAAGCTAATGTGGTTTAAGTATACTCATAGCATAGTGTTGGTGAATACATGTTGTGTTTGATTTCTATGTATCTAATATTTAAATTATTTTAATATAATTCTTTTATTTTACACAACATTAGATGATTTGCCTAAAACTAAAGAGTCTACCCAAGAACAACAAGAGAGTAATGTCAGAGGTATATCATTATAAATATATGTGTGTGTAGATTTGAGTTAACTGATGATGATACTTAATTAGTTAATAATCTTAAAGGGAACTACCAATATAAGGAGACCTGTATCTTTAGATATAATTTCAATGATTTAGCTGTTCATTGAGTTAAGGATTATTGTAAAGTAATAGTTTATAATATAACAATGTTGCTTTAATAGCTGCTATTCTTATATTAAAACACTTTTATTAACTGTTATATATTGTTATTATAGGCGGTACAACACAAGCAGACAAAAACACAATTGATGAACAAACTGATGGTAAGTTCATCAACCTTTGTATTACACAATGGTATGGTATGTTCATATTACTTCACCATACAATTGTTAAACAATTATTAATAAATAACTAATTACTTCATGATAGGAGGTGTGACACAAACAGACAACAACACAATTGATGAGCAAATTGATGGTAAATTACTTTATCTTGACCTGTGCCATAATGATCCCTCTCAATATAGGTATCCATGAAAGTGATAGTGAGTCTATCACAGAGGACAATAACACTGAAAGTGGTAAGTTTATAATTTAGTATAAAAGGATAACGTATATTATTTATGACATCATACAGGTAAATGTGATGCATCAAAAATCTTTCGGGGTCATTCTGCTGATCTCTGTGATATAATTGTGGATGCTAATCCTCATCGTATTGTTAACAGACTTGTCTCTGCTGATCTGTTGCCAACATGTGCTAAGGAAGATGTTAAAAGTACAACTGATGTATATGATAAAGCTGATAATATTGTGGAGAAGCTACAAAGACAGATAGATGATGATGAACATCCACTTGAGTTGCTAAAGAAGATTTGTGATTTTCTTTTAGAACAAACTGACAAGACTCTAAAGGAAATTGGTATTAAAATGATGAGTCAACTGTAGAGTGTAAGTTGAAAATATTACATGAACATACATAACATCTATAATGTTTAAAGTAGATTAAATAATTAAATTATAATAATTACTTCTTTGGTTGTGTATTGAGTTAATAACTAAATAAAATGTACTAGAAATAGCTGACATAGGCTTTCTCAATTAAATGAACTAACTGATCACAAACTTGTAATAAACTAACAATACTAGTGTATTATTATATACAATAACACTCAAAGAGACAAAGACTATCTAAATAACAAACTCTTTAATGTGTAATAACTACATGTTCCTTTCTATTGTAGATCACATGTTCTTTGGAAAGAGTCCTCCCTTTTAGATTTTGTTACATTTGCTGCTATTTAATACTTTATTTAGTAGACTGTATCAGTGTTTGTTACTTGAACTATCAGTTTATTATATTTTATTATATTTGTCTTGTAGATTTCCCTCCATTTTCATATTTTTGATATAATGTATATAATGCAGTATATTGGAATTCCCAATTTTAATATTTAGACATTGCTGTATCTTAAATTTCATATACTCCTTCAAAGAAAACTTTTAAAATTCTTAAAAAGTGAGTATACTTTAAATCTATAACCATATACAATTAATAGGGAAATTGTAATATATAAACTAACAATGTTATATTATCAAACATCCTACATGGACATAACTGAACACAGTTTACATAGACAATTATTTATAACTAAGGAGGAAGGAACTACTGCTCAGCTCATGACCATATTTGGAAATTTGAGTACATGTGAATGCAATTAACTGTGTCATGAAACAATTAAACATTCCACTAATCCACAAAGTGTATTTTCTGCTTGCTCAGATCATAGAGTCTTTCAAAGTAGGAAGGACATAGTACAACATCAAGAAACTACTTTGAGGCTATGGACTTATGATATCAACAGTTTGTCTTATGTAACTAAATTGTATGTAAAATGGAGGCTAATAATTCTGTAATATACAATATATAGTATAGGTAGTGTCTATGTGTACAGCATAGGAAGTGTTACTACAATGATAAATTAATACTATATCCTAGACCCTAAACTATAAACATTAGAACTTAATGTATTAATTTCACATTGAAATATGGACATCCTGTACCATACAAATACCCACTATAATATATATAATTATACAACTTATACTAATCAACTCTACAACAATAACAATAATGTTATGGAGAACCAAATTCAATGTCTCCATTGATGTTTGGAGTAAAATGTCAAGTAACTGAATGAAATCAGGAACAAGTAGAAGATACGAAAACTTCAAGTATATCACTAGATCTGATAATACAGATTATAAAATAATGAATACACCAAAAAAGGAACACTGTCTTGATATCTCATAGTATGAATGAACACATGATTGTAAACAATCTACATTATGGAGCATCATGAGTACATAATGAGAAAAGACTGTCTACATATACTTAGATCTAGACTGTAAGACACCCACTTACTAAATTAATACAAAGAATGAGTCATTATCTAGTAATGTACTATAATCCTCCTCTTTTGTTGGTATCCACATCTGCTATCAATTCAAACTATAACTATATTATCATTACCACTGTGGTATTTAAGTATAAAGTGTACATGTTTTGACATATCATCAACTGGAGGAAATTGGTGCTGATAATTAACAAGTTAATAATTATTATAATTTTATTATTAACAGATTTCCTTAGAAAAATCTCCATTAAAAAGGAGAAATAGATACAAAAATCATATGAAAAATTGGAATTTTTATTTGTGCCAAACAATTTGATTAAAATGATTACAAAAGAAATGAAACTTTTTGTTCAACAGAAGATATCAAACAAACTATGAAATGATTTTAGTAGACAATCTGTGCCTGTTAGATGTCACACACACACACACACACACATGTACATGTACATACATACATATATTCACACAACACATACAAGAACTATTAACACACATACAAACTTTACTAGGTGTTAAACAAAAAACATAGTAATAAGAAAATAATATTATGAAAACAAAAAAGATAATATATTTGTTTTAATATGAAAAAAAGACTATATATTATATAATAAATATACTTTAATGTACTGTGTTCTTTACATGTACATAATACACTTAATATAAAATAAGACTAATATAAGTAGGTGGGGTTTCATTGACTGAGGGGGAGTGACAATACATGTGACCTGATGGTATTAGTTATTTACAAGTAAATGGGATCAAAGTGGGAGTGGTCATATAAAAAGGGGTGTAGCCTGATTGGGGATCTTTTAGATGTCATGTATACCAGAATCTTGAGAGCATTCCGTTGAGACACTCAGAGGAGTATGGGTGTGGTCTGGTAGGGAAGCAGTAGGAGATAAGGAGAGTGAAGGTGATGGGGAAAGAGAGGGAGATGGTGAGCGTGAAGGTGATTGGGATATAGAGGGAGAGGGAGTAGGAGTGGTAAATATTGTAGGAATCGATTGGAAAAAGGAGTCCTCCAGAGCTTTATCAGCACTGACCCTTTTATCAGATTGAAATATTAACATTTTCTATAAAAGAAAGTAAAACAAGTAGTCATACTAAATACTATTAAATTATTAAACAAGATACATTTTATGTAATATTATGTGGACATGTAGTTACTGTTTGTAGATAACAACAGAATGAGTTGTAAACTATTACATAAATTTTTTATTATACCTCAGACACAATAATTGGACATTAATAATACATGTACATAAACACCAAATAATACATTGTACATGTACATGTATACTTACTGATAAAAGGTCTTGAGCATTTTGACTTATTCTAGGTAAAATATCTATCCATGATCTTGGAGGAACAACTTTAAAATGTTTATGTGAAATTGGTGTCTCTGGTGGCCATTCTTTACATGAAGGAGTACCTATTATACTAAAGAGAGAGGAGACTAAGTAAGTTATAAAATGACAAATGATTTATCAAACAATGCTTAATATATTAAAAATTTGGCAATCTGATAATATTCTCATAAACATTTGGCTAGTGTGATTTTACTAATAAAATCATAAAATTCAATAGAATATTATACAACAGTTCATATAACACTGTCATTTCCTATAGCTAGGTACTAAGAACTGGTAATATGACACTTCAGTATTTCCTACTTTATATAATTGTCACAATGGCTATTGCTACATATTACTACAAGGGTTGGGTCATTACATATATAGTACAATGAATTAAACAGGTATTTTAGAGTTCTATTGAAGTTCAGGAAATATATGTACATCAGTGACTAAGGTGAGGTGTCTGTGGTAATCCACCTAGCAACATCAGTACATCAAGTTAACTTTGGTCAATGTGTGTGTGTGTGTGTGTGTGTAAGTGATTACTACACATCTTCAAATATCTATCTATCCATCCATCAAGTTGTCAATTTTATACTTTGTTACTTACCGAAATATCTCTTCAAGTTGTGCTATTTCTCCACTTCTTTTTGAAGCAAAAAGTGGTCTATATAAAGAAATACAAAATGATATATCAGTTAATACTTACAACTTAGTATGCTAGATCCTTCTCTCTAAAAGTCTGATACAATTAGCTTTACTTTTTATAAGCTATATCATACTTGTTATTAAGTGCTTTTTAAAGAATGGATGGAGTAGTTACAATGATACAACACACCAAAGAAATAACAGTAAAGAGCAGGTTATATACAGTGTAGATAACATGACACCAGCTAGTTTATGTCATATAGTGTTTAGTATAACTTACCTTCCAATGTACATTTCAGCTAAAATACATCCTACACTCCATATATCTACTGCTTCACTATAAGAGGATTGTAGTAATACCTCTGGAGATCTATACCACTGAGTAACAACCTAAAGAGAGAGAGAGAGAGGAGAGAGAGAGAGAGAGAGAGAGAGAGAGAGAGAGAGAGAGAGAGAGAGAGAGATAAACAATAGCTAGCTATATCAACAACAGTGTACCAGTACAAGTAGGGGTTAGTCCTACCAGGAATTCATCATTATAACAAGTAGTAGTAACAGTAACCACAAGTAGTAACTATTATACAGTGACCCTGACATAGAAACCTTCAAGAAAAATCCCCAGAACTCCAAACACTGTTAACAATAAACAACCACAAGACTAAATACAATTTACATCTAATACATGTAGGTTTCACAACTGCTGTGTTTTATCAGGCAACCTGTCAAGCAATATCAACTATATACAATGTATTTCACTCTCATAGCCATATTGAGTCTAATATTAGTTATGATAACATCATGACAGTCCAACCTATATCTCCTTTATGTGGCTAGCTAGGCAACCAGACTAATAATGAAGCAACCTACATAAAATAAACTGAGTGCCTGAGGGTTTTCTGATGAATAGATTGTGTACATAACTTTGTAAACTCAAGGTCTTCTTTTTTAAATATTTTCTATTGTTTTATTCTATTATAAAAACTAAATATTGATTAACACAATATATTTTTATTTCATCTTAATACTAATTAATACATTATCTATTACTTAATAAAAGTGATAAGTGTTCTTTATTTTATATTTAATGAGTACACAAAAGTATGTGATTTTGTTAAAAGGTAATCTCTTAATGATTAATGAATCATTAGTCATACTCAGTACATGTATAATGTACTGAAATCTGGTATAGTATATAAATTAGGATAGAGGAATGAGTAAGAAAATATTAAAAGTTTAGAGTCATGTTTTATTGACTTAAATTGTTCACCAGTAAGCTGGGATCATGTGTAGAACAGATCCTTAATAACATTACAATTAAAGGCAGCCTTGATTATAATGATTGTACTTATATACACAAATCATAGTTGATGTTATTAAATATTCCATAGTAACATAATAGAGATATCAGTTAGTATTACTACCTCCCTTTGTAAGGTCTTCTTCCTCTAACTATTAGTACTTATTCAAACTGACAGTTGCTACCTAGCCACAACACTCAATAGTCCTGTTTGAGTTAGGTCTGTGGCTGACAGTTTTAACAGGCCAACTAGTACACTGACAACAGTTAAGGAAAAAATAGATTGATAGAAGATCATCACAACAACTAAAAATAACTTACTACAAAAAAATCTAGATCTATAGATATTGGGTTTATAAGGACTTTATAAGAACGTTTGTTCAATTTTTTAGTATATTTTACCACATCATTATATATTAAGGACACCTCTATACTAGGACAATTTATAAAGGTTTGAAGCGTCTAGATCTCATTGTACGCAAAGGACATTTTCTTCATATATATCAGTTGTAAAGACTGCAATGTTACAGTACTTCATAACAAAACTATCTTAATATTGCTATCCATGAGATATGTACATGTGTGTCTGTGTAATAATACTGGAAGGCTTTGTCAATACTAGTTAAACATTGTTGGATACTGTTAGACATAATTTATTAATAGTTATATACAACATGGACAATAATTTAACACACACACACACACAGGGTACATATGATAGCTAACCTGTGTTGATAACATGATATTGTCATCAATTGCTCTAGAGAGACTAAAGTCAACAATTTTGACAACACCTCTACTGACAAGAATATTTTGTGGCTCAAGTCATGATGGATAATGTCATTAGAATGTATCCATTCAACTCCAACAAGTATCTGATGTAAATAGTTCTAAAGAGAGAATAAAATAATGATAAATATAAAATGGTTACAGGTTAGTATAAAGGAAACTTAGATGACAACAGTTGTAATAATAGTTGAAGTGATTACAGACACATCTCTTTCACCCTCTTTCCCTTTGCCCCTGTCATTACTTACTTTAATTGTTTATTCATCTAGTCCTCTAGGTATTGAGTGTCTAATACAGCTTTCTAAGTCTTGGTCCATATATTTAAATACTAAATGTACTATGAGCAGCAGACACTGTGTATCTAATATAAGAAGTGAAATGAAACAATCTGATTGGTCAACATGTTACAAGTCAATTATACACCTTCTTCTCGTAATAACTATTAACAACACACAATGACACATAACAAAGAATTATACTAATAAACATACTCGTTCATAGTCATATGCTGTCTTTACTGGATTAACAACCATTTTCCACATGTACTACCCCTCTCACTAAAAGTTTAAGCTCCGCCTTTTAATTATCTTTATAAGCCCCACCTCTCATACACTAACAAATTGATTTATTTTATTTTTCTTCTTTCTTTTTTCATTGTCAAGATGAGTGATATCTACATGAAATGAAAGTAAGTAAAGTTACTAACTGTTGTTGTTAAATTACCTAGTTTAGTCCCTTGTATTGTAATATTACCTATAATATATATATATATATATATATATATGTATGTATATATAGGTATTGTAAATCACATTATCAAAAATATAGTGTGCTTCTTGGTGTAACTTAACTGATGATGTAACAACATGTCCTATGATGACATCACTATGTGTCATAGAGTTAATAATGTTAGGTTTGGTTTAGGGCCTTAGGTGATGTCATCAATATGATGACATCACTATGTGTTATTTCATTACCGTAGGATGGGTTTTGATTACGAGTTTCTTTTGATTGCGAATTGCGAGTTTTCTAGAACTCGCAATCAAAGAATTGCAGTGAATAAATTACACAATTATTGCAGTAACATTTGACCATGCCTTATTGATCCGACAGCACGTGGTATTTGCTGTAAAGTGAGTGAGATGAGCATTAGGCAATATTTCAAGCCAACTGTGAACCTACCAACAACCAATCAAGCGCAGATGTCTCCAGAAATACTTAAAGAAGTCAACCAAGCAGTGAAAGCGACTTTTGAATGTGAGGAAGAAACTGGAAACCAAGGCAAGAGAGGTAAAAAGCGAAAGTACACCTTTAAAAAAAGTACGCCTGAGGATCGTGCTGTTATGGCGTCTAGCATTGCGCTATCGTTAGATTAGCAATATGGCTTGTATAGCATTATTCACATTTGTTTAACTGCACAATCGAAACCTGTCCTACGATATGAATTAGAATAGAATCACATGTAAATAATACTTGTTCTGTTGAGGTAGTTTTCCATTGATATTAACTAAATCTTATTTCCATATTAGGAAATAACTCATTGATGTGAAGAAGATGCATACAATAAAATACACAGAGACATTATTGACCTGACAATAGCTAAAGCACAAAAGGAAGGTATGTATAGAGACCCAATACAGTAACCATTATATAACCTGTTTCAGCCTGCATAAACATGTCTTATTAGTTTTAATATACTGTATAGTGGCTTTTATTGGTGGTCATAAAATTTGACAGTTTGTTATTAAAACAAGCAAAATTAAAAATTGCCATAATTGTAATTTACAGTTTTATTAAAAACACCAAATTAATGAAGAGTGGGCGGTACTGTGATGTTGCCACGTGAAAATAAACTCAAAATGATATAGTGACTGATAGATTCTCAAGAGATAGCTAGTTGTGTACAAGATCACCATATGTATAATAGCATTTGGACACTCATACTTGATGAAGAGTAATAATGTACAATTGAGGAGAATAACAGTTAACTCTCTTGTTAGTGTGTTTTACTTCTTTAGATGATAAAGATGTACACTTCTTTTCACCAAGTATGGCAACTCTTACAAGCTTTGAAGAAATAGTTCAGTAACACCATTCTTCTGTTCATACTATATAGAGGATCATGTCCAAAAACACAACACAATAATTATTATTGACAGTTTTTATTTGACGTTCTTATCACCGACTGTCAATATGCCAATTCAATTTGCTGCCAATAAAACCCGCTATATGGTATTGTTAAAAATTAAAGTTAGATAAATGTTGAGACACATGATTGTAAATAACATGATAAATAACTAATATTTAAGCAATGGCATTCTTCTTGTCCATTAGAATGTAGCATTGAGAAGTCAGTTACAAAAGATAAAATGGATCCAACATATCTGGTATGGCAGCAGAACTGGACATAGAGTCTCTATGACAGTAACATTATGTATACAGATATTTCATGTAACTTGGACTCATTAAAAACATTATATCAGTTCACATTCTTTGTTGATTATTTTCTTCTAATTGATCAGTGGGCTTGGTCACAGAATTATAAGCTAACTAGCAAACCAGGTTGGTACAATAAGTTGAAAGGACTACATAATATTGTCAGCTGTTGACAGGTATTAATGCTGATCAAAAACCGTCACTGAAGTTATATAAATCTGCTTTATCTCTAATTGTTTAATTGTTTCAGTCAATATTGTTTTTGACATTACATTACGAAGATGAAGCTGTTATACTTGTTGTTAACAATTTTGGATGTAAAATAGATTAAGTACTGTAATATTTTAATGTAATTAGAAAACTTTTAATTAATTGTTAATAAGATCAATTAAAAATCCAATAATGTTGGTCACGCGTGGTGAGGTTTTCCCGCCAAATTGTCACGAGTTGGTGCCTTGTGTTTGTCGAAATGAAGTATGACAGAGATGTCTTGAAAACATAAAAGGACTCCATTTTGCAAGCTTATATTAGTGTACAGACCCCCGTGGGTCTTCGTCGCTACGACTCGTCTCTTCGTTCTCCACTTCGACTCTCTTCACGACTCGTCTCTTCGTTCGTCGTTGGATCTCTCCTCTTCGCTGGACATCATTTCATTCAGTTATGATCATCCTTTTCATTTTCTTTTCTGTTATTTTTTATTTTTTTATTTCTTGTTCTTTTTAATTTTTGTTTTTATCAATCAGTTCACTAATTGACTTTTCTCTTCGTTTCTACAGGACTCTATTTGGAAGTTGTCTGATGTTCTCTGATGTTTTTGACTGTTCTCTGACGTTCTCTGATGTTTAGACTGTTCTCTGACGTTCTCTGGTGTTTTGACTGTTCTCTGGATGTAAAAGATGAGTCGCCCTCCTGCCTGGTCTCTTCTGTCTTCTTCCTTCAAGCCTTCTTTCCTCTTCTTTTTATTTTTATTTATTTTTTTTATTTTGGGCTATCCAGCCTATACATTATACACACACTCATACAAATCCTATTAATCATCTTCCCCCTGCCGCCTGGCGGCCTTCAAAAAAAAATTTTTTTTAATATCCAAGGCCGCCAGGTGGCGGGGGGAAGCTCTGATCTTCTAGGATGCGTGTGTGTGTGCTGTGTGTGTGTAGGTTGGTGGTCCCTTTTCACTTCCTCTGTCTCTCTTCACTCTCTATCCATTCATTGTCACTATCAGTTCATAACTACTCTCTTTTTCTTTCCCTGCAGGAGCAGCACTGGTGAGAAAGGTGAGCTGTCTCTCCATCCATCCATCCACTTTCATCCATTTTTTAGTAATACAGTTGTTATTCTTCTCTTTCTCCCTCTATGTTCTCAACTTGTGGACTGACTGGACTCTTGGGAACTCTCTATCTTCTCTTTTCTACAATTGCTGGATTGGAGACCTTCACTGGACTTCTTGGGAACTCTTCCACTACAGAGACTGTCTTATTTTTATTTTTAGTTGTTATTTTTTGTTTTATTTTTAGTTGTTATTTTTACGTTTATTTTGTATATGTATTCATTTTTCAAAAACATTTTTCACTAAAATTTGTCAAAAGTCAATCTTAAATTTAGTTTTAAAAATATTTAAGACTTTCTTTGAAAAATGGCTAGTTTAGAATTTAATTTCTATGTTTCAACTACAATCAGTTTACTTACAATTGTTGTTGTATATTACAATCTTACTAAATTTCTATTAATTTTTATAACTATAATATTATGGATTTTTTATAATAGTATTTGTTCTACTTTTTTATTCCTTAAGTTTGGTAAGAAAATACTTCTTTAGTTTGTATCAGATTATATTAATTTTTACATTAATTTTAATCAATAGATTTTACAAAAAATAATGAAAAATCTACAAGAATTGATTATCTTGTTAGGCGTGTGCTGATGATTGACATTTTCCCGCCATAATGGTGGTCACGCGTTCTTTTGCTAATTGTGAGCACGTGCTGATGATGTTTTCACACCTGATGAATATGGCTTAATTTCTGTTTCACTGTTTAATTTAATCAAATTATTTTTAATTCTTTTAAATTGTTTGTCAACAATTTAAGAAGTTTAAAGTTCAGTGTTTATCAATACAGACAATTTGTATTTCCCTTTTTTTAATTGTAGATATGATCGAAACTTTATAGCATTAAATATGTGCCATGACTACTGTGTAACATTAAATGGACAATTTAGGATACAATTTGTGTGATACTTGTCTGTGTCTATTACATAACTATTAGCAAACAAATTATTCTTTTTAAAATGAAAAACAAAACTGACAGTGGATAGTATAGGATGTCAATAAACAACATTTAAAATGCACACCTAAAATCAATTGAGTAGTTATACAGTTATATTGGACTGGCTTACCTTTGGACCTAGGTACTTGATCAACAATTTGAAAATGTAAATTTAATAATAATACATGAGATATCTCTATCATAATTGATATTTGTTTAAAATAATGCTGTAATACACAAATAGTAGTTTATGTGAAAGAATCATCTTAAGTGTGATTTTAAAAGTGCAGATATTTTAGGTTAAATTAGGAGGTATAACTGGTTTGTCTTGATCTGTAGAACTGGTTTCATTGAGATTCCACAGATATTCTGAAAAAAAGAAGAAATTATAACATTTTCTTCAACTATAGTTTATTTGGTGGTCTAGTTTTAATAACAATGTCTTATTGAATATTTGTATAATTCAAAACATTTTACTCTCATAATAATATATTCTGAACTAAGAACATTGTTTATATTGAACTCTCCTCAGTGTCCTGATCCAGTTCATGCTAATGTCTCAAACTGTCTAATACAGAGACACTCACAATTTCAAAACATGTATTTGATATAGGCACTTTAATACCTTATTTTTTTTGGGAATATATCCTTTACTCTCAAGTTCATACATGAACTAGACCACACCACTACTTACATATACATGTACTTACTTTATAATCTATCTTTACAAGTGTCCATCCAGCCAAGAACCAGCTAAGACAAATGCTTCTTGTTACATTAAGCGCTAACCAAGCAGTCAGTCGAGTGCTTTGTTGACCATTAGTAATGTAGTGGAGATCACAGACTGTTATGAAAGTTGTAATTTAAGGAGAACTATTTGTATCAGTCAATATATCAAGACTATAGAAAAGAAGAAAGGAAGTTATGGAATTAAAATTTAAGGAAACTCTATTTCAGGTTCTTCTAAGCTGTCCACTATAAGGACACTCATTGATAAAACCAAACTACTAGTGTTCTACCTATATTATGATAGTATATGGTTGACTGTGTGATATAATGAGATATTCACATACCATAAATTAAGTTGCTTAGTAAACAGTGTAGTTCTCTCATCTAAAAATGCTTTGTTGTTGCTTCCAATTAAGCTAGAACAAACAATATTAAAGCTAGAGAGGACAGACTAGAGGTAAATAGAAGATATTGATAGACAAACAATGTTCTATAATAGACAAAATATAATGTGCAAAATAAAATGATTATATAGAGAAGATACCTGATGATAGAGCCATCTCAGAGTAAGTGACAATATTTAATAATACAGCCCTTGTTGGTCTGGCAATATCAAATCTGAAGAATAATTCATTGTCATCATGTGACTAAAGAATGATAATGTTCTAATAATGTCACATGTCCACTGGTTTATTGACTGATTGAATAAGCCACTGCAGTATCCTAGAGAGAAATATCTTATGATAAAAGGATCAAACAATAATATATGTCAATTATCTGATAGAGTAATGATGTATAGAGACAGATAATAAATGTTATAGTAGATACATGAATTGATGGATAGAGATGTATAGTAGATGGATAGATATAGATGACTATGTGGGACATTAGATAGATGTATTAATAGTAATACCTACCTGCCAGTAGTCCATGTCCAATTATTGTAGTAGTTCTAATAAACATATGAACAGTCTATACCAATATAGAGTAAGTAACACATAGTAATAGAAGAACTAGTAATATCTCCTCCATTAAATGGACTATCAGTGTCTTTATCTCTGCCTTCTTTCTGTGTTAAATGAATGAAACCAGTATGTGCCTTAGATTATAATACTGAACTAAACAAAGGAGTTAATGATTTATTTGGAAGAGGTATTGAGGATTTGATAGGATTGAGGCAAGCTTGTAATATTTTCTAGTAAAGCTTGTCCATCTGGTTTATTGTGGAACCAGCTGTATCATCTAAATCAGTTGAAAAAGTTATATACTTTTCATAAACTGACAATTGCTCGGTAATTGATACACATATTAGAATGTGTCATTACAATAATATTATACAGTAGCTGTTAGAAAGTCCATACTTTGCCATTTTATGTGACCTGGATAAGTTCAAAATATGATATACTATGGGACAATAGACACAACTGCTTTTATACTGAGTGGGTGTGTCAGGTCACTAGTAGTGTAATTATTTTATTACATACAATTATAGTTACTGTTAGTGTCTTCATTTCTAGTGTCACTTCTTTTAGATTTCTACTTTCTTCTCATTATTTTCACACCTATGGTAGAGGTTATAATTGCCATGGTCACTGCTCCATCGTCAAACTGGAACTTCCTGGCACATCAACAGGAGATGGCAGATGTAGATCAGATATAGCTAGAGGAGGCCGTGTATTAAAGGTAGAATCAGAGAAATCCATTAAACCACGAGGATTAGCTTTGTTGGTGAGTATTAATTAGGAAATGTATCCATAGCAATTAATTAGTAGGTGGGACCAAACTAGTTTAAACTCAATTTTGATCTGATATTCGAACTAATTTTTGCTGTATCTACTTTCAAGGTGGAGGCTGAAAACATTAAAGAACTAGTTGAAAAGTTAGGGAAAAGGTGACTAGATTCATAGCCCTCTCATAAGTGCATCTTTGTTGTTTTGAAGAAAAGCATAGATTAGCGGGTACTGCTTGCCGTGTTTGAATGCATGCATGGTGAATATTTGGTAAAACAATTTAGGACAAGTCTGAAAAGTACCGTCTACATAAATTGTATCTGAATCACATAGTAGCTCAATATTTTTGTCTGTTCCAAGTATTATTAGCTCCAATCAGATAGGAGGAGTTATTAAAAACATTATATGTAGTAGAAGATATGAAGTGATGTGTGGTTATATAGTTTGTGAAATAATACATTAAAAATAGATTAAATGTTAAATGAGTGAGAACACAAATTACTTCCACATGTAGTAAATGATGGAGAGATAAGTATTTTTAGTAATGATGGACAGATTATAAATGGACAGAATGATTTGTTTATAAAATAGACAGATAGATATTTTATCATATTAATTATGAATGAATTGTTCTAACTAATAAACATATATTTGATCAATGTGGTCCTCATCTGTTTAATTGATTTGTAAGCAGATCTGGTTCTGCAAACTCTTATGTAAAATTAGTATACTCTAGTATACTTCAGTATTTTTTTCTTTATAGATGGTGCTGCTCTTGTAACAATAAAAGAAGGAGAGGACATTGTTGATGGCCATAGAGAATCCAAGCCTGAAGCTTGTATAGACATGTAGTAACTGTTTTCAGCTTTTCACAGATGAGAGCAGGAAGCAAAAAATGGTTCATTACCAGCCGTACAATTTGTAAGGTCTGTTACAACTGATGCCTCTTCTACTGAAGGTATATGAAACAAATATCAGAATCACATGATTTATTTGTAAACATTATTTACACATTTTAATTAGCAAATATTCATAATTCATATTACAAACTAACATATTATCATTTCAATCATACATTTGCACTATTATAATTTATATAATTGCTTTGGTCACTAAACCATACATGATACTGAGGTATAATGTTACTGTAAAGCTATATTTCAGACCATATTCGACACGATAGATATTAGCTAGTAGTAGAGTCCATATTGCACACACAGTAAAAACCAAATGAGTGATCTGCTGTGGATGGACATATGTAACTGGTAACTGTCCTGTCACTTGTGTCATAGATTATGACATACAATGTATAAGTGAATATAGACACTACCTCTTACACTCAGTACCATCCTATGGAGGTCTAATGACAATCTCTGTGATATAAAAATTGACATAAAATCATTAGTAGTCAAGTCTAGTATAGATATCAGACTAGTATTATCAGATTTAGAGAGGGGGACTCATAATAACCATTCCTCTTAAAATAAATAAAGCAATGTTACTGTTTTCAATTGCAGAGTCTAACCAGATCCAAAGCAGAGTTAAAGTCTACTTGTCAAAGTAATTATAATTAAATACATTTACGTCTGCATAAGGAGTCTGAAGGTAGCCCCTGTAGTTGGAAAGGATTGAACCCCACCCAAATCGTGTAATGACGTCAGGATGATCACGATATTCAAGTGTGTCAAGTTGTTTTAATGTGGGCGTGTCTTCCTCGCCCAGCAATAAGACCATTTCTTAATTTTTTAGTACATTTCCTCTTATTGCTAGCTATGGAGAATTTGAATGTAAACGACAATATGATATTCAAGTGTGTCAAGTTAGTGCAAATACTATCGTCAGTTGTTTTGATGTGGGCGTGTCTTCCTCGCCCAGCAATAAGACCATTTCTTCATTTTTAGTATATTTCCTCTTATTATTGGCTATGGAGACTTTGAATGTAAGTAACAATATGATATTCAAGTGTGTCAAGTTAGTACAAATACTATTGTCAGTTGTTTTGATGTAGGTGTGTCTTTAAATAAGACCATTTGTTCATTTTTTAGTACATTTCCTTTTAATGCTGGTTATTATGACTTCAAATGTAAACTATTGTAATGATGTATATTAAGAAATCACATTGAATGATGGTGTCATCTTTGTATATGACAAACCATTATGATTTCGTATTTGTATATAAGAATGTTAAACTTATCACTGTGAGGTGAACTTAAACTACCTGTTTCAATTCAGTAATAAATTCATGTAAATATTTATAATAACCTAACTTTTTTAGACTTGTATGCAAAACAATCTAGTATAAGGAATTAAGGACAAGTTTTGCTGGACGCCAGTGACTGTGATGCTAGTTTTATTGATTATTTATGCTAACAATTTCATGCTAAAAATTTTGTTCTTAAAATATAAGAAGTAATTTATTAGAATTTATTAAACAAAGTATTTTGAAAGAAATTAATTAGCTATCATTTATAATATATTAACTAAACGGATGGAACGTTCTGTTCTACACACAATGTTGTTGTAAGTTTTCAGTATACAGCAAGCAGCAACTGCAGCTCCACCCTATCAAAAATACTTGAAACCACAAATATTTAATAAGGCGTGGTTATCTAGTACCTGAGGAATTTGCTGCTAACTTCAACAGAGATAGAGAAGCGGTACACCAGTGACTAAGTTGGTAAGTAATATAAAGTAGAAGTTAATTAGTAGTATTGTATGTAGATAATATGAGTCATGGGTCATGTTAACACTTGCAGTACTACAGTGTTTACTTGTTGACTACATACACGAGATATGTTACTTCTTATGACATTTGATTGAAGAGGAAGTACATTCTTTTCTATGACTTAGTGTATTTCTAGCTAGTTCTGGTAACAAGAGAGTATTTCAGACAATTACAAAGATAGAAGAGTTTAGGCTGTGTAAACACAAGCTATGTTCATTTGTTTTTGGAGTTCCAACTTTTTAACTCTCTATGATTGAAAATAATCTCTTTATTTGTTTCAATGTTTAAGATATTGTACTTGAGAAGATGTTGACATGATCATGTTGTATATGATTGTACAATGACAATAAATGAAGATGATACAGTTTATTGTCTTTGTTATATAAAGTGATATATATAATACATTATAGTATAACTGATATTTGTACATTGATATCTAATGTTCTATTATAGAACTAGATCAAGTTAACAGTACCAGCCAAGGGCTGCCAGCCCCTCCTGGCAATGGCAACACAACTATCAGAAGAAAAGCAATTGGATATTGTAAGTATATTATTAACTAATCCAGTATACTACATGTGTTAGTGTACAATCAATACATTACATATTATTATTAAGTATGGTATGGTTTATATGTAGAGAAAGACATGACAAAATGGCTGTCACACTCAATCTATTACAGTATATTGTTAATGTTCCCTCATCAATTTATTTCAGCATCACTTGCCATTATTGAATATTTTACAGGTAATAAGTTCTTTGATAATGTTATAAAGTATTACTAATAAAGTGGAGAACTGGGAACTAGCTAAACAGTCAAATTGTTTCTCTTAATTCTTGTACTTCTTTTTACATAAATAGAAAGATTACTTGGAAATAGACTACACAGCTTCTTCATAACTCAAATTGTTCATTAAGTGATAGTTTATTACAAGCTATAGACTTTAGTTGAGTGACATTATATCTGATTATCTGTGATAATTATTCACACTATTAATATTCATTAGTTTACAACTAATCATGTTTATTATCACATGATAAATACTATTAGTTATGTAAACAATGGTTGTATCTACTATCATTCTATGGACCTGTCTCTATGTGTTCATAGTAGTCACTTTAATACTTGAATAATGTCCAGTTATTACCATTACTAGATCTTATCACATATCAAATAAATATTAGCAACAAAAGAATGTAAAGAAGATCATTCATTGAACTGTTTATTATTACTAGTGTGGTCTTGTATTTGTAGTATAGTCTAATTGTCTCTGTTAGTTATATACATAATACTAATTACATCATGTTCTTTTTATATAAATAGTGTCACTTTGTATTGTGTAGTTGACCTGTCCTATAGTTTTATTAGTCTCATATAATACATGTAGTTGTGTGTGATTTACTAGTTTTAAATGTAATGACTTGTTTTATTATTATATAGGACAGAGAACTTTGGAGATCTGCTAGAAATGGACATTTAGAAAAAGTCCAACAAGCCCTTCAGAAAGGAGCAAACTTGAAATATTGTGAATTGGTAAGATCCTACTAATTTCCCTTTAACCTACTGTTATTATTTGTGTCTACTAACTTAAGTAATTAATTCAAATTATGTAGATTTAATGAGTATTAATTCATTTTAGCCACACCTAAATATTAATTAAAAACTTCAACATTTACACAATTTATTAATTATTATTCTACTTGTTAAAGTTACTGAATTAGTATCTACAATTAATAACATACATGATCTTTACATGTAGTATTTTAATATTGTCTTATAATTTAATTGAATGAAACCCATTATATTGTGTGATAGTAATGTCTTAATTAATGATACATGTCAATGTAAAGTAATAGCTTGTATTATGTATACACAGATATAGAATTGGATTTTATTTCATATATTAAAATATATTTGTTTATTATATAGGATGTTTATGGTGATTATTTTATACTAGTAACACCTCACACTATAGCTTATATCAATGGTCATAACACAATAGTCCAGTTCTTAGAAAATGCAGGTGCTACTCCTGATTATGTAAGTGTATACATGTATGTAGTTGAGGTCAATATTTAGTATAACTCAAGTCTTTGATTGTTACATTGATATTATCTACATGTACATACTTACATTAAAATGTCTCCTATTTAATGCCCAAGTCGTTATACACATAACAATACATTTAATGGATAATTATTATGACCTTTACCGATATAATTGTTGTGTACCTATGTTCTGTTTATCTCCACACTACCTTTCTTTTAATATTAGTTTCTATAGCTAGTAACTATCATTAAATCATTAGATTAAAACATATCATATAACACTAAGATACAACAGTGTTACCAATTGACTTCATATAACATTTACAATTACATTAATTAAAGTCAAGATATATTACTGAGTGTCTTAGCACTAGGTAAATATTTGTATATCTGTCATGTTTAGGTATGTAATTAATTGGTTTCAGAACTTGTAACCACGGGAATGTTTATTTCATGATTAATAAAATTCAATAGACCTTATGTAAAGGTTAACGCCCACTTGAAGAGGTTGTAAAATGGTTTAGTGAGTTGATTTTAGTATTTCATATTTACCAGGCTTCTATTTGGTCTTTAGTTTGTTTATCAATTTGTTAAGACTTTTTTGAGAAGAAGATGAACTAGACTGAATGTATTTCTAATTTTCTATACTCTGTCCGAGTTGAGTTGAGCCACCCAGACATGTAAATAACTTTGCCGTTTTACGTGCTATCCACATGGAACTTGCACCAATCAATTCAGCTCACAAACACTCATTTTATATATAAAATTTGGCTGTCTAGTGCTACGAGAAAGTAGCAAACTAAAAAATTCTATACATTTTCAATGGCATACCTTCAGCATACTTCAAATTACACACCTTCGAGGGTATAACAAAAATCACTTTTCACCTTTAGAAGTCAGAAACAAAGAAGAAAGACTAAGAATATCTAGAACTATTTGTCATCAGAACTATCAGTAGCCTCTTGATGCTGGTACATGAAACTCCTGTGGCATCAGAGGTTCGTTTAAGAGGTCCTTGAGTCTGTTGAGGCCTGCTGACTTCCTTGAAATAGCCATAGACATTCGCAACAACCTCCTTTGTTTGTGATTTAGTCTTTTTTACTCTGCATTTTCACGACCATGAGAGAAAACGTGGTTTGTTCGCATGACATTCACGTCAACAAACAATGAATAATATTAAAATGTACTCAGCGCTAATTGCACTTGATTAGGTGAGAAAATACCTCACCTTACATTCCATGCATACAACACCTTTTTATTAATAAAAGGCCCAACTCAACTCGGACAGAGTATAAACAATGACTAAATTGTCTTTGACTAGCTATCCATTTTAACTCTATGGTATCACTGTAAATCTTCCGTCATAAAGTAGATCTTTATCTATCTATTTGTGAATGTTAGTATTAATGTCTTGAAATTATTTCAGATAAATAAAGTGTACTTTAATATGTTGGATATAGTTATATAACACTGTACATGGTCATGTACTTTATACATAGTTAATAATGGAGCTTCTGGTTGATGAAATCTGGGTCATGTGACATTTATGTACATGTGTATTCCTAGTATATACTGTTGTATTTATTATAATGTACATTATCTGTATTTACTTATTGTGATTTCTTAGGATGAAATATTGTTAGCAGCTGCTATGTTTGGACTAGTAGATATAGTGAAAGAAGCTTTAAAGAAGAATGCTAATGTGAATGCTAAAGACCAAGATTATGTAAGTTATATCTTATTGTAATAAATGACTCTTTCCTAGTAAAGGATAACTCATTAATTTCACAATTATAAGTTTATTTAAAAACAATATAATATTTTCATGAGAAGTCAGATATACAAGATTTAATGTTTGAATAATATTTTTTATCATAAAATATTCAAAACTTAATTAGCTATACTGTATATGTATAACATTGTAATATAGGAATTAATATGATGATGAAAACGCTAGGACATTGAAATAGTTTGTGTGTAGATACCAACAATTGAAAACCAAAGTATGATACTCAAAGCCACAGTACATAATAAGAATCCACAATGTATAGTTTGACTTCTATGTTATGAACTTACTATATCTAGATACCACAATGTTGTTGTGTTGTTGTAATGGACAAGGAATTAGACTAATTCTGTCATCAACAAAGTCACTACTTCATCTCTTTACACATATATTTTTAAACTGTTACTAACTCTATAGTATGATGTTCAACATTGCTGTGATATCTTCACTATACTATAACTGATTACCAGACTTAGTTATATTCTCTTACTGTAGTATTTTAAATATTGCAGTAGTCATATTTTCATTCACATTCTTTGCTGTTTTATTATTAGGATAATAATACAGCTTTGCATGTAGCCTCATTTAATGGTCATACTGAGACAGTCCAATTTCTGCTACAGTCAAATGCAAATCCTAACATTTATAACGAGGTCAGTGTGTATTGTATATAGTTTATATTTCATTTATTATCTCTACTACATGTACATATATGTACTACTACCTTTCTAGTAGGACAGGATATAGATCAAAGCCAATGTAATGAATACAATTAAGTTAACCTTTTCATGACATGTAATTAATTTTCAATGTGATTTGTGTGGGTGGGACAAAGTAGCTCTCATTTGTTGTTTGATATATAACAATTACTAATATGACTGGAAAATATAATAAACCTAATATGTAAAACAATATATAAAATATTAATGTGTTCTTACATGAAATAAACCTGATCAGTCCTAAGATTGTTTTGGACCATGTGTGTATGTATATTTCTATATATGTCCACTTTAACAAGTTTAATCTATTATTATTATTAAACAATTTATTTCCTTTTTTAGTGGGGACATAGTCCACTTCATCTAGCATACTGGTATGGTCATGATAACATTGTTAAGATCTTATGTTCTTTTGGAGGAGATATGGACCAAGTTAGAAATGTAAGTGATAAATGTAATAATATATTTACTGTATATGATGACACGGACATAGTGATCTTATATGTTATGATATATTATAAACATGACCTAATTATATGTGGGTACATGTTACAGTTATAATATATTATTTATTTTAACAGGATGACTTACTTTTGACTTCAGCTGAAAATGGTGATATAGAAAATGTAACTCTAGCACTTACATCAGGTGCTAATGTTAATGCTCATCATGGTCATTCTAATAAGGTTAGTACACTGATTAAATAGTAATAAATTACTGTTGTTTGTTAATATTTACTGTTTAAAGTAATACCGTATACTGGGATTTATTAGCGACGATAAAATTTAGCGGAATTGTAAAATTTATAATTGGCAAAATTAAATTTGACAAATTTAGCACATGTCTTGTTACCACACCCACTTTAGCCATTCAGCCACGATATTTCACGTGTACAAATAAAAAATGTGGGTTTGGCAACTGCGTAAAAAAATTTGACAGTTATTTATTTGGCACTTTTTTGAAAATCACCAATTCGCCAAATTTTATCGGTCACCAATAAATTACAGTATAGGGTATATTCTATAACAAAGGAGATCAATTACAAGCATTTAAGAGATTTAGCCCCACCCACTCTTATAGACATTGTTCATCTAGAAAGCGGTTTAATCTCTCTTTTCCTATTTCCATAAGACTTCTCCATCATTTTACTTTATTGATATTGTCATACAATGTTAATGAAGAATGAATTATTTAACACACAACTTTAATTAATAGACTATTTTGACATTTTGCCACACTTCCTACTAGCCTTGTACTATTAGTATAACTTTTTTTTTAAATTTAACTACATGTAACAACTGCCAATGTAGTTAGCAACAAATGAATTTAATTTACTCTTTTTATCAGTAATTCAACCTGAGCATGTCAACAATAAAATTAATACTTGTGTACTTCCTCTAGTATCATCATACAGCTCTACATTATGCGTCACAAGGAGGTTACTATGATATCGTACAACTATTATTAAAGTCAAGTGCAGATCCCAACATTTGTAACAAGGTCAGTGTATATTATTTGTAGAGATTACTACATGTTACTAGATTTAAATCAGTATTTAATAGATATAGAATGTTATGGGTGTGGCTGTTAGTAATTTATACATTGACCTGTTGTTCAAATTTTTGTTAGTAAAGGATTAACAAAGATAGTCAGTGTCAGGTATCAGTAGGTGTGGTCTGTTATAATAGTAGTACATATAGTTGGAAACATCTTGGTATTCACAGAGGTCCCACTAGTATGTTATACCATTTGTATCAAACTGTTCTGATGATTGTAGACATTGTATCATTAACATTACACTGTACTTTTATACTGTTATTGGACTTGCAGGCAAAGCTTGAATACCAAATCCTTGAGCATAGGAAAAACATCTAGTAGTAAGGCATTTTAATTTTAATTTTGAGATAGGAGATGTACCATTCACTAGACGTATAAATCAGGTCCAAACTTGAAGTTATCTGTTTCCTAGAGGTGTGATTAAATGATGGTATAGCTATTAGTATCTTATCTGGAGCTGTCCTTAAGACATCTAAATTACCTATGGTTACTAATATAACTAGACCCTTCCCATTAAAAAGTTAAACATTAACATTGATGGCATACTTGAGATATATCGCAATTGGTTGCCAACAGCTTAAGATTATTGAAGAATAATGTCTCTTCTCATAGAAGGACTAGCACTATATTGCATATCAGTGGGTGTGGTTTATAAAAATATGAGGTAATATTACAATAATCAATCAGGACAGGAAACTATTTGTTAGTTATTATACAAAATGACTTTATGATTACATTTAAAATGGTCACTTTATTTTATATTAGCAATAACAAACATATAACTTTCATAATATATTACAATGAAATCTCCATAGAACATCTTCTCATTGGTTATAATACTTAGAAACCCTATACCTTTTAAATGTACTTATAAAGTCAAGTTTAAATATTTATATCATGTTAATAAAATTGATAATTATTATAAGTGTGGTAGTTATGATAGGTTTGTGACCTAAATGACCTAGGTTATTATTGATGGCAATGTTTATAATAAACTGACACTCATTTAATATCTTAGATAGTTTCTATGCCTTTTTATGTCCCTGTCATTGGTCAGGTTTGACATGATAATACAATAGCTATGATTATCTGTATTGATGACTGTTATATTGACTATATAGTTTATTGTATGATAGTTCCTGTGCTTTTTGTAATTGAATAACTTTTCCTCTTATATTTTCTAGCTTAGACAAACAGCAACACATCTTGCAGCACGAGAGGGTCATGTTGATGTTCTAAAGTTATTAATTGAAGAGGGACAAACTGACATAAATGCTACAGACATAGTAAGTTATATTATAGTTACTATGAGCTATTCCTTTGAAGTATGACATTTAATATTGTCTTCAATATTGATATTAACCTCACTCATATCCAGACTGTCCAATATTTTGATAACATGTTTTTGACAAAAGATGTTCCAAGAACAATAATCAAAAATCAAATTTTGATATTTGCCTACAATGTGTCAAACATAATCTGTTGTCATTATATCAATCAATGACAATACTTATTAATAATCAATTAATTAATAGTCATGAATAATTAATACACAAAATTTAGCATACTTTATGTGACCTTTGTTGTGTGCTTCTTGGTGTAACTTGTACCATAATGATGACATCACTAACCTTGTACTATTAGTATAACTTTTTGCCAAATTCAATTTTATCAAAAGACTATTATTATATTTGTAAACTAGTAGATTTGTATTTATTGATATAATCTTGTCTTTGGTAAATGATATTCATGGTCAGTGAATGTCAATCCACAAATGACATGAACATTTCTATTATTAAATTCTATGGACCTAACCTTTAAAGTCTACTTAGTTTGTGGACTATCAATATTCACAGAGGTACCACTAGATTTGTAAAACTAGTACAAACTTGTTATCTTGTTATTACTAAGAGGTGTGGTTAGAAAATGTTGTGGTTAATATTATTAAGAAAAAGTAGACATATTTAAAACTACTAAAAGATGTGTATAAGATGTCTAGAGTAGTGTGAAGGTGAATAAGATCAAAGACAAAGTTAGAACCTAAGTATATAGAAATTGTGTTAGAAATAATAAAGTTTACTCTATCAGGAACAGAGTAAAGATAGATATCAAAGTCACATTTGTTATTAAATCTAGTATATGACTGTGTGAGGAAAACCCTGCATATCCACATATTAATTTAACATTAATTATCTATTGTGTCTTCATGTCCTACTTGTTACTAGATTTAAATCAGTATTTAATAGATATAGAATGTAGTTCATTTTATTATTGGTATATATTATAATATTCTATAAAATTTAATACTATTATAATCATCAATAAAATATAATACTTATGTACTTCCTCTAGAATCAGCAAACAGCTCTACATTATGCGTCAAAAGGAGGTTACTGTGATGTCGTACAACTATTGTTAAACTCCAATGCAGATTCCAACATTTGTGGCCTGGTCAGTATATATCATTTGTTGAGATTATCGTAGTTCCCTGAGTAAGCGTCCATGGGTGCTTACAGTTCATTTGCAATTTGAAAGGGGTTGGCGCTTACACGCGATTTTTCAAAAACGGCTTCTAGTAAGCGCCCACTTATAAATAATTAATTATTCACCATGAAGTTGAAGCTGTCTACATCATACATTCCGTATGTATGATGTAAAAGTTGAAGCTGTCGAGGCTCTGAGAACTTACCCAGAGCGTAATGTATCTGTTATAGCAAAGAAGTATAGTATAGACAGAAAGCATATTAGAGAATGGGATAAGCAGTTTGACAAGCTTCTCGATTCACAATAACGATATGCTGTACAGTCAAGGACAAAAGAAGATCCTCCATTGAGCAAGGTGGTTTAGAAGTGCCTAATGATCTGACCTTTTCAATTCCAAACGGAAGAAAAGACAACAAAACTATAATGTCTAAACTTAGAAAATTGCTAGCCTAACTTATTTCTCTTTGCTCAACATGTGATAATAACCACAAATCTAAAAGGGTAGGGATGGGGGTGGGGACTTGCACGGGGAATTGACATTTTCCTTTAAGGACAAAATTAAGGTGGTGGGCGCTTGCTCGGGGAACTACAGTACTACATGTTACTAGATTTAAATCAGTATTTAATAGATATAGAATATTAATGGTGTGGTTGTTAATAATTTCTACATTGACCTGTTGTTCAAAGTTTTGTTAGTAAAGGATTAACAAAGATAGTCAGTGTCAGGTATCAGTAGGTTTGGTCTGTTATAATAGTAGTACATATAGTTGGCAATGATCTTGGTATTCACAAAGGTCCCACTAATATGGTGTGTACATGTCATTTGTACCCAAAGCCTAAACCCTAAACAAGTGAACATAAGAAGAATAGCCAATAGTGAACCATTCTATTTTAATTTTGAGATAGGCCATACTCTAGACATGTAAATCAGGTACAAGGACGTTATCTGGATGTTACCAAGAGGTGTGGTTAAAAATGGTCCAGCTATTAATAATACTGGTAGTTATTAATTAATCGTGGAGGTTACATATTGTGGTTAAATCACTAAACCAATTAATCGCCCATCACTACTATAGTCCCTGTTGTTTCTTATGATTAAACTTTTATAAATTAATTAATATATCTGTGGTAGTTGTAGTTTGTTATTTTCATTACATGTACTTCATAGTGACAATAAGAAGAATGGAGCATACATTATGGATATTGAATAAGCTTATATCATCCATGGATATATGTTACTCACTAGATGTTGAACTCCCTATATCATGATTATGTTAACATGTAATAGACATTGCTATTATAATAAATAAAAATGCACTAAAATGCTTAACCTCGCTGCGGTGCCCAGTGTAAACCTATACTGCAGAGTGTATGTAACATGTACATTTAAGATTGGACAAGGTGTGGTCAAATTATTGATGGGATCACGTGATGCACATTACAAACTGTTGTTTGAAGACTCAACATTTCTCTTCAATCAAAGGGAAAAAAGCTTTGTCGTTTACTGGGTACTTTGCACTCTGATTGACATGTCTGTGAAGCTGTAACTGAGTAAGTAATAGTATCATTCAATTGCCAAGCAAGATTAAGTGCTAGATTCGTGATGAATGTTTCTCTGAGCCTTTACATGATGCTTTAAAATGTTTCAATATTTCATATACAAAATTTATTGTAACTTGAAAATGAAGCGTTCTTTGGAAACGTCCTGTAGTTCAAATATAAATCAATATATTATCTATTAGTTGCAGTGTTTTCAGTGCTTTGAGATGTTTCTTGAATGCGTTACTTCACTCCAAGTCCATGTACAATCCTGAAAAACTTCAGAACTTTTCTAACGATTGCTTCGACCAATGGCCTTCTGTCTTGCTGATCCGTAGTCCTCTAAGATTCTCTACAGCATACTACAAAATCTCCACATTAAGTTTTTTACTTTTCAAGAAATGACACTTGACCTCTGCAGCCTGAAGATTCTTTTGCGAGTTTTAAGCTTTCGCTTTCTTTGACGATGTTCTTGATACTACTGTTGTAAAGTCCACACATATTTCTATTCGTTGCTAAACGTCGGTAGCTCCTAACGCTTCGCTTGCCAAGTTATAGCAGTTAAAAAAAAACAGACAGTGCAGACACACACACACAAACACACACACACACTGACAGACTACAGTACCCTTGCTTTGCGCCCACGCACAGCGAGGTTAATAAACTTGTGGTTACATTGAGAATACACAGTTACTCCTTAATTCTGATAGACAAAGAGTAATGTCATGGAACAATGTGTCTTATCTGGACCTGTCCTTAACACATCTAAATTGCCTATGGTTACTAATATAACTAGACCCCTCCCCTTAAAATATTAAACCTTATTGTTGATGGCATACTTAAGATATATCGCAATTGGTTGCCAACAGCTTAAGATTATTGAAGAATAATCTCTCTTCTCATAGAAGGACTAGCTCTATATTGCATATCAGTGGGTGTGGTTTATAAAATAATAAAGTAATATTACAATAATCTTCAGGACAGGAAACTATTTGTTAGTTATTATACAAAATGACTTATGATTACATTTAAAATGGTAACTTCATTTTATATTAGCAATAACAAACATATAACTTTCATAATATATTACAATGAAATCTCCATAGAACATCTTCTCATTGGTTATAATACTTAGAAACCCTATACCTTTTAAATGTACTTATAAAGTCAAGTTTAAATATTTATATCATGTTAATAGAATTGATAATCATTATATAAGTGTGGTAGTTATGATAAGTTTGTGAACTAAATGACCTAGTTTATTATTGATGACAATGTTTATAGTAAACTGACACTCATTTTAATATCTTAGATAGTTTCTATGCCTTTTTATGTCCCTGTCATTGGTCAGGTTTGACATGATAATACAATAGCTATGATTATCTGTATTGATGACTGTTATATTGACTATATAGTTTATTGTATGATAGTTCCTGTGCTTTTTGTAATTGAATAACTTTTCCTCTTTTGTTTTCTAGAATGGACAAACAGCAGCACATTATGTAGCAGAGGAGGGTCATGTTGATGTTCTAAAGTTATTAATTGAAGAGGGACAAACTGACATAAATGCTACAGATAATGTAAGTTATATTATAGTTACTTATGAGCTATTCCTTTGAAGTATGACATTTAATATTTAACAATAATCAAATAACAAATTTTTATATTTGCCTACAATGTGTCAAACATAACCTGTTGTCATTACATCAATCAATGGCAATATTTATCAATAATCAATTAATTAATAGTCATGAATAATTCATACACAATTTAGCATGCTCTATGTGACCTTTATTGTGTGCTTCTTGGTGTAACTTGTACCATAATGATGACATCATTATATGTCATGTGTTGATAGTGGTAGTATGAATGTATGGTTTAGTTTTTTTTGAGTTTAGAAGGTTAAGGCTTTAGGGTGCTTCTTGGTAACTTGTAACTTGTACTATAATGATGACATCAATATGTGTCATGTTGTGATGATGTCATCATATTCAAGTTGCACCAAGAACCACTCCCTTTATTAGCCCTCCCACATATATACACATACTCTTGTGATTTACCTGTCTGTTTGTGGCTTCATTAGTTTATGATCCTCTGTTATAATACACTTTATGTTAATTTTCCTATAATTTGGTAATAGCATTCTTAGGAACTTCATATATTCTAAATAGATCACCAATTTGAGGTGGAAGTACATTGACATGTGGACAAGCCATTTTGTTCATTTGTATGTAAAACAAATATTCACATGATCTAATGGACACATAGTGAGTGATACAAGGTAGCATAAGTTAGTAAAAGACAGTCTGTGCTTCTATATAAAAGATCGTCACTACATCCAATACATACCATAACAGTCATTTTGCATTTTCACTCTCTTAACACATGCTCACATCTATGTATACTTTACCTACATCCTCATTCCTGTTGTATGAGTCCTATATGTACTTGTCCCCAGACCCTTCATCTCTTAGGTAAGGGTTGGCAATGCCAGACTAATATTGGTAATCTTTATTAACTAGTTAAAGAGGTAGTCTTTGATATTATGTCTAACATATGTACATACTTTTTTGTCTTTGGACTTGTCATGTCAGTCTTTCTTGTCATTGTATAATGTACAAGACTTTCTTTTGAAAGATTTTGTCTTTTTTCTTATGACTATATACTGTTTAAAATAATATACCATTATTAGCTTTTTTTTCGTTGTGAAATATTTTTGTTTCACCCTTAATAAACAAAATTTTTGCTAATTGAAAATTTCTATTTAATGTTTGTTTCTAATAACTGCTACAGCATACCTATCAACAGGATTTGTTGGTTGTTTCACGCAAGTTATCCTTATGGCCTTATGGACATTGTATCCCCTTGTGCAACAGGGCACGTTATTCTCCATTACTTGAGCCATTACAACATGTGGTCTCACCTTTGAGTAAAAATTTCACTTTAGCAAAATTTTCGTTTAATTAGAGTCGGACGAAAATTTAGCAACACGAATTTTTTTAAATGAATATTTTGAGAACAAAATAAAATCTAATTATGGTATTCTATAACAAAGGAGACCAATTACAAGCATTTAAGAGACTTAGCCCCACCCACTCTTGTAGACATTCTTCACCTAGAAAGCGGTTTAATCTCTCTTTTCCTATTTCTATAAGACTTCTCTAACATTTTACTTTATTGACATTATCATACAATGTTAATGAAGAAGGAATTTTTTTAACCCACATCTTTAATTAATATGTCTATTTTGACATTTTGGGAAACTTCCTACTAACCTTGTACTATTAGTACAACTTTTTGCCAAGTTGAAGTTTATCAAAAGACTTTTATTTTATTTGTAAACTAGTAGATTTGTATTTATTGATATAATCTTGTCTTTGGTAAATGATATTCATGGTCAGTGAATGTCAGCCCAGAAATGACATGAACATTTCTATTATTAAATTCTATGGACCTAACCTTTGAAGTCTACTTAGTTTGTGGACTAACAATACAGTAGGTAATCCTTAAAAGAATTTTGGTATTTACAAAGGTACCACTATGTTTGTAAAAGTAAAGTCTGTTCGCATTCACCTTGCTAATAGAAAAATTATCATAACTTTCTAATAACTCGACCAAATTCAGAAGTTCAAAGTCAGGTGGTCTCCTGACGACCATCCGGTTCTTTTGATGTCATTATTTATATAACACAACCAACAAGAACAAAATTTGTTGTACTTTCCATAAGCAAAGTATAGGAGATGCCATTGACCACGAGGAATGTGATCTCGTGAATTCGTTAATCAATAAAATGGCTGGCACTTAAAGAGAGAATCCAGTACGGTAGAAATACATTCTAACTGTAAAAGTTTAGTCATATAGGTTCAATAAAGTATTCTGAGCTCATTTCGTAATGATAGTCTGCTGAGTTTATCTTAGATCTAAAAACCAAGTCTGTACCAGGAACCCAACCTTCCACTCAACCAGCTTGAACCACAATCAACCGTTGACTTTTCCCACTTGGCACCTTCCATCTTCCTTTACCATCGACATCTACCCAATATGTTCTTTACAGTGATGTGTGTTTATCCATGTTTCGTCAGTATAGATTGTTGTCCTCTTGTCATTTCTTAGGTTACGTATCGTTTGCAAGTATGTATGTCTTTGTTCCAGTATATTGTGTTGTTTGTATATGTATTGTTTATTGTCTCTTTTCTTGTATGAAAACCCCAACTCTTGCAGAACCTTCCATAAACAAAACCTACCACCTCCAAAAATTCCATCCTCTTTTAATTTAGCTAATATAGTAGTCAGTGTTAGATATTGTCATTGTGTGTAAAAGCTATGAACAGTACGTCATATTACTTCTTTATTAAAAGAGTCTGGATTCATGCATACCCTAGATGTTATGTATCGTTTAACATGAGTCAGTAATTTACTTTCTCAAGAAACATATTCGTTATGAATGTTACGCACACTTATTGATACACCTGTAGCCTCTGTTGTATGTATGTAACAATAAACAATGTTGTTGTATTGTTGTGATAGACAAGGAATTAGACTAATTCTGTCATCAACAAAGTCAATACTTCATCTGTGTACACATATATTTTTAAACTGTTACTAACTCTATAGTACGATGTTCAACATTGCTGTGATATCTTCACTATACTATAACTGATTACCAGACTTAGTCATATTCTCTTACTGTAGTATTTTAAATATTGTAGTAGTCATATTTTCATTCACATTATTTTTTGTTTTATTATTAGAATGATGATACAGCTTTGCATTTAGCCTCCCGTAATTTTCGCACTGGGGTAGTCCAAGTTCTGCTACAGTCAAATGCAGATCCTAACATTTATAACAAGGTCAATGTGTATTGTATATAGTTTATATTTCATTTATTATCTCTACTACATGTATATATATGTAGTACTACCTGTCTAGTAGGACAGGATATACATCAAAGTCAATGTAATGAATACAATTAAGTTAACCTTTTCATGCTATTTAATTAATTTTCAATGTAATTTGTGTGGGTGGGACAAAGTAGCTCTTATTTGTTGTTTGATATATAACAATTACTAATATGACTGGAAATATAATAAACCTAATATGTAAAACAATATATAAAACATTAATGTGTTCTTACATGAAATATACCTGATCAGTCCTAAGATTGTTTTGGACCATGTGTGTATGTATATTTCTATATATGTCCACTTTAACAAGTTTAATCTATTATTATTATTATTAAACAATTTATTTCATTTTATAGTGGGGACAGAGTCCACTTCATCTAGCATACTGGAATGGTTATGATAACATTGTTGAGCTGTTATGTTCTTTTGGAGCAAGAGATATGGATCAAGTTAGAAATGTAAGTGATAAATGTAATAATATATTTACTGTATATGATGACATGGACATAGTGATCTTATATGTTATGATATATGATAAACATGACCTAATTATACGTGGGTACATGTCACAGTTATAATATATTATTTATTTTAACAGGATGACTTACTTTTGACTTCAGCTGAAAATGGTGATATAGAAAATGTAACTCTAGCACTTACATCAGGTGCTAATGTCAATGTTTGTCATGGTGGTCGTTATAAGGTTGGTACACTGATTAAATAGTAATAAATTACTGTTGTTTGTCAGTGTTTACTTTTTAAAGTAATATATTCTATAACAAAGGATATCAATTACAGGCACTTAAGAGGTTTAGCCCCAGCCACTCTTATAGACATTGTTTCATTTAGAAAGTGGTTTAATCTCTCTTTTCCTATTTCCATAACACTTTTCTATCATTTACTTTATTGACATTGTCATACAATATTAATGAAGAAGGAATATTTTAACCCAGACCTTTAATTAATATGTCTATTTTGACATTTTGCCACACTTCCTACTAACCTTGTACTATTAGTACAACTTTTTGCTAAATTCAAGTTTATCAAAAAACTATTATTTTATTTATAAACTAGTAGATTTGTATTTATTGATATAAGGTGGGTTCACAAAACTAAACTTGTATATGTGTCACATCACATTCTTGGTGTTGAGTTACATAGTGCAGTGTCAATGCTGTTCATATAAACAAGAGAATGTATGTGAACTAAACTCCGCCCTCATCATGGAGACTGAAGTGTTACTACTTGCTTTACTTTACAGATGACAAAGAAGGCAACAGAAACAAAGAAAACTGTAGGTGTATCCTATATTTACTCAACAAGTCATGATAAGACAATTCAAAATAACATGACAAAAGTATATTATTTCTGTTCACTGTTTCTTTAGTTATTTGGCTAGCAACTTCATTCCATGCATTTTTTCTTGTTCTTGCATCCTTATAGCTTTTGCTTGATACTTGTCACAAGCAAGGGAAACAACAAACAGCCTTGATAAGTTTCTTGTCTGCCATCAAACATGTAGTTATTGAAATTTGATTGGCCAAACGTATTACTTGGAACATCAAGATAGAAATCAATTCTATCCTTGTGTTGCGACATGTCATGTTGTGTGTCGTGCATGGACTGTGTTCATAAAAATTGATATATGTACATAACGTGATGTGACACAAACCTTTGTGTTGTTATGTGAACCAACCTATAATGTTGTCTTTGGTAAATGATATTCATGGTCAGTGAATGTTAGCCCACAAATGATCTGAACATTTCTATTATTATATTCTATGGACTTAACCTTTGAAGTCTACTTAGTTTGTGGACTAACAATATATAGTAGGTAATTCTTAAAGGAATTCTGGTATTCACGGAGGTACCACTAGATTTGTAAAACTATATTGTATTATAGTACAAACTTGTTTATATTGTTATTATTAAATCTAGCATATGACTGTGTGAGGAAAAAACTGGATATCCACATATTAATTTAACATTAATTATCTATTGTGCTTTCATGTCCTGTGTAATGATATATTGTATACAAATCTAAACAAGAAAGTTTGTAGAAATTAAATGACCAAATTTATATCTTATGAGTTATATTTTAAAATACATCACATAATAATAAACAAACAAGCCCTACATATCATGTAGTTAATAATAATTGTAGCCATGATCCTAAACTAAATTATTACTCATATCTTTCAGAGCAGGTGTTACAATTGTTATACTAATCATCAGTGGATCCACAGTGTAGATATAGAGGGTGCACAGACCATGTGGGAAGCATGGTCCAAAAATTTTAAGCCTAATAAAAATGAATTTATTAATTATTCATAGACACACCTTTTTAATCACAAGACGGTAATGTCAATAAAACATCAGGTATAGCTTTGTAAGTTGTGGTTGCAATAATTTGCTATGAATATAGTTAAAGTAATAATTTTTATCACAGGATGCAACTTGATGATTGACTATGAATATTATTAGAGAATAAAAAGGAGGTACCTGGAGTACACAGGCACTCCCCTAGATCCACCAGGGCTAATACTTGTATTAATATAATACTGTCAGTTGTTTCTTATCACTAAATGTTTATAAACTAATAAATATATGCAATACCAATACATCCATAAGCATTTTAGACAATTTTTATAATTTTAATCCTGTTTAAATTTTAATTAGTGGTTCATTTTATTATTGGTATATATTATAATATTCTATAAAATTTAATGCTATTATAATCAACAATAAATACTTGTGTACTTCCTCTAGGGTCAGGAAACAGCTCTACATTTTACATCAAAAGGAGGTTACTATGATATCGTTCAACTATTGTTAAAATCAAGTGCAGATCCCAACATTTGTGAGAATGTGGTCAGTGTATATTGTTTGTAGAGATTACTACATGTTACTAGATTTAAATCAGTATTTAATAGATATAGAATGTTATGGGTGTGGCTGTTAGTAATTTATACATTGACCTGTTGTTCAAATTTTTGTTAGTAAAGGATTAACAAAGATAGTCAGTGTCAGGTATTAGTAGGTGTGGTCTATTATAATAGTAATATATATAATTGGAAATATCTTGGTATTCACAGAGGTCCCACTAGTATGTTCTGCCATTTGTGTCAAACTGCTCTGATGATTGTAGACATTATATCATTAATGTTATACTGTACTTTTATACTGTTACTAGACTTGCAGCCAAAGCTTAAGCCCTAAACAAGTGAACATAAGAAGAATAGCCAATAGTGAACCATTCTATTTTAATTTTGAGATAGGCCATACTCTAGACATGTAAATCAGGTACCTACATCCTCATTCCTGTTGTATGAGTCCTATATGTACTTGTCCTCAGACCCTCCATCTCTTAGGGAAGGGTTGGCAATGTCAGACTAATATTGGTAATCTTTATTAACTAGTTAAAGAGGTAGTCTTTGATATGATCTCTAACATATGTACATACTTTTTGTCTTTGGACTTGTCATGTCAGTCGTCCTCGTCATTGTATATTGTACAAGACTTTCTTTTGAAAGATTTAGTCTTTTTTCTTATGACTATATACTGTTTAACGAAATATATTCTATAACAAAAGAAATCATTTACAAGCATTTAAGAGATTTAGCCTCACCCACTCTTGTAGACATTGTTCATTTAGAAAGTGGTTTAATCTCTCTTTTCCTATTTCCATAAGACTTCTCTATCATTTACTTTATTGACATTGTCATACAATGTTAACGAAGAAGAAATTTTAACCCATTACTATAATCAATATGACTATTTTGACATTTTGTCACACTTCCTACTAACCTCGTACTATTAGTATAACTTTTTGCCAAATTCAAGTTTATCAAAAGACTATTATTATATTTGTAAACTAGTAGATTTGTATTTATTGATATAATCTTGTCTTTGGTAAATGATATTCATGGTCAGTGAATGTCAATCCACAATTGACATGAACATTTCTATTATTAAATTCTATGGACCTAACCTTTAAAGTCTACTTAGTTTGTGGACTAACAATATTCACAGAGGTACCACTACATTTGTAAAACTAGTACAAACTTGTTATCATGTTATTACTAAGAGGTGTGGTTAGAAAATATTGTGGTTATTTTTAAGAAAAAGTAGAAATATTCCTATTTTGTTTTCTAGTGTGGTAGAACAGCAGCACATTATGCAGCACAGAATGGTCATGTTGATGTTCTAAAGTTATTAATTGAAGTGGGACACACTGACATAAATGCTAAAGATAATGTAAGTCATATTATAGTTACTTATGAGCTATTCCTTTGAAGTACGACATTTAATATTGTCTTCAATATTTATATCAACCTCACTCATATCCAGACTGTCCAATATTTTGATAACATGTTTTTGGCAAAAGATGTTCCTAGAACAATAATCAAAAAACAATTTTGATATTTGCCTACAATGTGTCAAAAATAACCTGTTGTCATTATATCAATCAATGGCAATATTTATTAATAATCAATTAATTAATAGTCATGAATAATTAATACACAATTTAGCATGCTCTATGTGACCTTTATTGTGTGCTTCTTGGTGTAACTTGTACCATAATGATGACATCATTATATGTTGTGTTAATAATAGTAGTATGAATGTATGGTTTAGTTTTTTTGAGTTTAGAAGGTTAAGGCTTTAGGGTGCTTCTTGGTAACTTGTAACTTGTACTATAATGATGACATCAATATGTGTCATGTCATGATGATGTCATCATATTCAAGTTACACCAAGAACCACTCCCTTTATTAGCCCTCCCACATATATACACATACTCTTGTGATTTACCTGTCTGTTTGTGGCTTCAATAGTTTATGATCCTCTGTTATAATACACTTTATGTTAATTTTCTTATAATTTGGTAATAGCATTCTTAGGAACTTCATATATTCTAAATAGATCATCAATTTGAGGTGGAAGTACATTGACATGTGAACAAGCCATTTTGTTCATTTGTATGTAAAACAAATGTTCACATGATCTAATGGACACATAGTGAGTGATACAAGGTAGCATAAGTTAGTAAAGGACAGTCTGTGCTTCTATATGAAAGATCATCACTACATCCAATACATACCATAACAGCCATTTTGCATTTTCACTCTCTTAACACATGCTCACATCTATGTATACTTTACCTACATCCTCATTCCTGTTGTATGAATCCTATATGTACTTGTCCCCAGACCCTTCATCTCTTAGGGAAGGGTTGGCAATGTCAGACTAATATTGGTAATCTTTATTAACTAGTTAAAGAGGTAATCTTTGATATGATCTCTAACATATGTACATACTTTTTGTCTTTGGACTTGTCATGTCAGTCGTCCTCGTCATTGTATATTGTACAAGACTTTCTTTCGAAAGATTTAGTCTTTTTTCTTATGACTATAATCTGTTTAACGTCATATATTCTATAACAAAGGAAATCATTTACAAGCATTTAAGAGATTTAGCCTCACCCACTCTTGTAGACATTGTTCATTTAGAAAGTGGTTTAATCTCTCTTTTCCTATTTCCATAAGACTTCTCTATCATTTACTTTATTGACATTGTCATACAATGTTAACGAAGAAGAAATTTTTAACCCATTACTTTAATTAATATGACTATTTTGACATTTTGTCACACTTCCTACTAACTTTGTACTATTAGTATAACTTTTTGCCAAATTCAATTTTATCAAAAGACTATTATTATATTTGTAAACTAGTAGATTTGTATTTATTGATATAATCTTGTCTTTGGTAAATGATATTCATGGTCAATGAATGTTAGCCCACAAATGACATGAACATTTCTATTATTAAATTCTATGGACCTAACCTTTAAAGTCTACTTAGTTTGTGGACTAACAATATTCACAGAGGTACCACTACATTTGTAAAACTAGTACAAACTTGTTATCTTCTTATTACTAAGAGGTGTGGTTAGAAAATATTGTGGTTATTTTTAAGAAAAAGTAGAAATATTCCTATTTTGTTTTCTAGCGTGATAGAACAGCAGCACATTATGCAGCACAGGAGGGTCATGTTGATGTTTTAAAGTTATTAATTGAAGTGGGACACACTGACATAAATGCTACAGATAATGTAAGTCATATTATAGTTACTTATGAGCTATTCCTTTGAAATACGACATTTGATATTGTCTTCAATATTGATATCAACCTCACTCACATCCAGACTGTCCAATATTTTGATAACATGTTTTTGGCAAAAGATGTTCCAAGAACAATAATCAAAAAACAAATTTTGATATTTGTCTACAATGTGTTAAACATAACCTGTTGTCTTTACATCAATTAATGACAATGTTTATTAATGGTCAATTTATTAATGGTTATGAATAATTAATACTCAAAGTTTAGAATGTTCCATGTGACCTTTATTGGGTGCTTCTTGGTGTAACTTGTACCATAATGTAACTTGTACTATAATGATGACATCAGTATGTGTCATGTCATAATGATGTCCTCATTTTCAAGTTACACCAAGAACCACTCCCTTTATTAGCCCTCCCACATATATACACATACTCTTGTGATTTACCTGTCTGTTTGTGGCTTCAATTTTTTTTGATCCTCTGTTATAGTACACTTTATGTTGATTTTCCTATAATTGGGTAATAGCATTCTTAGGAACTTCATATATTCTAACTAGATCACCAATTTGAGGTGGAAGTACATTGACATGTGAACAAGCCATTTTGTTCATTTGTATGTAAAACAAATATTCACATGATCTAATGGACACATAGTGAGTGATACAAGGCAGCATAAGTTAGTAAAGGACAGTCTGTACTTCTATATGAAAGATCATCACTACGTCCAATACATACCATAACAGTCATTTTGCATTTTCACTCTCTTAACACATGCCCACATCTATGTATACTTTACCTACATCCTCATTCCTGTTGTATGAGTCCTATATGTACTTGTCCCCAGACCCTTCATCTCTTAGGGAAGGGTTGGCAATGTCAGACTAATATTGGTAATCTTTATTAACTAGTTAAAGAGGTAGTCTTTGATATGATCTCTAACATATGTACATACTTTTTGTCTTTGGACTTGTCATGTCAGTCTTTCTTGTCATTGTATATTGTACAAGACTTTCTTTTGAACAATTTAGTCTTTTTTCTTATGACTATATACTTTTTAAAGTACTATATTCTATAACAAAGGAGATCAATTACAAGCATTTAAGAGATTTAGCCCCACCCACTCTTGTAAACATTGTTTCATCTAGAAGGCAGTTAATCTCTCTTTTCCTATTTCCATAAGACTTCTCTATCATTTTCTTTATTGACATTGTCATACAATGTTAATGAACAAGGAATTATTTAACACACAACTTTAATTAATATGACTATTTTGACATTTTGTCACACTTCCTACTAACCTTGTACTATTAGTATAACTTTTTGCCAAATTCGAGGTTTAACAAAAGACTATTATTTTATTAGTAAACTAGTAGATTTGTATTTATTGATATAATCTTGTCTTTGGTAAATGATATTCATTGTCAGTGAATGTCAACCCACAATGAACATCTTCTCATTGGTTATAATACTTAGAAACCTTATACCTTTTAAATGTAGTTATAAAGTCAAGTTTAAATATTTTTATCATGTTGATAGAATTGATAATCAGTATAGTGTGGTAGTTATGATACGTTTGTGACCTAAATGACCTAGTTTGTTATTGATGACAATGTTTATAGTAAACTGACACTCATTTAATATCTTAGATAGTTTCTATGTCTTTTTATGTCCCTGTCATTGGCCAGGTTTGACATGATAATACAATAGCTATGATTATCTGTATTGATGACTGTTATATTGACTATATAGTTTATTGTATGATAGTTCCTGTGCTTTTTGTAATTGAATAATATTTCCTCTTTCGTTTTCTAGTTTGGTAGAACAGCAGCACATTATGCAGCACAGGAGGGTCATGTTGATGTTCTAAAGTTATTAATTGAAGAGGAACAGGCTGACATAAATGCTACAGATGATGTAAGTCATATTATAGTTACTTATGAACTATTCCTTTGAAGTATGACATTTAATATTGTCTTCAATATTGATATCAACCTTGCTCATATCCAGACTGTCCAATATTTTGATAACATGTTTTTGGCAAAAGATGTTCCAAGAACAATAATCAAAAATAAAATTTTGATATTTGTCTACAATGTGTCAAACATAACCTGTTGTCATTACATCAATCAATGACAATATTTATTAATGAATCAATTTATTAGGGTTTAGGGTTTAGGGTGTTTCTTGGTGTAACTTGTAACTTGTATTATGAAATTAACTTTAAAATAACAAAATTGTTTGAAAAAATTTCATTGTTGCTCTATTAGGAGATTATATAACATTTATCTATCATACATGTATAATCTACATTGTATTAATAATAAATATAATTGTATTTCTTCATTCTTTACAGAATGGGGACTCTCCATTACATTTTGCTTGTGCAAACAGTAAAAAAGATGTGATTTCATATCTACTTCACACTGGAAAAGTCAATCCACTTGCTCATAACAATCGTCAGAATAGACCACTAGAAGAAGTCCAACTGTATGATCGAAACAGATTAGAAATATTGAAGATGTTTGAACCATTTGAGAAAAGTCGTCAAGACTTTCCAGTTGATTCATATAGAAAAGTATTTTTTTGTGGAAACATGTCAGCTGGAAAGAGTTCATTAGCCCAATGCATTATATATCGTGCTGATAAACCTTCTGATTATCACTATGACCCTTCTCAATGTGTTGAAGGTGTGCAATTGGAAACTGCCGGTATTAACTATCATAATGTTCATAGTCATGAAGTTGGCAATATTATTCTTTATGATTTTGCTGGTCATCAAGAATATTATAGTAGTCATGCAGCTGTGCTGGAGAATCTTATGTTGAGAACTCCTGCAATTTTTACGGTAGTGATAGATTCAACCAAAGGTTTTGACTACTTCGAGAATCAGTTGTATTACTGGTTTAACTTTATTGAAAATGTTTGCGCTAATTTAACCAAACCTTCTCAAGTAATTGTCGTTGGAAGCTATGCTGATCAATTTACTGGTAGTTATGATGAATTCAAGTTGCATGTCAATTATGTTGTTAAAGATGCCATCCGTAAACAAGAGTATAGAGGTTTTGTTGCCATGGAGTGTCATCACCCAGGTGGAAAAGGTTTTCCTGAATTCATTGTTCACCTTCATGAAAGTTGTAAGGCTGTTCTTGATAAGTCTGATAGCATTAGTTATTATTGCCATGTGCATTATGCCTACCTCCAAAAGCTACAGAAAGTAGCTATTAGCATTAATGAGCTTATTGAAAGCCTAAAAGCTCTTGGTGATCCATCCCTCCCTTCAGATGAAACAGTTTTGGTTGACTACTTGTCAATTCTCAGTGACAAAGGTCTTCTTCTGTTTCTGAGAAAAGAAATAGTGTCTAATAGTTGGATTGTAATCAATAAATCAAGCCTCCTTGCTGAAGTTAATGGTGTTCTTTTTAATCAGAAGATCAAGCGTCTTCCTATACCAACCTCTAGTAACACTGGTATTGTCCATGTTTCTGTTTTGCAAGAGCTGTTTCCAACATATGATACAAGTATGCTTATTGATTTCTTGAAAAGTATGGAATTTTGTCATGACATTATCGATTTAGACACACTGAACGCTATTACTACCAACCTGTCTTCATCAGATGATGTTTCTAATGTTGATGTTCTTTTTTTTCCAGCTCTCATCACCACAGAGCCTCCTTCAGATTTAAATGAGCATTTCAAAAGTGGATTTGGTTGGTGCTTGTATTGTCCCAATCCATTTCAATTTCTCTCTGTTCGCTTTCTTCACGTTCTTTTGCTTCGATTAGCATATCAATATTCCCTTCCTCGTCACCGTAAAGCTGGTAAATTAGACAAAAAATCTCCTATGCAGCAGTTGAATCGTCGTTGTACAGTCTGGAAGAATGGTATATATTGGAAACATATCAATGATGTAGTAGTGGAAGTGACAGATCATAACAGATGTGTCACTGTATTTGTTTCCAATGACAAAGGAGTTGAAAGTCAAAAAATATGTTGCTCTGTTATAAAACTGGTTCTGTCTCTTCAAAAGCAGTTTTGTCCATGTAAAATTGAAGAGTACATCATCCCTCCTGGATCATTAGCTGATATTCATGGTAAGGCCATTTCTGAACAAATACTCTACAGAGTAAATGATGTAGCTCACAAAATGCTAGTTTCGAAGGAAATATTTGACCATAATGAAGTTCAAGACAATCCACTTAATGTCAAACACATTTGTCCACATGAGCCCTACATCTCCCTTGCACCAGCAGTAATCCATGCCTTATTCTCCACTAGTAAAGCCAATCAAGTTATTCCAGAGAGATTTCGTCAACACATACAAGAATGTGCTCCCAGTATAATGTCATCTTATAATACATCAAAAGGTAGCACCTATTCTTCTGTCACCAGTCATCTCAATGACTACAGCTTTTTCCATGGACAAAATCCTTTGGTAGGTTACAGCGCTATATTAAACCTAATATGTGTCTTCATTATTATATGATATATGCGACTACACATCTTTTTATATGAACACCATTAAGTACTAAATTAATACATTATCCTTGTACTCATTATTTCAAGAGATATATTTTATTGAATTTAAGGTTCTCTCAAGTCCATGTTTAACACAAGATGAGATAATAAAAATCTCAAAAGATTGCCTTCAATCTAGAAATATTTTATCTCTAAAAGGTTTGATGTTTATGTTTATGTATATATGTAAGAACATTATATAGACTGTCTTATGTTCTTATATGTTTTTTTTGATAATTTTTTTCTATCTTTAATTCATTAGAAGAACCTCCGAAGAATAGTGACCTCCTAAAACTATTGTGTAGGATTTGTAGTTGGTGGCCCATTATCGGTGATTGTCTTGGAATTGAAAGTGGAGAACTTGATTCTTTATGTTTTTCCAATCAACGTGATGTTGACAAACTTTCCAAAGTATTACAACTTTGGATGGAGAGAATGACTAAACCTGTTACTTGGAATACCATTTTAGAAGTAATAGGAAGTCCACCTATTGAAAATAAACTTGTTGTTGTGGAGATAGAGAGGTTTTTAGAATGTGAGTATTTATATAATATTCCCAGTAATGCAAGATAATTGTACTTTTGTTAAATTATGTATTTGTGCCTTTACTTAAAAGTGCAATAGAAAATACAACTTTGTGTGGTAGCTAGTAAGAGAATTCAAAATTTCTTAATAATGATACTTTACTTATCATTGTCTTTGTAAACTAGTAATCATCATAATTATTTTATGATATTATTTATGTAGCCATGACAAAGGGAAGTAGTTACATTTGTGATGATGATATCTTGGAGCTATTGACCACTACTGGTAAGATATTATTAACATGATTATCAAAAACTAATTAAATTACTATATATCCTTCACAATATAGATGTGGATGAAAGTGTTAGTGAGTCTATTACTGAGGACAGTAACACTGTTAGTGGTAAGTTTATTATTACTATAATTGGTAAAAAGTGGTTCATTTCATCATTGTACACATACAGTTTGAAAGAACAGATAAACTCCTAATAAATATTGTATGTATATATTTTCTAACTGTTCACATATTATATATACTTTAATGTACATGTTATATAACAATTATATTGGAAAGCAATGTAACTATTAACATATAATTGTCACTTTGTTCTACTCAATATTCTATAGAATGTCCTAAGAAATCAAGTGCTCTTGATTCAACTGAAGGCTCTATTACTGAGGACTTATCAATAGAACATCAGGTATGATTTATCCTCTTATATAGTAGATTGTATTAATTGTAATCATTAACAAATCCAATTTGTTAAAGATATTAGAGGATATTCCTTTTGCCAGTGAGTAGCTATTAACATAATACCTTCATTTGGTAAACAGGAGCTATTCTTGCTAAGCACATCACTTGTATTTTGTCAACTGTATAGTATTATGTGCAGACACTCAATAGTTTAATGTGAGAAAGAGCATCTGGTATATTCACAGGCAAGATGGCAGGTCTCAATAAACGGGCCAACTGAACAGTCTATCACTATATGTAGCCACACCCATAAAAAATTCTTTATGGTTGTGGTTCTTAGAAATATTCCTGAGTTTGACATAGATAGATTGATAGTTTCACTATGTGACAATAATTACTACAAACAATTACATTGTAATTCCTCACCTCTAGTCTTATCAATAATATAAACAATAGTTACATCATCAATCTTGTGTATTGTAATACTACAATACTTTATACCTCATATATTATCACTTATATCCTGTATCCAATAGCAACATTCTACTAATGAACTATCAAGTGAACACAAAGCAGATACTCTCCCTAGTGATACTACACAACAAGGTAATATAAGACACCTAAATAATAAACATTACATATAATGTATGTGATGATTGTGTTTGTATAGAGTTATTTTATAGTGTAGATCCAGTCTACCACATTTGTACTTAGAGAGTCTAGACACTTGTATAACTGAGTCTTTAATGATGTTATAATTGAGTAATCTACTATATATGACAAATGTCTTTACTTTCTATGTACTGCAGGCTTAACTACGTCTACTTAGTCTCCAGTCCCTTACATTTTTTACTTTTTATATTTGCCCCTACATATATTTCCTTAATATAGCTGGTTAATGAATAGAGAGTCTAGACACTTAGTTTGTTATGTTATGGTTGCTGCTGTTTTTGTTAATCTTTTTATTGTTAAAATACATGACAAATTAATCCTCTATTATTATATCAATAACATAAAATGTGAAGTAATCCATAATTACATAACTACAATATTTCATTAAAACAATATACAACATCATTCAGTAATTGTCTAATAATTTAAATATATAAATATTTAACATGAAATTTGCACAAACAAATATTTTATATTTACTATATATACACTAGTATATACTATGTTCATTGTTATATTACAATTTTATAGGAGGTGTGGTACAAACAGACAAAGACCTGAGTAATGATCAAACTAATGGTAAGTTACATTATCCATATCATTTAACCAGTACATGATTATACAATGATTACTATATGACTAATTGTTTATGTCTTTGACAACATAGGTGTTGATAATAGTAATTTATGTTCTTTAGATGTTGGTAAAAATGTTGGTGAGTCCATCAAAGATGACAAAAGCACTGTTACTGGTAAGTGTATTATTATAATAACTGATGGAACAGTGATATATAATTTAATCTACCATTGTTGTGTATAATTGACCAATCAGATTGCTTAAAATGAGATGAATAAAGTATTTAGCTAATATCCTTGTGAAATTTAGTATTAAACCTCAGTTTAAAGAATGGACATTCAAGCACTATACAAAAATTACTTCATTAACAATTATAGAAATAACAAAGATATTATAATTTACTATATTAATAGAAGCAACACCTCCAATGTCTGTTTGATCAAATTATAAATAATTATTTTCACTGTACATGTACTTGATAATCAATGACTACTTAAATTATCTAAAAATTAATTTATTTGCTTTCTATCTCTATAGAGTCAAACAACAGTACTGTACCTGATGTAAACCAACAAAGTATGTCTCATATTGATGTTCGTGATCAAGCAAAAGTTGAACAAATAAGTATGTTTTATAATTTGATAACATAACATTTTTTTTTTAATATAGTTAATAATTATTACTATTGTGGTGGTTTGTGTGCAGTGTCAGTCATTGTAGCCATTTTTGCTATAATAATATGGTAAGTTATAAAGATGACTGTTATAGTACTTCATATAAAGTAATTGTGTCTATAGTAGTTATGTATATAACTCCTGTAATGACTGTTGTATTCTCTTGATATACAATAGATATAGTTTGTGTATTAAAACTGTAGTTTGATGTATTAGCCATCAGAATAATGAGTCAATTAATATCATTTTCATAGGTACATCTACTTCAAGAATAATCCACTTTGAAAACTGTTGGTGTCCATTATATATCAAATCCTTTTCTGTTGCACACACTATACAAGACTATTAACAATGTTAATAATGTTCTTTGAATGTAGTCCTCAATTTTCCACTTTATTACATTTTTTTGCTATCTAATTAACACTTTACCTATTAGTACATTGTTTAGGTATTTGCTGTTTTTGATATATATTAGGAAACTTTTAAAATCCTCAAAGAGTATGACCACATACAGACAATAAGAACAATTTATAAGTGAACATTTCATAATCACCAATTAATTTCATATCACACAATAATTAATATTCTATAACACATTTACTAACAGCAGTGAGTAGTTATCTAATGTAGTGTCTTTATTGATGAGTAGATTGATCAACAAGACGTTTAAAGAGTTGAACTAGTTGGTCAAGTTTATCTTGTACATCCTACAATAGTGACATATAACTAGAATATATAAAATAGTACTAACTTGACTAGCTAAGTATTGTTTTGTTTGTAGTATTAGTTCCACTATTTTCCAGTCGTCAATCTCTCCAGGAGACACACTCTCTATTAATTGAGAATTAAAATGAAAGAAAGGAATAGGATCACGATATTTCTGACCTGAGATAACAAATTTGTCAGCAGTTGTCTCTGACTCACTAATCTATAGTAAATAAGAGATCATGTAATATATAAACTAACAATGTTATATTATCAAACATCCTACATGGACATAACTGAACACAGTTTACATAGACAATTAATTATAACTAAGAAAGAAGGAACTATTGCTCAGCTCATGACCATATTTGGAAGTTTGTGTACATGTGAATACAATTAACTATGTCATGAATACAATTAAACATTCCAATAATCCACAAAGTGTTCCCTGCTACACATAGTCTTTCAAAGGAACAAAGTACATCATCAAGAAATACTTTGAGGCTATGGACTTCTTATATCAATAGTACACATAACAGTATTTTAGAGTTCTATTGAAGTTCAGGAAATATATGTATGTCGGTGACTAAGGTGAGGTGTCTGTGGTAATCCCGATGTTGTACAAGGAGAAGTAACATCTGGACAAAATCACATTCAAAGTGGTACTTTAATTTAACACCACAACAGTTGAGAAATGTACTATGTATGTTCATGACACTAGCTAGTTTATGTCATATAGTGTTTAGTATAACTTACCTTCCAAAGTCATTTCAGCTAAAATACATCCTACACTCCATATATCTACTGCATTACTATAAGAGGATTGTAGTAATACCTCTGGAGATCTATACCACTGAGTAACAACCTAAAGAGAGAGAGAGAGAGAGAGAGAGAGAGAGAGAGAGAGAGAGAGTGAGTTAAACAATAGCTAATTATATCAACAACAGTGTACCAGTACAAATAGGGGTTAGTCCTACCAGGAATTCATCATTATAACAAGTAGTAGTAACAGTAACCACAAGTAGTAACTATTATACAGTGACCCTGACATAGAAACCTTCAAGAAAAGTCCCCAGAACTCCAAACACAACTAACAATCAACAACCACAAGACTAAATACAATTTACATCTAATACATGTAGGTTTCACAACTGTTGTAGTTTAATAGGGCAACCTGTCAAGCAATATCAACTATATACAATGTATTCACTCTCATAACCATATTAAGTCTAATATTAGTTATCATAACATCATGACAGTCCAACCTATATCTCCTTTATGTGGCTAGCTAGGTAACCAGACTAATAATTACTACTTCCCTTTCTAAGGTCTTCTTCCTCTAACTATTAGTACTTATTTAAACTGACAGTTGCTACCTAGCCACAAAACTCATTAGTCCTGTTTGAGATAGATCTGTGGCTGACAGTTTTAACAGGTCAACTAGTACACTGACAACAGTTAAAGGAAAAGGTCGAGTATAAACAGTAAACCTGTATTACGTTTTGCAATATTCTGAACGCTTCCGCTGGGACGGGTATTTAAGGGGTGTGCCCAGGGCACAAGATGGCGGGTATATTCAAAATGAAAATGGCCTCAATAATGTCAGTATATAAACTTATCATGTTTATCAGCACGACTACGCCTTTTCTTAACAGCTCAGTTCTCCTACGCACTATTTAACACCACGTGTTCATTATAAACAGACAAAAAAGCATGGCAGCAGGTGGTTTTTACCAAACAAAAGTAAAGGTTAGCAACTTAAGTTTTTAACAAAAAATACACAAAAATGATGGTTAGGTTGATATAGAGTATCACCAGGACCCTCCAACAGCATTTTTACAAGAGTTTGAGGAGCTCCTTGAAAAAGTAGTTGAAAAAATATTGAAGAACAGGACCAAACCTGTCAAAAAGAAAAGAAAAGGTAATGATAAACAAATGGTACTAGTCATAAAATTGTTGGCAACATAGTTTTAACTGGATATGAAGATGGCGATGGCCCTACCCTCCAAGGTGAAGCTGTGTGTCCGCACTGTTTTCTCCATCCTTGTGTCATTTCCCAGCCTCCTAGCTGGCTGAGAGGGTCCTCTGAAGCCAGCTTGAGCAATCAGTGTAAACGCTTCAAGCTTTACAAAAAGTTTAGGACCTTACTTGGTCAGTTGGGAGTCTGGAATGACTCCAGATATTTGACCTACAAAGCAACGAAAACATCAATGATGGATCCCAGAGATGTCATGCCAGACTGTGTAGTAAATATGAGTACATGTATTTTCAGAGGGTGTTGATTATGCTCACTTCAAATCATCTCATATTAGTTAAATATCATCTACATAATGAAACTTAGTAACTACAAAAGAACTCTAATAACTTCCATTTTATTGTGTGTCTTCCTCTTCATCAATATCTTCAGTATAGTCAAGATCCAATTCCAGGCCATCATCAGACAAGTTTTCCTCATCGTCATCCATTTCTAAACTTGGACCTTCTAATTCTTCCAATGATCTGCATGTTTATGTAAACTTATGTCAACAAAAATGTATATATACTTATACCTTATGTCTTGGGAATTCCATTGTATGTAGTTCATCCAGACACTATCAACAAACTTGAATGACTTCTTTACTAAGACTTTCATTGGAGTTCGTCTGTCTGGTCTTCGAAGATCTTGGACATAGCATTCACTAGTAGCTCTTCTTTGTACATTCTCATTCTATAGAATACAAAGTTGTTATGAACTACATTGATATATAATAAACTAACCCAGTCCATACAAGCTAGATTCATTCACATGACAAAAGTATTTGTTCCAAAGTGTATATGCTTTGGTATATATGTCAGAAGGTGGTGATTAAAGGACTCTACCCAGTAAGTGTCATGACACTATATAAAGCAAGTTATAAATGGAGACCAGGGCAATACATGTACTTACTCTACAATAAGAGTCAGCTTCTCTGTAAATTATTGTCCCCTTCAACATCTTTTCATACGCTAACTGCAGCTGGTGTTGTTACCTTAATCTTACTAGGACAATATCCAGGACATTTACAAGCTGACTCTTCATGGCATTTGGAATGTTCATCCTGTAAAAATATGTGATGTCATATAAACATGAATAAGAGAACCTGATAATGTTGTATGATATTCAAGATGTTCTGACAAAGATTGTCACCAGACTGGCCATAATTCTTCATACAATTATACAAATGAACCTTTGTGATCTTTCCTAAGCATCCATAATCACAATAAATACATGATCATATGAACTAACTTTTATCAGCTAATTCTGGAAACCAAGTTAGTCCCGCTTTCTTTACTGGTCAACAAGCAATTGGTTTCATAGCTTTAGCAACATTTTTAGTACCTGAGGAATATTGAAAGTGTATGGCTTTGTAAAGCATATCTCACCATGCCATGTATCAAAAGAGTTGACTATGTTGAGGTCATCAATGATAAACCTCTTCACAGAAGAACAATTATCATGAGCTACTTCAACCACATTCAGTCCTAAAGAATAGTAATTTAATTGTTTGCTGTTATAAGTTGACGTAGTACCTTTTTCAATAACTTGGGGAACAACAATTTTTGTAGCTTCCAATTCCCTTGTTTGGGCTACAGCATGCTCCTTTCTTGACAGTGTCACACAGCCAACGATCCTGTGAGTACTATGCCAACATATCATAAAGCTATAGCAGCAATGCTTAATATTACCTTCCTGAAAGACAAGGTACAGTTGTGTGGTAAGCGTTAGCTGTTGAGTCATGTTGTGCATCAGTTATGGCCAACTGTAATCAAACTTGTGAAAGTTGTCAAAACATTATATCAATAATACCTCTCCATTTGCTGAATACTCTGGTAGGTCTTTAATTTCATAGATTGCTTTCATCATAGACTATTCAGCACAGCATCTAACAACTTCTATATATCTTTGTGATTTATAAACTAAATCCAAACAGTCATTAGACTTGTGATTTATTATGTAATATACCTCATCTAATGTACGACTTGCCAACAGTTCCAATGCCAGAAAAGCAGCTGATATTAATGTACTGGCTAGGTATAATTCCAGCACATGTGAAAGCATGAACACATCTAGTACATAAAAACAATGATTATTATCAATTTTTAATAAGTACTAACTTTTGGTTGACCAAGTACCGCCCTCCAAATACTCTTGAACTAGCCCATCATTGCTTAGAACGACAAGTCTGACACTGAAACTCAACTCGTAGTACATGTCCAATCTACAAGTCACAAAATCACAAATATCTTATAATACTCATGAAGCCATTGTACCTGAACTATAGATGATGTCACCCATGTTATAGCAAGACAGTCACATGGTCGCGTCAGTCCTACTACTAGCTCATGAAATGTCTTTTGCTCACAAACAAACAACAACTGATTGTCTCCATCATCACCACCAGTAAAGATACCTATAATGTCTTAAATATTGCCAGTCATTCCTGTCATTAGATATTACCTGAATATTCCAACATTGGCTTAACAATATCCCTCTGAGCTCCACCACTACTTTCACTGACTGTCTCATTGCCACCATCATCACCCACACCCGCCATGTCCAATAACAATCCAAGGAGCTCACGATTGTCGAGTGGTCATGACTCTTTTGACGACATAACTGACTTCACTAATTCTAGTTGTCGAAGAAAGTTCTTTTTGTCAGCCTCACTCAAGAAATTCAGCTCCATTTGATAGCAAACTCCATGTCTCACACGCTTTTTCTTGGGAGTACAAGTCTCACCAGAAGTAGCCATTTTAGTTTTTCAAATGAAATGATGCTCATTTGACGTCCTTTTACACCTGAGAAACGCTTTTATAAGCACGCAGATCTACTGTTTAGCACTTACAAGTGCTATAATGAAATGTAACTTTCACACATGAAGAAGAAATAATTAATAAACTTGCCCTGGGCAGGGCCTTTTTATACCCAACCTCCTCGTTTAACACCTCAACAGTTAAAATGTTACTCTGTCTAGTTTTTGAGTGTGCACTTGAGAAGTCTATCAAGAGGTGAAATCTGACAGTAAAAGAATTAAATTGCATCTTCAACCATATTCTAATTAACTTGCAGGCGTGGTCCTGTGCAATCACATGACACAACCAATTTGATTGGTCTGCATAAAGTCAGTGCAGAAGACTAGCTTTGAATGTGGATTTGTCCAGACATTCCCTCCCCTTGCAGAACATCTGGCCTCAATACTAATGCTCAATGACACTAGCTAGTTTATGTTATAAAGTGTTTAGTATAACTTACCTTCCAATGTACATTTCAGCTAAAATATATCCTATGCTATATCTACTGCTTTACTATAAGAGGATTGTAGTAATACCTCTGGAGATCTATACACTGAGTAAGAACCTAAAGAGAGAGAGAGAGAGAGAATTAAACAATAGCTAATTACATCAACAACAGTGTACCAGTACAAGTAGGGGTTAGTCCTACGAGGAATTCATCATTATAACAAGTAGTAGTAACAGTAACCACAAGTAGTAACTATTATACAGTGACCCTGACACAGAAACCTTCAAGAAAAATCCCCAGAACTCCAAACACTGTTAACAATCAACAACCACAAGACTAAATACAATTTACATCTAATACATATAGGTTCACAACTGTTGTAGTTTAACAGGCAACCTGTCAAGCAATATCAACTATATAAAATGTATTTCACTCTCATAGCCATGTTGAGTCTAATATTAGTTATGATAACATCATGACAGTCCAACCTATATCTCCTTTATGTGGCTAGCTAGGTAACCAGACTAATAATTACTACCTCCCTTTCTAAGGTCTTCTTCCTCTAACTATTAGTACTTATTCAAACTGACAGTTGCTACCTAGCCACAAAACTCATTAGTCCTGTTTGAGATAGATCTGTGGCTGACAGTTTTAACAGGTCAACTAGTACACTGACAACAGTTAAGGAAAAGATAGATTGATAGAAGCTCATCACAACAACTAAAAATAACTTACTACAAAATCTAGATCTATAGATATTGGGTTTATAAGGACTTTATAAGAACGCTTGTTCAATATTTTAGTATATTATTACCACATTATTATATATTAAGGACACCTCTATACTAGGACAATTTCCAAAGGATTGAAGTGTCTAGATCTCATTGTATGCAAAGGACATTTTCTTCATACATATCAGTTGTAAAGGCTGCAATGTTACAGTACTTCATAATAAAGTGAACTATCTTAATATTGCTATCCACGAGATATGTAGATGTGTGTCTGTGTAATAATACTGGAAGGTTTTGTCAATACTAGTTAGACATTGTTGGACACTGTTAGACATAAGTTATTAATAGTTATATACAACATGGACAATAATTTAACACACACACACAGGGTGTACATATGATAGCTAACCTGTGTTGATAACATGATATTGTCATCAATTGCTCTAGAGAGACTAAAGTCAGCATTTTGTGGCTCAAGTCATGATGGATAATGTCATTAGAATGTATCCATTTAACTTCAACAAGTATCTGATGTAAACAGTTCTAAAGAGAGAATAAAATAATGATAAATATAAAATAGTTACAGGTTAGTATAAAGGAAACTTAGACGACAACAATTATAATAATAGGTGAAGTGATTTCACCCTCTTTCCCTTTGCCCCTGTCATTACTTACTTTAATTGTTTGTTCATCTAGTCCTCTAGGTAATGAGTGTCTAATACAACTATCTAAGTCTTGATCCATATATTCAAATACTAAATGTACTATGAGCAGCAGACACAGTGTATCTGATATAAGAAGTGAAAAAGTAATTTCAATTTGCACTTATTCTAATCAGTTGATTAAGGATTGCAATTAGTACTAATTAAAATAGGGGTGTGGTTAAACAGAAACCACATGGAAGACAACTAAACATAATCCTACATTATTAAACTTAAAACTAGAGCAATCATAGTGAGGGAGAACAAGACATGTACACAAGATAAGCTGCTACCATATCAAGTTTATTGTATCATTAAAGGTCATGTCTAGAGTGTCAGTAACAGATAATGTACTTTAATGGGAAATTAATACTACATACCTTAGACCCTAATCTTTAAACATTAGAACAAAAATAGATTTGGTAGGTAAGATTCAGTTATATTTGATTTAAACCCAAAAACTACCAGTCCTATTCATTGTGTACTAAACTGATCCACACCACATACACTCTTAATATTAACTATAGACAGTAAAATATGACATCACCTAAGTTATATAGCTGTGTTAACATAGTTCAATTACCTCAATCAATTTCACTCTAACTTCCTTGCCTTTAACTTGACATATATAATCATATGGTTCTCGTAATATCTATTAACAACACACAATGACACATAACAAAGAATTATACTAATAAACATATTCGTTCATAGTCATCTGCTCTTTACTTAACCAACAACCATATTGCACGTGGACAACTACCGCGCCTACTAAAAACAATGAGCTCCGCCTGTTAATTATCTTTATGAGCCCCACCTCTCAAATACAAACTACCAGATTGATTTTTTCTCTCAGTGATATTGTGAAAATGAGTAATATCTACATGAAATGAAAGTAAGTAAAGTTACTAATTTATATAATTGCTTTTGTTACTAAACCAAACATGATACTGAGGTAAACATTTACTGTAAAGCTACATTTCAGACTATAACTGACATAATAGAGATTAGTGTTCTCATTATATTCCACAGGATATAATACAATAGCCATGTATGTACTGGACTAGTGGTGGACTCCTTATTGTATATGTAGTAAAAACCAAATGAGTGATCTGGTGTGGATGGACATATGTAACTGGTAACTGTCCTGTCACTTGTGTCATACATTAAGAAATACAATGTATAAGTGAATATAGACACTACCTCTTACACTCAGTACCATCCTATGGAGGTCTAATGACAATCTCTAGAAACTTAATGGAGTTTAAATTAGTGATAGTGATAATATGACCTCATGAATTGAACTCTATCTCTGTAGATTTTTTTTAAAGAAAATTCTTATTTGTCTTTGCTATCAAGAAGGATTCAAGTAATGATCTAATTAAAGATACAGATGGAATTCACTTAAAATTTAACCCCAAATAAACAGATCATCCTCTTGACTGAACGTTTGTATGTAGTTTCCATGACACCTGGAAAAACAAATATAACTGACTTATAATTTGAACTATACATGTATTTATTTATTACATGTGTACATCTTCAGTGTACATTACATATATATGATAATCAGATATACATTTCTACTGACTTCTTATAGACTCAATTAGAGGAGGAGTTAGGACAAAGGTTACTTGATTTGTTAAGTCACTAGTCAAAAATCTGTCAGATGTACTAGTTTGACAAAGAAATCAAAGACCAGCTAGTCATCTTGTGTATGTAACAAAGACTGTGATATAAAAATTGACATAAAATCATTAGTAGTCAAGTCTAGTATAGATATCAGACTAGTATTATCATATTTAGAGAGGGGGACTCATAATAACCATTCCTCTTAAGAATAAATAAAGCAATGTTACTGTTTTCAATTGCAGAGTTGAACCTGACCCAAAGCAGAGTTAATGTCTACTTGAAGTAATTATAATTAAGTATATTTACGTCTGCATAAGGAGCCTGGGGGGAGCCCCTGTAGTTGGAAAGGATTGAGCCCCACCCAAATCGTCTAATGACGTCAGCAAGCGTCATGTGATGGCGCTCTTTCCCAGCAATAAAAAAAGGGAGTCAATTTTTTCACCCAATTCGATGTGGTGACGTCACTAGTCACGTGTTTGTTGTGTGGGTGTTGTGCATAAAATTCCCGGGAAACTTAAATGGAGTGCGAGTCCAACTCCAAGCCTAAGTGGGCAGTTGATCATGGCTTACAACTCTGTGGACAATATTATGAAAGGTTTGTAGATGATTATGAAGCAGTCCTCAACAGTCACATAATAGAAACTGTCACCTCGTACGGAGTAAGAAGATCCAGGCAAGCTGCCAGTACCTTGCACAAGTTTATATTTGATGACAAAGAAAACATTGAGGATAATCTGAATCTGGACACTTGTAGCTCAACTAAAGAGGTATGTTGGATTGATCAGAGTACAAAAAGTATAGTTTATATATGAAGAATTTTGTAAATGAGAAAAAAAAGATTGTGTAATAGCCAAAGTACATGTATGTCAAGGAAATTTTCTAACATCTTTCATTGTAAACAAATAGAAAAGAAATAAATATTTTTACCAAAAAAAGTTTAATCTTGTGGTATTACAAATAATTAATGATTATTGTGTCTTGTGGTGTTACAAATAATTAATGATTATTGTGTCTTATGGTGTTACAAATAATTAATGATTATTGTGTCTTATGGTGTTACAAATAATTAATGATTATTGTTTTCCAGGTGGTTAGTACTAGTGATGTCCGGCTATACTGGCACAAATCTGAGGGGAAAAAAGAGATTAATTTTAATGACATTCCATTCTCAATAAATGAAATGAAGGTACTGGATTGCCAGTTTGGGGAAAAATATTATAAAGAAAAACTTAAACAGGGAAAAAAGTGTGGCTACAAGGCACACGAAAAATGGGATGTATGGCACACATTGAGGTAAAAGGGTTTACTTTATATCCAGAATATGGCATCAACCAATGTGAGAAAGTAGGCCTTTCCAAATGGAAAGTGTGATGCTTGAAAGAAGACAAACTTAAGGAGTTGAACAAAATGCTACGTGCTAAAAATCCAATAAAAACAGAAGCTAAGTACTATGTGTCTTTTCCATCTAATGAAGCCCACTCAGAACATCTAATTGGCTTAGAAGCTATTCATACCCAAAAAGTACATCCAAAAGTTGCTCAAAAAATAATTGAGATGGTAACATCAGGTATAACCGACACATCAGAGGTTAGGCATTCACTTAAATACTTTGTAGACAATTACCTTTGCAAAGAAATTGGGCACAAACCAAATCCTCATGACAGAGCATTCTACCCTCTCAAGCAAGACATCATTAACCATATTGGTATGGCTAAAAGGGTAATTGATTTATCAAAATTTGATCAAGAAAACTTACAAATAAAAGTGGAACAGTGGAAGAAAGAAAATGAAAATTCATCGTTCTATTATAGACCACTTGGAAAGAAGACAACCTCAACTGAAAGCACAGACGAGGCTGAGGAAGGTAAAGAAACATTTCTTTATGTTCATCAAGAGAAATGGCAAAGGGAATTATTAACAACATATGGAAACACCATTACTCTAATGGACGCAACATACAAAACAACAAAGTACAGTCTTCCACTTTTTTTTCTGTGTGTGAAAACTAATGTTAACTACACAGTAGTTGCTGAGTTTGTTATTGAATCAGAAAATACAGATCAAATTTTTGAGGCTCTGTCAGTAATCAAGTTATGGGAACCTGGTTGGAACCCTAAATACTTCATTACAGACTACTCAGAAGCAGAAATGAGTGCTATTAATATGCTTTTCCCCGAAACTCAGCTGTGTCTTTGTGAATTTCACAGAGAACAGGCTTGGAAGAGATGGGTTAAAGATAAGAAACATGGCCTAAGTGAAATTCAAGCAGCTACACTGTTGGACCTTCTCAGAGACTGTGCAAATGCTCCAGTTAACTCAAATGTTGAAGATCAACCAGCTGATTTTCTATTTAAACAAGCTCTTCAACATCTTACATCTTCCAACATCTGGAAGAACAACAAACAGGTTCAACAATGGCTGTCTACAACATGGCTATCATGCCCTACACTTTGGGCACGCTCATACAGGGATCAGACTTACCATGCAGCAGTAAACACAACAAATGGGGTGGAATCACAAAACAAGCTTCTTAAATACAGCTATCTTCCACGACAGAAGAATATTACCATATCAAGATTAGCCACTGTGCTTTATGAGGACTTTAATCCAGATATTCATCACAAGTACCTCTTCCTTAACTACAAGACATCTTCATTTTACAGAACCTATAATGATTTCGTTCCTAGATATCTACATGGATGGCCACGTCAAGTGATTCTTCATTGGCTAGAAAGGAAAAGTAGTTGTAGAAAATATGATGAATCAAATATTATTGGCCATGATACAGTGAATGGAGTGTTCACAATCAAAGGGTCATCAAGCAAATTGCACACAATAAATTTTGGAACTACAAATGGGGAGCCTTCTTGTACATGCCTTGACTGGATACAATGGAAACTACCATGCAAACATTTTTTTGCTGTGTTTAAGTTTTTTGATAAGTGGGGATGGGACAGCCTACCTGAACAATACAAGTGTCAACCTCACATTTCTTCTGACTTAGGGAGCCTGTCAACAGACAACCAGCCAACATGCAGTAGTGATCTTATTCAAACAGACACTGATGAATGTTCAAATGTGGAATTACCAAGCAAGCAAGTATGATTTTAATTCACAGAAATTTCACATGTACAATCATATTTATGCTATTTGTTCTCCTTATTTTACAGCTGTCATAAACTATACGCTTGAGAAATCGACATCAAGCTGTGAGAATAATCCTGAAAGAGTTAGAGTCTCTTTCTTTTGATATAGCAAGTGATGATGTAATCAAAGAACTTCAATATGAATTTACACACAATAAAGGTCAAGTATCAAAAAAATGTTAGCAAAGAAAATGGGCTACACTTGCATACTCAAGTACAGCTGACAAGCTCATTTGAGAGAGTTCGAAAATTGAAGATAAAGTATAAGCGTTTGAGGCAACAAGTAGTTCCTTATGATTTCCTAATTCCCAAAATGAAAGCAGGACGACCTAGAAATAAATATCACTATCGAAACAGAGTAGGAAAAAAAGCATCCAACTGGCGCAAGGTAACATTCAGTGTTGACAACTACATTAGTTCAAATTTATCATTCTCTTAATCTTTTCAGAGAACATTATCATCTATACATGATAAAGAGAATGGTTTGGCTGGTACAAATAAGACAAATTCAACCTCCTCCACAGCCTTGCAACCACCAACTCAAAGTATGTAGTATGTACACATGTATAGTTGGCCATTATCAATACAAAATCATCACTTATATTACAGAAAAACAAAAACACTTACATGGTTGCTGTGGTGAATGTAAGAATTGTTTAAGGCCTGATTGTGGTCAGTGTGTAAAATGCCTTGACAAAAAGAAATTTGGTGGTCCTGGGCGGAAAAAGAAAGCTCGTAAGTACAGAAAATGCATTGGAATTAAGAATGTCAACCATGAGCACCAATCTACAGTACAGGTAAGTGCACTGTACATGTATATCACAATTTGTTCATTTGTCACATATATAGGCCACAGACAGAAATACTTCCATTTATGTCTTACCTGAAGCAGGTTATGGCCATCCCCAGTGTTATCCTCAGTCATCTGTCCAATCTACTGTGAAATTAATCTATAATCATCTTTAAGCTTGAGTCAGAATTCAGTTAATTTATTAATTCGTATTAATTAATTATTATTATAATTATTCAAATACAAAACGTTTTGTGACGTCACCACATCAAGTTGGGTGAAAAAATTGACTCCCATAAAAAAAGAGAAGCGGGTGTATATACCAGTGACTAAGTTGGTAAGTAATATAAAGTAGTAGTTAATTAGTAGTATTGTATGTAGATAATATGAGTCATGGGTCATGTTAACACTTGCAGTACTACAGTGTTTACTTGTTGACTACATACACGAGATATGTTACTTCATATGACATTTGATTGAAGAGGAAGTACTTTCTTTTCTATGACTTAGTGTATTTCTAGCTAGTTCTGGTAACAAGAGAGTATTTCAGACAATTACAAAGATAGAAGAGTTAAGGCTGTGTAAACACAAGCTATGTTCATTTGTTTTTGGAGTTCCAACTTTTTAACTCTCTATGATTGAAAAAGTCTCTTTATTTGTTTCAATGTTTAAGATATTGTACTTGAGATGATGTTGACATGATCATGTTGTATATGATTGTACAATGACAATAAATGAAGATGATACAGTTTATTGTCTTTGTTATATAAAATGATATATATAATACATTATAGTATAACTGATATATGTATATTGATATCTAATCTTCTATTATAGAATTAGATCAACTTAACAGTACTAGTCAAGGACTGCCATCCCCTCCTGGCAATGGCAGCTCAACTTTCAAAGAGTGAGCAGGATGATATTGTAAGTATATTAGTAACTAATCCAGTATACTACATGTGTTAGTGTACAATCAATACATTACATATTATTATTAAGTATGGTATGGTTTATATGTAGAGAAAGGTATGACAAAATGGCTGTCACACTCAATCTATTACAGTATATTGTTAATGTTCCCTCATAATTTGTTTCAGCATCACTTGCCATTATTGAATATTTTATAGGTAATAAGTTCTTTGATAATGTTATAAAGTATTACTAATAAAGTGGAGAACTGGGAACTAGCTAAACAGTCAAATTGTTTCTCTTAATTCTTGTACTTCTTTTTACATAAATAGAAAAGATTACTTGGAAATAGACTACACAGCTTCTTCATAACTCAAATTGTTCATTAAGTTATAGTTTATTACAAGCTATAGACTTTAGTTGAGTGACATTATATCTGATTATCTGTGATAATTATTTACACTTTCAATGTTTATTTATTTACAACTGATCATGTTCATTATCACATGATAAATACTATTAGTTATGTAAACAATGGTTGTATCTACTATCATTCTATGGACCTGTCTCTATGTGTTCATAGTACTCACTTTAATACTTGAATAATGTCCAGTTATTACTATTACTTGATCATATCACATATCAAATAAATATTAGCAACAAAAGAATGTAAAGAAGATGATTGAACTGTTTATTATTAGTTAGTGTAGTCTTGTATTTGTAGTATAGTCTAATTGTCTCTGTTAGTTATATACATAATACTAATTACATCATGTTCTTTTTATATAAATAGTGTCACTTTGTGTATTGTGTATTTGACCTGTCCTATAGTTTTATTAGTCTCATATAATACATGTAGTTGTGTATGATTTACTAGTTTTAAATGTAATGACTTGTTTTATTATTATATAGGATATTGAACTTTTGGAATCTGCTCATAATGGACATTTAGAGGGAGTCAAACAAGCCCTTCAGAAAGGAGCAAACTTGAAATGTCACTTTGAAGTAAGATCCTATTAATTTCCCTTTAACCTACTGTTAATATTTGTGTCTACTAACTTAAGTAATTAATTTAAATTATGTAGATTTAATGAGTATTAATTCATTTTAACCACACCTAAATATTAATTAAAAACTTCAACATTTACACAATTTATTAATTATTATTCTATTTTGTTAAAGTTACTGAATTAGTATCCACAATTAATAACATACATGATCTTTACATGTAGTATTTTAAATATTGTCTTATAATTTAATTGAATGAAATCCATTATATTGTGTGATAGTAATGTCTTAATTAATGATACATGTCAATGTAAAGTAATAGCTTGTATTGTGTATACACAGATATGGAATTGGATTTATTTCATATATTAAAATGTCTTTGTTTAATATATAGGTTCGTTATGGTTATTATTCTACACCAGCAACACCTCATACTGTAGCTTACATCTTTGGTCATAGCACAATAGTCCAGTTCTTAGAAAATACAGGTGCTACTCCTGATTATGTAAGTGTATACATGTATATAGTTGAGGTCAATATTTAGTATAACTCAAGTGTTTAATTGTTACATTGATATTATGTACATTTACATACTTACATTAAAATGTCTCCTATTTAATGCCCAAGTCCTTATACACATAACAATACATTTAATGGATAATTATTATGACCTTTACTGATATAATTGTTGTGTACCTATGTTCTGTTTATCTCCACACTACCTTTCTTTTAATATTAGTTTCTATAGCTAGTAACTATCATTAAATCATTAGTTTAAAACATATCATATAACACTAAGATACAACAGTGTTACCAATTGACTTCATATAACATTTACAATTACATTAATTAAAGTCAAGATATATTACTGAGTGTCTTAGTACTAGGTAAATGTTTGTATATCTGTCATGTTTAGGTATGTAATTAATTGGTTTCAGAACATATAACCACAGGAATGTTTATTCATAACTAATAAAATTTAATAGACCTTATGTAAAGGTTACCACCGACTTGAAGAGGTTGTAAAATGGTTTAGTGAGTTGATTTTAGTATTTCATATTTACCAGGTTTCTATTTAGTCTTGTGTATCAATTTGTTAAGACTTTTTTGAGAAGAAGATGAACTAGACTGAATGTATTTCTAATTTTCTATATTCTGTCCGAGTTGAGTTGAGCCAGCCAGACATGTAAATAACTTTGCCGTTTTACGTGCTATCCACATGGAACTTGCACCAATCAATTCAGCTCACAAACACTCATTTTATATATAAAATTTGGCTGTCTAGTGCTACGAGAAAGTAGCAAACTAAAAAATTCTATACATTTTCAATGGCATACCTTCAGCATACTTCAAATTACACACCTTCGAGGGTATAACAAAAATCACTTTTCACCTTTAGAAGTCAGTCGTTTGTCACGTGGCAATTCAAAATTATAGTTCTAATTAGATGAACAAATGTTCTATTATAACAATTATTAAAATAATAATCAAGTATTGTCTTTTGCGATTTTAGGCAGCTATAAAGCCACTGTGGTTGTGAAAAAAACCTTTTAACAAAGAAGAAAGACTAAGAATATCTAGAACTATTTGTCATCAGAACTATCAGTAGCCTCTTGATGCTGGTACATGAAACTCTTGTGGCATCAGAGATTCGTTAAAGATGTCCTTGAGTCTGTTGACGCCTGCTGACTTCCTTGAAATAGCCATAGACATTTGCAACAACCTCCTTTGTTTGTGATTCAGTCTTTTTTACTCTGCATTTTCATGACCACAAGAGAAAATGTGGTTTGTTCGCATGACATTCACGTGAACAAACAATGAATAATATTAAAATGTACTCAGCGCTAATTGCACTTGATTAGGTGAGAAAATACCTCACCTTACATTCCATGCATACAACACCTTTTTTTAATGAAGGGCCCAACTCAACTCGGACAGAGTATAGCTATTTATATTAACCCTATGGTATCACTGCAAATCTTTCGTCATAAAGTAGATCTTTATCTATCTATTAGTGAATGTTAGTATTAATGTCTTGAAATTATTTCAGATAAATAAAGTGTACTTTAATATGTTGGATATAGTTATATAACACTGTACATGGTCATGTACTTTATACATAGTTAATAATGGAGCTTCCGGTTGATGAAATCTGGGTCATGTGACATTTATGTACATGTGTATTCCTAGTATATACTGTTGTATTTATTATAATGTACATTATCTGTATTTACTTATTTACTTATTTCTTAGGATGAATTATTGTTGGCAGCTGCTGCAGAAGGACTAGTAGATATAGTGAAAGAAGCTTTAAAGAAGAACGCTAATGTGAATGCTAAACAGCAACATTTAGTAAGTTATATCTTATTATAATAAATGACTCTTTTCTAGTAAATGATATCTCATTAATTTCACAATTATAAGTTTATTTAAAAAACAATATAATATTTTCATGAGAAGTCAGATATACAAGATTTAATACTTTGAATTATATTTTTATTATAAAATATTCAAAACCTAATGAGCTATACAGTATATGTCATGACATTGTAATATAGGAATCAATATGATGATGAAAACACTAGGATATTGAAATAGTTTGTGTGTAGATACCAACAATTGAAAACCAAAGTATGATACCCAAAGCCACAGTACATAATAAGAATCCATAGTTCAATGTATAATTTGACTCTTATGTTATGAACTTACTATATCTAGATACCACAATAAACAATGTTGTTGTATTGCTGTAATAGACAAGGATTAGACTAATTCTGTCATCAACAAAGTCAATACTTCATCTGTGTACACATATATTTTTAAACTGTTACTAATTCTATAGTATGATGTTCAACATTGCTGTGATATCTTCACTATACTATAACTGATTACCAGACTTAGTTATATTCTCTTACTGTAGTATTTTAAATATTGTAGTAATCATATTTTCATTCACATTCTTTGTTGTTTTATTTTTAGGATGATGATACAGCTTTGCATTTAGCCTCACGTAATTCTCACACCGAGGTAGTCCAGTTGCTGCTACATTCAAATGCAAATCCTAACATTTATAACAAGGTCAGTGTGTATTGTATATAGTTTATATTTCATTTATTATCTCTACTACATGTACATATATGTAGTACTACCTGTCTAATAGGACAGGATATAGATCAAAGCCAATGTAATGAATACAATTAAGTTAACCTTTTCATGCCATGTAATTAATTCTCAATGTAGTTTGTGTGGGTGGGACAAAGTAGCTCTCATTTGTTGTTTGATATATAACAATTACTAATATAACTGGAAATATAATAAACCTAATATGTAAAACAATATATAAAACATTAATGTGGTCTTAGATGAAATAAACCTGATCAGTCCTAAGATTGTTTGGACCATGTGTGTATGTATATTTCTATATATGTCCACTTTAACAAGTTTAATCTATTATTATTATTAAACAATTTATTTCATTTATAGTGGGGACATAGTCCACTTCATCTAGCATACTGGTATGGTCATGATAACATTGTTGAGTTCTTATGTTCTTTTGGAGCAAGAGATATGGACCAAGTTAGAAATGTAAGTGATAAATGTAATAATATATTTACTGTATATGATGACATGGACATAGTGATCTTATATGTTATGATATATTATAAACATGACCTAATTATATGTGGGTACATGTCACAGTTATAATATATTATTTATTTTAACAGGATGACTTACTTTTGACTTCAGCTGAAAATGGTGATATAGAAAATGTAACTCTAGCACTTACATCAGGTGCTAATGTCAATGTTCGTCATGATGGTTATGATAAGGTTAGTACACTGATTAAATAGTAATAAATTACTGTTGTTTGTGTTCTATAACAAAGGAGATCAATTACAGGCATTGTTTCATCTAGAAAGCAGTTTAATCTCTTTTTTCCTATTTCCATAAGACTTCTTTATCATTTTACTTTATTGACATTGTCATTCAATGTTAATGAAGAAGGAATATTTTAACCCAGACCTTTAATTAATATGTCTATTTTGACATTTTGCCACACTTCCTACTAACCTTGTACTATTAGTACAACTTTTTGCTAAATTCAAGTTTATCAAAAGACTATTATTTTATTTATAAACTAGTAGATTGTATTTATTGATATAAGGTGGGTTCACAAAACTAAACCCTAAACCCTAAACTCCGCCCTCATTATGGAGACTGAAGTGTTGCTGCTTGCTTTACTTGACAGATGACAAAGAAGGCAACAGAAACAAAGAAAACTGTTGGTGTATCCTATATTTACTCAACGTAGTTATTGAAATTTGATTGGCTGAATGTATTACTTGGAACGTCAAGATAGAAATTAATTCTATCCTTGTGTTGCGACATGTCATGTTGTGTGTTATGCATGGACTGTGTTCATAAAAAAAGATATATGTATGCAACGTGACGTGACACGTTTTGGACTGTGTTTGTATACAATATCAATGTATGTTTTTATACATTATTCTATAGATATATGTGAGTATTGAAAGTAGTGAATGAAATTTAACTACATGTTCCAACTGCCAATGCAGTTGGCAACAAATGAATTTAATTTACTCTTTTTATCAGTAATTTAACCTGAACATGTCAACAATAAAATTAATACTTGTGTACTTCCTCTATGTTCAGATAACAGCTCTACATTATGCATCAAAAGGAGGTTACTATGATATCATACAACTATTGTTAAAGTCAAGTGCAGATCCCAACATTTGTAACTGGGTCAGTGTATATTGTTTGTAGAGATTACTACATGTTACTAGATTTAAATCAGTATTTAATAGATATAGAATGTTATGGGTGTGGCTATTAGTAATTTCTAAATTGAACTGTTGTTCAAATTTTTGTTAGTAAAGGATTAACAAAGATAGTCAGTGTCAGGTATCAGTAGGTGTGGTCTGTTATAATAGTAGTACATATAGTGGCAATGATCTTGGTATTCACAAAGGTCCCACTAATATGGTGTGTACATGTCATTTGTACCCAAAGCCTAAAGCCTAAACAAGTGAACATAAGAAGAATAGCCAATAGTGTACCATTCTATTTTAATTTTGAGATAGGCCATACTCTAGACATGTAAATCAGGTACAAGGACGTTATCTGGATGTTACGAAGAGGTGTGGTTAATAATGGTCTAGCTATTAATAATACTGGTAGTCATTAATTAATCATGGAGGTTACATATCGTGGTTAAATCACTAAACCAGTTAATCACCCATCACTACTATAGTCCCAGTTGTTTCTTATAAATAAACTTTTATAAATTAATTAATATATCTGTGGTAGTTGTAGTTTGTTATTTTCATTACATGTACTTCATAGTGACAATAAGAAGAATGGAGCATACATTATGGATGTTGAATAAGCTTATGTCATCCATGGATATATGTTACTCACTAGATGTTGAACTCCCTATATCCTGAATATATTAACATGTAGTAGACATTGCTATTATAATAAACTTGTGGTTACGTTGAGAATATACAGTTACCCCTTAATTCTGATAGACAAAGAGTAATGTCATGGAACAATGTGTCTTATCTGGAGCTGTCCTTAACACATCTAAATTACCTATGGTTACTAATATAACTAGACCCCTCCCCTTAAAAAATTAAACCATAACATTGGTGGCATACTGGACATATATCTTGATTGCTTGACAACAGCTTAAGATTATTGAAGAATAATCTCTCTTCTCATAGAAGGACTAGCACTATATTGCATATCAGTGGGTGTGGTTTATAAAATAATAAAGTAATAGTTTCTATGTCTTTTTATGTCCCTGTCATTGGTCAGGTTTGACATGATAATACAATAGCTATGATTATCTGTATTGATGACTGTTATATTGACTATATAGTTTATTGTATGATAGTTCCTGTATTTTTTGTAATTGAATAACGTTTCCTCTTTTGTTTTCTAGGGTGGTAGAACAGCAGCTCATTATGCAGCACAGAAGGGTCATGTTGATGTTCTAAAGTTTTTAATTGAAGAGGGACAAGCTGACATAAATGCTACAGATAATGTAAGTCATATTATAGTTACTTATGAGCTATTCTTTTGAAGTATGACATTTAATATTGTCTTCAATATTGATATCAACCTCACTCATATCCAGAGTGTCCAATATTTTGATAACATGTTTTTGACAAAAGATGTTCCAAGAACAATAATCAAAAATAAAATTTTGATATTTGTCTACAATGTGTCAAACATAACCTGTTGTCATTATATCAATCAATGACAATATTTATTAATAATCAATTAATTAATAGTCATGAATAATTAATACACAAAATTTAGCATGCTCAATGTGACCTTTATTATGTGCTTCTTGATGTAACTTGTACCATAATGATGACATCATTACATGTCATGCGTTGATAATGGTAGTATGAATGTATGGTTTAGTTTTTTGAGTTTAAAAGGTTAAGGCTTTAGGGTGCTTCTTGGTAACTTTTAACTTGTACTATAATGATGACATCATTATATGTCATGTCATTATGATGTCATCATATTCAAGTTACACCAAGAACCACTCCCTTTATTAGCCCTCCCACATATATACACATACTCTTGTGATTTACCTGTCTGTTTGTGGCTTCACTAGTTTTTGATCCTCTGTTATAATACACTTTATGTTGATTTTCCTATAATTGGGTAATAGCATTCTTAGGAACTTTATATATTCTAAATAAATCACAATTTGAGGTGGAAGTACATTGACATGTGGACAATCCATTTTGTTCATTTGTATGTAAAACAAATATTCACATGATCTAATGGACACATAGTGAGTGATACAAGACTGCATAAGTTAGTAAAAGACAGTCTGTACTTCTATATGAAAGATCATCACTACGTCCAATACATACCATAACAGCCATTTTACATTTTCACTCTCTTAACACATGCTCACATCTATGTATACTTTACCTACATCCTCATTCCTGTTGTATGAGTCCTATATGTACTTGTCCCCAGACCCTTCATCTCTTATGAAGGGTTGGCAATGTCAGACTAATATTGGTAATCTTTATTAACTAGTTAAAGAGGTAGTCTTTGATATGATCTCTAACATATGTACATACTTTTTGTCTTTGGACTTGTCATGTCAGTCTTCCTTGTCATTGTATAATGTACAAGACTTTCTTTTGAAATATTTAGTCTTTTTCTTATGACTATATATCAAAAGTATTCTTCCAAATTATTATAACCAAGTTAATCTGTTTATTTGTCATCATATTACACATGAAATATATATTATATTACTTATAATAATACAGTTGTTATTTATATTTTTACTTTTTTAATTTTAGTTTGGCGATAATCTACTACATTTTGCCTGTCAAAGTGGCAGTGAAGAAACCATACACTACCTTTTACATAATGTCCAGCTAGATCCAGATTATCTAGTAGCTCTAAACAATGATCATCAAATGCCATTGGATCGTATTTCACCAGATGTACCTAGCAGTAATAGATTTCGATTACTGAAGTTGTTTCAACCATTCAAACAATGTCACAGAGACTACGTCACAGAATCATATTCTAAATTGTTTCTCTGTGGAAAGACAGAAGCTGGTAAAAGTTCATTGGCTGCTGTTATCTCTTATCGTGCTGACAAGGGACGTTATGGTCACTATGATCCAGAAGAATGTATTGAAGGTGTTGTATTACAAACCACTGGAATTGAGTACCACAGTGTTCATAGTAGGGAAATAGGAAATGTTGTAATTTACGATTTTGCCGGACATGCAGAATATTACAGTAGCCATGCTGCAGTACTGGAAACTCTCTTGTTGAGGTCACCAGCTGTCTTTGCAATTTTAAGCAACCTTACCAACGATGAGGAGACGATTAAGAAAGATCTGCTTTTCTGGTTTAACTTTGTTGAAAATGTGAGCATGAAGTTAATTAGCTCAAGTCACGTACTTGTCCTTGGAAGTCACATTGATGAACTGTCCAGTGAAAAAGACTTCCAACCTTTTGTAAATGATGTAGCTAATCTGGCTGTTCGGTTTCAAAATTACAAAGGGTTTTTCCCAATAGATTGTCATCGACCAGGAGGAAAAGGTGTAGAGATGTTTATGGAGAAATTGAAAGAGAGCTGTGAAGCTGTTGTAGACGAAATGACAAGATGAGCTACCACTGCCACTGTCTAAATTCTTACCTTCAACAGCTGGAGGAGGTTGCTATTAGCCTAGATGAGTTATGTTCCAAATTAATGGAACTAAATGAGCCATGTCTTTTGACCGATCGATCCATTGTGTTAGAATTTTTAACCATTCTTGGAAGTAAGGGTCTCGTTTTGTTTCTGGCTAACACATGGGTGATTATTGACAAAAAGGCTCTCTTAACTGAGGTAAATGGTGTCTTATTTAATAAAAGCATTGATCGTGTGCGTAAACCAGTTGCCAGTAATACTGGTATAATGGCTGTCTCTACTCTAGCTAACCTTTTCTCTAAACACAACACAGATATTTTGTCATCAAATGAACTCTTATGCTGTTTCTAGTATCACTAACAATGTACCATCTGATGACTTCACTATTAGTAAAGATGAGAAATTTTTATTTTTTCCTGCACTTATTACAGAAGACAAGCCCACTTCAATCTTTGAAACAACAGATGGATTTGGTTGGTGCCTATGGTGTGATGTACCACAGCAATTTCTCTCCATGCGTTTTCTCCATACTCTGCTTCATCACTTAGCTTATACTTGCTGTCCTTCTCCTCCCGAAAAAACTGGTTATATTACTGATAATCCGACAACTAAAGCATTACATCGAGTCTGTACTATGTGGAAAAGTGGTATTTATTGGAAAGAGGAAGAGAGTAATATTGAGGTGATGGTTGAGGTTACTGAAGCCAACCGATGTGTTACAATTCTTGTGTCTCACAGCAGTTTAATAGAAAGTTATCAACTCCATACATCACTCATCAAAGAAGTACTTAAACTTAAAAAAGAATTATGTCCATGTACTTCAAAACAGTTTATTATTCCACCTGGTGATGTTAAGGATGTCATGGAAAAGGAACAGAGAAATCGTATTGTGTTTTCTGTTAGAGAAGTTGCTAAAGGAGTACTATTGAAAGGAACTGCTACTTCCACTTATGATGAAAAAGTTGCTGTGCAATTAGTCGTTGGTGAAAAGGAACCATACCTCTGTCTTGCCCCTCTTGTGACCAAAGCTCTCTTTACTGACACCAACAAAGATCTACCACTATCAGATCACTATGTCCGACATATAGAAGAAGTATGTGGAGAGATCATGTCCCTCTATCCATCATCAGATTTTACTCACCACTCTGTAAGAGAACATCTCAGCAAATTTAGTATTTTTGCTGGACGTAATCCTTTGGTAAGTTTATATTATCTTAATAGTGTGTCTATGAAATTGTTTTATCTTCTCTACATAGAGTATACCTTCTCCACCAATAAAAGATGAAGTAATACAAAGATTATCAAAACATGTTCAGACAAGAACAACAAAAGGTTCTAATTATGTCACTATTCTCTTGTATTGACTTAGTTATTATTACAGATTTTATTAACCCTGCTACCAAACCTGACAAACAGATGTCATCATCTATTACATACAATGTTGGAGGTATGTCTACATGTCAAGAAATATCATATTTTCCATAATTTATTTTATTTATTATTTAAATTTTCATGTTTTTATATCTACTACATTTATATTTGAATACTTTCATTAATTGTTATATATTGTTATATTACAGGTAGTAGTCAGGAGACAATGTTAACAAAGGATAGTTTAACTGATGAATTCAGTCATTTCCCTAAATTATGTATGTTAGACAATCTTATATAACAGTTCTTTATCTTATTGTACTTACAGTGGAAAGACCTACAAGATATGATGTGTTAAACAAACTAGCTTGTATTGATGCTTCATGGCGTAGTATTGGGGAAGGACTTGGAGTAGATTATAATGTCCTTAAAGGTTTGGATGAATCTAATAAGCCCAATCAAACACGACTCAGTGAAATTATACAGACATGGCTGGACATGAATGGTCAAGGTGAAGGTGCTCCTGTCACATGGATGACCATTTTAGATGTCGTAAAGGGACCACTTGTTCAAAACAAAGCTCTAGCTATGACAATATATGACAACTTGAAACAAGGAAGTTCTGTACAACAGATCACTCAAAGTAAGTATATAATACAATATTTAATTACTACAATTATACAGACTGCTTGCATAATGATTCCATAGTCACTAATAAAGTACCGTATATTGGGAAACATTGGCATTGCTAAATTTTTGCAAATTTCATGAATTTAACTCCATTGTAAAAATATCCCTCGCCAATTTCTTACAATTATGTGTGTGGCAAATAGTTATGCACAAAATTCGATTATGGGTGACTGTGTGACAAATAGTTAGTAAAAAATAATTTTTTCTCCATTGGACGCCCACACCTCATTATAAACATGGTATCCTCTGATACAGGAGTCCATTTCGAACATCTCTTCCATTGTCGAGTCCAGGTGTGGGGCTTACTTTAGGAGACATTTTGTATTAGCTTTGCAAGTTTCTTTTTTATTGTTATGAAATGTGACAGTGAAATATTGACTATGAGATACTTGGAAAGTATACCTGTGATTAAATGAGAGTTCAAAATGAACAGAGTTTCAATTTTCAAACAATTCAGAGTGAACAGATCTTTAATAATCAAGCTATGATTCTATGTATATGTTTTATTATAGGTAGTAACAGTGAACATGGTGGAGAAGAGTCCTCTAGAACTCATGATAATAATGGTACATATATACACTAGTATATACTATGTTCATTGTTGTAACTACAATTTTGTAGGAGGTGTGGTACAAACTGACAAGAACACATTTGATGAACAAACTGATGGTAAGTTACTTTATCCATATCATTTAACCTGTACATGATTATACAATGACTCCTAATGGTAATTGTTTATGTCCTTCATAATATAGGTGTTAATAAATGTGAGTCTATTACTGAGGACAGTCACAGAGTAAATGGTAAGTTTATTATTACTATAATTGATAAAAGTGGTTCATTACATCATTGTACACATGCACAAATAAATATTGAATGTATCGTTTTTTCTTATTTTCTAACTTTTCACATATTATATATACTTTAATGTACATGTTATATAACAATTATGTTGAAAAGCAATGTAACTATTAACATATAATTGTCACTTTGTTCTACTCAATATTCTATAGAATTTGCTAAGAAATCAAGTGCTCCTGACTCAACTGAAGGCTCTATTTCTGAGGACTTATCAATGGAACATCAGGTATGATTTATCCTCTAATATAGTAGATTGTATTAATTGTAATCATTAACAAATTTAATTTGTTAAAATATTAAGGGTTATTCCTCTTGCCAGTAAGTAGCTATTAACATAATAGCTTCTTTCAGTAGATTAGTGCCAAGATACTCAATAGCTTAATGTAAGAAAGGGTATCTAACATATTCATAGGTAAGATAGCAGATCTCAGTGATTGCTCAACATGATGTAAAAAGTAGTTTTCACATTAAGTAAGTGGGTGCCTGGTCCTGTGACTAAGTCTACTGAGCAGTCATATCACTATATGTAGCCACACCCATGAAGCATTCTTTGTGGTTGTGGGTTCTTAGAAGCATTCCTAAGTTTGACATAGATAGATTGATAGTTTCACTATGTGACAATAATTACTACTAACAATTACATTGTAATTCCTCACCTCCAGTCTTATCAATAATACAAACAATAGTTATATCATCAATATTGTGTATTGTAATACTATAATACTTTACACCTCATACATTATCACTTATATCCTGTATCCAATAGCAACATTCTACTAATGAACTATCAAGTGAACACAAAGCAGATACTCTTCCTAGTGATACTACACAACAAGGTAATATAAGACACCTAAATAATAAACACTACATATAATGTATGTGATGATTGTGTTTGTATAGAGTTATTTTATAGTCTAGATTGTTATAGTTGACATAAGTAGTTTATATATGTTGATAAATAGACTACTTAGAGTTGTATTAGCTACCTATAACCACACAATAGAGGAAGGAGCATGCAACTTCCCTCTGACAGCTGGTACATGAAAGTTAATTAATTAGTGACAAAATCAAGTGGAGGTTAAGTAGAATGTACACTTTAGGTTTTTAGAATATTTTGGGGTGTGGTCTAAAACAGTAGCTAGATATTACAGGAAGTGATGTATTATAATCATGCCATTTTTAATTCATGTCCTATCAACAATAACCACATCTTATGAAATATAGCTAATTTTACTAAATAGGTAGTGAATATGCTTTGTTTTTATTATGACATCATAGTGTTAGATAAACATGATTTTATCTATACTCAGCTCCTGCTAAGCGTAAGAGATCTATTTCCCCTTCAATATCAAAGAAGCTCAAACAATTTGATAACAGAGATGATGATCAATTAGGTAGATATATTTTAAGTGTCACACACACACTTGTTAAATTATAATATCTACATTTACAGATAAACTTATACATCATTTTTATCTTACTTTTACACTCGTATTTGGAGTTATGATATGTTATGTTGTCTGTTTCTATAGAAACCAATCCAGACTCTTGTAAACGTAAGCACAGTGGTAACTTTAATTCAGGTAATGGCAACTAAGCAATTGATCTTTTAAGCTAAAATTAATTATTTACATGTTAAGTTACTAACATTATAACATGAGGAATTTATTTTCAATTGATAACACATACAATGCTATATAATTATCTTAAATATGAACTAATATTTTATCAATTGTCTGTCTACTTTAGAAAGTAAATGAAGCTAATGTAGTTTAAGTGTACTCATAGTATAGTGTTGGGAAATACATGTTGTGTTTGATTTCTATGTATCTAATATTTAACTTATTTTAATATAATTCTTTTATTTTACATAACATTAGATGATTTGCCTGAAACTAAGAAGTCTACCCAAGAACAACAAGAGAGTAATGTCAGAGGTATATTATTATAAATACATGTGTGTGTAGATTTAAGTTAACTGATGATGATACTTAATTAGTTAATAATCTTAAAGGGAAGTACCAATATAGGAATACCTGTATCTTTAGTTATAATTTCAATGATTTAGCTGTTCATTGAGTTAAGGATTATTGTAAAGTAATAGTTTATAATATAATAATGTTGCTTTAATAGCTGCTACTGTTATATTAAAACACTTTCATTAATTGTTATATATTGTTATTATAGGCGGTATAACACAAACAGACAAAAACACAATTGATGAACAAACTGATGGTAAGTCCATATTACTCAACCTTTGTATTACACAATGGTATGGTATCTTCATATTACTTCACCATACAATTGTTAAACAATTATTAATAAATAACTAATTACTTCATGATAGGAGGTGTGACACAAACAGACAACAACACAATTCATGAGCAAATTGATGGTAAATTACTTTATCTTGACCTATGCCATAATGATCCCACTCAATATAGGTATCCATGAAAGTGATAGTGAGTCTATCACAGAGGACAATAACACTGAAAGTGGTAAGTATATAATTTAGTATAAACAGATAATGTATATTATTTATGGCATTATACAGGTAAATGTGATGCATCAAAAATCTTTCAGGTTCATTCTGCTGATCTCTGTGATATAATTGTGGATGCTAATCCTCATCGTATTGTTAACAGACTTGTCTCTGCTGATCTGTTGCCAACATGTGCTAAGGAGGATGTTAAAAGTACAACTGATGTATATGATAAAGCTGATAATATTGTGGAGAAGCTACAAAGACAGATAGATGATGATGAACATCCAATTGAGTTGCTAAAGAAGATTTGTGATTTTCTTTTAGAACAAACTGACAAGACTCTAAAGGAAATTGGTACTAAAATGATGAGTCAACTGTAGAGTGTAAGTTGAAAATATTACATGAACATACATAACGTCTATAATGTTTAAAGTAGATTAAATAATTAAATTATAATAATTACTTCTTTGGTTGTGTATTGAGTTAATAACTAAATAAAATGTACTAGAAATAACTGGCATATGCTTTCTCTATTAAAGGAATTAACTGATCACAATCTTGTAATTAAACTAACAATACTAGTGTATTATTATATACAATAATACTCAAAGTGACAAAGACTATATAAATAACAAACTCTTTAATGTGTAATAACTACATGTTTCTTTCTATTGTAGATCACATGTTCTTTGGAAAGAGTCCTCCCTTTTACATTTTGTTACATTTGCTGCTATTAATACTTTATTTAGTAGACTGTATTAGTGTTTCTTACTTGAACTATTAGTTTATTATATTTTATTGAATTTGTCTTGTAGATTTCCCTCCATTTTCATATTTTTAATATAATGTATATAATGCTGCATATTAGAATTCCCAATTTTATTATTTAGACATTGCTGTATCTTAAATTTCATACACTCCTTCAAAGAAAACTTTTAAAATTCTCAAAGAGTGGGTATACTTTAAATCTATAACCATATACAATTAATAGGGAAATTGTAATACATAAACTAACAATGTTATATTATCAAACATCCTACATGGACATAACTGAACACAGTTTACATAGACAATAATTTCTAATTAAGGAGGATGCTCAGCTCATGACCATATTTGGAAATTTGATTACATGTGAATGCAATTAACTATGTCATGAAACAATTAAACATTCCAGTAATCCACAAAGTTTTTTCTGCTTGCTTCAGATCATAGAGTCTTTCAAAGTAGGAAGGAACATAGTACAACATCAAGAAACTACTTTGAGGCTATGGACTTATGATATCAACAGTTTGTCTATGTAACTAGATTTTATGTAAAATGGAGGCTAATAACTCTGTAATATACAATATATAGATAGTGTCTATTTGTAGAGCACAGAAACTGATACTTCAATGATAAATTAATACTATATCCTAGACCCTAAACTATAAAGATTAGAACTTAATGTATTAATTTCACATTGAAGTATGGACATCCTGTCCCATACAAATACCCACTATAATATATATAATTATACAACTTATACTCATCAACTCTACAACAATAACAATATGTTATGGAGAATCAAATTCAATGTCCCCGGTGATGTTTGGAGTAAAATGTCAAGTAACAGAATGAAATCAGGAACAAGTAGAAGATATGAAAACTTCAAGTATATCACTAGATCTGATAATACAAATGACAAATTAATGAATACACCAAAAAAAAGGAACACTGTCTTGATAATCTCATAATATGAATGAACATATGATTGTAAACAATCTACATTATATATGGAGCATCATGAGTACATAATGAGAAAAGACTGTCTACATATACTCAGATCTAGACTGTAAGACACTCACTCACTAAATTAATACAAAGAATGAGTCATTATCTAGTAATGTACTAATCCTCCTCTTTGTTGTTATCCACATCTGCTATCAATTCAAACTATAACCATATTATCATTATCACTGTGGTATTTAAGTATAAAGTGTACATGTTTTGACATGTCATTGACTGGAGGAAATTGGTGCTGATAATTAACAAGTTAATAATTATAATAATTTTATTATTAACAGATTTCCTTAGAAAAATCTCCATTAAAAAGGAGAAATAGATACAAAAATCATATGAAAAAATTGGAATTTTTATTTGTGCCAAACAATTTGATTAAAATGATTACAAAAGAAATGAACCTTTTTGTTCAACAGAAGATATCAAACAAACTATGAAATGATTTTAGTAGACAATCTGTGCCTGCTAGATGTCACACACACACACACACACATGTACATGTACATACATACATATATTCACACAACACATACAAGAACTACTAACACACATACAAACTTTACTAGGTGTTAAACAAAAAACATAGTAATAGAAAAATAATATTATGAAAACAAAAAAGATAATATATTTGTTTTAATATGAAAAAAGGCTATATATTATATAATAAATATACTTTAATGTACTGTGTTCTTTACATGTACGTAATACACTTAATATAAAATAAGACTAATATAAGTAGGTGGGGTTTCATCGACTGAGGGGGAGTGGCAATACATGTGACCTGATGGTATTAGTTATTTACAAGTAAATGGGATCAAAGTGGGAGTGGTCATATAAAAAGGGGTGTAGCCTGATTGGGGATCTTTTAGATGTCATGTATACCAGAATCTTGAGAGCATTCCGTCGAGACACTCAGAGGAGTATGGGTGTGGTCTGGTAGAGAAGCAGTAGGAGATAAGGAGAGTGAAGGTGATGGGGAAAGAGAGGGGGATGGTGAGCATGAAGGTGATTGAGATATAGAGGAAGAGGGAGTAGGAGCAGTAAATATTGTAGGAATCGATTGGAAAAAGGAGTCCTCTAGAGCTTTATCAGCACTGACCCTTTCATCGGACTGAAATATTAACATTTTCTATAAAAGAAAGTAAAACAAGTAGTCACACTAAATACTATTAAATTATTAAACAAGACACATTTTATGTAATATGTGTACATGTAGTTACTGTTTGTAGATAACAACAGAATGAGTTTTAAACTATTATAAAAATCTTTTATTATACCTCAGACACAATAATTGGACATTTATATAATAATACATGTACATAAGCACCAAATAATACATTGTACATGTACATGTATACTTACTGATAAAAGGTCTTGAGCATTTTGACTTATTCTAGGTAAAATATCTATCCATGATCTTGGAGGAACAACTTTAAAGTGTTTATGTGAAATTGGTGTCTCTGGTGGCCATTCTTTACATGAAGGAGTACCTATTATACTAAAGAGAGAGGAGACCAAGCAAGTTATAAAATGACAAATGATTTATCAAATAATGTTTAATATATTAAAAATTTGGTAATCTGATAATATTCTCATAAACATTTGGCTAGTGTGATTTTACTAATAAAATCATAAAATTCAATAGAATATCATACAACAGTTCATATAACATTGTCATTTCCTATAGCCAGGTACTAAGAACTGGTAATATGACACTTCAGTATTTCCTACATTATATAATTGTCACAATGGCTATTACTACATACTACTACAAGGGTTGGGTCATTACATATATAGTACAATGAATTAAACAGGTATTTTAGAGTTCTATTGAAGTTCAGGAAATATATGTACGTCAGTGACTAAGGTGAGGTGTCTGTGGTAATCCACCTAGCAACATCAGTACATCAAGTTAACTTTGGTCAATGTGTGTGACTTGGGTCAATGTGTGTGTGTGTGTGTAAGTGATTACTACACATCTTCAAATATCTATCTATCCATCCATCAAGTTGTCAATTTTATACTTTGTTACTTACCGAAATATCTCTTCAAGTTGTGCTATTTCTCCACTTCTTTTTGAAGCAAAAAGTGGTCTATATAAAGAAATACAAAATGATATATCAGTTAATACTTACAACTTAGTATGCTAGATCCTTCTCTCTAAAAGTCTGATACAATTAGCTTTACTTTTTATAAGCTATATCATACTTGTTATTAAGTGCTTTTTAAAGAATGGATGGTTTAGTTATAATGATACAACACACCAAAGAAATAACAGTAAAGAGCAGGTTATATACAGTGTAGATAACATGACACTAGCTAGTTTATGTTATAAAGTGTTTAGTATAACTTACCTTCCAATGTACATTTCAGCTAAAATACATCCTACACTCCATATATCTACTGCTTTACTATAAGAGGATTGTAGTAATACCTCTGGAGATCTGTGCCACTGAGTAACAACCTAAAGGGAGAGAGAGAGAGAGAGAGAGAGAGAGAGAGAGAGAGAGAGAGAGAGAGAGAGAGATAAACAATAGCTAGCTATATCAACAACAGTGTACCAGTACAAGTAGGGGTTAGTCCTACCAGGAATTCATCATTATAACAAGTAGTAACAGTAACCACAAATAGTAACTATTATACAGTGACCATGACATAGAAACCTTCAAGAAAAGTCCCCAGAACTCCAAACACTACTAACAATCAACAACCACAAGACTAAATACAATTTACATCTAATACATGTAGGTTTCACAACTGTTGCATTTTAACAGGGCAACCTGTCAAGCAATATCAACTATATACAATGTATTCACTCTCATAGCCATATTGAGTCAAATATTAGTTATGATAACATCATGACAGTCCAACCTATATCTCCTTTATGTGGCTAGCTAGGCAACCAGACTAATAATGAAGCAACCTACATCAAATAAACTGAGTGCCTGAGGGTTTTCTGATGAACAGATTGTGTACATAACTTTGTAAACTCAAGGTCTTCTTTTTTAAATATTTTCTATTGTTTTATTTTATTATAAAAACTAAATATTGATTAACACAATATGTTTTTATTTCACCTTAATACTAATTAATACATTATCTATTACTTAATGAAAGTGACAAGTGTTCTTTATTTTATATTTAATGAGTACACAAAAGTATGTGATTTTGTTAAAAAGTAATCTCTTAATGATTAATGAATCATTAGTCATACTCAGTACATGTATAATGTACTGAAATCTGGTATAGTATATAAATTAGGATAGAGGAATGAGTAAGAAAATATTAAAAGTTTAGAGTCATGTTTTATTGCCTTAAATTGTTCACCAGTAAGCTGAGATCATGTGTAGAACAGATCCTTAATAACATTACAATTAAAGGCAGCCCTGATTATAATGATTGTACTTATATATACAAATCATAGTTGATGCTATTAAATATTCCATAGTAACATAATTGAGATATCAGTTACTATTACTACCTCCCTTTGTAAGGTCTTCTTCCTCTAACTATTAGTACTTATTCAAACTGACAGTTGCTACCTAGCCACAAAACTCATTAGTCCTGTTTGAGATAGATCTGTGGCTGACAGTTTTAACAGGTCAACTAGTACACTGACAACAGTTAAGGAAAAGATAAATTGATAGAAGCTCATCACAACAACTAAAAATAACTTACTACAAAATCTAGATCGATAGATATTGGGTTTATAAGGACTTTACAAGAACGCTTGTTCAATATTTTAGTACATTATTACCACATCATTATATATTAAGGACACCTCTATACTAGGACAATTTCCAAAGGTTTGAAGTCTAGATCTCATTGTACACAAAGGACATTTTCTTCATATATATCAGTTGTAAAGACTGCAATGTTACAGTACTTCATATAAATCTTAATATTGCTATCCATGAGATATGTACATGTGTGTCTGTGTAATAATACTGGAAGGCTTTGTCAATACTAGTTAGACATTGTTGGATACTGTTAGATATAAGTTATTAATAGTTATATACAACATGGACAATAATTTAACACACAAACACAACTAACCTGTGTTGATAACACAATATTGTCATCAATTGCTCTAGAGAGACTAAAGTCAACAATTTGGACAATACCTCTACTGACAAGAATATTTTGTGGCTCAAGTCATGATGGATAATGTCATTAGAATGTATCCATTTTAACTCCAAAAAGTATCTGATGTAAATAGTTCTAAAAAGAGAATAAAATAATGATAAATATAAAATGGTTACAGGTTAGTATAAAGGAAACTTAGATGACAACAATTGTAATAATAGGTGAAGTGATTACAGACACATTTCTTTCACCCTCTTTCCCTTTGCCCCTGTCATTACTTACTTTAATTGTTTATTCATCTAGTCCTCTAGGTAATGAGTGTCTAATACAACTATCTTAGTCTTGATCCATATATTCAAATACTAAATATACTATGAGCAGCAGACACCGTGTATCTAATATAAGAAGTGAAATGAAACAATCTGATTGGTCAACATGATACAAGTCAATTATACACCTTGTTCTCATAATATCTATTAACAACACACAATGACACATAACAAAGAATTATACTAATAAACATACTCGTTCATAGTCATCTGCTGTCTTTACTGGATCAACAACCATTTTCCACGTGTACTACCCCTCCCACTAAAAGTTTAAGCTCGGCCTTTTAATTATCTTTATAAGCCCCACCTCTCATACACTAACCAAATTTGATTTATCTTCTTTTAGTGATATTGTCAAGATGAGTGATATTTACATGAAATGAAAGTAAGTAAAGTTACTAACTGTTGTTGTTAAATTACCTAGTTTAGTCCCTTGTATTGTAATATTACCTACTGTAATATTGTAAATCACATTATCAAAAATATAAGGTGCTTCTTGGTGTAACTTGACTGATGATGTAACAGCTTGTCCTATGATGACATCACTATGTGTCATAGAGTTAATAATGTTAGGTTTGGTTTAGGGCCTTAGGTGATGTCATCAATATGATGACATCACTATGTGTTATTTAATTACCGTAGGACGGGTTTTGATTCCGAGGTTCTTTTGATTGCTAATTGCGAGTTTTCTAGAACTCGCAATCAAAGGATTGCAGTGAATAAATTACGCAATTATTGCAGCGACATTTGACCATGCCTTATTGATCCAACAGTCGCGTGTTATTTACTGTAGAGTGAGTGAGATGAGTATTCGGCGATATTTCAAGCCAACTGTGAACCTACCAACAACCAATCAAGTGCAGATGTCTCCAGAAATACTTAAAGAAGTCAACCAAGCAGTGAAAGCGACCTTTGAGTGTGAGGAAGAAACTGGAAACCAAGGCAAGAGACGTAAAAAGCGAAAGTACACCTTTAAAAAATAGTATGCCTGAGGATCGTGCTGTTATGCCATCTAGCATTGCGCTATCGTTAGATTAGCAATATGGCTTGTATAGCATTATTCACATTTTGTTTAACTGTGCAATCGAAACCTGTCCTACGATATGAATTAGAATAGAATCACATGTAAATAATACTTGTTCTGTTGAGGTAGTTTTCCATTGATATTAACTAAATCTTATTTCCATATTAGGAAATAACTCATTGATGTGAAAAAGATGCATACAATAAAATACACAGAGACATTATTGACCTGACAATAGCTAAAGCACAAAAGGAAGGTATGTATAGAGACCCAATACAGTAACCATTATATAACCTGTTTCAGCCTGCATGAACATGTCTTATTAGTTTTAATATACTGTATAGTGGCTTTTATTGATGGTCATAAAATTTGACAGTTTGTTATTGAAACAAGCAAAATTAAAAATTGCCATAATTGTAATTTACAGTTTTATTAAAAACACCAAATTAATGAAGAGTGGGCAGTACTGTGATGTTGCCATGTGAAATAGCATAACAATAAACTCAAAATGATATAGTGACTAATGGATTCTCAAGAGATAGCTGGTTGTGTACAAGATCACCATATGTATAATAGCATTTGGACAATCATACTTGATGAAGAGTTATAATGTATAATTGAGGAGAATGACAGTTTAACTCTCGTTAGTCTGTTTTACTTATTTAGATGATAAAGATACACACTCCTTTTCACCAAGTATGGCAACTCTTATAGGCTTTGAAGAAATAATTCAGTAATACCATTCTTCTGTTCATACTATATAGAGGATCACGTCCAAAAACACGACACAATAATTATTATTGACAGTTTTTTATTTGACGTTCTTGTCGCTGACTGCCATTATGCCAATTCAATTCACTGCCAATAAAACCCACTATATGGTATTGTTAAAAATTAAAGTTAGATAAATGTTGAGACACATGATTGTAAATAACATGATAAATAAATAATATTTAACTAATGGCATTCTTCTTGTCCATTAGAATGTAGCATTGAGAAGTCAGTTACAAAAGATAAAATGGATCCAACATATCTGGTATGTCAGCAGAACTGGACATAGAGTCTCTATGACAGTAACATTATGTATACAGATATTTCATGTAACTTGGACTCATTAAAAATATTATATCAGTTCACATTCTTTTGTTGATTATTTTCTTCTAATTGATCAGTGGGCTTGGTCACAGAATTACAAGCTAACTAGCAAACCAGGTTGGTACAATAAGTTGAAAGGACTACGTATTATTGTCAGCTGTTGACAGGTATTAATGCTGATCAAAAACCATCACTGAAGTTATATAAATCTACTTTATCTCTAATTGTTTAATTGTTTCAGTCAATATTGTTTTTGACATTACATTACGAAGATGAAGCTGTTATACTTGTTGTTAACAATTTTGGAGGTAGAATAGATTAAGTACTGTAATATTTTTATGTAATTAGAAAACTTTTAATTAATTGTTAATCAGATCAATTAAAAACCCAATAATTTGGTCACGCGTGGTGAGGTTTTCCCGCCAAATTGTCACGAGTTGGTGCCTTGTGTTTGTCGAAATGAAGTATGACAGAGATGTCCTGAAAATATATAAGGACTCCATTTTGCAAGCTTATATTTGTGTATAGACCCCCGTGGGTCTTCGTCGCTACGACCCGTCTCATCGTTCTCCACTTCGACTCTCTTCACGACTCGTCTCTTCGTTCGTCGTTGGATCTCTCCTCTTCGCTGGACATCATTTCATTCAGTTATGATCATCCTTTTCATTTTCTTTTCTGTTATTTTTTTTATTTGATTATTATTTTATTTTCTGTTCTTTTTAATTTTTGTTTTTATCAATCAGTTTGTTAATTGACTTTTCTCTTCGTTTCTACAGGACTCTATTTGGAAGTTGTCTGATGTTCTCTGATGTTATTGACTGTTCTCTGATGTTTTTGACTTCTGACGTTCTCTGGTGTTTTGACAGTTCTCTGGATGTAAAAGATGAGTCGCTCTCCTGCCTGGTCTCTTCTGTCTTCTTCCTTCAAGCCTTCTTTCCTCTTCTTTTTATTTTTATTTTTTTTTTATTTTGGGCTATCCAGCCTATACATTATACACACACTCATACAAATCCTATTAATCATCTTCCCCCTGCCGCCTGGCGGCCTTCAAAAAAAATTTTTTTTAATATCCAAGGCCGCCAGGTGGCGGGGGGAAGCTCTGATCTTCTAGGATGCGTGTGTGTAGGTTGGTGGTCCCTTTTCACTTCCTCTGTCTCTCTTCACTCTCTATCCACTCATTATCACCATCAGTTCATAACTACTCTCTTTTTCTTTCCCTGCAGGAGCAGCACTGGTGAGAAAGGTGAGCTGTCTCTCCATCCATCCATCCACTTTCATCCATTCTTTAGTAATCCAGTTGTTATTCTTCTCTTTCTCCCTCTATGTTCTCAACTTGTGGACTGACTGGACTCTTGGGAACTCTCTATCTTCTCTTTTCTACAATTGCTGGATTGGAGACCTTCACTGGACTTCTTGGGGACTCTTCCACTACAGAGACTGTCTATTTTATTTTTAGTTGTCATTTTTTTATTTTTTTTTATTTGTTATTTTTACGTTTATTTTGTATATGTATTCATTTTTCAAAAACATTTTTCACTAAAATTTGTCAAATGTCAATCTTAATTTTAGTTTAAAAAATATTTAAGACTTTCTTTGAAAAATGGCTAGTTTAGATTTTCATTTCTATCTTTCAACTACAATCAGTTTACTTACAATTGTTGTTGTATATTACAATCTTACTAAATTTCCACTTTTTTATTCCTTTAGTTTGGTAAGAAAAACACTTCTTTAGTTTGTATCAGATTATATTAATTTTCTTTTTACATTAATTTTTACATTAATTTTAATCAATAGATTTTACAAAAAAATAATTAAAAATCTACAAGAATTGATTATCTTGTTAGGCATGTGCTGGTGATTTACATTTTCCCGCCATAATGGTGGTCACGCGTTCATTTGCTAATTGTGAGCACGTGCTGATGATGTTGTTCACACCTGATGAATATGGCTTAATTTCTGTTTCACTGTTTAATTTAATCAAATTATTTTTAATTCTTTTAAATTGTTTGTCAACAATTTAAGAAGTTTAAAGTTCAGTGTTTATCAATACAGACAATTTGTATTTCAATTTTTTATTTAATTGTAGATATGATCGAAACTTTATAGCATTAAATTTTTGCCATGCCTACTGTGTAACATTAAATAGACAATTTAGGATACAATTTGTGTGATACTTGTCTGTGTCTATTACATAACTATTAGCAAACAAATGATTTTTTATAAAATGAAAAACAAAACTGACAGTGGGTAGTATAGGATGTCAATAAACAACAATTAAAATGCACACCTAAAATCATTTGAATAGTTATACAGTTATATTGGACTGGCTTACCTTTGGACCTAGATACTTGATCAACAATTTGAAAATGTAAATTTAATATCAATACATGAGATATCTCTATCATAATTGATATTTGTTTAAAATAATGCTGTAATACACAAATAGTAGTTTATGTGAAAGAATCATCTTAAGTGTGATTTTAAAAGTGCAGATATTTTAGGTTATAAATTAGGAGGTATAACTGGTTTGTCTTGATCTGTAGAACTGGTTTCATTGAGATTCCACAGATATACTGAAAAAAAGAGAAACTTACAACATTTTCTTCAACAATAGTTTATTTTGTGGTCTAGTTTTAATAACATTAATCTTTCTAATTTATTAAAAACAATGTCTTATTGAATATTTGTATAATTTAAAAACAATTTACTCTCATAATAATATATTCTGAACTAAGAACATTGTTTATATTCAACTCTCGTCAGTGTCCTGAACCAGTTCATGCTAATGTCTCAAACTGTCTAATACAGAGAGACTCATAATTTAAAAACATGTATTTGATATAGGCACTTTTAATACCTTATCTTTTTTGGGAATATATCCTTTACCCTCAAGTCCATACATGAACTAGACCACACCACTACTTACATATACATGTACTTTATAATCTATCTTTACAAGTGTCCATCCAGCCAAGAACCAGCTAAGACAAATACTTCTTGTTACATTAAGCGCTAACCAAGCAGTCAGTCGAGTGCTTTGTTGACCATTAGTAATGTAGTGGAGATCACTGACTGTTATGAAAGTTGTTATTTAAGGAGAAGAACTATTTGTATCAGTCAATACATTAAGACTATAGAAAAGAAGAAAGGAAGTCATAGAATTAAAATTCAAGGAAACTCTATTTCAGGTACTTGTAAACTGTCCACTATAAGGACACTCATTGATAAAACCAAACTACTAGCGTTCTACCTATATTATGATAGTATATGGTTGACTGTGTGATATGATGAGATATTCACATACCATAAATTAAGTTGCTTAGTAAACAGTGTAGTTCTGTCATCTAAAAATGCTTTTGTTGTTGTCTCCAAGAAAGCTAGAACAAACAATATAAAACCTAGAGAGGACAGACTAGAGATAAATAGAAGATATTAATAGACAAACAGTGTTCTATAATAGACAAAATATAATGTGCAAAATAAAATGATTATATAAAGAAGATACCTGATGATAGAGCCATCTCCAAGTAAGTGACAATATTTAATAATACAGCCCTTGTTGGTTTGGCAATATTAAATCTGAAGAATAATTCATTGTCATCATGTGACTATCACATGTACAGTGGAGGCTATCATAAAAGACACTAATTTAGAAAATCTAACCAGTATTCCGTCTAACATGAGTTATTAACTTGTGTTATTAACTTGTATTGTTTACCTGTCTAACATAACAACAACAGGTAGACCCAATGTAATCCTAATAGGAAAGAATGATAATGTTCTAATAATGTCACATGTCCACTGGTTTATTGACTGATTGAATAAGCCACTGCAGTATCCTAGAGAGAAATATCTTAAGATAAAAGGATCAAACAATAATATATGTCAATTATCTGATAGAGTAATGATGTATAGAGACAGATAATAAAAGTTATAGTAGATACATGAATTGATGGATAGAGATGTATAGTAGATGGATAGATATAGATGACTATGTGGGACATTAGATAGATGTATTAATAGATAATACCTACCTGCCAGTAGTCCATGTCCAATTATTGTAGTAGTTCTAATAAACATATGAACAGTCTATACCAATATAGAGTAAGTAACACATAGTAATAGAAGAACTAGTCATATCTCCTCCATTAAATGGACTATCAGTGTCTTCATCTCTGCCTTCTTTTAATGTTAAATGAATCAAACCTCCAGTATGTGCCTTAAATTATAATACTGAACTAAACAAAGGAGTTAATGATTTATTTGGAAGAGGTATTGAGTATTTGATAGGATTGAGGCAATCTTATAATATTTGTAGTAAAGCTTGTCCATCTGGTTTATTGTGGAACCAGCTGTATCATCTAAATCAGTTGAAAAAGTTATATACTTTTCATAAACTGACGATTGCTCGATAATTGATACACATATTAGAATGTGTCATTACAATAATATTATACAGTGGCTGTTAGAAAGTCCATACTTGGCCATTTATGTGACCTGGATAAGTTCAAAATATGATATACTATGGGACAATAGACACAACTGCTTTTATACTTGAGTGGGTGTGTCAGGTCACTAGTAGTGTAATCATTTTATTACATACAATTATAGTTACTGTGAGTGTCTTCATTTCTTGAGTCACTTCTTTTAGATTTCTACTTTTTTCTCATTATTTTCACACCCATGGTAAGGGTTCCAATTGCCATGGTTACTGCTCCATCATCAAACTGGAACTTCCTGAATCATCAACAGGATATGGCAGACGTAGATCAGATATAGCTAGAGGAGGCCGTGTATTAAAGGAGAATCAGAGAAATCTATTAAACCACGAGGACTAAGTTTGTTGGTGAGCATTAATTAGGAAATGTATCCATAGCAATTAATTAGTAGGTGGGACCAAACTAGTTTAAGCTCATTTTTGATCTGATAGTCGTCCTAATTTTTGCTACGTCTACTTTCAAGGTGGAGGCTGAAAACATTAAAGAACTAGTTGAAAAGTTAGGAAAAAGGTAAATGAGTTAAACTAGATGACCAAAGAGAGATTATATTTAATATGTTTTAAATCTTGTTGAATTTCCTCAGGTCTACAAGAAAGTGATCATGGATACTAGTGCCTTATTATTACTTACTGGTCAATATTTGAGTTGTGTATTTAAAGGTAAGTTGTCAAGCACAATATTTGACTTAATGTTATATAATTGGATGGACCCACCAACCAATCAGATAGGAGGAGTTATTAAAAACATTATATGTAGTAGAAGATATGAAGTGATGTGTGGTTATATAGTTTGTGAAATAATACATTAAAAATAGATTAAATGTTAAATGAGTGAGAACACAAATTACTTGCACATGTAGTAAATGATGGAGAGATAAGTATTTTTAGTAATGATGAACAGATTATAAATGGACAGAATGATTTGTTAATAAAATGGAAAGATAAATATTTTATCATATTAATTACAGTTGAATAGTTGTCACAAATAAACAAACTGATCTATCTCTGTTCCTGTACATAATTACAACCCCTGTATGTTGCCATACATAGGTAAACCCCCTTTATACCTCATACATAATTAGATTCCCTGTGTATAAGTATACATCCATAGACCCCTTGTATATATACTCCCCTACATATGTACAAACAAACATACTATGTCATGATTTGTCTTTTTTTCTTAGAACTGAAATCTTCTCAATCAATAGCTTTGCTATGCCCTTAAGTTGTTTGATCAATGAGGTCCTCACTATTTACCTGTTCTTGAACTGATACAGTAATTGTGTAATGGTGAAAGGTGGATTTGTGAGGCTGATATAACACTATTGAAAGGAATTTTGAAAAAGAAATGATCCTCTCTAGAAGCACTATTAGCAGAGAAAGGTAAGTAGATCAGTTTCTGCAAACTCTTGTGTAAAATTAGTATACTCTAGTAATTTTTAATATATTTTTCTTTCTAGATGATCCTGCTCTTGCAACAATAAAAGAAAGAGAGGACATCTTTGATGGCTATCTTTGATGTCCATAGAGAATCCAAGCCTGAAACTCGTATACACTTGCTGCAGATACTGTTTTCATAGATAAGAGTAGGATATAAAACCTAGTTCATTAATAGCCGTACATTTTGAAAGGCCTGTTATAACTGATGCCTTTTTCTGCTGAAGGTATACAAAAACAAATATAATGATGTATTTTCTTTTGTGAACATCATTTGCACTTTTTAATTTACAAACATTATAAACTAATACGTCAATATTCAAATATTATTACTATAAGGCTACATTTCAGAGTTTATCTGACATAATAGATATTAGTCTTCTCATTACATTTTGCGGGACGTGTGTATTGGGCTAGTGGTGGACTCCTTATTGCATGTATAGTGAAAAACCAAATGAGTGATCTGCTGTGGATGGACATATGTAACTGGTAACTGTCCTGTCACTTGTGTCATACATTAAGACATATAATATGTAAGTGAATATAGACACTACACTGTAAAAATTAATATGTTATTTTAACAACTAATTTGTACTTTACATGGATGGACTACTATGGAATGTAGAAGTTTGATTAATTACTCACTGTATAATTAATTTTGTTGCTTTGTAATAGTATAACATACCAATATATTACACAGTGAGTAATTCACAAAAATTCTTAATTCCATAGTAATCCATCCATTTCAAATACAAGTTAGTTGTTCAAATGACAAATCAATTTTTACAGTGTACCTCTTGCACTCAGTACCATCCTATGGAGGTCTCATGACAATCTCTAGAAACTTAATGGAGTTTAAATTAGTGATAGTGAGTGATAATATGACCTCATGAATTGAACTCTATGTCTGTAGATTTTTCTTAAAGGAAATTCTTATTTGTCTTTGCTATCAAGAAGGATTCAAGTAATGATCTAATTAAAGATACAGATGGAATTCACTTAAAATTTAATTGCCAATAAACAGATCATCCTCTTGACTGAACTTTTGTATGTAGTTTCCATGACAACTGGAAAAACAAATATAACTGACTTAAAATTTGAACTATACATGTATTTATTTATTACATGTGTCCATCTTCAGTGTACATTACATATATATGATAATCAGATATACATTTCTACTGACTTCTTGTAGACTCAATTAGAGGAGGAGTTAGGACAAAGGTCACTTGATTTGTTAAGTCACTAGTCAAAAATCTGTCAGATGTACTAGTTTGACAAAGAAATCAAAGACCAGCTAGTCATCTTGTGTATGTAACAAAGACTGTGATATAAAAATTGACATAAAATCATTAGAGTCAAGTCTAGTATAGATATCAGACTAGTATTATCAGATTTAGAGAGGGGGACTCATAATAACCAATCCTCTTAAAATAAATATAGCAATGTTACTGTTTTCAATTGCAGAGTTGAACCCGATCCAAAGCAGAGTTAAAATATACTTGTCGAAGTAATTATAATTAAATACATTTACGTCTGCATAAGGGGTCTGAAGGTAGCCCCTGTAGTTGGAAAGGATTGAGCCCCACCCAAATCGTCTAATGACGTCAGGATGATCATATTTTCAAGTGTGTCAGTTGTTTCGATGTGGGCATGTCTTCCTCGCCCAGCAATAAGACCATTTCTTCATTTTTTAGTACATTTCCTCTTATTGCTGACTATGGAGACTTTGAATGTAGACGACAATATGATATTCAAGTGTGTCAAGTTAGTACAAATACTATCGTCAGTTGTTTTGATGTGGGTGTGTCTTCAAATAAGACCATTTGTTCATTTTTAGTACATTTCTTTTCAATGCTGGTTATTATGACTTCAAATGTAAACTATTGTAATGATGTATATTAAGAAATTACATTGAATGATTGTGTCATCTTTGTATATGACAAACCATTATGATTTTATATTTGTATATAAGAATGTTAAACTTATCACTGTGGGGTGAACTTAAACTACCTGTTTCAATTCAGTAATAAAATTCATATAAATATTTATAATAACCTAACTTTTTTAGACTTGAATGCAAAACAATCTAGTATAAGGAATTAAGGACAAGTTTTGCTGGAGGCCAGTGACCGTGGTGCTAGTGTTATTGATTATTTATGCTAACAATTTCGTGCTGAAAATTTTGTTCTTAAAATATAAGGAGTAAATTATTACAATTTATTAAACAAAGTATTTTGAAAGGAATTAATTGGCTATCATTTATAATATATTAACTAAAGGGATAGAACGTTCTGTTCTACACACAATGTTGTTGTAAGTTTTCAGTATACAGCAAACAGCAACTGCAGCTCCACCCTATCAAAAATACTTGAAACCACAAATATTTAATAAGGCGTGGTTATCTAGTACCTGAGGAATGTGCTGCTAACTTCAACAGAGTTAGAGAAGCGATACACCAGTGACTAAGTTGGTAAGTAATATAAAGTAGTAGTTAATTAGTAGTATTGTATGTAGATAATATGAGTCATGGATCATGTTAACACTTGCAGTACTACAGTGTTTACTTGTTGACTACATACACGAGATATGTTACTTCTTATGACATTTGATTGAAGAATAAGTACATTCTTTTCTATGACTTAGTGTATTTCTAGCTAGTTCTGGTAACAAGAGAGTATTTCAGACAATTACAAAGATAGAAGAGTTAAGGCTGTGTAAACACAAGCTATGTTCATTTGTTTTTGGAGTTCCAACTTTTTAACTCTCTATGATTGAAAAAAGTCTCTTTATTTGTTTCAATGTTTAAGATATTGTACTTGTGATGATGTTGACGTGATCATGTTGTATATGATTGTACAATGACAATAAATGAAGATCATATAGTTTATTGTCTTTGTTATATAAAGTGATATATATAATACATTATAGTATAACTGATATATGTACATTGATATCTAATGTTCTATTAGAGATCAAGTTACTAGTACCAACCCTCTTCCAATAATGGCAACTCAACTATCAGATAGAGAGCAACAGAGAATTGTAAGTATATTAGTAACTGATTCAGTATACTACATGTGTTAGTGTACAATCAATACATTACATATTATTATTATGTATGGTATGGTTTATATGTAGAGAAAGACATGACAAAATGGCTGTCACACACAATCTATTACAGTATATTGTTAATGTTCCCTCATAAATTTATTTCAGCATCACTTGCCATTATTGAATATTTTACAGGTAATAAGTTCTTTGATAATGTTATAAAGTATTACTAATAAAGTGGAGAACTGGGAACTAGCTAAACAGTCAAATTGTTTCTCTTAATTCTTGTACTTCTTTTTACATAAGTAGAAAAGATTACTTGGAAATAGACTACACAGCTTCTTCATAACTCAAATTGTTCATTAAGTGATAGTTTATTACAAACTATAGACTTTAGTTGAGTGACATTATATCTGATTATCTATGATAATTATTCACACTATTAATATTTATTAATTTACAACTGATCATGTTCATTATCATATGATAAATACTATTACTTATGTAAACAATGGTTGTGTCTACTATCATTTTATGGACCTGTCTCTATGTGTTCATAGTAGTCACTTTAATACTTGAATAATATCCAGTTATATCTATTACTTGATCATATCACATGTCAAATAAATATTAGCAACAAAAGAATGGAAAGAAATCATTGAACTGTTTATTATTAGTTAGTGTAGTCTTGTATTTGTAGTATAGTCTAATTGTCTCTGTTAGTTATATACATAATACTAATTACATCATGTTCTTTTTATATAAATAGTGTCACTTTGTGTATTGTGTATTTGACCTGTCCTATAGTTTTATTAGTCTCATATGATACATGTAGTTGTGTATGATTTACTAGTTTTAAATGTAATGACTTGTTTTATTATTATATAGGACAGTGAACTTTGGAGGTCTGCTAATAATGGACATTTAGAGGGAGTCCAACAAGCCCTTCAGAATGGAGGAAACTTTAAATATCATTTTAATGTAAGATCCTATTAATTTTCCTTTAACCTACTGTTATTATTTGTGTCTACTATATTAAGTAATTAATTCAAATTATGTAGATTTAATAAGTATTAATTCATTTTAGCCACACCTAAATATTAATTAAAAACTTCAACATTTACACAATTTATTAATTATCATTCTATTTGTTAAAGTTACTGAATTAGTATCCACAATTAATAACATACATAATCTTTACATGTAGTATTTTTAATATTGTCCTATAATTTAGTTGAATGAAATCCATTATATTGTGTGATAGTAATATCTTAATTAATGATACATGTCAATGTAAAGTAATAGTTTGTATTGTGTATACACAGATTTGTCAATGGATTTTATTTCATATATTAAAATGTTTTTGTTTATTATATAGACTGGTTATGGTGATTATTCTATACTAATATCACCTCATACTATAGCTTACATCAATGGTCATAATACAATAGTCCAGTTCTTAGAAAATGCAGGTGCTACTCCTGATTATGTAAGTGTATACATGTATGTAGTTGAGGTCAATATTTATTATAACTCAAGTGTTTGATCGTTACATTGATATTATGTACATGTACATACTTACATTAAAATGTCTCCTATTTAATGCCCAAGTCCTTATACACATAACAATACATTTAATGGATAATTATTATGACCTTTACTGATATAATTGTTATGTACCTATGTTCTGTTGATCTTTGCACTACCTTTCTTTTAATATTAGTTTCTATAGCTAGTAAGTATCATTAAATCATTACTTTAAAACATATCATATAACACTAAGATACAACAGTGTTACCAATTGACTTCATATAACATTTACAATTACATTAATTAAAGTCAAGATATATTACTGAGTGTCTTAGCACTAGGTAAATGTTTGTATATCTGTCATGTTTAGGTATGTAATTAATTGGTTTCAGAACATGTAACCACAGGAATGTTATTTCATGATTAATAAAATTCAATAGACCTTATGTAATTAATGCCCACTCGAAGAGACTGTAAAATTTTTTAGTAAGTTGATTTTAGCATATCACAGTTGTCAGGTTTATATTTATTTTATGTATCAATTTGTTAAGACTTTTTTGAGAAGAAGATTAAACTGACTGAATGTATTTCTAAACAATGACTAAATTGTCTTTGACTAGCTACCCATCTTAACCCTATGGTAGCACTGTAAATCTTCTGTCATAAAGGTGGTCTTTATCTATCTATTAGTGAATGTTAGTATTAATGTCTTGAAATTATTTCAGATAAATAAAGTGTACTTTAATATGTTGGATATAGTTATATAACACTGTACATGGTCATGTACTTTATACATAGTTAATAATGGAGCTTCTGGTTGATGAAATCTGGGTCATGTGACATTTATGTACATGTGTATTCCTAGTATATACTGTTGTATTTATTATGATGTACATTATCTGTATTTACTTATTGTGATTTCTTAGGATGAAATATTGCTAGCTACTGCTGCATATGGACTAGTAGATATAGTGAAAGAAGCTTTACAGAAGAATGCTAATGTGAATGCTAAAGACCAATATTTAGTAAGTTATATCTTATTATAATAAATGGCTCTTTTCTAGTAAAGGATCATTAATTTCACAATTATAAGTTTATTTAAAAAACAATATAATATTTTCATGAGAAGTCAGATATACAAGATTTAATACTTTGAATAATATTTTTTATCATGAAATATTCAAACCTAATGAGCTATACTGTATATGTCATGACATTGTAATATAGGAATCAATATGATGATGAAAACACTAGGTCATTGTAATAGTTTGTGCACTGAAAAAAGCATTTTGTCATTTTAACCGAGGTCTTCGTTACCACAGTTTCATCAATATGATGTAAACCCATTCTAAGTTGCTACAAGGCCAACTATAGTGTATCTTAATGTGCATAAAGCCAATTTGCAACCAGTTGCATCTACAACCACATTTCTTTTACATCCACTTTGCTATAGTAATTGAATCATGACTTCAATTGAAGCTATAAGCAGATTCTGTTTCAACTGTTCCTAATCCAATTAGTTAAGTTGAAATAGTATCTATCTCTTGCTCATGGCTTCAATTACTAGATACAAACTACAAAGAGTACCTTTTGGCTTCTAGTTGACTTTATACATATTGAGTTCGACCAGTTTTGGCTTTGTGGTAACTCAATATTGGGGTTACGTCATATTGATGAAATTATGGTAACAAAGACAATGGTTGAATTGACAAAATGCTATTTTGAGTGTGTGTAGATACCAACAATTGAAAACCAAAGTATGATACTCAAAGCCACAGTACATAATAAGAATCCACAGTTCAATGTATAATTTGACTTCTATGTTATGAACTTACTATATCTAGATACCACAATAAACAATATTGTTGTATTGCTGTAATAGACAAGGAATTAGACTAATTCTGTCATCAACAAAGTCACTACTTCATCTGTGTACACATATATTTTTAAACTGTTACTAACTCTATAGTATGATGTTCAACATTGCTGTGATATCTTCACTATACTATAACTGATTACCAGACTTAGTTATATTCTCTTACTGTAGTATTTTAAATATTGTAGTAGTCATATTTTCATTCACATTCTTTGTTTTTTTATTATTAGGATAATAATACAGCTTTGCATATAGCCTCAGGTAATGGTAACACTGAGGTAGTCCAATTTCTCCTACAGTCAAATGCAAATCCTAACATTTATAACAAGGTCAGTGTGTATTGTATATAGTTTATATTTCATTTATTATCTCTACTACATGTACATATATGTAGTACTACCTGTCTAGTAGGACAGGATATAGATGAAAGCCAACGTAATGAATACAATTAAGTTAACCTTTTCATGCCATGTAATTAATTTTCAATGTAATTTGTGTGGGTGGGACAAAGTAGCTCTCATTTGTTGTTTGATATATAACAATTACTAATATGACTGGAAAATATAATAAACCTAATATGTAAAACAATATACAAAACATTAATGTGTTCTTACATGAAATAAACCTGATTGTTTTGGACCATGTGTGTATGTATATTTCTATATATGTCCACTTTAACAAGTTTAATCTATTATTATTATTAAACAATTTATTTCATTTATAGTGGGGACAGAGTCCACTTCATATAGCATACTGGTATGGTCATGATAACATTGTTGAGCTCTTATGTTCTTTTGGAGCAAGAGATATGGATCAAGTTAGAAATGTATGTGATAAATGTAATAATATATTTACTGTATATGATGACATGGACATAGTGATCTTATATGTTATGATATATTATAAACATGAGCTAATTATATGTGGGTACATGTCACAGTTATAATATATTATTTATTTTAACAGGATGACTTACTTTTGACTTCAGCTGAAAATGGTGATATAGAAAATGTAACTCTAGCACTTACATCAGGTGCTAATGTCAATGTTCATCATTGTGGTGGTTATAAGGTTAGTACACTGATTAAATAGTAATAAATTACTGTTGATTGTTAGTATTTACTGTTTAAAGTAATACCGTATACCGGGATTTATTAGCGACAATAAAATTTGGCGGAATTGTAAAATTTATAATTGGCAAAATTAAATTTGACAAATTTAGCACATGTCTTGTTACCACACCCACTTTAGCCATTCAGCCACGATATTTCACGTGTACAAATAAAAAATGTGGGTGTGGCAACTGCGTAAAAATACTTGACAGTTATTTATTTGGTAATTTTTTGAAAATTGCCAATTCGCCAAATTTTATCTGTTGCCAATAAATCCCACTATACGGTATATTCTATAACAAAGGAGATCAATTACAAGCATTTAAGAGATTTAGCCCACCCACTCTTATAGACATTGTTCATCTAGAAAGCGGTTTAATCTCTCTTTTCCTATTTCCATAAGACTTCTCTATCATTTAATTTATTGATATTGTCATACATTGTTAATGAGGAAGGAATTATTTGACACACAACTTTAATTAATAGACTATTTTGACATTTTGCCACACTTCCTACTAACCTTGTACTATTAGTATAACTTTTTTTTAAATTTAACTACATGTAACAACTGCCAATGTAGTTAGCAACAAATGAATTTAATTTACTCTTTTTATCAGTAATTCAACCTGACCATGTCAACAATAAAATTAATACTTGTGTACTTCCTCTAGGATCAGCAAACAGCTCTACATTATGCATCAAAAGGAGGTTACTATGATATCGTACAACTATTGTTAAAGTCAAGTGCAGATCCCAACATTTGTGACAGGGTCAGTGTATATTGTTTGTAGAGATTACTACATATTACTAGATTTAAATCAGTATTTAATAGATATAGAATGTTATAGGTGTGGCTGTTAGTAATTTCTACATTGACCTGTTGTTCAAATTTTTGTTAGTAAAGGATTAACAAAGATAGTCAGTGTCAGGTATCAGTAGGTGTGGTCTGTTATAATAGTAGTATTTATTGTTGAAGACATCTTGGTATTCACAGAGGTCCCACTAGTATGTTATACCATTTGTGTCAAACTGTTCTGATGATTGTAGACATTGTATCATTAACATTATACTGTACTTTTATACTGTTACTAGACTTACAGCCAAAGCTTGAATACCAAATCCTTGAGCATAGGAAAAACATCCAGTAGTGAGCCATTTTAATTTTAATTTTGAGATAGGAGATGTACCATTCACTAGACGTATAAATCAGGTCTAAACTTGAAGTTATCTGTTTCCTAGAGGTGTGGTTAAATGATGGTATAGCTATTAGTATCTTATCTGGAGCTGTCCTTAAGACATCTAAATTACCTATGGTTACTAATATAACTAGACCCCTCCCCTTAAAAAGTTAAACCTTAACATTGATGGCATACTTGAGATATATCGCAATTGGTTGCCAACAGCTTAAGATTATTGAAGAATAATCTCTCTTCTCATAGAAGGACTAGCACTATATTGCATATCAGTGGGTGTGGTTTATAAAATAATAAAGTAATATTACAATAATCAATCAGGACAGGAAACTATTTGTTAGTTATTATACAAAATGACTTTATGATTACATTTAAAAAGGTCACTTTATTTTATATTAGCAATAACAAACATATAACTTTCATAATATATTACAATGAAATCTCCATAGAACATCATCTCATTGGTTATAATACTTAGAAACCCTATACCTTTTAAATGTAGTTATAAAGTCAAGTTTAAATATTTATATCATGTTAATAGAATTGATAATCATTATAAGTGTGGTAGTTATGATACGTTTGTGACCTAAATGACCTAGTTTATTATTGATGACAATGTTTATAGTAAAGTGACACTCATTTAATATCTTAGATAGTTTCTATGTCTTTTTATGTCCCTGTCATTGGTCAGGTTTGACATGATAATACAATAGCTATGATTATCTGTATTGATGACTGTTATATTGACTATATAGTTTATTGTATGATAGTTCATGTACTTTTTGTAATTGAATAACTTTTCCTCTTTTGTTTTCTAGTATGGTAGAACAGCAGCACATTATGCAGCAGAGAAGGGTGATGTTGATGTTCTAAAGTTATTAATTGAAGAGGGACAAGCTGACATAAATGCTACAGATAATGTAAGTCATATTATAGTTACTTATGAGCTATTCCTTTGAAGTATGACATTTAATATTGTCTTCAATATTGATATCAACCTCACTCATATCCAGACTGTCCAATATTTTGATAACATGTTTTTAGCAAAAGATGTTTCAAGAACAATAACCCAAAATAAAATTTTGATATTTGCCTACAATGTGTCAAACATAACCTGTTGTCATTATATCACACAATGACAATATTTATTAATAATCAATTAATTAATAGTTATGAATAATTAATACACAAAATTTAGCATGCTCTATGTGACCTTTATTGTGTGCTTCTTGGTGTAACTTGTACCATAATGATGACATCACTATATGTCATGTGTTGATAATGGTAGTATGAATGTATGGTTTAGTTTTTTGAGTTTAGAAGGTTAAGGCTTTAGGGTGTTTCTTGATAACTTGTAACTTGTACTATAATGATGACATCATTATGTGTCATGTCATGATGATGTCATCATATATTTAAGTTACACCAAGAACCACTCCCTTTATTAGCCCTCCCACATATATACACATATTCTTGTGATTTACCTGTCTGTTTGTGGCTTCTATAGTTTTTGATCCTCTGTTATAATACACTTTATGTTGATTTTCCTATAATTGGGTAATAGCATTCTTAGGAACTTTATATATTCTAAATAGATCACCAATTTGAGTTGGAAGTACATTAACATGTGGATAAGCCATTTTGTTTATTTGTATTTATAACAAATATTCACATGATCTAATGGACACATAGTGAGTGATACAAGGTAGCATAAGTTAGTAAAAGACAGTCTGTACTTCTATATGAAAGATCATCACTACGTCCAATACATACCATAACAGCCATTTTGCATTTTCACTCTCTTAACACATGCTCACATCTATGTATACTTTACCTACATCCTCATTCCTGTTGTATGAGTCCTATATGTACTTGTCCCCAGACCCTTCATCTCTTAGGGAAGGGTTGGCAATGTCAGACTAATATTGGTAATCTTTATTAACTAGTTAAAGAGGTAGTCTTTGATATGATCTCTAACATATGTACATACTTTTTGTCTTTAGACTTGTCATGTCAGTCTTCCTTGTCATTGTATAATGTACAAGACTTTCTTTTGAAATATTTAGTCTTTTTTCTTATGACTATATACTTTTTAAAATAATATACCATAATTAGCTTTTTTTCGTTGTGAAATATTTTTGTTTCACCCTTGATAAACGAAATTTTTGCTAATTGAAAATTTCTATTTAATGTCTGTTTCTAATAACTGCTACAGCATACCTATCAACAGGATTTGTTGGTTGTTTCATGCAAGTTAGCTGCTCACCGATAGCCGCTATCCATATGGCCTTATAGACATGGTATCCCCTTGTGCAACAGGGCACATCTTTCTCCATTACTCGAGCCATTACAACATGAGGTCTCACCTTTGTGTAAAAATTTCACTTTAGTAAAATTTTTGTTTAATTAGAGTCAGATGAAAATTTAGCAAAACGAAATTTTTTGAAATGAATATTTTGAGAACAAAATAAAAACTAATTAAGGTATTCTATAACAAACGAGATCAATTACAAACATTTAAGAGATTTAGCCCCACCCACTCTTGTAGTAGTCATATTGTAGTAGTCATATTTTCATTCACATTCTTTGTTGTTTTATTATTAGGATAATGATACTGCTTTGCATTTAGCCCCACCCACTCTTGTAGACATTGTTCATCTAGAAAGCGGCTTAATCTCTCTTTTCCTATTTCCATAAGACTTCTCTATCATTTACTTTATTGACATTGTCATACAATGTTAATGAAGAAGGAAATTTTTTAACCCACAACTTTAATTAATATGACTACTTTGACATTTTGGGAAACTTCCTACTAACCTTGTACTATTAGTACAACTTTTTACCAAATTCAAGTTTATCAAAAGACTATTATTATATTTGTAAACTAGTAGATTTGTATTTATTGATATAGTCTTGTCTTTGGTAAATGATATTCATGGTCAGTGAATGTCAGCCCACAAATGACATGAACATTTCTATTATTAAACTCAATGTACCTAACATTTGATGTCTACCTAATCCTTAAAAGAATCCTGGTATTCACAGATGTACCATATTTATATTATGTTAATAGAATTGATAATCATTATAAATGTGGTAGTTATGATAAGTTTGTGACCTAAATGACCTAGTTTATTATTGATGACAATGTTTATAGTAAAGTGACACTCATTTAATATCTTAGATAGTTTCTATGCCTTTTTATGTCCCTGTCATTGGTCAGGTTTGACATGATAATATAATAGCTATGATTATCTGTATTGATAACTGTTATATTGACTATATAGTTTATTGTATGATAGTTCCTGTACTTTTTGTAATTGAATAACTTTTCCTCGTTTGTTTTCTAGAATGGACAAACAGCAGCACATTATGCAGCAGAGAAGGGTCATGTTGATGTTCTAAAGTTATTAATTGAAGAGGGACAAGCTGACGTAAATGCTACAGATAATGTAAGTCATATTATAGTTACTTTTGAGTTATTCCTTTGAAGTATGACATTTAATATTGTCTTCAATATTGATATCAACCTCACTCATATCCAGACTGTCCAATATTTTGATAACATGTTTTTGACAAAAGATGTTCCAAGAACAATAATCAAAAATAAAATTTTGATTTTGCCTACAATGTGTAAAACATAACCTGTTGTCATTATATCAATCAATGACAATATTTATTAATAATCAATTAATTAATAGTTATGAATAATTAATACAAAAAATTTAGCATGCTCAATGTGACCTTTATTGTGTGCTTCTTGGTGTAACTTGTACCATAATGATGACATCACTATATGTCATGTGTTGATAATGGTAGTATGAATGTATGGTTTAGTTTTTTGAGTTTAGAAGTTTAAGGCTTTAGAGTGCTTCTTGGTAACTTTTAACTTGTACTATAATGATGACATCATTATGTGTCATGTTGTGATGATGTCATCATATTCAAGTTACACCAAGAACCACTCCCTTTATTTGCCCTCCCACATATATACACATACTCTTGTGATTTACCTGTCTGTTTGTGGCTTCAATAGTTTTTGATCCTCTGTTATAATACACTTTATGTTGATTTTCCTATAATTGGGTAATAGCATTCTTAGGAACTTTATATATTCTAAATAGATCACCAATTTGAGTTGGAAGTACATTGACATGTGGACAAACCATTTTGTTCATTTGTATGTAAAACAAATATTCACATGATCTAATGGACACATAGTGAGTGATACAAGGCAGCATAAGTTAGTAAAAGACAGTCTGTACTTCTATATGAAAGATCATCACTACGTCCAAGACATATCATAACAGCCATTTTGCATTTTCACTCTTAACACATGCTCACATCTATGTATACTTTACCTACATCCTCATTCCTGTTGTATGAGTCCTATATGTACTTGTCCCCAGACCCTTCATCTCTTAGGGAAGGGTTGGCAATGTCAGACTAATATTGGTAATCTTTATTAACTAGTTAAAGAGGTAATCTTTGATATGATCTCTAACATATGTACATACTTTTTGTCTTTGGACTTGTCATGTCAGTCGTCCTCGTCATTGTATATTGTACAAGACTTTCTTTCGAAAGATTTAGTCTTTTTTCTTATGACTATAATCTGTTTAACGTCATATATTCTATAACAAAGGAAATCATTTACAAGCATTTAAGAGATTTAGCCTCACCCACTCTTGTAGACATTGTTCATTTAGAAAGTGGTTTAATCTCTCTTTTCCTATTTCCATAAGACTTCTCTATCATTTACTTTATTGACATTGTCATACAATGTTAATGAAGAAGAAATTTTTAACCCATTACTTTAATTAATATGACTATTTTGACATTTTGTCACACTTCCTACTAACTTTGTACTATTAGTATAACTTTTTGCCAAATTCAATTTTATCAAAAGACTATTATTTTATTAGTAAACTAGTAGATTTGTATTTATTGATATAATCTTGTCTTTGGTAAATGATATTCATTGTCAGTGAATGTCAACCCACAATGAACATCTTCTCATTGGTTATAATACTTAGAAACCTTATACCTTTTAAATGTAGTTATAAAGTCAAGTTTAAATATTTTTATCATGTTGATAGAATTGATAATCAGTATAGTGTGGTAGTTATGATACGTTTGTGACCTAAATGACCTAGTTTGTTATTGATGACAATGTTTATAGTAAACTGACACTCATTTAATATCTTAGATAGTTTCTATGTCTTTTTATGTCCCTGTCATTGGCCAGGTTTGACATGATAATACAATAGCTATGATTATCTGTATTGATGACTGTTATATTGACTATATAGTTTATTGTATGATAGTTCCTGTGCTTTTTGTAATTGAATAATATTTCCTCTTTCGTTTTCTAGTTTGGTAGAACAGCAGCACATTATGCAGCACAGGAGGGTCATGTTGATGTTCTAAAGTTATTAATTGAAGAGGAACAGGCTGACATAAATGCTACAGATGATGTAAGTCATATTATAGTTACTTATGAACTATTCCTTTGAAGTATGACATTTAATATTGTCTTCAATATTGATATCAACCTTGCTCATATCCAGACTGTCCAATATTTTGATAACATGTTTTTGGCAAAAGATGTTCCAAGAACAATAATCAAAAATAAAATTTTGATATTTGTCTACAATGTGTCAAACATAACCTGTTGTCATTACATCAATCAATGACAATATTTATTAATGAATCAATTTATTAGGGTTTAGGGTTTAGGGTGTTTCTTGGTGTAACTTGTAACTTGTATTATGAAATTAACTTTAAAATAACAAAATTGTTTGAAAAAATTTCATTGTTGCTCTATTAGGAGATTATATAACATTTATCTATCATACATGTATAATCTACATTGTATTAATAATAAATATAATTGTATTTCTTCATTCTTTACAGAATGGGGACTCTCCATTACATTTTGCTTGTGCAAACAGTAAAAAAGATGTGATTTCATATCTACTTCACACTGGAAAAGTCAATCCACTTGCTCATAACAATCGTCAGAATAGACCACTAGAAGAAGTCCAACTGTATGATCGAAACAGATTAGAAATATTGAAGATGTTTGAACCATTTGAGAAAAGTCGTCAAGACTTTCCAGTTGATTCATATAGAAAAGTATTTTTTTGTGGAAACATGTCAGCTGGAAAGAGTTCATTAGCCCAATGCATTATATATCGTGCTGATAAACCTTCTGATTATCACTATGACCCTTCTCAATGTGTTGAAGGTGTGCAATTGGAAACTGCCGGTATTAACTATCATAATGTTCATAGTCATGAAGTTGGCAATATTATTCTTTATGATTTTGCTGGTCATCAAGAATATTATAGTAGTCATGCAGCTGTGCTGGAGAATCTTATGTTGAGAACTCCTGCAATTTTTACGGTAGTGATAGATTCAACCAAAGGTTTTGACTACTTCGAGAATCAGTTGTATTACTGGTTTAACTTTATTGAAAATGTTTGCGCTAATTTAACCAAACCTTCTCAAGTAATTGTCGTTGGAAGCTATGCTGATCAATTTACTGGTAGTTATGATGAATTCAAGTTGCATGTCAATTATGTTGTTAAAGATGCCATCCGTAAACAAGAGTATAGAGGTTTTGTTGCCATGGAGTGTCATCACCCAGGTGGAAAAGGTTTTCCTGAATTCATTGTTCACCTTCATGAAAGTTGTAAGGCTGTTCTTGATAAGTCTGATAGCATTAGTTATTATTGCCATGTGCATTATGCCTACCTCCAAAAGCTACAGAAAGTAGCTATTAGCATTAATGAGCTTATTGAAAGCCTAAAAGCTCTTGGTGATCCATCCCTCCCTTCAGATGAAACAGTTTTGGTTGACTACTTGTCAATTCTCAGTGACAAAGGTCTTCTTCTGTTTCTGAGAAAAGAAATAGTGTCTAATAGTTGGATTGTAATCAATAAATCAAGCCTCCTTGCTGAAGTTAATGGTGTTCTTTTTAATCAGAAGATCAAGCGTCTTCCTATACCAACCTCTAGCAACACTGGTATTGTCCATGTTTCTGTTTTACAAAAGCTGTTTCCAACATATGATACAAGTATGCTTATTGATTTCTTGAAAAGCATGGAATTTTGTCATGATGTTATTGATTTAGAGACACTGAATGCTATTACTACCAACCTGTCTTCATCAGATGATGTTTCTAATGTTGATGTTCTTTTTTTCCCAGCTCTCATCACCACAGAGCCTCCTTCAGATTTAAATGAGCATTTCAAAAGTGGATTTGGTTGGTGCTTGTATTGTCCTAATCCATTTCAATTTCTCTCTGTTCGCTTCCTTCACGTTCTTTTGCTTCGATTGGCATATCTATATTCCCTTCCTCGTCACCGTAAAGCTGGTAAATTAGACAAAAAATCTCCTATGCAGCAGTTGAATCGTCGTTGTACAGTTTGGAAGAATGGTATTTATTGGAAACATATCAATGATGTAGTAGTGGAAGTGACAGATAATAACAGATGTGTTACTGTATTTGTTTCCAATGACAAAGGAGTTGAAAGTCAAAAAATATGTTGCTCTGTTATAAAACTGGTTCTGTCTCTTCAAAAGCAGTTTTGCCCTTGTAAAATCGACGAGTACATTATCTTATGTGGATCATTAGCTGACGTCCGTGGTAAGGCCATTTCTGAACGAATACTCTACAGAGTAAATGATGCAGCTCAAGGAATGTTAGTTAATGAGGAAATATTTGACCATAATGAAGTTCAAGACAGTCCAATCAATGTTAAACACATTTGTCCACATGAGCCATACATCTCCCTTGCACCAGCAGTCATCCATGCCTTATTCTCCAATAGTAAAACCAATCAAGTTATTCCAGAGAGATTTCTTCAACACATACAAGAATTTGCTCCCAATATAATGTCATCTTATAATACATCCAAAGGTAGTACCTATTCTGATGTTGCCAGTCATCTCAATGACTATAGCTTTTTCACTGGACAAAATCCTTTGGTAAGTTACAGTATTATATTAAACCTAATATGTGTCTTTATTATTATATGAGCTTATACATATTATATGTGAACATCGTTAAGTACTAAATTAATACATTATCCTTGTGATCATTATTTCAAGAGATATATTTTATTGAATTTAAGGTTCTTTCAAGTCGACCTTTAACACATGATGAGATAATAAAAGTCTCGAAAGATCGACTTCAATCTACAAATATTTTAATTCTAAAAGGTTTGATGTTTATGTTTGTGTGTATATCTACCTAAGGACATTGTTTAGGTAGTGATAAGTACATATAGTTAGTAAGTATACACTGTAAACTTTCTTACATAATTAATGTCTACACATATACATTTTGTGTCATGACTTCCCTCTTTCTGATTATTAGCAAAACCTCCTAAGAAATGTGACCTCTTACAACTAATGTCTGGCATTGCTTTTAAATGGTATATTATTGGTGAATGTCTTGGAGTTCAATACACACACCTGGCTACATTGGAAAGTAAGACTTCAGAAGATATTGACAAACTTGCCAAAGTACTCCAACTTTGGATGGATACAATGCCTGAAGCTGTCACTTGGAACACGATTTTACAGACAATAGAAACTCCACCTATTGAAAGTAAATTTACTGCAAAGAAGATGAAAAAGTTCTTAAAATGTGAGTGTTTATATAATCCTAATAAAATAAGGTAATTGCACTTTGTTAGCTTTGTTAGTTTTTGTGATAGCTAGTAAAAGAAATTGCTTAATAATGATACTATACTTATCATTGTCTTTGTAAACTAGTAATCATCATAGTTATTTTATGATATTATTTATGTAGCCATGACAAAGGGAAGTAGTGATATTTGTGATGATGATATCTTGGAGCTATTGACCACTACTGGTAAGATATTGTTAACATGTAGTGGTTAACTATAGATCTTCCACATATAGTGATGACTTATCAATTATACTCAACTAAAATATATTTATCAGATAAGCGCATATCCTTTAAATATACACTGAATCTAGTAATTGGTTTTTTAACGAACAATTTATTCTTTTATACGAATAATTGTCTACAAGTTTAGGTTATAGAACTGCTAAATTTAATACAATATATCATAATGAAGTATGTACAAACTTGATAGAATTAATAATGTACATCGTCTTTCCACTAAGATGTTGACCAACGCTCTATTGGTACTCAATAATTACTTCATATATTCTTAGAACAATAGTGTTGTTAACTTGCATGACTTTCCAGCTAACAAATTTAAAGTATAATTATATATGAATATATAATTACCCTTATCTGTTATTACATTTGCTGTTAAAGGAGAAGCTATTTTGTATTACCATGTTGGGAAGCAATAATGCAATAAAAAAATTAAAATCAAATTTCATAGTACTATTTTAGCACCTCTTATATTATTTGTAAAATAATATTGAACCTTCTGTGAGGTTTGATGCATTCACATCACTTAAAACAATGTGATTGATCAATTACATACAAATATAAGAGCATCTTAATAAAATTATGTTCATGATCTTCAAAACCACAACACCAAAATTTTAAATATATAAATATTTTAAATATATAAATATTTAACATAAATAATTGCACAAACAGATATTTCATATTTACTATATATACATTAGTATATATACTATGTTCATATTACAATTTTATAGAAGGTGTGGTACAAACAGACAAAGACATGAGTAATGATCAAACTAATGGTAAGTTACATTATCAATATCATTTAACCTGTACATGATTACACAATGATTACTATATGACTAATTTGTTTTATGTCTTTAACAATATAGGTGTTAATAGTAATGATTTATGTTCTTCAGATGTTGGTAAAAATGTTAGTGAGTCCATCAAAGATGACAAAAGCATTGTTAGTGGTAAGTCTATTATTATAATAACTGATGGAACAATGATATATAATTTAATATACTATTCTTGTGTGTAATTGACCAATTAGATTGCTTAAAATGATGTGATAAAATAACTTATCAAATATACTGGTAAAATACATGATTAAACCTCATTTTAAAGAATGTACATTCAAGCACTATACAAAAAATACTTTTTTAACAATTATAGAAATAACAAAGATATTATAATTTGCTATATTAATAGAAGCAACACCTCCAATGTCTGTTTAATCAAATCACTAGTAATTATTTTCACTGTACATGTATTTGGCCATTCTATGACTACTTAAATTGTCTTGGTAATCAATGATTTTAAAAAAATTATCTTTAGCAAATCAATTTATTTGGTTTCTATCTCTATAGAGTCAAACAATAGAGGAAGTACTGTAACTCAACATGGAAACAATCATGCATCCAATACTAAAATTGATGGTCGAGGAACATTTCAACAGGCTCATCAAAGTATGTTTTATAATTTGATAACGTAATGTTATTCTTTTTAATATAGTTTATAATTTTTATTGTGGTGGTTTGTGTGCAGTGTCAGTCATTTTAGCCATTTTTGCTATAATAATATGGTAAGTTATAAAGATGACTGTTATAGGGCATCATATAAAGTAATACTTTGTGTCTATAGTAGTTATGTATATGACTCCTGTAGATTAATGATTGTTGTATTCTCTTGATATACAGTAGATATTATTTTTTGTATTATAAACTGTAGTTTGATGTATTAGTCATCAGAATAATGAGTCAATTAATCTGTTATTATTTTCGTAGGTACATCTACTTCAAGAGTATTCCACTTTGAAAACTGTTGGTGTCCATTATATATCAAAAACCCTTTTCTGTTGCACACACAATACAAGATTATTAACAATGTTAATAATGTTCTTTGAATGTAGTCCTCAATTTTCCACTTTATTACATTTTTTGCTATCTAATTAACACTTTACCTAGTACATTGAATAAGTATTTGCATTTAATTCTTGTTGTTTTTGATATTATATTAAGAAACTTTTAAAATCCTCAAAGAGTATGACCACATACAGTCAATAAGAACAATTTAAAAGTGAACATTTCATAATGACCAATTAATTTCATATCACACAATAATTAATTATCTATAACACATTTACTAACAGCAGTGAGTAGTTATCTAATGTAGTGTCTTTATGGATGAGTAGATTGATCAACAAGACGTTTAAAGAGTTGAACTAGTTGGTCAAGTTTATCTTGTACATCCTACAATAGTGACATATAACTAGAATATATAAAATAGTACTAACTTGACTAGCTAAGTATTGTTTTGTTTGTAGTATTAGTTCCACTATTTTCCAGTCATCAATCTCTCCAGGAGACATACCCTCTATTAGTTGAGGATTGAAACAAAGAAAGGAATAGGATCACGATATTTCTGACATGAGATAGTAAATTTGTCAGCAGTTGTCTCTGACTCACTAATCTATAGTAAATAAGAGATCATGTAATATATAAACTAACAATGTTATATTATCAAACATCCTACATGGACATAACTGAACACAGTTTACATAGACAATAATTTATAACTAAGGAAGAAGGAACTATTTCCCAGCTCATGACCATATTTGGAAGTTTGTGTACATGTGAATACAATTAACTATGTCATGAATACAATTAAACATTCCAGTCATCCACAAAGTGTTTCTTACTACATATAGTCTTACAAAGGATGATGGAACATAATATAAGGGTACTAATTTTCGAGGGTTATTTGTTCATATTTTTAAAATGTTGCTTTATTATTTAAATTTTGTGTTTAGTGGGTGTAAGGTATTAATTAATGGGTGTGGTATCAGACACATGTTGTGAACACAAGTGTGATTTTTGCGAAACATAGCTAGCTATTACTATGAATCCATGGTGAGAGGGACCATATATACAAGAAAACCTGAAAGGCAGTTGATGGAGAAGTACTTTAGTGTAAAAAAGAAAGAAGTAACCAACATGATCCCTTTGCAGTAGCCGTTATCACGTGATTATGCGTGGGTGGAATAAAAGTTAAATTTCATCTTAAAACAACAACCCATGAATACAGAGAAATTAAATCTCACACAAAAATTTGTACCCTTATGGTAGTACATCATCATGAAATACTTTGAGGCTATAGACTTCTTATATCAATAGTACACATAACTGTATTTTAGAGTTCTATTGAAGTTCAGGAAATATATTATATGTCAGTGACTAAGGTGAGGTGTCTGTGGTAATCCACCTAGTAACATCAGTACATCAAGTTAACATTGGTCAATGTGTGTGTGTGTAAGTGATTACTACATATCTTCAAATTTCTATCTATCAACTTGTCAATTAATTTTGTTACTTACCGAAATATCTCTTCAAGTTGTGCTATTTCTCCACTTCTTTTTGAAGCAAAAAGTGGTCTATATAAAGAAATAAAAATGATATATCAGTTAATACTTACAACTTAGTATGCTAGATCCTTCTCTCTAAAAGTCTTACCCAATTAGCTTTATTATTTATAATCTATATCATACTTGTTACTAAGTGTTCTTTAAAAGAATGGATGCTTTAGTTACAATGACACAATTCACCAAAGAATTAATAGTAAAGAACAGGTTATATACATTGTAGATAACAGTACATGTACATGGAGTCTCAAAGCCAGATGTTATACAAGGGAAGGTAACATCTGGACAAACTCACATTTCAAAATTGAACAATTATGAATGTCATTATAATTGAAGATCACATGACTTCCTGTTACACATGTACCTAGTGGTACTTTATTTAACACCTCAACAGTTAAATGTTACTTTATAGTTTGTGAGTGTGCACTTCAGAAGTCTATCGAGAGGTGAAATCTGACAGTAAAAGAATTAAATTGCATCTTTGGCCATATTTTAATTAACTTGCAGGCGTGGTCCTGTGCAATCACATGACACAACCAATTTGATTGGTCTACATAAAGTCAGTGCAGAAGACTAGCTTTGAATGCGGATTTGTCCAGACATTCCCTCCCCTTGCAGAACATCTGGCCTCAAGACTGATGCTCAATGACACTAGCTAGTTTATGTTATAAAGTGTTTAGTATAACTTACCTTCCAATGTACATTTCAGCTAAAATACATCCTACACTCCATATATCTACTGCTTTACTATAAGAGGATTGTAGTAATACCTCTGGAGATCTATACCACTGAGTAACAACCTAAAGAGAGAGAGAGAGAGAGAGAGAGAGAGAGAGAGAGTTAAACAATAGCTAATTATATCAACAACAGTGTACCAGTACAAGTAGGGGTTAGTCCTACCAGGAATTCATCATTATAACAAGTAGTAGTAACAGTAACCACAAGTAGTAACTATTATACAGTGACACTGACATAGAAACCTTCAAGAAAAATCCCCAGAACACCAAAAATTACTAACAATCAACAACCACAAGACTAAATACAATTTACATCTAATACATGTAGGTTTCACAACTGTTGTAGTTTAACAGGGCAACCTGTCAAGCAATATCAACTATATACAATGTATTCACTCTCATAGCCATGTTGAGTCTAATATTAGTTATGATAACATCATGACAGTCCAACCTATATCTCCTTTATGTGGCTAGCTAGGCAACCAGACTAATAATTACTACCTCCCTTTCTAAGGTCTTCCTCCTCTAACTATATTCAAACTGACAGTTGCTACCTAGCAACAAAACTCATTAGTCCTGTTTGAGATAGATCTGTGGCTGACAGGCCAACTAGTACACTGACAACAGTTAAGGAAAAGATAGATTAATAGAAACTCATCACAACAACTAAAAATAACTTACTACAAATCTAGATCTATAGATATTGGGTTTATAAGGACTAACAATAGAACACTTGTTCAATATTTAAATATATTATTACCACATCATTATATATTCAGGACACCTCTATACTAGGACAATTTACAAAGGCTTGAAGCATCTAGATCTCATTGTATGCAAAGGACATTTTCTTCGTATATATCACAGTTGTAAAGACTGCAGTGTTACAGTACTTCATAATAAAGTGAACTATCTTAATATTGCTATCCATGAGATATGTACATGTGTGTCTGTGTAATAATACTGGAAGATTTTGTCAATACTAGTTAGACATTGTTGGATACTGTTAGACATAAGTTATTAATAGTTATATACAACATGGACAATAATTTAACACACACACACAAGGTGTACTCCTACATATATTAGCTAACCTGTGTTGATAACACAATATTGTCATCAAATGCTCTAGAGAGACCAAAGTCAGCAATTTTGACAACACCTCTACTGACAAGAATATTTTGTGGTTTCAAGTCACAATGGATAATTTTATTAGAATGCATCCATTCAATCCCAACAAGTATCTGATGTAAATAGTTCTAAAGTGAGAATAAAATTATGATAAATATAAAATAGTTACAGGTTAGTATAAAGGAAACTTAGATGACAACAGTTGTAATAATAGGTGAAGTGATTACAGACACATTTCTTTCACCCTCTTTCCCTTTGCCCCTGTCTTTACTTACTTTAATTGTTTGTTCATCTAGTCCTCTAGGTAAAGAGTGTCTAATACAACTATCTAAGTCTTGATCCACATATTCAAATACTAAATGTACTATGAGTTCAGTGTCATATCTTCCTTGAGATGATACAGCATCTAATAGTCTATAATACAATAAAAGAAATTTTTATTAAATTATATATCCATTTATCAATCTATCTGTCCATTTAGATATCTACCCATTTAAAAATCAATATCATCTTTATTACTACAATCACTTTGTCTTTAAAAAAACCTTGATAAGACCATACACTCTACCAACCTACATACCACATACTATATATCTACCCAAATATTGTAAGTGAGGTACTATCCCATTTCCCAACACAAGGTACTTATCAGTACAGAAACCATCCAAACACAAAATTAATAGGACAGCTAGAACAATATCTATATAGTTGGTAGAAGAACAAAGCTAAGGGTGGGTTGTTGGGAGATAACCAGGTCCACATAAGATATATTAACAAACTAAAGCAATGCAGTAACTCTATAAACTGTATTGTAACTAAAAACATCTGTGGAAAGAAGTGGAGATTGTCTTTTAATCAATTAGAAATGTATAAAAGAGGATGAACTAGTCTCTAAAGATAAGTCAACATGTACACTAGCACTTCATATTAAGATACATCCCTGTATTTGGTACAAGACAATAGGGGCTCTGAACAATGTAAACAACTACATTACTAGAATGTTAAAACAAAAGAAACATCTTGCCATATTAATGTAACCCTAAATTATAACTCTATAATTCTATTATTACTGTAAATGTAAAGTCACAATATAGTTATATAATAAATTGCTCTAATGAGTTAATTTATTGTCACTATTACTCACTTCAATAGAAATTAAGTTAGCATAATCATCTCTTATTTGAAAATATCGTCCTAAAATCTCCAGAAGTGGATTAAAATCACTGTAAAAATAAATATCTTATTATAAGAACAAACATTATGGAGACAATACTATTGATCCATTTATCACTCCATCATCCATCCATTCATCTATCACTCTATTCATTCATCTCTTTATCCATTCATTCATCAATCAATCCATCCATCCATCTATCAATCCATCTATCCATAGATCCATCAATTCATCTATCTATCCATACAAAATTAACTTTCACTAAATAATTGCATTAAGTCCACAGCTAACTGAAATACAATATAATACTATAATACAATAAAAGAAATTTTTATTAAATTATATATCCATTTATCAATCCATCTGTCCATTTCGATATCTACCCATTTAAAAATCAATATCATCTTTATTACTATAATCACTTTGTCTTTAAAAAAACCTTGATAAGACCATACACTCTACCAACCTACATACCACATACTATATATCTACCCAAATATTGTAAGTGAGGTATTATCCCATTTCCTGACACAAGGTATTTATCAGTACAGAAACCATTCAAATACAAAATTAATAGGGCAGCTAGAACAATAATTAATATAGTTGGTAGAAGAACAAAGCTAAGGGTGGGTTGTTGGGAGATAACCAGGTCCACATAAGATATATTAACAAACCAATGCAATGCAGTAACTCTATAAACTGTATTGTAACTAAAAATATTTGTGGAGAGAAATGGAGATTGTCTTTTAATTAGATGATCAATATTACATTGCCTTTAGAATAAAGATTTTTGCATTAAAGAGTGGCAGGCTACATTAAATAAGAGGTTATAAATTAATACCTTATCACAAAAATTGGTGACTATGTGTATATGTGTGTAGGTAGAAACACAGTGGATTATGCTACATTAGAGTAAATGATGGTTGCTATACTGAGGATTACCTCATAGGAGGAAAAAGATGAGTACCTTATATACCTCACAGTAAGATTATGAAATACATTGTGGTTTATGCTATAGAGTTCATAGGCATACAATCATAGCAAGTGGGCATCTGTGAATGACACTAATAGTAAGTTTGTATCTATAAGTTGCGAGGTAGTATTGAGCCATTCTCATTATATTTCAATGTCTCTAGGACGATTGAGTTTTAATGTTCTGTCCATTGCCACAAAATAAATATACTTTGCTGAATTTATAGCAGAAGCAACACCAAACACTCTGTGAGCAACTACATCAATTAGAAATGTAATAAAAGAGGATGAACTAGTCTCTAAACATAAGTCAACATGTACACTAGCACTTCATATTAAGATACATCCCTGTATTTGGTACAAGACAATAGGGGCTCTGAACAATGTAAACAACTACATTACTAGAATGTTAAAACAAAAGAAACATCTTGCCATATTAATGTAACCCTAAATTATAACTCTATAATTCTATACATGTAATGTCACATATTGTTATATAATAAATTGCTCTAATGAGTTAATTTATTATCACTATTACTCACTTCAATAGACATTAAGTTAGCATAATCATCTCTCATTTGAAAATATGGCCCTAAAATCTCCAGAAGTGGATTAAAATCACTGTAAAGATAAATATCAAATTATAAGAACAAACATTATGGAGACAATACTATTGATCCATTTATCATTCCATCATCCATCCATCTATCAATCCATCTATCCATAGATCCATCAATTCATCTATCCATCCATACAATATTAACCTTTTATTTTCACTAAATAATTGCATTAAGTCAACAGCTAACTGAAATAAACCACCAGTTTCTATAATAAGTAGATATATCAGTATAAGATCTTAAAATACATTTAGAGTATACATAATTTAAATAAAGTAATCTGATTGGTCAGTTTCAACTTCATCAATTACATAGAAAACTTCTACCAATACTCAGAATACTTAGAAACTTATTCAGGAAATGACAATGTTTATTATAATAGTTATATTCACAACATAATTCCAGATTTTGGATGTATATTTTAATGTCTGTCCTCAACTTCTGGGTCATTAATAGGAATTTCCAATACGAAAAGATGCACAATGAAACAGGAAATAAGATTTGGAATGTCTGTCCTTTTATATTATGTTGACTATAGGATTTATATTTCAAGTTTGTAAAGCCTTAATATCACTTTCCAAACTTATCTAACACTGAAACACTCCAAACTCTCAAATAATTACTTACTCTTCAGGACACAAAGTTGCTTTATATTCACAATTACATAAATACCTAAGCTATTGGGATGTATGTGTGTAATAACATGTAGAAGTCATAAATACCTTGTACTTTCTGCTAGGTATCTATATGTGACTTCCTTGTATCACTAAATCATGTATATCTTAGTGTTACTTAGATATAAGGACTACGTGATTCAATGTTGATATCACATTGTCTTCTATATTGCAGTAAAATAAAAATAGGCTCACTTTCTCTAACCATAGTCTTATATTCTTCCTCAGTAGGACAAACATAGTTATCTCTCCAAAAGATATCTTTACCCTGTCCTCTATGAAGTAGTAATAACTGACCTATATCATATTATAATATAAATACTGTATAGAGTAATATTATGATAGATGACATACTCATTGATCCTACATTGCCTTATTTGGTAATAAGTATTGTCATTGAAATAACATTACAACTTACATGTAAATATTTCCATGGCTCTAGGATGATTGAGTTTTAATGTTCTGTCCATTGCCACAAAATAAATATAGTTTGCTGAATTTATAGCAGAAGCAACACCAAACACTCTGTGAGCAACTACATCAATTAGAAATGTATAAAAGAGGATGAACTAGTCTCTAAACATAAGTCAACATGTACATTAAAAATTCATTTTAAATTGATCCCTGTTTTGTCACATAACAATAAGGGGTCTGAACACTGTGAACAACTACATTAACCCTTTCCACGCCACGCCCAAATTACGTATCTCTGGTAGCTAGAAGAACTTTCTAGGTCATAAATATGTAATATATGTTTAGGAACTTAGTTCTAGACATGAAACACGTGTTCAACATTTGTTTATGCATTTATTTTGTAAAACCTACCACTCAAATCTGAGTTTTTACAAAACATAACATCATTAGAATCACTACCGTCACTGATATCAGTTTATATGGAATTATGAACTATCATGTATTATTTGTTTGCACATCTTCAAATATATCACTGAACTCTGACTCTTCACAGTCACTAAAATTTCTTCCTATAATATCATCTGTAGTTAGTGCTTTGGCCATCACTATCTGTAACAGGTGGAGCTAGTGAAGCTGTTAATTGTGAGTGGGCACCAATGGGTGGGCGTTGGGCATGAAAACGTTAAGTAGTATTGCAATAATATAGATTAAGCAAACTAGGAACACTATCAAACTCGTGTCAAGAAAAAAAATTGGGAGGTTAGTGCATTGACACATGTATGCGTCGCTGGCGTTGGCGTGAGATTATTTACCAACGCATAAATGTGTTTTTGGTGCACAAAGGGTTAACTAGAATGTTAAAAATAAGATGGACTAGCCTTTAAATAAACCACTAGCACTTGATATTAAGATAATCTCTGTTGCTACAATATTAGGCACGTAACAATAGCAATTATGAACATTATTTGTAAAGAGATGTTTAGAGATGTTTCTGGTAATAAAATAATACTCTAAAGTATTAGCAATACACTACATTAAGTATCATTAGTATAGAGGGTGTCCTTAATATAGAGTGATTAGGTAAAAGGTCAGGCAAACATCAATTCATGAAACTATATGCAGTATATAGTAAATTTTGTTTACCTGGAATACCTCTTCTTAACAATGAATTATCCTCTATATCATCAATACTAGAGAAAATAAATACTAATAAATTAGAAATAGTTTAGTGAATATTTTCACTGGGAATTATTTACTGAAGTATACAATATATGAGAAACACTCTTAAGTTATACTAGTATGAAGTGTACTTACACAAGACTTGCATTATGTAACATTTGAGAAATTTCTTGAATTTCTTTCTTCTTTTCATCAGGAATTTGTAACCAGCTATTAAATGCCTAAAATAATAAAGAACAAAGAGGGAGCATGAGGGAGGGAGAGAGAGAGAGAGAAAAGACCAAGAAGAGAAACATATTTATTACATTAAACTCTTAGTATTTCTTTTCACTATATCTTGTCTTTTCATATTTCCTACTAAATGTCTATACATAAAACACACTTCTACTAACCCTCTCTTTTCTATAAATTCTTACAATATTTCATTTAAATAGATTTATAGTACACATAGGCAAACCACATCATTATAAGTAAACAAAAGCATGATAGACAAAAGGTACTAATTCTTGCAAAGCATGACTTCCTGACAGACCAATAACCATGTTATATAACTGTGTCAATACAAATGAATTACCTCAATCAATTTCACTCTAACTTCCTTGCCTTTAACTTGACATATATAATCATATGGTTCTCGTAATATCTATTAACAACACACAATGATACATAACAAAGAACTATACTAATAAACATACTCGTTCATAGTCATCTGCTGTCTTTACTGGATCAACAGCCATTTTCACGTGTACTGCCACTCCCACTAAAAGGTTAAGCTCCGCCTTTTAATTATCTTTATAAGCCCCACCTCTGAAACACAAAGTTACCAAATTGATTTATTTTCTTTCAGTGACATTGTCAAGATGAGTGATATCTACATGAAATGAAAGTAAGTAAAGTTACTAACTGTTGTTGTTAAATTACCTAGTGTAGTCCCTTGTATTGTAATATTGCATATGTGTGTGTGTAGGTATTGTAAATCACGTTATCAAAGTATAGTGTGCTTCTTGGTGTAACTTGACTGATGATGTAACAACTTGTCCTATGATGACATCACTATGTGTCATAGCGTTAATAATATTAGGTTTGGTTTATGGCCTTAGGTGATGTCATCATATATGATGACATCACTATGTGTCATTTCAATATGAATTAGAATAAAATCACATATAATAATACTTGTTCTGTTGAGGTAGTTTTCCGTTGATATTAATTGAATCTTATTTCCATATTAGGAAATAACTCGTTGATGTGAAGAAGATGCATACAAAAAAATACACAGGGAAGGTATGTCTGGACACCCAGTACAGTAACCAATGTATAACCTGTTTCAGTCTGCATGAACATGTCTTATTAGTTTTAATATACTGTATAGTGGCTTTTATTGGTGGTCATAAAATTTGACAGTTTGTTATTAAAACAAGCAAAATTAAAAATTGCCATAATTATAATTTACAGTTTTATTAAAAAACACCAAATTAATGAAGAGTGGGTGGTACTGTGATGTTGCCACGTGAAATAACATAACAATAAACTCTGATATAGTGACTGATGGATTCTCAAGATATATCTAGTTGTGCACAAGATCACCATATCTATAATAGCATTTGGACACTCGTACTTGATGAAGAGTAATAATGTACAATTGAGGAGAATGACAGTTTAATTCTCTTGTTAGTGTGTTTTACTTATTTAGATGATATCATAAAGGTGCACACTTTTTTCACCAAGTGTGGCAACTCTTGGAGGCTTTGAAGAAATATTTCAGTAATGCCATATTTATGTTCATACTATACAGAGGATCATGTCCAGAAACATGACACAATAATTATTATTGACAGTTTTTTATTTGACGTTCTTGTCACTGACTGTCATTATGCCAATTCAATTCGCTGCCAATAAAACCCGCTATATGGTATTGTTAAAAATTAGATAAATGTTGAGACACATGATTGTAAATAACATGATAAATAACTAATATTTAACTAATGGCGTTCTTCTTGTCCATTAGAATGTAGCATTGAGAAACCAGTTACAAAAGATAAAATGGATCCAACGTATCTGATATGGCAGCAAAACTGGACGTAGAGTCTCTATGACAGTAACATTATGTATACAGATATTTCATGTAACTTGGACTCATTAAAAACATTATATCAGTTCACATTCTTTGTTGATTATTTTCTTCTAATTGATCAGTGGGCTTGGTCACAGAATTACAAGCTAACTAGCAAACCAGGTTGGTACAATAGGTTGAAAGGACTACATAATATTGTTAGCTGTTGACAGGTATTAATGCTGATCAAAAACTGTCACTGAAATTATATAAATCTGCTTTATCTCTAATTGTTTAATTGTTTCAGTCAATATTGTTTTTGACATTACATTACGAAGATGAAGCTGTTATACTTGTTGTTAACAATTTTGGAGGTAGAATAGATTAAGTAGTGTAATATTTTAATGTAATTAGAAAACTTTTAATTAATTGTTAATAAGATCAATTAAAAATCCAATAATGTTGGTCACGCGTGGTGAGGTTTTCCCGCCAAATTGTCACGAGTTGGTGCCTTGTGATTGTCGAAATGAAGTATGACAGAGATGTCTTGAAAATATAAAAGGACTCCATTTTGCAAGCTTATATTTGTGTATAGACCCCCGTGGTTCTTCGTCGCTACGACTCGTCTCATCGTTCTCCACTTCGACTCTCTTCACGACTCGTCTCTTCGTTCGTCGTTGGATCTCTACTCTTCGCTGGACATTGTTTCATTCAGTTATGATCATCCTTTTCATTTTCTTTTCTGTTATTTTTTATTTGATTATTATTTTATTTTCTGTTTTTTAATTTTTGTTTTTATCAACCAGTTTGTTAATTGACTTTTCTCTTTGTTTCTACAGGACTCTATTTGGATGTTGTCTGATGTGCTCTGATGTTTTTGACTTCTGACGTTCTCTGGTGTTTTGACAGTTCTCTGGATGTAAAAGATGAGTCGCTCTCCTGCTTGGTCTCTTCTGTCTTCTTCTTTCAAGCCCACTTTCCTCTTCTTTTTATTTTTATTTTTTTTTTATTTTGGGCTATCCAGCCTATACATTATACACACACTCATACAAATCCTATTAATCATCTTCCCCCTGCCGCCTGGCGGCCTTCAAAAAAAATTTTTTTTAATATCCAAGGCCGCCAGGTGGCGGGGGGAAGCTCTGATCTTCTAGGATGCGTGTGTGTGTGCTGTGTGTGTGTACGTTGGTGGTCCCTTTTCACTTCCTCTGTCTCTCTTCACTTTCTATCCATTCATTGTCACTATCAGTTCATAACTACTCTCTTTTTCTTTCCCTGCAGGAGCAGCACTGGTGAGAAAGGTGAGCTGTCTCTCCATCCATCCATCCACTTTCATCCATTCTTTAGTAATCCAGTTGTTATTCTTCTCTTTCTCCCTCTATGTTCTCAACTTGTGGACTGACTGGACTCTTGGGAACTCTCTATCTTCTCTTTTCTACAATTCCTGGATTGGAGACCTTCACTGGACTTCTTGGGGACTCTTCCACTACAGAGACTGTCTTATTTTTATTTTTAGTTGTCATTTTTTAATTTTATTTTTAGTTGTTGTTTTTTGTTTTATTTTTAGTTGTTATTTTTACGTTTATTTTGTATATGTATTCATTTTTCAGAAACATTTTTCGCTAAAATTTGTCAAAAGTCAATCTTAATTTTAGTTTCAAAAATATTTAAGACTTTCTTCGAAAAATGGCTAGTTTAGAATTTCATTTCTATCTTTCAACTACAATCAGTTTACTTACAATTGTTGTTGTATATTACAATCTTACTAAATTTCTATTAATTTTTATAACTATAATATTATGCATTTTTTATAATACTATTTTTTCTACTTTTTTATTCTTTTACTTTGGTAAGAAAAAAACTTCTTTAGTTTGTATCAGATTATATTAATTTTCTTTTTACATTAATTTTAATGAATAGATTTTACAAAAAAATAATTAAAAATCTACAAGAATTGATTATCTTGTTAGGCGTGTGCTGATATTGACATTTTCCCGCCATAATGGTGATCACGCGTTCATTTGCTAATTGTGAGCACGAGCTGATGATGTTTTCACACCTGATGAATATGGCTTAATTTCTATTTCACTGTTTAATTTAATAAATTATTTTTAATTCTTTTAAATTGTTTGTCAACAATTTAAGAAGTTTAAAGTTCAGTGTTTATCAATACAGACAATTTGTATTTCAATTTTTTTTAATTGTAGATTTGATCAAAACTTTATAGCATTAAATTTGTGCCATGCCTACTGTGTAACATTAAATAGACAATTTAGGATACAGTTTGTGTGATACTTGTCTGTGTCTATTACATAACTATTAACAAACAAATGATTCTTTTTTAAATGAAAAACAAAACTGACAGTGGGTAATATAGGATGTCAATAAACAACAATTAAAATGTACACATAAAATCAATTGAATAGTTATACAGTTATATTGGACTGGCTTACCTTTGGACCTAGATACTTGATCAACAATTCGAAAATGTAAATTTAATATCAATACATGAGATATCTCTATCATAATCCACATTTGTTTAAAATAATGCTGTAATATGCAAATAGTAGTTTATGTGAAAGAATCATCTTAAGTGTGATTTTAAAAGAGCAGATATTTTAGGTTACATTAGGAGGTATAACTGGTTAGTCTTGATCTGTAGAACTGGTTTCATTGAGATTCCACAGATATTCTGAAAAAAAGAGAAACTTACAACATTTTCTTCAACAATAGTTTTTTTGGTGGTCAAGTTTTAATAATATTAATCTTTCTAATTTATTAAAAACAATGTCTTGTTGAATATTTGTATAATTCAAAACATTTTATTCATCATAATAATATATTCTGAACTAAGAACATTGTTTATATTGAACTCTCCTCAGTGTCCTGAACCAGTTCATGCTAATGTCTCAAACTGTCTAATACAGAGAGACTCACAATTTAAAAACATGTATTTGATATAGGCACTTTTAATACCTTATCTTTTTTAGGAATATATCTTTTACCCTCAAGTCCATACATGAACTAGACCACACCACTACTTACATATACATGTACTTACTTTATAATCTATCTTTACAAGTGTCCATCCAGCCAAGAACCAACTAAGACAAATGCTTCTTGTTACATTAAGAGCTAACCAAGCAGTCAGTCGAGTGCTTTGTTGACTATTAGTAATTTAGTGAAGATCACTGACTATGAGGATAGGAGTAATTGAAGGAGAAGAACTATTTGTATCAGTCAATACATCAAGACTATAGAAAAGAAGAAAGGAAGTCATAGAATTAAAATTCAAGGAAACTCTATTTCAGGTACTTATAAACTGTCCATTATAAGGACACTCATTGATAAAACCAAACTACTAGTGTTCTACCTATATTATGATAGTATATGGTTGACTGTGTGATATGATGAGATATTCACATACCATAAATTAAGTTGCTTAGTAAACAGTGTAGTTCTCTCATCTAAAAATGATTTTGTTGTTGTCCCCAAACAAGCTAGAACAAACAATATTAAAGCTAGAGAGGGCAGACTAGAGGTAAATAGAAGATATTGATAGAAAAACAGTGTTCTATAATAGACAAAATATAATGTGCAAAATAAAATAATTATATAGAGAAGATACCTGATGATAGAGCCATCTCAGAGTAAGTGACAATATTTAATAATACAGCCCTTGTTGGTTTGGCAATATCAAATCTTAAGAATAATTCATTGTCATCATGTGACTATCACATGTACAGTGGAGGCTATCATACAAGACACTAATTTAGAAAATCTAACCAGTATTCCGTCTAACATGAGTTATTAACTTGTGTTATTAACTTGTATTGTTTACCTGTCTAACATAACAACAACAGGTAGACCCAATGTAATCCTAATAGGAAAGAATGATAATGTTCTAATAATGTCACATGTCCACTGGTTTATTGACTGATTGAATAAGTCACTGCAGTATCCTAGAGAGAAATATCTTAAGATAAAAGGATCAAACAATAATATATGTCAATTATCTGATAGAGTAATGATGTATAGAGACAGATAATAAAAGTTATAGTAGATACATGAATTGATGGATAGAGATGTATAGTAGATGGATAGATATAGATGACTATGTGGTACATTAGATAGATGTATTAATACATAATACCTACCTGCCAGTAGTCCATGTCCAATTATTGTAGTAGTTCTAATAAACATATGAACAGTCTATACCAATATAGAGTAAGTAACACATAGTAATAAAAGAACTAGTCATATCTCCTCCATTAAATGGAATATCAGTGTCTTTATCTCTGCCTTCTTTTTGTGTTAAATGAATGAAGCCTCTAGTACATGCCTTAAATTATAATACTAACTAAACAAAGGAGTTAATGATTTATTGGAAGAGGTATTGAGAATTTGATAGGATCGTGGCAAGCTTGTAATGTTTCTAGTAAAGCTTGTCCATCTGGTTTATTGTGGAACCAGCTGTATCATCTAAATCAGTTGAAAATGTTATATACTTTTCATAAACTGACAATTGCTCGGTAATTGATACACATATTAGAATGTGTTATTACAATAATATTATACAGTGGCTGTTAGAAAGTCCATACTTTGCCATTTTATGTGACCTGGATAAGTTCAAAATATGATATACTATGGGACAATAGACACAACTGCTTTTATACTGAGTGGGTGTGTCAGGTCACTAGTAGTGTAATCATTTTATTACATACAATTATAGTTACTGTGAGTGTCTTCATTTCTTGAGTCACTTCTTTTAGATTTCTACTTTCTTCTCATTATTTTCACACCAATCATGGTAACGGTTCCAATTGCCATGGTCACTGCTCCATCATCAAACTGGAACTTCCTGAATCATCAACAGGATACGGCAGACGTAGATCAGATATAGCTAGAGGAGGCCGTGTAATAAAGGTAGAATCAGAGAAATCTATTAAACCACGAGGATTAGTTTATTGGTGAACATTAATTAGAAAATGTATCCATAGCAATTAATTAGTAGGTGGGACCAAACTAGTTCAAACTCATTTTTGATCTGATAGACGTCCTAATTTTTGCTGCGTCTACTTTCAAGGTGGAGGCTGAAGAACTAGTGGAAAAGTTAGGAAAAAGCTATATGAGTTTAAATAGATTACCAATGAGAGATTATACTTAATTTGTTTTAAATCTTGTTAAATTTCCTCAGGTCTACAAGAAAGTGACCATGGATACTAGTGCCTTATTATTACTTACTGGTCAATATTTGAGTTGTGTATTTAAAGGTAAGTTGTCAAGCACAATATTTGACTTAACGTTATATAATTGGATGGACCCACCAACCAATCAGATAGTAGGAGTTATTAAAAACATTATATGTAGTAGAAGATATGAAGTGATGTGTGGTTATATAGTTTGTGAAATAATACATTAAAAATAGATTAAATGTTAAATGAGTGAGAACACAAATTACTTGCACATGTAGTAAATGATGGAGAGATAAGTATTTTTAGTAATGATGGACAGATTATAAATGGACAGAATGATTTGTTTATAAAATGGAGAGATAGATATTTTATCATATTAATTATGAACGAATTGTTCTAACTAATAAACATATATTTGATCAATGTGGTCCTCATCTGTTTGATTGATAGGTAAGCAGATCTGGTTCTGCAACTCTTATGTAAAATTAGTATACTCTAGTATATTTCAGTATATTTTTCTTTATAGATGGTGCTGCTCTTGTAACAATAAAAGAAGGAGAGGACACTGTTGGTGGCCATAGAGAATCCAAGCCTGAAGGTTGTATAGACATGTAGTAACCGTTTTCAGCTTTTCACAGATGAGAGCAGGAAGCAAAAAATGGTTCATTACCAGCCATACAATTTGTAAGGTCTGTTACAACTGATGCCTCTTCTACTGAAGGTACATGAAACAAATATCAGAATCACATGATTTATTTGTAAACATTATTACACATTTTAATTAGCAAACATTCATAATTCATATTACAAACTAACGTATTATCATTCAAACATACATTTACACTATTATAATTTATATAATTGCTCTTGGTCACTAAAGCATACATAATACTGAGGTATAACTTTACTGTAAAGCTACATTTCAGACCATATTTGAGACAATAGAGATTAGCTAGTAGGAGAGTCCATATTGCACACACAGTGAAAACCAAATGAGTGATCTGCTGTGGATGGACATATGTAATTGGTAACTGTCCTGTCACTTGTGTCATATATTAAGAAATACAATGTATAAGTGAATATAGACACTACCTCTTACACTCTGTACCATCCTATAGAGGTTTAATGACAATATCTAGAAACCTAAAGAAATTAAATTAGTCATAGTGATAATATGACCTGATAAATTAAACTCTATCTCTGTTGATTTTTGTCTTTGCTATCAAGAAGGATTCAAGTACTAATTAAAGATACAGATGGAATTCACTTAAAATGTAATTACCAATAAACATATCATCCTCTTGACTCAACTTTTGTATGTAGTTTCCATGACAACTGGAAAAACAAATATAACTGACTTAAAATTTGAAAAAATTTATTTATTACATGTGTACATCTTCAGTGTACATTACATATATATGATAATCAGATATACATTTCTACTGACTTCTTGTAGACTCAATTAGAGGAGGAGTTAGGACAAAGGTCACTTGATTTGTTAAGTCACTAGTCAAAAATCTGTCAGATGTACTAGTTTGACAAAGAAATCAAAGACCAGCTAGTCATCTTGTGTATGTAACAAAGACTGTGATATAAAAATTGACATAAAATCATTAGTAGTCAAGTCTAGTATAGATATCAGACTAGTATTATCAGATTTAGAGAGGGGGACTCATAATAACCATTCCTTTTAAAATAAATAAAGCAATGTTAATGTTTTCAATTGCAGAGTTGAAACCGATCCAAAGCAGAGTTAAAGTATACTTGTCGAAGTAATTATAATTAAATACATTTACTTCTGCATAAGGAGTCTGAGGGTAGCCCATGAAGTTGGAAAGGATTAAGCCCCACCAAAAACCGTCTAATGACGTCAGGATGATCACGATATTCAAGTGTGTCAAGTTGTTTTGATGTGGCTGTGTCTTTCTCGCCCACCAATAAGACCATTTCTTCATTTTTTAGTACATTTCCTCTTATTGCTGGCTATGGAGAATTTAAATGTAAACGACAATATGATATTCAAGTGTGTCAAGTTAGTGCAAATACTATTGTCAGTTGTTTTGATGTGGGCGTGTTTTTCTCGCCCAGCAATAAGACCATTTCTTCATTTTTTAGTACATTTCTTCTTTTTACTGGCTATGGAGAATTTAAATGTAAATGACAATATGATATTCAAGTGTGTCAAGTTAGTGCAAATACTATCATCAGTTGTTTTGATGTGGGTGTGTCTTCCTCGCCCAGCAATAAGACCATTTCTTCATTTTTAGTACATTTCCTCTTATTGCTGGGTATGGAGATTTTGAATGTAAACAACAATATGATATTCAAGTGTGTCAAGTTAGTGCAAATACTATTGTCAGTTGTTTTGATGTGGGCGTGTTTTTCTCGCCCAGCAATAAGACCATTTCTTCATTTTTTAGTACATTTCCTCTTATTACTGGCTATGGAGAATTTAAATGTAAATGACAATATGATATTCAAGTGTGTCAAGTTAGTGCAAATACTATCATCAGTTGTTTTGATGTGGGTGTGTCTTCCTCGCCCAGCAATAAGACCATTTCTTCATTTTTAGTACATTTCCTCTTATTGCTGGGTATGGAGACTTTGAATGTAAATGACAATATGATATTCAAGTGTGTCAAGTTAGTGCAAATACTATCGTCAGTTGTTTTGATGTGGGTGTGTCTTCCTCGCCCAGCAATATGAGCATTTGTTCTTTTTAGTACATTTCCTCTTATTGCTGGCCATGAAGAAATTGAATGTAAACGACAATATGATATTCAAGTGTGTCAAGTTAGTGCAAATAATATTGTCAGTTGTTTTGATGTGGGCGTGTTTTTCTCGCCCAGCAATAAGACCATTTCTTCATTTTTAGTACATTTCCTCTTATTGCTGGCTATTGAGAATTTGAATGTAAACAAGAATCTGATATTCAAGTGTGTTAAGTTAGTGCAAATAATATCGTCAGTTGTTTTGATGTGGGTGTGTCTTTCTAGCCCAGCAATAAAACCATTTCTTCATGTTTTAGTACATTTCCTCTTATTACTGGCTATGGAAACTTTGAATGTAAACAACAATATGATATTCAAGTGTGTCAAGTTAGTGCAAATACTATTGTCAGTTGTTTTGATGTGGGCGTGTTTTTCTCGCCCAGCAATAAGACCATTTCTTCATTTTTTAGTACATTTCCTCTTATTGCTGGCTATGGAGAATTTAAATGTAAATGACAATATGATATTCAAGAGTGTCAAGTTAGTGCAAATACTATCGTCAGTTGTTTTGATGTGGGTGTGTCTTCCTCGCCCAGCAATATGAGCATTTGTTCTTTTTAGTACATTTCCTCTTATTGCTGGCTATGAAGAAATTGAATGTAAACGACAATATGATATTCAAGTGTGTCAAGTTAGTGCAAATACTATTGTCAGTTGTTTTGATGTGGGCGTGTTTTTCTCGCCCAGCAATAAGACCATTTCTTCATTTTTAGTACATTTCCTCTTATTGCTGGCTATTGAGAATTTGAATGTAAACAAGAATATGATATTCAAGTGTGTTAAGTTAGTGCAAATAATATCGTCAGTTGTTTTGATGTGGGTGTGTCTTTCTAGCCCAGCAATAAAACCATTTCTTCATGTTTTAGTACATTTCCTCTTATTACTGGCTATGGAAACTTTGAATGTAAATGACAATATGATATTCAAGTGTGTCAAGTTAGTGCAAATACTATCGTCAGTTGTTTTGATGTGGGCGTGTCTTCATATAATACCATTTGTTCATTTTTTAGTACATTTCCTTTTAATGCTGGTTATTATGACTTCAAATGTAAACTATTGTAATGATGTATATTAAGAAATCACATTGAATGATGGTGTCATCTTTGTATATGACAAACCATTATGATTTTATATTTGTATATAAGAATGTTAAACTTATCACTGTGAGGTGAACTTAAACTACCTGTTTCAATTCAGTAATAAAATTCATGTAAATATTTATAATAACCTAACTTTTTTAGACTTGTATGCAAAACAATCTAGTATAAGGAATTAAGGACAAGTATTGCTGGATGCCAGTGACTGTGGTGCTAGTTTTATTGATTATTTATGCTAACAATTTAATGCTAAAAATTTTGTTCTTAAAATATAAGAAGTAATTTATTACAATTTATTAAACAAAGTATTTTGAAAGGAATTAATTGGCTATCATTTATAATATATTAACTAAACGGATGGAACGTTCTGTTCTACACACAATGTTGTTGTAAGTTTTCAGTATACAGCAAACAGCAACTGCAGCTCCACCCTATCAAAAATACTTGAAACCACAAATATTTAATAAGGCGTGGTATCTAGTACCTGAGGAATGTGCTGCTAACTTCAACAGAGTTAGAGAAGCAGTACACCAGTGACTAAGTTGGTAAGTAATATAAAGTAGAAGTTAATTAGTAGTATTGTATGTAGATAATATGAGTCATGGGTCATGTTAACACTTGCAGTACTACAGTGTTTACTTGTTGACTACATACACGAGATATGTTACTTCTTATGACATTTGATTGAAGAGGAAGTACTTTCTTTTCTATGACTTAGTGTATTTCTAGCTAGTTCTGGTAACAAGAGAGTTTTTCAGACAATAACAAAGATAGAAGAATTAAGGCTGTGTAAACACAAGCTATGTTCATTTGTTTTTGGAGTTCCAACTTTTTAACTCTCTATGATTGAAAAAAGTCTCTTTATTTGCTTCAATGTTTAAGATATTGTACTTGAGATGATGTTGACATGATCATGTTGTATATGATTGTACAATGAAAATAAATGAAGATCATACAGTTTATTGTCTTTGTTATATAAAGTGATATATATAATACCAGGAGCGCATGAGCGTCGCGAAGCGACGCGAAGGAGCGTCAAACTGCAATTATATTTGTATTCTAACCATTGTCGAAACGCGGTCAAGGATTATTCCATATAAGGAAATACACTTACTTAGCATAAGTACTGCTAAGTACGTGACGGAGCAATGAATATTATTACAATCATATGGTGAGTAAAACGAAGAAGTCGAAACTAAGAAAGAAGTTATGTACATCGAGAAACGTTTAAAAGAATTATACTTGGAAGTTATGGAGGCTTTTGTCATTAAAGAGGTGGAAACAGTTGAACAACATATATCACTTTATTCAACAAGACTAGTTCTCTGGCAATACATGAAAACTAGTCTCAGGCTAGAGAAGTTGCTGGAGTTCTTAAAAAGAACTTTCTGCCAGCTTTTTTGCATCTATTACAAGGGTAACAAACGTTTTGGTAGTTTCCTTGCTGCGTGGTACAAGGAAGTATGCACTTTAGCCTGTGACACTTTGTCCACACAGAACACCAGGACACTTTGGAGTTACCTTGTGTCTGAATATAATGATATATGTTGTTCAAGGTCGCTTGGCCATTTTCTTGACTTCTTGACTTCTCTTAAATTTATCTATTTAAAGCACACCTACTAAGAGGTTACAGCCCAGAAGCTATTAAAATACAAAACACTTAGCAGTTATGTCCATATATGGACATATGTTCTAAGCCTTGATTCGACAACAGTTGGTTAAGGGAGTTTGACGCTCCTTTGCGTCGCTTCACGACGCTCATGCGCTCCTGATAATACATTAGTATAACTGATATATGTACATTGATATCTAATGTTCTATTATAGAACTAAATCAACTTAACAGTACCAGCCAAGGGCTGCCAGGTCTCCTGGCAATGGCAGCTCAACTATCAGAAGAAGAGCAATCAGATGAAGAACTATCAGAAGAACAACAACAACGGAGAATTGTAAGTATATTAGTAACTAATCCAGTATACTACATGTGTTAGTGTACAATCAATACATTACATATTATTATTAAGTATGGTATGGTTTATATGTAGAGAGAGACATGACAAAATGGCTGTCACACTCAATCTATTACAGTATATTGTTAATGTTCCTTCATAAATTTATTTCAGCATCACTTGCCATTATTGAATATTTTAGAGATAATAAGTTCTTTGATAATGTTATAAAGTATTACTAATAAAGCGGAGAACTGGGAACTAGCTAAACAGTCAAATTGTTTCTCTTAATTCTTGTAGTTTATTTTACATAAATAGAAAAGATTACTTGGAAATAGACTACACAGCTTCTTCATAACTCAAATTGTTCATTAAGTTATAGTTTATTACAAGCTATAGACTTTAGTTGAGTGACATTATATCTGATTATCTGTGATAATTATTTACACTTTCAATGTTTATTTATTTACAACTGATCATGTTCATTATCACATGATAAATACTATTAGTTATGTAAACAATGGTTGTATCTACTATCATTCTATGGACCTGTCTCTATGTGTTCATAGTACTCACTTTAATGCTTGAATAATGTCCAGTTATTACTATTACTTGATCATATCACATATCAAATAAATATTAGCAACAAAAGAATGGAAAGAAGATCATTGAACTGTTTATTATTAGTTAGTATAGTCTTGTATTTGTGATATAGTCTAATTGTCTCTGTTAGTTATATACATAATACTAATTACATCATGTTCTTTTTATATAAATATTGTCACTTTGTGTATTGTGTATTTGACCTGTCCTATAGTTTTATTAGTCTCATATAATACATGTAGTTGTGTAAGATTTACTAGTTTTAAATGTAATGACTTGTTTTATTATTATATAGGACTATGAACTTTGGGAATCTGCTAAAGATGGACATTTAGAAAAAGTCAAAAAAGCCCTTCAGAAAGGAGCAAACTTGAAATGTCATTTTGTGGTAAGTCCTATTAATTTCCCTTTAATCTACTGTTATTATTTGTGTGTACTAACTTAAGTAATTAATTCAAATTATGTAAATTTAATGAGTATTAATTCATTTTAGCCACACCTAAATATTAATTAAAAACTTCAACGTTCACACAATTTATTAATTATTATTCTATTTGTTAAAGTTACTGAATTAGTATCCACAATTAATAACATACATGATCTTTACATGTAGTATTTTAATATTGTCTTATAATTTAATTGAATGAAATCCATTATATTGTGTGATAGTAATGTCTTAATTAATAATACATGTCAATGTAAAGTAATAGCTTGTATTGTGTATACACAGATATGGAATTGGATTTTATTTCATGTATTAAAATATATTTGTTTATTATATAGGTTAATGATCATAAAGGTGATTATTTTATACCAATAACACCTCATACTATAGCTTACATCAGAGGTCATAACATAATAGTCCAGTTCTTAGAAAATGCAGGTGCTACTCCTGATTATGTAAGTGTATACATGTGTGTAGTTGAGGTCAATATTTAGTATAACTCAAGTGTTTGATTGTTACATTGATATTATGTACATGTACGTACTTACATTAAAATGTCTCCTATTTATTGCCCAAGTCCTTATACACATAACAATATATTTAATGGATAATTATTATGACTTTTACTTATTGTGATTTCTTAGGATGAAATATTTTTAGCAGCTGCTGTAAGAGGTCTAGTAGTTAAAATGAAAGAATCTTTAAAGAAGAATGCTAATGTGAATGCTAAAGACCAGTACTTTGTAAGTTATACCTTATTATAATAAATGACTTTTTTCTAGTAAATATAACTCATTAATTTCACAATTATAAGTTTATTTAAAAAACAATATAATATTTTCATGAGAAGTCAGATATACAAGATTTAATACTTTGAATCATATTTTTTGTCATAAAATATTCAAAACCTAAGGAGCTATACTGTATATGTCATGACATTGTAATATAGGAATCAATATGATGATGAAAACACTAGGACACTAAATACTTTATGTAAATACCATCAATTAAAATCCAAAGTATGATACTCAAAGCCACAGTACATAATAAGAATCCACAGTTCAATGTATAATTTGAATTCTATGTTATGAACTTACTATATCTAGATATCACAATAAACAATGTTGTTGTATTGCTGTAATAGACAAGGACTTAGACTAATTCTGTCATTAACAAAGTCACTGCTTCATCTGTGTACACATATATTTTTAAACTGTTACTAACTCTATAGTATGATGTTCAACATTGCTGTGATATCTTCACTATACTATAACTGATTACCTGACTTAGTTATATTCCTTTACTGTACTATTTTAAAAATTTTAGTAGTCATATTTTTATTCACATTATTTGCTCTTTTATATTTAGGATAATAATACAGCTTTGCATTTAGCCTCACGTAATAGTGACACTGAGGTAATCCAATTTCTGCTGCAGTCAAATGCAGATCCTAATGTTTGCAACAAGGTCAGTGTGTATTGTATATAGTTTATATTTCATTTATTATCTCTACTACATGTACATATATGTAGTACTACCTGTCTAATAGGACAGGACAAAGCCAATGTAATGAATACATTAAGTTAATCTTTTCTTGCCATGTAATTAATTTTCAATGTAATTTGTATGGTTGGGACAAAGTAGCTCTCATTTGTTGTTTGATATGTAACAATTACTAATATGACTAGAAAATATAATAAACATAATATGTAAAACAATATATAAAACACGAATGTGTTCTTACATGAAATAAACCTGATCAGTCCTAAGATTGTTTTGGACCATGTGTGTATGTATATTTCTATATATGTCCACTTTAACAAGTTTAATCTATTATTATTATTAAATAATTTATTTCATTTATAGTGGGGACATAGTCCACTTCATATAGCATACTGGTATGGTCATAATAACATTGTTGAGCTCTTATGTTCTTTTGGAGGAGATATGGACCAAGTTAGAAATGTAAGTGATAAATGTAATAATATATTTACTGTATATGATGAGATGGACATAGTGATCTTATATGTTATGATATATTATAAACATGACCTAATTATATGTGGGTACATGTCACAGTTATAATATATTATTTATTTTAACAGGATGACTTACTTTTGACTTCAGCTGAAAATGGTGATATAGAAACTGTAACTCTAGCACTTAGACCAGGTGCTAATGTCAATGTTTGTCATCCTAAGATGGTTAGTACACTGATTAAATAGTAAAGTGTTGTTTATTAGTGTTTTATTTTTAAAGTAATATATTTTATAACGAAGGAGAACAGTAATAGGTGTTTAAGAGATTCAGCCCCACCCACTCTGTAGACATTGTTTCATCTAGAAGGCAGTTAATCTTTATTTTCTTATTTCCATAAGACTTCTCTATCATTTTACTTTATTGACATTGTCATACAATGTTAATGAACAAAGAAATTTTAACCCACAACTTTTATTAATGTGACTATTTTGACATTTTGGCAGACTTCCTACTAGCCTTGTACTATTAGTACAACTCAACTCAGACAGAGTATAGTACCAAATTCAAGTTTAGCAAAAGGCTATTATTTTATTTATAAACTAGTAGGTTTGTATTTATTGATATAATCTTGTGTTTGGTAAATGATATTCATGGTCAGTGAATGTTAGCCCACAAATGACATGAACATTTCTATTATTAAATTCTATGGAGCTAACCTTTGAAGTCTACTTAGTTTGTGGACTAACAATATAGCAGTTAATCATTAAAAGATCCTGGTATTATTTCGTTATTACTAAGAGGTGTGGTTAGAAAATGTTGTGGTTATTATTATTAAAGGAAAAAGCAGACATATTTAAAACTACTAAAAGATGTCTATAGGATGTCTAGAGCAATATGAAGGTGATTAAGGCCAAAGACAAAGTTAGAACCTAAGTATATAGAAATTATGTTTGAAATGATAAAGTTTACTTTATCTAGAACAGACTATAGATATAGATCAAAGTCACATTTGTTATTAAATCTAGCATATGACTACTGTGTGAGGAAAACCCTGCATATACACATATTAGTTTAACATTAATTACCTATTGTGTTTTCATGTCCTGTAATGGTATATTGTATACAAGTCTAAACAAGGAAGTTTGTAGGAATTACATGACCACATTTATATCTTATGAGTTATATTTTAAAATACATTACATAATAATAAACAAACAACCCCTACATATCATGTAGTTAATAATAATTGTAGCCATGATCCTAAAATGAATTATTACTCATCTCTTTCAGAGCAGGTGTTACAATTGTTATACTAATATTGTTTCTTACCAGTAAACCTTTATTAATTAATTAATATATCTGTGGTAGTTGTAGTTATTATATATTTCACTAACACACTTTACATACTAGACAGTTATATGATGTTTTGGACCGTGTTTATATACAATGTCAATGTACATTTTTATACATTATTCTATAGATATATGTGAGTATTGAAAGTAATGAATTAATATCATAATATTCTTTAAAATTTAATGCTACTAAAATGAATAACAAATACTTGTGTACTTCCTCTAGTATCAGAAAACAGCTTTGCATTTAGTGTTAGAAAAAAGTTTCTGTGATATCGTACAACAGTTGTTAAACTACAATGCAGATCCCAATCTTTGTGATAACTTGGTAAGTGTATATTGTTTATAGAGATTATTACATGTTACTAGATTTAAATCCACTTTTAATACATATAGAATCTTATGGGTGTGGCTGTTAGCAATTTCTATATCAACTTGTTATTGAAATTTTGTTAGTAAATGTCAGGTATCTGTAGGTGTGGTCTGTTATAATAGTAGTACATATAGTTGGAAACATCTTGGTATTCACAGAGGTCCCACTAGTATATTGTGCCATTTGTGTCAAACTGCTTTGATGAATTTAGTCATTGTATCATTAGCATTATACTATACTTTTATACTGTTACTAGACTTGTAACCAAAGCCTAAACTCTAAACCCTTGAGCATAGGAAAACATCCAGTAGTGAGCCATACTTCTCTATTATTCTATGATAACTACTTGAAATCTTCAGTTTTCAATAATAGAGAAAACAACTGCAATACCAATACATATAAAAGCATGTTAAGGCAAGTTTTATAATTTTATTCCAGTTTAAATTTTAAAAAGTGGTCTATTTTATTATCAAGTAAATATTATAATATTCTATAAAATTTAATGTTATTATAATCAACAATAAATACTTGTGTACTTCCTCTATTATCAGAAAAAAGCTCTACATTCAGTGTTACAAAAAAGTTACTGTGTCATCCAACTGTTGTTAAACTCCAAAGCAGATCCCAATCTTCGTGACAACTTGGTGAGTGTATATTTTTTGTAGAGATTATTACATGTTACTAGATTTAAATCCATATTTAATACATATAGAATGTTATGAGTGTGGTTGTTAGCAATTTCTATATCAATTTGTTGTTCAAATTTTGTTTGTAAACGATTAAAAAAAGATAGTCAGTGTCAGATATCTGTAGGTGTGGCCTATTATAATAGTAGTACATATAGTTGGAAACATTTTGGTATTCACAGAGGTCCCACTAGTATATTGTGCCATTTGTGTCAGACTGCTTTGACGAATGTAGGCATTGTATCAATAGCATTATACTGTACTTTTATACTATTGCTAGACTTGTAACCAAAGCCTAAACTCTTAACCCATTGATCATAGGAAAAACATCCAATAGTGAGCCATACTTCTCTATTATTCTATGATAACTACTTGAAATCTTCAGTTTTCAAAAATAGTGAAAACAACTGCAATACCAATACATATAAAAGCATGTTAGGGCAAGTTTTATTATTTTATTCCAGTTTAAATTTTAAAAAGTGGTCCATTTTATTATCAGTGTATATTATAATGATCTAGTAAATTTAATGTTGTTATAATCAACAATAAATACTTGTGTATTTCCTCTAGTATCAGAAAACAGCTCTACATTTAGCATCAGAAGCAGGTTACTGTGTTGTACAACAGTTGTTAAACTCCAATGCAGATCCCAATCTTTGTGACAACTGGGTGAGTGTATATTGTTTGTAGAGACTAACACATTTACTAGATTTAAATCCATATTTAATACATATAGAATATTATGGGTGTGGCTGTTAGCAATTTCTATATCAACTAGTTATTGAAATTTTGTTAGTAAAGGATTAACAAAGATAGTCAGTGTGAGGTATCTGTAGGTGTGGCCTGTTATAATAGTAGTACATATAGCTGGAAACATCTTGTAATCCCAGTGGTCCCACTAGTATATTGTGCCATTTGTGTCAAACTGCTTTGATGAATGTAGGCATTGTGTCATTAGCATTATACTATACTTTTATACTATTACTAGACTTGAAACCAAAGCCTAAACTCTAAACCCTTGAGCATAGGAAAAACATCCAGTAGTGAGCCATACTTTTCTATTATTCTATGATAACTACTTGAAAGCTTCAGTTTTCAATAACAGAGAAAACAACTGCAATACCAATACATATAAAAGCATGTTAGGGCAAGTTTTATAATTTTATTCCAGTTTAAATTTTAAAAAGTGGTCCATTTTATAATACGTGTATATTATAATATTCTGTAAAATCTAATGTTTTTTTAATCAACAATAAATACTTGTGTACTTCCTCTAGTATCAGAAAATAGCTCCATATTTAGCGTCAGAAGGAGGTTACTATGATATCGTAAAGCTACTGTTAAACTTCAAAGCAAATCCTAATATTGGTGAAAGGGTCAGTGTATATTGTTTGTAGAGATTGTTACATATTACTAGATTTAAATCAGTATTTAATAGATATAGAATGTTGAGGGTGTGGCTGTTAGCAATTTCTACATCGACCTGTTTTTTAAATTTTTGTTAGTAAAGGATTAACAAAGATAGTCAGTGTCAGGTATCAGTAGGTGTGGCCTGTTATAATAGTAGTACATATAGTTGGAAACATCTTGGTATTCGAATTCACAGAGGTCCCACTAGTGTGTTATGCCATTTGTGTCAAACTGCTATAATGATTGTAGGCTTTGTTTCATTAAAATTATGCTATATTTTTATGTTGTTACTAGACTTGCAACCAAACCCTAAACCCTAAACTCTTGAGCATTGAAAAAAATATCCACTAGTGAGCCATACTTCTCTATTATTCTATAATAACTACTTGAAATCTATATTTTTCAATAACAGAGAAAACAACTGCAATACCAATACATATAAAAGCATGTTAGGGCAACTTTTATAATTTTATTCCAGTTTAAATTTTAAAAAGTGGTCCATTTTATTATTGGTATTATTATAACATTGTATAAAATTTTATGTTATTATAATCAACAATAAATACTTGTGTACTTCTCTAGTATCAGAAAACAGCTCTAAATTTAGCATCAAAAGAAGGTTACTGCGATATCGTACAGTTACTGTTAAACTTCAAAGCAGATCCCAATATTTGTGATGTGGTCAGTGTATATTGTTTGAAGAGATTACTACATGTTACTAGATTTAAATCAGTATTTAATAGATATAGAATATTATGGGTGTGGTTTTTAGCAATTTCTATATTGACCTGTTGTTCAAATTTTTTTAGTGTCAGGTATCAGTGGGTGTGGCCTGTTGTAATTTGAGTATATATAGTTGGAAACATCTTGGTATTCACAGAGGTCTCACTAGTATGTTGTGCCATTTCTATCAAACTGTTCTGATGATAGTAGGCATTGTGTTATTAGCATGATACTATACTTTTATAATGTTACTGGACTTGTACCTAAAAGCTAAACCCTAAACAAATGAACATAGGAAGAACAACCAATAGTGAGCCATTCCATTTTAATTTTGAAATAGGGGATGTGTCATACACTAGACATGTAAATCAGGTACAAGAAGTTATCTGTATGTTATCAAGAGGTATGGTTAAAAAATGACATGGCTATTACTAATACTGATAGCCATAACTCAAATATAAGCTATTAATCATCTCTTATTTCAGATCAGATGTTATAATTGTTATACTAGTACTTGTATTAATATAATACTGTAGTCCCAGTTGTTTCTTATCACTAAACATTTATAAAATAATTAATATATCTGTGGTAGTTGTAATTAGTTATTTTCATTACATGTACCTCATAGTGACAATAGGAAGGATGGAACATACATTATGAATGCTGAATAAGCTTATATCATCTAAGGATATATGTTGCTCACTAGATGTTAAACCTCCCTATACCCTTTAACATGTAACAGAATTGCTATTCTAATGAAAGGCACTAAAGTGCCGAACCTCGCTGTAGTTTCTAAGTTATTTATAAATTCTATGCCAGCTTAGGCCCAGCTATGATGTTGTTATTGCAAGAAAATTTATTAACATTCCAGAAGGTGTGGTTATAAAATGGCAAGCTTTGTCATTCTGTATATGCTCATTAATTGTTGCTTGATTTCTAGCTTTGCCATGTTTGTGAAGCAGTAACTGAATAAGTGATAGTATCATTCAATTCCCAAGCAAGATTAAGTGCTACTTTCGTGATGAAAAGTTTCTCTGAGTCTTTACATGACCCTTAAAAATCTATCAATATTTCATATACAAAATTTATTGTAACTTGAAGATGAAACCTTCTTTGGAAACGTCCCGTGGTACAAATATAAATCGATATATTATCTATTTGTAGCAGTCTTTTCAGTGCTTGGAGACGTTTCCTGAATGCGTTACTTCGCTCCAAGTCCACAAAACATTTTTCAGAACTTTTCTAACGATTACTTCGACCAACGGCCTTCTGTCTTGCTGATCCGTATTCCTCTGAGATTATTTACAACATACTAAAAAATCTCCACGTTAAGTTTTTTACTTTTCGAGAAACGGCACTTGACCTCTGCAGCCTGAAAATTCTTTTGCGAGTTTTAAGCTTCTGTTTTCCTTGACGATGTTCTTGACACTACTGTTGTAAAGTCCACATGCTTTTCTATTCGTTGCTAAACGTTGGTAGCTGCTAATGCTTCGGTTGCCAAGTTATAGCAGTTCAAAAAAAACAACTCTGGTAACAGACACACACACACACACACACAAACAGACTACAGTACCCTCGCTATGCGCCCACGCACAGCGAGGTTAATAAACTTGTGGTTACATTGAGAAGTCATAGTTACCCCTTAATTCAGATAGACAAAGAGTAATGTCATGGAACATTGTGCATTATCTGGGGCTGTCTTTAACACCTCTAAATTACCTATGGTTACTATACTCTGTCCAAGTTGAGTTGAACTACCCAGACATGTAAATAACTTTGCCGTTTTATGTGATATCCACATGAAACTTGCACCATTCAATTCAGCTTGCAAACGTGCATTTTATAAATAAAATATGGCTTACTTGTGCTACAAGAAAGTAACAAACTATAACCTCCATACATTTTCAATGGCATATCTTCATCATACTTCAAATTGAACACCTTCAGCCATGTGGCATTTCAAAATTACAGTTCTAATTATGTGAACAGATGTTCTACTATAACAATTATTACTATATATTAAAATAATAATCAGGTATTGTCTTTGTGATTTAAGGCAACTATAAACCACCATGGTTCTGAAAAGAACCTTTTAACAAAGAATGAAGACTGAGTTAAAAAAAACAGCTCCACCAGTGTCAACTTCCTTTCCGTAACCTCTTGATACTGGCGCATGAAACTCCTGTGGCATCAGCAGTTTGTTTAAGAGGTCCTTGAGTCCATTGATGTCTGTTGAGTTCCTTGAAATAGACATTCCCAACAACCTCTTTTGTTTGTGACCTCGGTCACTTTCCCCTTTGTATCTTCATGGACACTAGAAAACGTGGTCTGTTAGCATGACATTCACGTGAACAAGCAATGAATAATATCAAAATGTACTTCAACACTAAGTGCATATAATAGGTGAGAAAAAAACTCACCTTACAATCCATGCATAAAACACCTTTTTTAATGAAGGGCTGAACTGAAGTCAGACAGAGTATAATATAACTAGACCCCTCCCCTTAAAAATTAAACCTTAACATTGATGACATACTTGAGATATATTGCAATTGCTTGCCAACAGCTTAAGATTATTGAAGAATAATATCTCTAACAGTTATTCCATATCAGTGGGTGTGGCTAATAGATTTCATATATACTAAGTTCACATGAAGTACATTAGATACACCCACTGTCTGTTCTGTTATTAAAGAAAAATAAAGTTTACAATAATCAATCAGGACAGAGAAACTGTTTGTTAGTTATTATATAAAAATGACTTTATGATTACATTTAAAATGGTTACTTTATTTTATATTAGTAGTGACAAACATATAACTTCTCTAATATACTGCAATAGAACATCTCAGTTGTTATAATACTTAGAAACTCTATACCTTTTAAATGTAGTCATAAACTAAGTTTGAATATTTATATTATGTTAATAGAATTGATAATCATTATAAGTGTGATAGTTATGCTACATTTGTGACCTAAATGACCTAGTTTATTATTGATGACAATGTTTATAGTAAACTGACACTCATTTTATATCTTAGATAGTTTCTATGTCTTTTTATGTCCCTGTTATTGGTCAGGTTTGACATGATAATACAATAGCTGTAATTATCTGTATTGATAACTGTTATATTGATGGTATAGTTTATTGTCTGATAGTTCCTGTGGTTTTTGTAATTGAATAACTTTTCCTCTTATGTTTTCTAGGTTGGTAGAACAGCAGCACATTATGCAGCACAGAAGGGTCATGTTGATGTTCTAAAGTTATTATTTGAAGTGGGACACACTGACATAAATGCTACAGATAATGTAAGTCATATTATAGTTACTTATGAGCTATTCCCTTTGAAGTATGACATTTAATATTGTCTTCAATATTGATACCAACCTCACTCGTATCCAGACTGTCCAATATTTTGATAACATGTTTTTTGGCAAAAGATGTTCCAAGAACAATAATCAAAAATCAAATTTTAATTTTGTCTGCAACAGGCAATTTGCCTGTTGTCATTACATCAACCAATAACAATATTTAACCTCGCTACACGTGGGTGCAAAGCAAGGTTACTGTAGTCTGTCAATGTGTGTGTGTGTGTGGGTGTGCATTGCCTGTTACCAGGGATTGTTTTTGAACTGGTATAACTTGGCAAGTGAAGTGTTAGCAGCTACTAACATTTAGAAACAAATAGAAAAACATGTGGACTTTAACAGTAGTATCAAGAAGATTGTCAAGGAAAATGAAAGCTTAATTTAGGATGCTTCTTGGTATAACTTCTAACTTGTATTATGATGATGACAACAATATATTTCACATCATGATGATGTCATCATATTCAAGTTACACTAAGAACTACTCCTTTTATTAGCCCTCCCACATATATACACTTGCACAAAAAACTTGTCTATACTCTTGTGATTTACCTGTCTGTTTGTAGCTTCAATAGTTTTTGATCCTCTGTTATAATACACTTTATGTTGACATTCTTATAATTGGATAATAGCATTCTTAGGAACTTCATATATTCTAAATAGATCACCAATTTGAAGTGAAAGTATATATTGACATGTGGACAAGCCACTTCGTTCATTTCTATGTAAAACCATAGTTAACGTGATCTAATGGATAAATAGTGAATTTAGTCATATCTGGTTATGAGGTTAATAATTAACAATGATATTACCTATCAGTATAAGTAAGATATAAATAGTGGGTGTGGTTATTAGAACTATGTTGATTTGTCCTCTAAATTTTTTCACATGCAAAGGATTAACTACAATAGTTATTGGCAGCTGTCAGTAGGTGTGGCCAGTTATAATAGTACATATTCCTTACTAATTATAGTTTATTAAGTTATCAATTGATAGACATTACTGAACAGCATTGACATTATAATAGTTGTTGTAATAGCAACTGTTACTATGACATAATGTTATGGATATTTTAAAGTATATCAATTATAAACAGATGAGTTATGTTTATTTTATTTATATACATTATTAATATTATTAGTGATTATTACTAACAATATCACAATATGAGATGTACCACTTATTAACCCTCACAACACACTGTGTGGGCAAGGGTTACATTACTTTGTCAGTCTGTCTGTCATTATGTCTGTCTGTTTCAAATGTACCACCAATTATATGGTAGAGTATCATTCTTTAAAATTATTGTGTGTACAATATGTAATTATCTACATTTTTAATATGGACATTTTCCTAAGAATGCTTCATTCTCAAGTTATGGCAATTTTACTTATCTTGCTCTGCTAAGATCTTTGTGTCTATGCCTATTTGAAAAGTAATAATTGTTATCATGTGATCAATACCTTGCACATTTAAGTGACTTGGTCAATGAGTTTCCTCAAGTTTCCTGTTCTCTCTACTTGTATATTTTAGTTTAATGAAGATTTTAGTAAGTGTTATAAAATCTGAGTCTACAAAATATAAAGCTTAGCAAAAAAAACAGAGTCTCTGTGAACTGCTACTTGTGAAACATTACAAAATAACCAACTACGTGACTGCCATTTGGGCATGTTGTGTTGGTGTAGCAAGTTAAGACATTACTAACTTATGATCTTTTAAATATTACCACTTTAATTAAATAATAGGCATATAAGAAACAAGCACAAACTAATATCGAATGCACTGGTTTCAAGTTATAGGATTTGTCTTTGTTTTTATGTTTGTAGCTACAGTGATATATCTATCAATGTGCATTATGTTTCTTTCCAATATAACACATTATTAATTTTATAATATCAATTTTTGAAGGGAAGTCAACATTCAAACAACAAAATTATTTGAATAATTTTTATTGTTGCTATGTTAGGAGATTATATAACACTATTTTCCTATCATACATGTGTAATCTAGATTGTATTAATAATAAATATAATTGTATTTCTTCATTTTTTACAGAATGGGGACTCTCTATTACATCTTGCTTGTTCAAACAGTAAAGTAGACATGATTTCATATCTACTTCACACTGGAAAAGTTGACCCACTTGCTCATAACAATCATCAGAATATACCACTAGAGGAAGTCGGACTGTATGATCTAAACAGATTTGAAATATTGAAGGTGTTTGAACCATTTGTAAAAAGTCGTCAAGACTTTCTTGTTGATTCATATAGAAAAGTATTTTTTTGCGGAAATATGTCAGCTGGAAAGAGTTCATTAGCCCAATGCATTATATATCGTGCTGATAAACCTGCTGATTATCACTACAACCCTTCTCAATGTGTTGAAGGTGTGCAATCGGAAACTGCTGGTATTATTTCTCATGAAGTTCGTAGTCATGAAGTTGGCAATATTATTCTTTATGATTTCGCTGGTCATTGTGAATATTATAGTAGTCATGCAGCTGTACTGGAGAATCTTATGTTGAGAACTCCTGCAGTTTTTATGGTAGTGATAGATTCAACCAAAGGTTTTGACTACTTTGAGAAACAGTTGTATTACTGGTTTAACTTTATTGAAAATGCTTGCGCTAATTTAACCAAACCTTCTCATGTTATTATCATTGGAAGCTATGCTGATCAATTTACTGACAATTACGATAAATTGAAGTTACATGTCAATTATGTTGTTAAAGATGCCATCTGTAAACAAGAGTATAGAGGTTTTGTTGCCATGGAGTGTCATCACCCAGGTGGGAAAGGTTTTCCTGAATTCATTGTTCACCTTCGTGAAAGTTGTAAGGCTGTTCATGATAAGTCTGATAACATTAGTTATTATAGCCATTTGCTTTTTGCCTACCTTCAAAAGCTACAGAAAGTAGCTGTTAGTTTTAAGGAACTTATTGAAAGTTTAAAAGATCTTAATGATCCATCTCTCCCTTCAGATGAAAAAGTTTTGTTTGAGTACTTGTCAATTCTCAGTGACAAAGGTCTTGTTCTGTTTCTGAGAAATGAAAATATAGTATCTAATATTTGGATTGTAATCAACAAATCAACCCTTCTTGCTGAAGTAAATGGTGTTCTTTTTAATCAGAACATCAAGCGTCTTCCTATACCAACATCTAGCAACACTGGCATTGTCCATGTTTCTGATTTACAAGACCTTTTTCCAACATATGATACAAGTATGCTTATTGATTTTTTAATAAGCATGGAATTGTGTCATGCTATCGATTCAGACACACTGAATGCTATTACTACCAACCTGTCTTCATCAGAAAAAATTTCTGATTTAGAAGTCCTTTTTTTTCCAGCTCTCATCACCACAGAGCCTCCTTCAGATTTAAATGAGCATTTCAAACGTGGATTTGGTTGGTGCTTGTATTGCCCTAATCCATTTCAATTCCTCTCTGTTCGCTTCCTTCATGTTCTTTTGCTTCAATTAGCATATCTATATTCCCTTCCTCGTTGCCGTAAAGTTGGTAAATTAGACAAAAAATCTCCTATGCAGCAGTTGAATCGTCGTTGTAAAGTCTGGAAGAATGGTATTTATTGGAAATATATCAATGATGTAGTAGTGGAAGTGACAGATCATAACAGATATGTCACTGTATTTGTTTCCAATGACGAAGGAGTTGAAAGTCAAAAAATATGTTGCTCTGTTATAAAACTGGTTCTGTCTCTTCAAAAGAAGCTTTGTCCATGTAAAATTGAAGAGTACATCATTCCTTGTGGATCTTTAGCTGACATTCATAGAAAACCCATTTCTGAACGAATACTCTACAGAGTAAGTGATGTAGCTCACAAAATGCTAGCTTCGAAGGAAATATTTGACCATAATGAAGTTGAAGACAGTCGAATTAATGTTAAACACATTTGTCCACATGAGCCATACATCTCCATTGCACCAGCAGTCATCCATGCCTTATTCTCCACTAGTAAAGCCAATCAAGTTATTCCAGAGAGATTTCTTCAACACATACAAGAATTTGCTCCCAATATAATGTCATCTTATAAAACATCCAAAGGTAGTACCTATTCTGATGTTGCCAGTCATCTCAATGACTACAGCTTTTTCACTGGACAAAATCCTTTGGTAAGTTACAGTAGTATAATAAACCTAATATGTGTTTTCATTATTATATGATATATGAGAATATACATCTTTATATGTTAACACTGTTAAGTACTAAATTAATACATTATCCTTGTACTCGTTATTTCAAGAGATATCTTTTATTGAATTTAAGGTTCTCTCAAGTCCATGTTTAACACATGATGAGATAATAAAAATATCAAAAGATTGCCTTCAATCTAGAAATATGTTAACTCTAAAAGGTTAGATTTTCATGTTTATGTATATACCTAAGAACATTATATAGACTGTCTTACGTTCTTATGTTTTCTTTTTGATATTTTTTTCTATTTTTAATTCATTAGAAAAAGCTCCCAAGAAAGACGACCTCCTAAAGCTAATGTTTAGGATTTGTAGTTGGTGGCCCACTATCGGTGATTGTCTTGGAATTGAAAGTGAAGAACTTGATTCTTTACGTTTTTCCAATCAACGTGATGTTGACAAACTTTCCAAAGTATTACAACTTTGGATGGAGAGAATGACTAAACCTGTTACTTGGAATACTATTTTAGAAGTAATACGAAGTCCACCTATCGAAAATAAACCTGTTGTTGTGGAGATAGAGAAGTTTTTAGAATGTGAGTACTTATATAATATTCCCAGTAATACAAGATAATTGTACTTTTGTTAAATTATGTATTTGTACCTTCACTTAAAAGTGCAATAGAAAACACAACTTTGTGTGGTAGCTAATAAGAGAATTCAAAATTAATTAATTATTAATAATGATACTTTACTTATCATTATCTTTATAAGCTAGTAATCATAATAGTTATTTTATGATATTATTTATGTAGCCATGACAAAGGGAACTAGTGACATTTGTGATGATGATATCTTGGAGCTATTGACCACTACTGGTAAGATATTATTAATATGATTATCAAAGACTAATAAAATTACTATATATCCTTCACAATATAGATGTGGATGAAAGTGTTAGTGAGTCTATTACTGAGGACAGCCAAAGAGTTAATGGTAAGTTTATTATTACTATAATTGGTAAAACGTGGTTCATTTCATCATTGTACACATACAGTTTGAAAGAACAGATACCTTCTTATAAATATTGAATGTATTATATTTTCTAACTATTCACATATTATATATACTTTAATGTACATGTTATATAACAATTATATTGGAAAGCAATGTAACTATTAACATATAATTGTCATTTTGTTCTACTCAATATTCTATAGAATATACTAAGGAATCAAGTGCTCCTGATTCAACTGAAGGCTCTATTACTGACAACTTATCAATGGAACATCAGGTATGATTTATCCTTTTATATAGTAGATTGTATTAATTGTAATCATTAACAAATTTAATTTGTTAAAATATTAAGGGTTATTCCTTTTTGCCAGTGAGTAGCTATTAACATAATAACTTCATTTGGTTAATAGGAGCTATTCTTGCTAAGCACATCACTTGTATTTTGTCAACTGTATAGTATTATGTCCAGACACTCAATAGTTTAATGTGTGATAGAGCATGTAGTATATTCACAGGCAAGATGGCAGATCTCAATGAACAGGCCAACTGAGCAGTTATATCACTATATGTAGCCACACCCATGAAACATTCTTTGAGGTCGTGGTTCTTAGAAGCATTCCTAAGTTTCACATAGATAGATTGATAGTTTCACTATGTGACAATAATTACTACTAACAATTACATTGTAATTCCTCACCTCCAGTCTTATCAATAATATAAACAATAGTTACATCATCAATCTTGTGTATTGTAATACTACAATGCTTTACACCTCATATATTATCACTTATATCCTGTATCCAATAGCAACATTCTACTAATGAACTATCACGTGAACACAAAGCAGATACTCTCCCTAGTGATACTACACAACAAGGTAATATAAGACACCTAAATAATAAACACTACATATAATGTATGTGATGATTGTGTTTGTATAGAGTTATTTTATAGTCTAGATTGTTATAGTTGACATACGTAGTTTATATATGTTGATAAGTAGACTACTTAGAGTTGTATTTGATTACTGAGATCATGAGAAATTAAGATATATCAATTCTTAAACATGTTACAAAATCACTAATATCATATCATCTTTAACTGTCATGGAACAGGACAGTATATATATTTTTACATATTAGCTTGAGCTTCCCATAGCTACACAATAGAGTAAGGAACATGCAACTTTTATCTGAGTCTGGTACATGAAAGTTAATTAATTAGTGACAAAATCAAGTGGAGGTTTAGTAGAATGTGCACTTTGTTTTAGAATATTTAGGAGTGTGGTCTAGAAACAGTACCTATATATTATAGAAAGGATATATTATAATTATATCATTTTAATTCATGTCCTATCAACAATAACCACATCTTATGAAATATAGCTAATTTTACTAAATAGGTAGTGAGTGTGCTTTGTTTTAATTATGATGTCACAGTGTTATATAAAGCTTTAATTTTGTTTATACAATGACTTGATTTTATCTATACTCAGCTCTTGCTAAGCGTAAGATATCTATTTCCCCTTCAACATCAAAGAAGCTCAAACAATCTGATATCACAGATGATGTTCAATTAGGTAGATTATTTTAAGTGCCACACATACAGACTTGTTAAATTATAATATCTATATTTACAGATAATTTTATACACTATTTTAACTCACTTTTATACTTGTATTTTGAGTTATGATATGTTATGTTGTCTGTTTCTATAGAAACCAATCCAGGCTCTCGTAAACATAAGCATGGTAGTAACTTTAATTCAGGTAATGGCAACAAATTAGTTGATCTTTTAGCTAAAAATAATTATTTACATGTTACGTTTCTAACATTATTACATGAGGAATTTATTTTCAATTGATAACACATACAATGCTATATAATTTTTTTAAATATGATCAAATATTTTATAATTGTCTATCTTCTTTGAAAAGTAAATGAAGCTAATGTAGTTTAATTATGTTCATAAAAAAGTGTTGTGGAATACATGTTGTGTTTGATTTCTATGTATCTAATATTTAACTTATTTTAATATAATTCCTTTATTTTATGCAACATTAGATGATTTGCCTAAAATTAAGAAGTATGCCCAAGAACAACAAGAGAGTAATGTCATTGGTATATCAATATAAATATATCTGTGTGTAGATTTGAGTTAACTGATGATGTTACTTAATTAGTTAATAATCTTAAAGGAAATTGAAAATATAGGGATACCTGTATGTTTAGTTATAATTTCAATGATTTAGCTGTTCATTGAGTGAAGGAATAGCTTACAAGTAATACTTTATAATATAATAATAATGTTACTTTAATAGCTGCTACTGTTATATTTAAATATTTTCATTAATTGTTATATATTGTTATTATAGGACATATAACACAAACAGACAAAAACACAATTGATGAACAAATTGATGGTAAGTCCACATTACTCAACCTTTGTATTACACAATAGTTCATGGATAATATATAGATTAGAGAAATACTTTTTATATTTCCTTCAAAAAAATTAACGTATTTACTGCATTTGATACAGAAGTAGGGCTCCCATTACATACTATATACTCATGTAATTTAACAAGTATAGATTATATACCAATATAAAGGATTTATTGAACAGAATGCCATGGGCACAAGGTTTGATAAAAAAGTATAAACCATACTAAACTGTATAACTATAGTAAATTGCTTTAGTCTTGAAAATTTGTTTATTGGTCAGTAATCAGTTCCGCTCCTTAGAACAGTAATGTGATTAACTGATCTGACATTACAATTGACAACTTCAATACATATTAGTATATGACACAAACATTTGCTACAACATTTAGCCTATCATATAATTGTCACTTTATTCTACTCAATATTCTATAGAACATCCAAAGGAATCAAGCACTGTTGATTCAACTGAAGTCTATATTACTGACAACTTATCAATGGAATATCAGGTATGATTTATACATTTATATAATAGATTGTATTAATTGTAGTCATTAATAAATTTGATTTGTTAAAAGTGTTAGGATATACATGTAATTCAAGGTACATGACACTATTATAAGTCACTATAATAAGTAAATAGAAATTATGATGGATGATTTATAAATTTTACACAGTAAAATTTAAAAGTAAATCAAAGCTATAGGCCTACACTTGATAATAAACCAGGGTCATTAGCAACAGTTCAATAATAACACAGTAATTTATGTTGTCAGTAACTAGCTCTTAACATAAATAGCTTATTTCAGTAATTTGGAGGTATTCTTACTAATCAGATTATTTGCTTCCTGTAAACTTTGTAGTCCTGATTTCAGACACTCACTAGTTTAATGTCAGAAAGGATGTCTGATCTATTCACAAAATGAAAAATCTCAATTGTTGAAGTAATGTGTTCCTGATAATACAAAAAGTAGTTTCTGGCATCTCGCCATGCAACTGAATAGCCACACTGATGAAGCATTCTTTATCAATAGAACATCATAGAACATCAATAGATCATTGTTAGAAGCATTCCTAAGTTTGACATAGATAGATTGATAGTTTCACTATGTGACAATAATTACTACTAACAATTATATACATTCTAAATCAGTCTTATCAATAATATAAACAATAATTACATCATCAATCTTGTGTATTGTAATACTACAATACTTTACACCTCATATATTATCACTTATATCCTGTATCCAATAGCAACATTCCACTAATGAACTATCAAGTGAACACAAAGCAGATACTCTCCCTAGTGATACTACACAACAAGGTAATATAAGACACCTAAATAATAAACACTACATATAATGTATGTGATGATTGTGTTTGTATAGAGTTATTTTATAGTCTAGATTGTTATAGTTGACATAAGTAGTTTATATATGTTGATAAATAGACTACTTAGAGTTGTATTTGATTACTAAGATCATGAGATATTAAGATATATTAATTAACTACTTCTCTTTTACATTGTTTACTAACTGCTCTTTATTTCAGTTATATTTCCTTTTATTGTTACATTTTATAGACACTATTGATCCATCAGAAATATTTCAAGAATACTTTTCTGATATTTGTGATGCCATTGAAATTAAGCCTCTTCCCATTGTTAATCGAATCTTTTCAGCTAAGTTCATATCATTCAATTTTAAAGAAGATGTAGAAAGTATGAGTGGTGAAGCTTACGACAAAGCAAATAAAGTAGTTAATGAACTACAACGACAGGTTAAAGAAAAAGGAATTGAGTTTTTAAAAGCTCTTTGTGATTTCCTGCTAAAGCAGTACCAGGAGTTAAAGGACATTGGTACAAGAATAAAAAGTCAACTAGAAAGTGAGACATTTTATCATACAACACTATAATTATATTAGATAATTAATATTTGTATAACTGAGTCTTTAATGATGTTATAATTGAGTAATCTACTGTATATGACAAATGTCTTTACTTTCTATGTACTGGAGGCTTAACTCCGCCTACTTAGTCTCCAGTCCTCTACATTTTTTACTTTTTATATTTGCCCCTACATATATTTCCTTAATATAGCTGGTTAATAAATATACTTAAACCTTAGAGAGTCTAGACACTTAGTTTGTTATGTTATGGTTTCTACCATACTAAGTTGCTTTAGTATTGAAAATTTGCTTATTGATTAGTAATCAGTTCCTCTCCTTAGAACAGTAGTGTGATTGACTTATGGTTTACTGACATTACAGTTGACAACTTCAATACATATTAGTATATGAAACAAACATTTGTTACAACATTTAGCCTATCATATAATTGTCACTTTTTTGTACTCAATATTCTATAGAACATGCTAGGAAATCAAGCACTGTTGATTCAACTGAAGTCTATATCACTGACAACTTATCAATGGAATATCAGGTATGATTTATACATTTATGTAATAGATTGTATTAATTGTAGTCTTTAACAAATTTGATTTGTTACAAGTGTTAGGATGTACATGTAATTCAAAGTACCAGACACTATTACAAAGTCACTATAATAAGTAAAATTACTGATAGATAATTTATAGCTATGATAGTAAGTTTTCCAGCTGATCCTTAGCACAGTAAAATTTAAAAACAAATCAAAGCTATAGAGTTTACACTTTATAATAAGCTAGGGTCATTAGGAACAATTCAATAATAACTCAGTAATTAGTCTTGTCATGTAGTGACTAGCTCTTAACATAAATAGTTTATTTCATTTATTAGGAGGTATTAGGAGCTGAACTTTAATGCAATAAAATTTAAAAAAATATCACAGCTATAGTGACTATACTTGATAATTAGCCAGGGTCATTAACAACAGTTCAATAATAACACAGTAATTAGTCTTGTCAGTGACTAGCTCTTAACATAGATAGCTTATTTCAGTTATTAGGAGGTATTCATACTAGTCAGATCATTTGGTTTCTGTAAATTGTGTAGTTTCATTCTGGACACTCACTAGTTTAATGTCAGAAAGGGTGTCTGATCTATTCACAAAATGAGAAATATCAATTGTTGAAGTGATGTGTTCCTGATAATACAAAAAGTAGTTTCTGGCATCTCACCATCCAACTGAACAGCCACACCCACACCCAAGGAGCATTCTTTGTGGTTGTGGGTTCTTAGAAGCATTTCTAAGTTTGACATAGATAGATTGATAGTTTCACTATGTGACAATAATTACTACTAACAATTACATTGTAATTCCTCACCTCCAATCTTATCAATAATATAAACAATAGTTACATCATCAATATTATGTATTGTAATACTACAATACTTTACACCTCATATATTATCAGTTATATCCTGTATCCAATAGCAACATTCTACTAATGAACTATCAAGTGAACACAAAGCAGATACTCTCCCTAGTGATACTACACAACAAGGTAATATAAGACACCTAAATAATAAACACTACATATAATGTATGTGATGATTGTGTTTGTATAGAGTTATTTATAGTCTAGATTGTTATAGTTGACATAAGTAGTTTATATATGTTGATAAGTAGACTACTTAGAGTTGTATTTGATTACTGAGATCATGAGATATTAAGATATATTAATTAACTACCTCTCTTCTACATTGTTTACTAACTGCTCTTTAATTCAGTTATATTTCCTTTTATTGTTACATTTTATAGACACTATTGATCCATCAGAAATATTTCTGGATTACTTTGCTGATATTTGTGAAGCCATTCAAGCTAAACCCATGTTCATTGTTAACCGGCTTGTTACTGCTAGATTGATATCATTAAATGTTAAGAAATATGTAGAAAATATGAGTGGTGATGATTATGACAAAGCAAATAAAGTAGTTAATGAACTACAACAACAGGTTGATGAAAAAGGAATTAAGTTTTTAAAAGCTCTTTGTGATTTCCTTCTAAAGCAGTACCAGGAGTTAAAGGACATTGGTACAACAATGAAAAGTCAACTAGAAAGTGAGACATTTTATCATACAACACTATAATTATATTAGATAATTAATATTTGTATAACTGAGTCTTTAATGATGTTATAATTATGTAATCTACTGTATATGACAAATTTCTTTACTTTTTTATGTACTGCAGACTTAACTCCACCTACTTAGTCTCCAGCCTTCTACATTTTTTTACTTTTTATATTTGCCTCTACATATATTTCCTTAATATAGCTGGTTAATGAATATACTTAAAACTTAGAGAGTCTAGCACTTAGTTTGTTATGTTATGGTTGCTGCTGTTTTTGTTAATCTTTTTATTGTTAGAATACATGACAAATTAATTCTCTATTATTATATCAATAACATAAAATCTGAAGTAATCCACAATTACATAACTACAATATTTCATTAAAACAATATACAACATCATTCAGTAATTGTCTAATAATTTTCTATAACACATTTACTAACAGCAATGAGTAGTTATCTAATGTAGTGTCTTTATTGATGAGTAGATTGATCAACAAGATGTTTAAAGAGTTGAACTAGTTGGTCAAGTTTATCTTGTACATCCTACAATAGTGACATATAACTAGAATATATAAAATAGTACTAACTTGACTAGCTAAGTATTGTTTTGTTTGTAGTATTAGTTCCACTATTTTCCAGTCATCAATCTCTCCAGAAGACACACCCTCTATTAGTTGAGGATTGAAATGAAAGAAAGGAATAGGATCACGATATTTCTGACATGAGATAGCAAATTTGTCAGCAGTTGTCTCTGACTCACTAATCTATAGTAAATAAGAGATCATGTAATATATAAACTAACAATGTTATATTATCAAACATCCTACATGGACATAACTGAACACAGTTTACATAGACAATAATTTATAACTAAGGAAGAAGGAACTATTGCCCAGCTCATGACCATATTTGGAAGTTTGTGTACATGTGAATACAATTAACTATGTCATGAATATAATTAAACATTCCAGTCATCCACAAAGTGTTTCCACAGTCTTTCAAAGGATAAAGGAACATAACCATAAGGGTACTAATTTTTGAGGGTTATTTTTTCATATTTTTAAAATGTTGCTTTATTATTTAAATTTCGTGGGTAATAAATTTTGTGTTTAGTAGGTGAAAGGTATTAATTAATGGGTGTGGTATCAGACACGTGTTGTGAACAGAAGCGTGATTTTCGCGAAACATAGCTAGCTATTACTATGAATCCATGGTGAGAGGGTACCATAAAATTTATTATATACAAGAAAATCTGGGAGCCAGTTGATGGAGAAGTACTTCAGTGTAAAAAAGAAAGAAGAAACCAACATTATCCCTTTGCAGTAGCCATTATCACGTGATTATGTGTCAGTGGAATAAAAGTTTAATTTCATCTTAAAACAACAACCCATGGACACAACGAAATTAAATCCCCCACAAAAATTTGTACCCTTACGGTAGTACATCATCATGAAATACTTTGAGACTATGAACTTCTTATATCAATAGTACACATAACAGTATTTTAGAGTTCTATTGAAGTTCAGGAAATATATTATATGTCAGTGACTAAGGTGAGGTGTCTGTGGTAATCCACCTAGTAACATCAGTACATTAAGTTAACATTGATCAATGTGTGTGTGTGTAAGTGATTACTACACATCTTCAAATATCCATCTATCCATTAAGTTATCAATTTATACTTTGTTACTTACTGAAATATCTCTTCAAGTTGTGCTATTTCTCCACTTCTTTTTGAAGCAAAAAGTGGTCTATATAAAGAAATAAAAATGATATATCAGTTAATACTTACAACTTAGTATGCTAAATCCTTCTCTCTAAAAGTCTGACACAATTAGCTTTATTATTTATAATGTATATCATACCTGTTACTAAGTGTTCTTTAAAGAATGGATGTTTAGTTATAATGACACAATTCATAAAAAAAGTAACAGTAAAGAGCAGGTTATATACATTGTAGATAATAGTACATGTACATGGAGTCTCAAAGCCAGATGTTATACAAGGGGAGGTAACATCTGGACAAACTCACATTTCAAACTTGAGCAACTATGAATGTCATTATAGTTGAAGATCACATGACTTCCTGTTACACATGTACCTAGTGGTACTTTATTTAACACCTCAACAGTTAAAATGTTACTCTGTCTAGTTTGTGAGTGTGCACTTGAGAAGTCTATCAAGAGGTGAAATCTGACAGTAAAAGAATTAAATTGCATCTTCAACCATATTTTAATTAACTTGCAGGCGTGGTCCTGTGCAATCACATGACACAACCAATTTGATTGGTCTGCATAAAGTCAGTGCAGAAGACTAGCTTTGAATGCAGATTTGTCCAGACATTCCCTCCCCTTGCAGAACATCTGGCCTCAAGACTAATGCTCAATGACACTAGCTAGTTTATGTCATATAGTGTTTAGTATAACTTACCTTCCAATGTACATTTCAGCTAAAATACATCCTACACTCCTTATATCTACTGCTTTACTATAAGAGGATTGTAGTAATACCTCTGGAGATCTGTACCACTGAGTAGCAACCTAAAGAGAGAGAGAGAGAGTGAGTTAAACAATAGCTAATTATATCAACAACAATGTAGCAGTACAAGTAGGGGTTAGTCCTACCAGGAATTCATCATTATAACAAGTAGTAGTAACAGAGACCACAAGTAGTAGCTATTATACAGTGACCCTGACATAGAAAGCTTCAAGAAAAATCAACAACCACAAGGCTAAATACAATTTACATCTAATACATGTAGGTTTCACAACTGTTGTAGTTTAATAGGGCAACCTGTCAAGCAATATCAACTATATACAATGTATTTCACTCTCATAGCCATATTGAGTCTAATATTAGTTATGATAACATCATGACAGTCCAACCTATATCTCCTTTATGGTTAATTAGGGTTAGGGTAACCTAAACCAGATATTCTCTCTGGTACCAAAAGAGGTCCAATAATCTCATTCTTTAACTCATCAACATTTAATGATTCTAGCTCCTGAGGTAATGATGCTAATGATAGAGACTCATTGACCAAAGGTTCTGGAAATTGACTTAGTAGCTCTAAGAGTTGACCCTGTTTTGCTAAATCTCTAGGTGTTAGTTCTTGATAGTTCTTTACTGATATATCAGCTCCTAATGCAACAAGAATTTTGCCATACAAATAGTCATTTTTCTAAATAAAGTAAGTTAGTTTCATGATTACTATAAAAAACAATAAGTTGGAGAAAACTCAACTTTTACATGTACATGTATAATATACTGATCAATTAAAAATATAATTGGTCTCACAAGAGACTTAATTCTTTTAAAACTTACCTCAGCTGCAATGTGTAATGGAGTATTATCCAAGTAATCTCTTGCATCAATATCAAAGCCACACCCACTTTGAAGACACAGTAGTAGTAACTTGTGACGATCTCTTCGTGGTTTCTGTACATACCAATGAAGAGCAGTATATCCTGCATCATCTCTGATATTAGGGTCTATAGTTTTATCTTTAAAGATGTCATGTAGTTGCTATAGAGATAATACATTAACTGTGTATGAGAGAAAGAAAAAGTAGAGTGTGAAACTCACATTTAAAGAGGAGGTAATTTTGATTTGGAAATTCCTGACTGTAAATAAAGTAAAATTACACATCAATCTATTGTATATGAGACATGTCATTTGATAATTAAATTCGAACAGAGATATACAGAGATATACAAAGAATATACAGAGATATACAGAGATTAACTTATTGTGTTCTCTTACATACTTTACAAAGTGGTACAAGTAAAGTTATTATAAATGTAAACTTACACATCTGATTGTACCAAGTAATCCTTTAGATTTTTCTTCTCTCTGAAGATGATGACTGGAAAGATACAGAGGATACAGATCTAGGTAATTCTGGCGAAGTTTGACGTCGTTCATAATGATGGAAAATGGGAGGAGACTCAGTTACAGGAGCACTTTTCTTTCTATCTTAGAAAAATGAACAAAATGTAATTAATTATTGCATTAATTGTAGTCAGATTTTTCTTTACCTTGGAGGTTTATCAGGAGGTATTCTCTTTTCTGTTGATGATGTAATATGATGTAATTCATCTTGAGTCTATACAGATAGTGAACACAATAATAATGAGATTACTTTATGAAAATCCTCACTTCATTAAATGATAAACCAGGTATTTCAAAGTTGGGTGTCTCTGGAGTTGATTCTCGTTCTCCCAGTAGACCACAAGTAGATATTTCATTTATATCCAACTATGTCAAAAGATACATAAATTAATAGATGATTAAATTGATGGAATAATGAATGGATACACTTTACATTACATAACATACTGTTTTCTCTTTAGTATCTTCTTCATTATCTCCTACATAATGATGTCATATTGACATAAAATCATCAGTTGCCAAATCTAGTATAGGTATGAGACTGGGAGGATCAGACTCATATGGACCCATTTCAGATACCTATGTTATTGATATAGAACCTCTACCTGGTACCTTAGTATGTAGTTTTGGAACTGGTTTTTGTTCAATAGTTGGCTGTGATTCTGATGGCTCTTAATATCGAATATCTTAATATCGAAGTTCAATTAACTTTAATGAATCTTCTCTATGGAAACTAGATGGACGTGACCTTTGCTGTGTATGGTTCTCAGGTTCTGTTCGTCCTGGTACTGGAGATCTTGAGATGTAGTTATAGGATCCTGGACATTTACGTCTGGGTACTGAAATAAGCTGTGTTGTCTCCTGTTGCTGCAATGTTGAGGGAGGAGGAGTTTCTTCTGATTTTCTGTGTGTTCTCTCCCTTAATTGTTTAAATGGGACAAGACGACTTTGAATATTAGGAACATTGAAATATGAAGAGGAATTTGTAGATGTGGAATCATATGATGCCATATTGCTGAGATATCTGTTAGAAAAATAACACAAAATACAAATAACAATTAACATAAAATCATTAGTGGTCAAGTCTAATATAGATATCAGACTAGCAATATCATATTAAGAGATACAGACACATTTCTTTCACCCTCTTTCCCTTTGCCCCTGTCATTACTTACTTTAATTGTTTGTTCATCTGTCCTCTAAGTAATGAGTGTCTAATACAGCTATCTAAGTCTTGATCCATATATTCAAATACTAAATGTACTATGAGCAGCAGACGCTGATTGTATATGATAAGTTTTAGTGTGATAACTGATGGTGAGTTGATGGTTTGTAAAGAAGCATATTTATTTTAGATTTAAAAGTGATTAAAGATGAGCTACATTTTACATGATAAGGAAGTGAGTTTCACAGAGAGAGAACAGAAGGGACAAATGACTTTTGTGAGGCAGATGAGTGAAAAAAGGGATAGTAAAAGTGAGAGGATCAAAGTGACGAGAAGCATAACTTGGCAGAGGCTTGTGAATGAAAATAGGGGAGGGAAATTAGATGAGATTGTTAGTGATTTTATAGAGAAGAAATAATTTGAAAATAGAGCAACGAGTTGAGAGGGTCAGAAGGTTAAAAGTTGAGAGAAGAGATGAGTAATCATTGTCCGGTTATGAGAGCACATTTTTAGAGCAGTGTTGGGTTTTCTCAAGAATTTCAGCATTAGTGGAAGATACGGGTGGGTCCCAAACAGAGGAGCAGTAGGAGAAATAGTGAATGACAAGAGAGCGATACAAAGTGAGAGAAGAGTATGAGAAGCATGCTTATAGAAGTTATGGTAGATGATTCTGATAGTTTGACGAGCTTTAGTGCGGACATATTGGATGTGAAGAGACCATGATAAATTAGAAGTGATAATAATACCAATGTATTTAAAGGAATTGACTTGTTCAAGTTGAGAACTGTCTAAGAAAAGAGGAGAGAGGGAGGTTAGAAAGGAGGGAGGCTTACGAGAGACAATCATGTATTTGGTTTTTTTTTTGAGTTGATGGTAAGATGATGAGAGGTAATCCACAATAAAATAAGATTGATGTTGGATTGAACAGTGGACATTGAGGCTGTAGAAGAAATTTCTTGCGAAAGAAGGATGTCATCAGCATAAAGAGTGAGGGTGGCTGAAGAGAGGAGGGACAGTTTAACAATGTCATTTATATAGGTAATGAATGAGAGAGGCCCGAGAATGGAACCTTGGGACACACCAGTGTGACTTGAGATTTAGAAGATAGAGAACCATTTATGATTACTTGTTGAGTATGGCCTTGCAGATAGCTATGGAGCCACGATAAAAGATAAAGAAGGTCGAGCGAAGATAAGGAGTCAAGTAGGGGCTTGTGAGGGACTGAGTCAAATGCTTTAGTGAGATTGAAGAAAACTGCACAGACTACATTTTTGTGATCCAGTGAAGATAACCAAGATTTGACAATAGATAATATAGCAGTTTCAGTTGAAAATCCTGGTCAGAAACCAAACTGACAATTTGAAAGGATATTGTGAGCAGAACAAAATTTGTATAGATAGTTAAAGATGTGACGTTCTAAGATCTTACTTGGGAGTGAAAGTAGAGAGATTGGGCAATAGTCTGAAGGAGATGAAGAAGAGGTTTTCATTTGGGGATAGGTACAATATTGGAGTTTTTCCAGTCTGAAGGAAATATACCAGTTGAGAGGGAGGAATTGAAAATAAGGGAAAGAGGAGGTGAAATATTAGGAGCTGTCTTGTGGAGTATAATAGAAGAGATACTGTCAGGACCAGAAGCAATGTCAACAGGAATACAAGAAATGAGACTGCAGATTTCATCTGGGTCACAGAGAAAATCTGGAGAGTTGTGATGTAGTGAAGTAAAGGGATTATGAGCAAGAGGAGGTAAAGGGGCAGTTGATGTGTTGAAACAAGAGAAGTATTGATTTAGAACATCTTCTTTAGAAGAGGATGAAGTTACAGGAGATCCATTATAGATAAGGAAGGGAATGGAGACACATTTAGAGTGAATGGATTTAACAGCAGACTGAAAAGATCGTAGTAAGGGAGAAATGAGTAAATTATGAAAGAATTTGGATTTTTGGTGTCTGAGGTAAGCTAGAGTATTGTTACAATAAGAACTGCATTTGGCCCAAAGAGAAGGAGAACCAGATCTTTCGCAAAAGAGAAGATTCACTTTCTTTTTTTGACATGGTTAAAGAATGATCGTTTGATCCAAGGATAATAATAGTTGGTAGGGGGGACACAAGTTTGCTAGAAACAGTGGTGGTCATAATGCAGAGGAAAAGTTCTTTAAATATGGTCCAGGAAAAGTTAGGATCTGACAAGGGGAGTAATTCTTTCCAGTCAATGGACTGAGGAGGGGCATTAGCATGCTCAAAGTCAGCGAGATGGTATAGCCAGACCTTACGAGGAGGGAAGGGGTAGGGACTGTTAACAGAATCGGTGGGAAGGGAAAAAAGAATAGAGAAATGGTCTGAATAAAAGACAGGAGGAAGAATACTACAAGGAGGAGTGTCAATGTTAGATGGAAGAAAACAAGATCAATAGTGGAAGATGTATCAGTGTGAGAAGAGTGGGAGCATTGACGATTTCCTTAAGGTTAAAAGTATCAGATATGATGACATCCAGTTTGGTCCTGGAGGAAGAAGTAAAGTAAAAATTAATGTTAAAATCACCTAAAAGGATAAGATTAGAAAAAAGAGGGATTAAGGGATGTGAGGTCATCAAATAAGAGATCCAGATCGTCAGACAAGGATGGAGATCGGTAGTAAGTGTCAATTGAAAAAGAGCAATGATTAACCTTAATAGTTAGGAGAAGAAATTCAATTTTAGGAGAAACATAAACTTCAGAAACAATAAAGTGAGATTTTACAAAGACAGCAATACCATCACCATGGTGGTTAACGATCACAACGAATAAGATGTAATTAACCAGAGCAATATCAGGATTGGGAATGTCAGCAGATAGCCATAATTCAACAATACAGATCAGGATTGAGGACAGAGCAGAGAGCAGATAGTTCATTTAGTTTAGGAAGAATGCTGCTAGCATTAAAATAGAAGATCTTTATTGAGTTTGACAATGTGAGTTGGAAGCAGGAAGACAGAGGAATGGGACAAGCAAAGTTGATAGAAGGTTTGATAGAACAGGAAGAAGCTGATGATCGGGAGAAAGAAGAGAGAGAGATGGAGGGTGACAATCTTGTGAGTAGAGAGATGTTGGGACATTGGGATAAAGAGTTGAATGTTGAGGAGGTAGTAGGGGGAGGGGTTGAGAAAAAGGAGGAGGTAAAGGGAAAGGTGGAGGCAAAAGAAGTGGTAGACTGGATTGAAGAGTAGGAGGAAGTGGAAGAGAAGGTAGGTTGGGTTGAAGACTTGGATGAGGATGATGTAAGAGTAGGTTGGGTTGGTGATTTGAAGAAGGGGGTAATGGAGCATTGTGATGAAATGATGAGGCAAGAGGAGGTAGACGTAAATTGGGTATGAGATTTGAGGAAGGATGAGATGTTGGTAAGCTGAGCTGAAGACTTGACAAAGGGGGAGGAAGTGGTACAATGGATTGAAGACATGATTGAGTGGATGAAATGAAAGGTGGGAGTTTGTTTTTGACATAAAAAGTGTGGAGGAAGAGGAAGGAGTGGAGGTTTTCATGAAGGACGATGATGACTTTTGGCTAAAAAAGGATTCTGTGAGGATTTAGGCAGAGAGGTTGCAGAGGAAGAGGGAGTGGTTATAGAAGGGACAGCAATGATAATAGTAGGAGCAGCAGTGATAATAGCAAAAGAAGCAGTTGAATGATTTAGTGAGAGTGATGGAGTGCTGGCAGTGGAAGAGGATAAAGTAGTAGGAGGAGAATGATTAGAATGAAAAGGTAGAGGAGATGCAGAAGCAACAGAGGAAAAGGACGAGGAAATATCGGAGTGGTGAAGTGTAATGGGTGTGCCGAAAAATGGCGGCTGGAGATTTGGGGTATTGGGTAGAAATAATGGAAGAATCCCATTCTCCTTGCAAGCTTACATCTTCTCATGATCGAAGAATGGGTGGAGTCTCTTTTGGCGACTTTGATAGAATGATGACTTCACGACTGCAAATGTAGGCATCTTCTGGGCAACATCAACATCTTCATAATTTGTAGCAATATCAACAAGTGTGTCATTATAAATTGAAGAAATTGGCATGACTTCTTCTACAGCTCTCTTCCTCGTGCTGGTTTTTAGTTTCTCAAAAATTCCATCACATCTGTCAACTGGATGGCTATGATCTCCTGTTTATTTAATTAGTGCACTGTTCTGCAGAATGAGCCATGCTGAATATTGTCTGTTTGAACACCTCCAGTATGTCCTTTCATCATCCATCAAACAATTGAAAGTGTATCAACAACCATCAAGAAGAACAGCTTTTCCACCTTTCTGAGTAGTAATAAATTCCATTTCTAACTCATGAGCAAGCAGACTGACTGACTGATTAACTGATACTAGTCTTAAATACTAAATTTTGGTAATATATGATTATTATAGACAACTTTAAACCATAAGTTATCAGCAATAACTCTTTCATCCAAATATTTTGTGAAAAGTTACCACACCCACTTTTATAGTTGCTATGACGACACTCTTATATATAGAATAATTATAAAATTGTCTATTAGAGACGACTTCAAACTTTAACTTACCAGCAATAACTCTTTCTTTCTAATAATTTGGGAAAAGTTACCACACCCACTTTTACATTTGCCATGACAACACTCCTATGCATAAAATAGTTATTAAAATGAATATTACAGACAACTTTAAACCTTAATTTAGAAGCAATAACTCTTTCTTCCTAATATTCTGGGTAATGTCTCAACATCCATTTACAGTTGCCACGACAACACTCCTATGCATAAAATAGCTATAAAAATGACTATTACAGACAACTTCAAACCTTAATTTACAAGCAATAACTCTTTCTTCTTAATATTTTGGAAAAAGTTACCACATCCACTATTACAGTTGCCTCGACAACATTCCTGTATATAGAATAATCATAAAAAATCTATTAGAGACAACTTCTAACTTTAACTTACCAGCAATAACTCTTTCTTCCTAATATTCTGGGTAATGTCAAAACATCCATTTACAGTTGCCACAACAACACTCCTATGCATAAAATAGCTATAAAAATGACTATTATAGACAACTTTAACTTACCAGCAATAACTCTTCCTTCCCATCATTCTGGATTTAGTCACCACACCAACTTTTACTGTTGCCACGACAACACTCCTGTACACATAATAGTTATAAAAATGACTATTATAGACAACTTCAAACTTTAACTTACCAGCAATAACTCTTTCTTTCTAATAACTTGGGAAACGTTACCACACCCATTTTTACAGTTACCACGACAACACTCCTATGCATAAAATAGTTATAAAAATGACTATTATAGACAAGGTCAAACTTTAACTTACCAGCAATAACTCTTTCCTTCTAATAATTTAGGAAAAGTTACCACACCCACTTTTACAGTTGCCATGACAACACTCTATGCATAAAATAATTATTAAAATGACTGTTATAGACAACTTCAAACCTTAATTTACAAGCAAAAACACTTTCTTCTTAATTTTTTGGGAAAAATCACCACATCCACTATTACAGTTGCCTCGACAACACTCTTGTATATAGAATAATTATAAAAATGTCTATTAGAGACAACTTCAAACTTTAACTTACCAGCAATAACACTTTCTTCCTAATATTTGGGAAAAGTTACCACACCCACTTTTATAGTTTCTACGACAACATTCCTATATATAGAATAATTATAAAAATGACTACTACAGACCACTTTAAACCTTAACTTACCAGCAATAACTCTTTCTTCATAATATTCTGAATAATGTCACCATGCCCATTTCACAGTTACCATGACAACACGCCTGTATATAGAATAATTATAAAAATGACTATTATAGACAACTTTAAACTTAAATTACCAGCAATAACTCTTTCTTCCTAATATTTTGGGAAAAGTCACCACACCCACTTTTACAGTTACTATGACAACGCTCCTATATATATAGAATAACTATAAAAATGACCATCACAGACAACTTCAAAACTAAACTTACCTGCAATAACACTTTCTTCCTAATATTTGGGAAGTGATCACACCCACTTTTATAGTTTCTACAACAACACTCCTATATATAGAATAATTATAAAAATGACTACTACAGACCACTTTAAACCTTAACTTACCAGCAATAACTCTTTCTTCCCATTATTCTGGATTTAGTCACCACATCAACTTTTATAGTTGCCATGACAATACTCCTACCCATAAAATAATTATAAAAATAACCATCACTGACAATTTTAAAACTTAACTTACCAGCAATAACTCTTTCTTCCTAATATTCTGAGTAATGTCACCATGCCCATTTACAGTTACCATGACAACACTCCTGTATGGATTATCCCAGGTTCATCTACTCTGTCTTTGCCTACTAATTCTCGCATACTTATTAAGTATTCATTAAATTAATAATAATTATTTTCAAAATGGTAGAAATGTACAATATAGAAAAAGTAAGTATTGTATAAGTATTGTATTATATGACTACAGATATGTAAGTTCTAAATTTACCTATATGTTAATGTGTGCAGCCATACCAGCTACATATTCAGACAAGCTGATAGCATTATTTGAAAACCTGTTCTTAAGTTCTGTTCAGTAATCTTTTTGTCTATTGTTATTGACTTTAAGGTCCTTCTGGGTGGTTTTGATCCTGTTGATAACTGTTGGAGAGATATTTCTGTGGATGTTTGCTGCCTTTGAAAAATCTCCACACATTCGAAGATGTTAGGGTGTGGTTTTCCGACGACTCTTTTTAGTCAGTTATGCCAACCTTCTAAATGATTGTTGGTCCGTGGGCCATCTGTGTTGTAGACATCCATTCAGTTTTTGGAAAGTGTCCAACTAGCCAGACATCTTCAAAGTAAGAGACGAAATTGTCAATATTAGCTAGATCAGGCCTATAAGCTTTAATGCCTTGCCATGCAAAATGAATGAACAGTATTGGTACAAAAGCTAGGGCAGCGGTTTTCCTGATGAATGACTTAAGTCCCAGGGTATCATCTTGATATTGTACTTATCATCCAAGTGTTTAAGTTTTTTGCATTATTGCCTGGCAAAAATGATAGTAGCACCCCTGAAATTGTGCATCAGGATAAGTTAACTGTATTTCCTGCTTTATTGCTAGTTCAAAATCACTAACAACAGTCTGTGGGTTTAAAGTAAGCTGCAGTACATCAGCCTTCTGTATGACTAGATTCATAGCCCTCTCATAAGTGCATCTTTGTTTGTTTGGAAGAAAAGCATAGATTAGCAGGTACTGCTTGCCGTATTTGAATGCATGCATGGTGAATATTTGGTAAAACAATTTAGGACAAGTGTGAAAAGTACCGTCTACATAAATTGTATCTGACTCACATAGTAGCTCAGTATTTTTGTCTGTTCAAATATTATTAGCTTCTCATCTCCATCTCCATCCTCAGCAATTGTAGTAGTGAATTCCATGATAAAATGAATGTTACCAATTGCAAAAAATGTTCTTTGTATACACACATAAGGTTATCTAATCTAGTTATCACAGTCTTATATCATGTACATTTTTGTGGGTAAGTATTAACACACTAAAGGATGTGTCAAGACATGAAAGGGTAGGTCTTATTAAGTGTAGGCAGAACCACACTATGCATCAATTAGTAGGCAAACATGGAGTAGGCAAAAGCAGAGTAGGCAAACACGGACATTACCAATGAATTACCTCAATCAATTTCACTCTAACTTCCTTGCCTTTAACTTGACATATATAATCATATGGTTCTCGTAATATCTATTAACAACACACAATGACACATAACAAAGAATTATACTAATAAACATATTCGTTCATAGTCATCTGCTGTCTTTACTGGATCAACAGCCGTTTTCCATGTCTACTACCCCTCCCACTAAAAGTTTAAGCTCCGCCTTTTAATTATCTCTCAATCACTAACCAAATTGATTTATTTTCTTTCAGTGACATTGTCAAGATGAGTGATATCTACATGAAATGAAAGTAAGTAAAGTTACTAACTGTTGTTGTCAAATTACCTAGTTTAGTCCCTTGTATTGTAATATTACCTATAATATATACATTGTAAATCATGCTTCTTGGTGTAACTTGACTGATGATGTAACAAGTTGTCCTATGATGACATCATTATGTGTCATAGAGTTAATAATGTTAGGTTTGGTTTAGGGCCTTAGGTGATGTGATCAATATGATGACATCACCATGTGTCATTTTATTATAAAATAGAATAAAATCACATATAATAATACTTGTTTTGTTGAGGTAGTTTTCTGTTGATATTAATTGAATCTTATTTCCATATTAGGAAATAACTCATTGATGTGAAGAAGATGCATACAATTAAATACACAGAGACGTTGTTGACCTGATAATAGCTAAAGCACAAAAGGAAGGTATGTATAGAGACCCAATATAGTAACCGATATATAATCTGTTTCAGCCTGCATAAACATGTCTCATTAATTTTAATATACTGTATAGTGGCTTTTATTGATGGTCAAAAAAGGTGACAGTTTGTTATCAAAATGAGCAAGATTAAAAATTGCCATAATTTAAATTTACTGTTTTATTAAAAACACCAAGTTAATGAAGAGTGGGCGGTACTGTGATGTTGCCACGTGAAATAACATAACAACTCAAAATGATATAGTGACTGATGGATTCTCAAGAGATAGCTAGTTGTGTACAAGATCACCATATCTATAATAGCATTTAGACACTCATACTTGATGAAGAGTAATAATGTATAATTGAGGAGAATAACAGTTAACTCTCTTGTTAGTGTGTTTTACTTCTTTAGATGATAAAGATGTACACTCCTTTTCACCAAGTATGGCAACTCTTATAGGCTTTGGAGAAATAATTCAGTAACAGCATTCTTCTGTTCATACTATACAGAGGATCACGTCCAGAAACATGACACAATAATTATTATAGACAGATTTTTATTTGACGTTTATGTCACTGACTGTCATTATACCAATTTAATTCGCTGCCAATAAAACCCGCTATATGGTATTGTTAAAAATTAAAGTTAGATAAATGTTGAGACACATGATTGTAAATAACATGATAAATAAATAATATTTAACTAATGGCATTCTTCTTGTCCATTAGAATGTACCATTGAGAAGTCAGTTACAAAAGATAAAATGGATCCAACATATCTGGTATGGCAGCAGAACTGGACGTAGAGTCTCTATGACAGTAACATTATGTATACAGATATTTCATGTAACTTGGACTCATTAAAAACATTATATCAGTTCACATTCTTTGTTGATTATTTTCTTCTAATTGATCAGTGGGCTTGGTCACAGAATTACAAGCTAACTAGCAAACCAGGTTGGTACAATAGGTTGTAAGGACTACATAATATTGTCAGCTGTTGACAGGTATTAATGCTGATCAAAAACCATCACTGAAGTTATATAAATCTGCTTTATCTCTAATTGTTTAATTGTTTCAGTCAATATTGTTTTTGACATTACATTATGAAGATGAAGCTGTTATATTTGTTGTTAACAATTTTGGAGGTAGAATAGATTAAGTACTGTAATATTTTAATGTAATTAGAAAACTTTTAATTAATTGTTAATCAGATCAATTAAAAATCCAATAATATTGGTCACGCGTGGTGAGGTTTTCCCGCCAAATTGTCATGAGTTGGTGCCTTGTGTTTGTCGAAATGAAGTATGACAGAGATGTCTTGAAAATATAAAAGGACTCCATTTTGCAAGCTTATATTAGTTTACAAACCCCCGTGGGTCTTCGTCGCTACGACTCGTCTCTTCGTTCTCTACTCCGACTCTCTTCACGACTCGTCTCTTCGTTCGTCGTTGGATCTCTACTCTTCGCTGGACATCATTTCATTCAGTTATGATCATCCTTTTCATTTTCTTTTCTGTTATTTTCTATTTTTTTATTTCTTGTTCCTTTTAATTTTTGTTTTTATCAATCAGTTTTGTTAATTGACTTTTCTCTTCGTTTCTACAGGACTTTATTTGGATGTTGTCTGATGTTCTCTGATGTTCTCTGATGCTTAGACTGTTCTCTGACGTTCTCTGGTGTTTTTGACTTCTGACGTTCTCTGGTGTTTTCACTGTTCTCTGGATGTAAAAGATGAGTCGCTCTCCTGCCTGGTCTCTTCTGTCTTCTTCCTTCAAGCCTTCTTTCCTCTTCTTTTTATTTTTATTTTTTTTTATTTTGGGCTATACAGCCTATACATTATACACACACTCATACAAATCCTATTAATCATCTTCCCCCTGCCGCCTGGCGGCCTTCAAAAAAAATTTTTTTTTAATATCCAAGGCCGCCAGGTGGCGGGGGGAAGCTCTGATCTTCTAGGATGCGTGTGTGTGTGCTGTGTGTGTGTAGATTGGTAGTCCCTTTTCACTTCCTCTGTCTCTTTTCACTCTCTATCCACTCATTATCACCATCAGTTCATAACTACTCTCTTTTTCTTTCCCTGCAGGAGCAGCTCTGGTGAGAAAGGTGAGCTGTCTCTCCATCCATCCATTCACTTCAGTAATCCGGTTGTTATTCTTCTCTTTCTCCCTCTATGCTCTCAACTTGTGGACTGGCTGGACTCTTGGGAACTCTCTATCTTCTCTTTTCTACAATTGCTGGATTGGAGACCTTCAATGGACTTCTGGTGACTCTTCCACTACAGAGACTGTTTTATTTTTATTTTTAGTTGTCATTTTTTGTTTATTTTTAGTTGTTATTTTTACGTTTATTTTGTATATGTATTCATTTTCAAAAACATTTTTCACTAAAATTTGTCAAAAGTCAATCTTAATTTTAGTTTCAAAAATATTTAAGACTTTCTTTGAAAAATGGCTAGTTAAGAATTTAATTTCTGTCTTTCAACTACAATCAGTTTACTTACAATTGTTGTTGTATATTACAATCTTACTAAATTTCTATTAATTTTTATAACTTTAATATTATGCATTTTTTATAATGCTATTTATTCTACTTTTTTTTTCTTTAGTTTGGTAAGAAAAACACTTCTTTAATTTGTATCAGATTATATTATTTTCTTTTTACATTAATTTTAATCAATAGATTTTACAAAAAAATAATTAAAAATTTACAAGAATTGATTTTCTTGTTAGGGGTGTGCTGATGATTGACATTTTCCTGCCATAATGGTGGTCACGCACTCATTTGCTAATTGTGAACACGTGCTGATGATATTTTCACACCTGATGAATATGGCTTAATTTCTGTTTCACTGTTTAATTTAATCAAATTATTTTTAATTCTTTTAAATTGTTTGTCAAGAAATTAAGAAGTTTAAAGTTCAGTGTTTATCAATACAGACAATTTTTTTATTTCACTTCTTTTTAATTGTAGATATGATCGAAAATTTATACCATAAAATTTGTGCCATGCCTACAATGTAACATCAAATAGACAATTTAGGATACAATTTATGTGATACTTGTCTGTGTCTATTACATAACTATTAGCAAACAAATGATTCTTTTTAAAATGAAAAACAAAACTAACAGTGGGTAATATAGGATGTCAATATACAACAATTAAAATGCACACCTAAAATCAATTGAATAGTTATACAGTTATATTGGACTGGCTTACCTTTGGACCTAGATACTTGATCAACAATTTGAAAATGTGAATTTAATAATAATACACGAGATATTTCTATCATAATTCATATTTGCTTAAAATAATGCTGTAATACGCAAATAGTAGTTTATGTGAAAGAATCATCTTAAGTGTGATTTTAAAAGTGCAGATACTTTAGGTTAAATTAGGAGGTATAACTGGTTTGTCCTGATCTGTAGAACTGGTTTCAATGAGATTCCACAGATATTCTGAAAAAAAGAGAAACTTACAACATCTTCTTCAACAATAGTTTATTTGGTGGTCTTGTTTTAACAATGTTAATCTTTCTAATTTATTAAAACAATATCTTATTGAATATTTGTATAATTCAAAACATTTTACTGACATAATAATATATTCTGAACTAAGAACTATTATTGAACTCTTATCAGTGTCCTGATCCAGTTCATGTTAATTTCCCAAACCATCCAATACAGAGAGACTCACAATTTAAAAACATGTATTTGATATAGGCACTTTTATACCTTATCTTTTTTGGGAATATATCCTTTACCCTCAAGTCCATACATAAACTAGACCACACCACTACTTACATATACATGTACTTACTTTATAATCTATCTTTACAAGTGTCCATCCAGCCAAGAACCAGCTAAGACAAATGCTTCTTGTTACATTAAGAGCTAACCAAGCAGTCAGTCGAGTGCTTTGTTGACCATTAATAATTTAGTGAAGATCGCTGACTATGAGGATAGGAGTAATTGAAGGAGAAGAACTATTTGTATCAGTCAATATATCAAGACTATAGAAAAGAAGAAAGGAAGTCATGGAATTAAAATTCAGGGAAACTCTATTTCAGGTACTTGTAAACTGTCCACTATAAGGACACTCACTGATAAAACCAAACTACTAGTGTTCTACCTATATTATGATAGTATATGGTTGACTGTGTGATATGATGAGATATTCACATACCATAAATTAAGTTGCTTAGTAAACAGTGTAGCTCTCTCATCTAAAAATGCTATTGTTGTTGCTTCCAATTAAGCTAGAACAAACAATATTAAAGCTAGAGAGGACAGACTAGAGGTAAATAGAAGATATTGATAGACATACATCGTTCTATAATAGACAAAATTAATGTACAAAATAAAAAGATTATATAGAGAAGATACCTGATGATAGAGCCATCTCAGAGTAAGTGACAATATTTAATAATACAGCCCTTGTTGGTTTGGCAATATCAAATCTGAAGAATAATTCATTGTCATCATGTGACTATCACATGTACAGTGGAGGCTATCATAAAAGACACTAATTTAGAAAATCTAACCAGTATTCTGTCTAACATGAGTTATTAACTTGTGTTATTAACTTGTATTGTTTACCTGTCTAACATAACAACAACAGGTAGACCCAATGTAATCCTAATAGGAAAGAATGATAATGTTCTAATAATGTCACATGTCCACTGGTTTATTGACTGATTGAATAAGCCACTGCAGTATCCTAGAGAGAAATATCTTATGATAAAAGGATCAAATAATAATATATGTCAATTATCTGATAGAGTAATGATGTATAGAGACAGATAATAAAAGTTATAGTAGATACATGAATTGATGGATAGAGATGTATAGTAGATGGATAGATATAGATGACTATGTGGGACATTAGATAGATGTATTAATAGATAATACCTACCTGCCAGTAGTCCATGTCCAATTATTGGAGTAGTTCTAAAAAACATATGAACGGTCTATACCAATATAGAGTAAGTAACACATAGTAATAGAAGAACTAGTCATATCTCCTCCATTAAATGGACTATCAGTATTTTAATCTCTGCCTTCTTTCTGTGTTAAATGAATGAAACCTCCAGTATGTGCCTTAGATTATAATACTGAACTAAACAAAGGAGTTAATGATTTATTTGGAAGAGGTATTGAGGATTTGATAGGATTGAGGCAAGCTTGTAATATTTTCTAGCAAAGCTTGTCCATCTGGTTTATTGTGGAACCAGCTGTATCATCTAAATCTGTTGAAAATGTTATATACTTTTCATAAATTGACAATTGCTTGGTAATTGATACACATATTAGAATGTGTCATTACAATAATATTATACAGTGGCTGTTAGAAAGTCCATACTTTGCCATTTTATGTGACCTGGATAAGTTCAAAATATGATATACTATGGCACAATAAGCACAACTAATTTCATACTTGAGTGGGTGTGTCAGGTCACTAGTAGTGTAATCATTTTATTACATACAATTATAGTTACTGTGAGTGTCTTCATTTCTTGAGTCACTTCTTTTAGATTTCTACTTTCTTCTCATTATTTTCACACCCATGGTAAGGGTTCCAATTGCCATGGTCACTGCTCCATCATCAAACAGGAACTTCCTGAATCATCAACAGGATATGGCAGACGTAGATCAGATATAGCTAGAGGAGGCCGTGTATTAAAGGTAGAATCAGAGAAATCTATTAAACCACGAGGATTAAGTTTGTTGGTGAGCATTAATTAGAAAATGTATCCATAGCAATTAATTAGTAGGTGGGACCAAACTAGATTAAACTCAATTTTGATCTGATATTCGTCCTAATTTTTGCTGTGTCTACTTTCAAGGTGGAGGCTGAAAACATTAAAGAACTAGTTGAAAAGTTAGGAAAAAGGTATATGAGTTAAACTAGACTACCAAAGAGAGATTATATTTAATTTGTTTTAAATCTTGTTGAATTTCCTCAGGTCTACAAGAAAGTGATCATGGATACTAGTACCTTATTATTACTTACTGGTCAATATTTGAGTTGTGTATTTAAAGGTAAGTTGTCAAGCACAATATTTGACTTAATGTTACATAATTGGATGGACCCACCAACCAATCAGATAGGAGGAGTTATTAAAAACATTATATGTAGTAGAAGATATGAAGTGATGTGTGGTTATATAGTTTGTGAAATAATACATTAAAAATAGATTAAATGTTAAATGAGTGAGAACACAAATTACTTGCACATGTAGTAAATGATGGAGAGATAAGTATTTTTAGTAATGATGGACAGATTATAAATGGACAGAATGATTTGTTTATAAAATGGAGAGATAGATATTAATTATGAATGAATTGTTCTAACTAATAAACATATATATGATCAATGTGGTCCTCATCTGTTTGATTGATATGTAAGCAGATCTGGTTCTGCAAACTCTTATGTAAAATTAGTATACTCTAGTATATTTCAGTACATTTTTCTTTATAGATGGTACTGCTCTTGTAACAATATAAGAAGGAGAGGACACTGTTGATGGCCATAGAGAATCCAAGCCTGAAGCTTGTATAGACATGTAGTAACTGTTTTCAGCTTTTCACAGATGAGAGCAGGAAGCAAAAAATGGTTCATTACCAGCTGTACAATTTGTAAGGTCTGTTACAACTGATGCCTCTTCTACTGAAGGTACATGAAATGAATATCAGAATCACATGATTTATTTGTAAACATTATTTACACATTTTAATTACCAAACATTCATAATTCATATTATAAACTAACTTATTATCATTCAAACATACAATTACACTATTATAATTTATATAATTGCTTTGGTCACTAAATCATACATGATACTGAGGTATAATGTTACTGTAAAGCTATATTTCAGACCATATTTGACACAATAAAGATTAGCTAGTAGTAGAGTCCATATTGCACACACAGTAAAAATCAAATAAGTTATCTGCTATGGATGGACATATGTAACTGGTAACTGTCCTGTCACTTGTGTCATACATTAAGAAATACAATGTATAATTGAATATAGACACTACCTCTTACACTCAGTACCATCCTATGGAGGTCTAATGACAATCTCTAGAAACCTAAAGAAATTAAATTAGCCATAGTGATAATATGACCTGATAAATTAAACTCTATCTCTGTAGGTTTTTGTCTTTGCTATCAAAAAGGATTTAGGTGCTAATTAAAGATAAAGATAGAATTCACTTAATATTTAATTACCAATAAACAGATCATCCTCTTGACTAAACGTTTGTATGTGGTTTCCATGACAACTGGAAAAACAAATAATATAACTGACTTAAAATTTAAAATATGTGTCCATCTTCAGTGTACATTACATATATATGATAATCATATATACATTTCTACTGACTTTTTATAGACTCAATTAGAGGAGGAGTTAGGACAAAGGTCACTTGATTTGTTAAGTCACTAGTCAAAAATCTGTCAGACGTACTAGTTTGACAAAGAAATCAAAGACCAACTAGTCATCTTGTGTATGTAACAAAGACTGTGATATAAAAATTGACATAAAATCATTAGTAGTCAAGTCTAGTATAGATATCAGACTAGTATTATCAGATTTAGAGAGGGGGATTCATAATAACCATTCCTCTTAAAATAAATAAAGCAATGTTGCTGTTTTCAATTGCAGAGTTGAACCCGATCCAAAGCAGAGTTAAAGTCTACTTGTCAAAGTAATTATAATTAAATACATTTACGTCTGCATAAGAAGTCTGAGGGTAGCCCCTGTTGTTAGAAAGGATTGAGCCCCACCCAAATCGTCTAATGACGTCAAGACGATCATGATATTCAAGTGTGTCAAGTTGTTTTGATGTGGGCGTGTCTTCCTCTCCCAGCAATAAGATTATTTCTTTATTTTTTAGTACATTTCCTCTTATTGCTGGCTATGGAGAATTTGAATGTAAACAACAATATGATTTTCAAGTGTGCCAATTTAGTACAAATACTATTGTCAGTTGTTTTGATGTGGGCGTGTCTTCAAATAAGACCATTTGTTCATTTTTTAGTACATTTCCTTTTAATGCTGGTTATTATGACTTCAAATGTAAACTATTGTAATGATGTATATTAAGAAATCACATTGAATGATGGTGTCATCTTTGTTTATGGCAAACCATTATGATTTTATTTTTGTATATAAGAATGTTAAACTTATCACTGTGAGGTGAATTTAAACTACCTGTTTCAATTCAGTAATAAAATTCATGGAAATATTTATAATAACTTAACTTTTCAGACTTGTATGCAAAACAATCTAGTATAAGGAATTAAGGGCAAGTTTTGCTGGATGCCAGTGACTGTGGTGCTAGTTTTAATGATTATTTATGCTAACAATTTCATGCTAAAAATTTTGTTCTTAAAATATAAGAAGTAATTTATTACAATTTATTAAACAAATTATTTTGAAAGGAATTAATTGGCTATCATTTATAATATATTAACTAAATGGATGGAACGTTCTGTTCTACACACAATGTTGTTGTAAGTTTTCAGTATACAGCAAACAGCAACTGCAGCTCCACCCTATCAAAACTACTTGAAACCACAAATATTTAATAAGGCGTGGTTATCTAGTACCTGAGGAATGTGCTGCTGCACTTATAACTTCAACAGAGTTAAAGAAGCTGTGCACCAGTGACTAAGTTGGTAAGTAATAAAAGTAGAAGTTAATTAGTAGTATTGTATGTAGATAATATGAGTCATGGGTCATGTTAACACTTGCAGTACTACAGTGTTTACTTGTTGACTACATACACGAGATATGTTACTTCTTATGACATTTGATTGAAGAGGAAGTACATTTTTTCTATGACTTAGTGTATTTCTAGCTAGTTCTGGTAACAAGAGAGTATTTCAGACAATTACAAAGATAGAAGAGTTAAGGCTGTGTAAACACAAGCTATGTTCCTTTGTTTTTGGAGTTCCAACTTTTTAACTCTCTATGATTGAAAAAAGTCTCTTTATTTGTTTCAATGTTTAAGATATTGTACTTGAGATGATGTTGACATGATCATGTTATATATGATTGTACAATGACAATAAATGAAGATCATACGGTTTATTACCTTTGTTATATAAAGTGATATATATAATACATTATAGTATAACTGATATATGTACATTGATATCTAATGTTCTATTATAGAACTAGATTAAATTAACAGTACCAGTCAAGGGCTGTCAGCCCCTCCTGGCAATGGCAGCTCAACTATCAGAGAGAGAGCAACGGAGGATTGTAAGTATATTAGTAACTAATCCAGTATACTACATGCGTTAGTATACAATCAATACATTGCATATTATTATTAAGTATGGTATGGTTTATATGTAGAGAAAGACATGACAAAATGGCTGTCACACTCAATCTATTACAGTATATTGTTAATGTTCCCTCATAAATTTATTTCAACATCACTTGCCATTATTGAATATTTTACAGGTAATAAGTTCTTTGATAATGTTATAAAGTATTACTAATAAAGTGGAGAACTGGGAACTAGCTAAACAGTCAAATTGTTTCTCTTAATTCTTGTACTCTTTTTTACATTAATCGAAAAGATTACTTGGAAATAGACTACACAGCTTCTTCATAACTCAAATTGTTCATTAAGTGATAGTTTATTACAAACTATAGCCTTTAGGTGACATTATATCTGATTATCTGTGATAATTATTCACACTATTAATATTTATTAATTTACAACTGATCATGTTCATTATCACATGATAAATACTATATTTTATAGTTATGTAAACAATGGTTGTATCTACTATCATTCTATGGACCTGTCTCTATGTGTTCATAGTACTCACTTTAATACTTGAATAATGTCCAGTTATTACTATTACTTGATCATATCACATATCAAATAAATATTAGCAACAAAAGAATGGAAAGAAGATCATTGAACTGTTTATTATTAGTTAGTGTAGTCTTGTATTTGTAGTATAGTCTAATTGTCTCTGTTAGTTATATACATAATACTAATTACATCATGTTCTTTTTATATAAATAGTGTCACTTTGTGTATTGTGTATTTGACCTGTCCTATAGTTTTATTAGTCTCATGTAATACATGTAGTTGTGTATGATTTACTAGTTTTAAATGTAATGACTTGTTTTATTATTATATAGAACTATGAACTTTGGGAATCTGCTAAAGATGGACATTTAGAAAAAGTCGAACAAGCCCTTCAGAAAGGAGCAAACTTGAAATGTCATTTTGTGGTAAGATCCTGTTAACTTCCCTTTAATCTACTGTTATTATTTGTGTCTACTAACTTTAGTAATTAATTTAAATTATGTAGATTTAATGAGTATTAATTCATTTTAGCCACACCTAAATATTAATTAAAAACTTCAACATTTACACAATTTATTAATTATTATTCTATTTGTTAAAGTTACTGAATTAGTATCCACAATTAATAACATACATGATCTTTACATGTAGTATTTTTAATATTGTATTATAATTTAATTGAATGAAATCCATTATATTGTGTGATAGTAATGTCTTAATTAATGATACATGTCAATGTAAAGTAATAGCTTGTACTGTGTATACACAGATATATAATTGGATTTTATTTCATACATTAAAATATATTTGTTTATTATATAGATTCATGATCATAAAGGTGTTTATTTTATACCAATAACACCTCATACTATAGCTTACATCAAAGGTCATAACACAATAGTCCAGTTCTTAGAAAATGCAGGTGCTACTCCTGATTATGTAAGTGTATACATGTATGTAGTTGAGGTCAATATTTAGTATAACTCAAGTGTTTGATTGTTACATTGATATTATGTACATGTACATACTTACATTAAAATGTCTCCTATTTAATGCCCAAGTCCTTATACACATAACAATACATTTAATGGATAATTATTATGACCTTTACTGATATAATTGTTGTGTACCTATGTTCTGTTTATCTCCATACTACCTTTCTTTTCATATTAGTTTCTATAGCTAGTAACTATCATTAAATCATTAGTTTAAAACATATCATGTAACACTAAGATACAACAGTGTTACCAATTGACTTCATATAACATTTACAATTACATTAATTCCTTGAGTCTGTTGACGCCTGCTGATGCCTGCTGACTTCCTCGAAATAGTCATAGACATTCGCAAAAACCTCCTCTGTTTGTGATTCAGTCTTTTTTACTCTGCATTTTCACGACCACGAGAGAAAACGTGGTTTAATCGCATGACATTTACGTGAACAAACAATGAATAATATTAAAATGTACTCAGCGCTAATTGCATTTGATAAAGTGAAAAAATACCTCACATTCCATGCATACAACACCTTTTTTATTGAAGGGCCCAACTCAACTTGGACATAGTATAGGTAAATGTTTGTATATCTCATGTTTAGGTATGTAATTAATTGGTTTCAGAACATTTAACCACAGGAATGTTGATTTCATGACTAATAAAATTTAATAGACCTTATGTAAAGGTTAACACCCACTTGAAGAGGTTGTAAAATGGTTTAGTGAGTTGATTTTAGAATTTCATATTTACCAGGCTTCTATATAGTCTTTAGTTTGGGTATCAATTTGTTAAGACTTTTTTGAGAAGAAGATGAACTGGACTGAATGTATTATTTCTAATTTTCTATACTCTGTCCGAGTTGAGTTGAGCCACCCAGACATGTAAATAACTTTGCCGTTTTACGTGCTATCTGCATGGAACTTGCACCAAATGCAAATGTGCATTTTATATATAAAATTTGGCTCTCCTTTGTCACGTTTGTCAATGAATAATATTAAAATGTATTCAGCGCTAATTGCACTTGATTAGGTGAGAAAATACCTCACCTTACATTCCATGCATACAACACCTTTTGTAATGAAAGGCCCAACTCAACTCAAACAGAGTATAAACAATGACTAAGTTGTCTTTGACTAGCTATCCATATTAACCCTATGGTAGCACTCTAAATCTTCTATCATAAAGTAGATCTTTATCTATCTATTTGTGAATGTTAGTATTAATGTCTTGAAATTATTTCAGATAAATAAAGTGTACTTTAATATGTTGGATATAGTTATATAACACTGTACATCATCATGTACTTTATGCATAGTTAATAATGGTTGATAAAATGTGGGTCATGTGACATTTATGTACATGTGTATTCCTAGTGTATACTGTTGTATTTATTATGATGTACATTATCTATATTTACTTATTGTGATTTCTTAGGATGAAATATTGTTAGCAGCTGCTGCAGAAGGACTAGTAGATATAGTGAAAGAAGCTTTAAAGAAGAACGCTAATGTGTATGCTAAAAGCCAGTACTTTGTAAGTTATATCTTATTATAATAAATGACTCTTTTCTAGTAAAGGATAACTCATTAATTTCACAATTATAAGTTTATTTAAAAAAAACAATATAATATTTTCATGAGAAGTCAGATATATAAGATTTAATACTTTGAACAATATTTTTTATCATTGCTGTGATATCTTCACTATACTATAACTGATTACCAGACTTAGTTATATTCTCTTACTGTAGTATTTTATAAATTGTAGTAGTCATATTTTCATTCACATTCTTTAATTTGTTGTTTTATTATTAGTGTGATGATACAGCTTTGCATTTAGCCTCACGTAATGGTCACACTGAGGTAGTCCAATTTCTGCTACAGTCAAATACAAATCCTAACATTTATAACAAGGTCAGTGTGTATTGTATATAGTTTATATTTCATTTATTATCTCTACTACATGTACATATATGTAGTACTACCTGTCTAGTAGGACAGGATATAGATCAAAGTCAATGTAATGAATACAATTAAGTTAACCTTTTCATGCCATGTAATTAATTTTCAATGTAATTTGTGTGGATGGGACAAAGTAGCTCTCATTTGTTGTTTGATATATAACAATTACTAATATGACTGGAAAATATAATAAACCTAATATGTAAAACAATATATAAAATATTAATGTGCTCTTACATGAAATAAACCTGATCAGTCCTAAGATTGTTTTGGACCATGTGTGTATGTATATTTCTATATATGTCCACTTTAACAAGTTTAATCTATTATTATTATTAAACTATTTGTTTCATTTTATAGTGGGGACATAGTCCACTTTATCTAGCATACTGGTATGGTCATGATAACATTGTTGAACTCTTATGTTCTTTCGGAGCAAGAGATATGGATCAAGTTATAAATGTAAGTGATAAATGTAATAATATATTTACTGTATATGATGACATGGACATAGTGATCTTATATGTTATGATATATTATAAACATGACCTAATTATATGTGGGTACATGTCACAGTTATAATATATTATTTATTTTAACAGGATGACTTACTTTTGACTTCAGCTAAAAATGGTGATATAGAAAATGTAACTCTAGCACTTAGATCAGGTGCTAATGTCAATGTTCATCATGGTCGTTATAATGTTAGTACACTAATTAAATAGTAATAAATTACTGTTGTTTGTTAGTATTTACTGTTTAAAGTAATACCTTATACCGGACTTTATTAGCGATGATGAAATTTAGCGGAATTGTAAAATTTATAATTGGCGAGATTAAATTTGACGAATTTAGCACGTGTCTTGTTACCACACCCAGTTTAGCCATTCAGCCACAATATTTCACGTGTACAAATAAAAATTGTGGGTGTGGCAACTACGTGAAAAATTTAAGTTATTTATTTGGCGATTTTTTGAAATTTGCCAATTCGCCAAATTTTATCGGTCGCCAATAAATCCCAGTATACGGTATATTCTATAACAAAGGAGATCAATTACAAGCATTTAAAAGATTTAGCCCCACCCACTCTTGTAGACATTGTTCATCTAGAAAGCGATTTAATCTCTCTTTTCCTATTTCCATAAGACTTCTCTATCATTTACTTTATTGACTTTGTCATACAATGTTAATGAAGAAGAAATTTTTAACCCACAACTTTAATTAATATGACTATTTTGACATTTTGTCACACTTCTTACTAACCTTGTACTATTAGTATAACTTTTTTTTTTTAATTTAACTACATGTAACAACTGCCAATGTAGTTAGCAACAAATGAATTTAATTTACTCTTTTTATTAGTAATTCAACCTGACCATGTGAACAATAAAATTAATACTTGTGTATATCCTCTAGGATCAGCGAACATCTCTACATTTCGCATCAAAAGGAGGTTACTATGATATCGTACAACTATTGTTAAAGTCAAGTGCAGATCCCAACATTTGTGACATGGTCAGTGTATATTGTTTGTAGAGATTACTACATGTTACTAGATTTAAATCAGTATTTAATAGATATAGAATGTTATGGGTGTGGCTGTTAGTAATTTCTACATTGACCTGTTGTTCAAATTTTTGTTAGTAAACGATTAACAAAGATAGTCAGTGTCAGGTATCAGTAGATGTGGCCTGTTGTAATAGTAGTACATATGGTTGGAAACATCTTGGTATTCACAGAGGTCCCACTAGTATGATGTGCCATTTGTGTCAAACTGCTCTGATGATTGTAGACATTGTATCATTAACATTATACTGTACTTTTATACTGTTACTAGACTTGCAGCCAAAGCTTGAACCTCAAATCCTTGAGTATAGGAAAACATCCAGTAGTGAGCCATTTTAATTTTAATTTTGAGATAGGAGATGTACCATTCACTAGATATATAAATCAGGTTCAAACTTGAAGTTATCTGTTTCCTAGAGGTGTGCTTAAATGATGGTATAGCTATTAGTATTACTGATAGTCTTGTTTCTTATCACTAAACTTTTATAAACTAATTAATATATCTGTGGTAGTTGTAATTTGTTATTTTCATTACATGTACTTCATAGTGACAATAGGAAGGATAGAGCATACATTATGGATGTTGAATAAGCTTACGTCATCCATGGATATATGTTACTCACTAAATGTTAAACTCCCTATATCCTGAATATATTAACATGTAATAGACATTGCTATTATAATAAACTTGTGGTTACATTGAGAATACACAGTTACCCCATAATTCTGATAGACAAAGAGTAATGTCATGGAACAATGTGCATTATCTGGAGCTGTCCTAAACACATCTAAATTACCTATGGTTACTAATATAACTAGACCCCTCCCCTTAAAAAATTAAACCTTAACATTGATGGCATACTTGAGATATATCGCAATTGGTTGCCAACAGCTTAAGATTATTGAAGAATAATCTCTCTTCTCATAGAAGGACTAGCACTATATTGCATATCAGTGGGTGTGGTTTATAAAATAATAAAGTAATATTACAATAATCAATCAGGACAGGAAACTATTTGTTAGTTATTATACAAAATGACTTTATGATTACATTTAAAAAGGTCACTTTATTTTATATTAGCAATAACAAACATATAACTTTCATAATATATTACAATGAAATCTCCATAGAACATCTTCTCATTGGTTATAATACTTAGAAACCCTATACCTTTTAAATGTAGTTATAAAGTCAAGTTTAAATATTTATATCATGTTAATAGAATTCACAATCATTATAAGTGTGGTAGTTATGATACGTTTGTGACCTAAATGACATAGTTTATTATTGATGACAATGTTTATAGTAAACTGACACTCATTTAATATCTTAGATAGTTTCTATGCCTTTTTATGTCCCTGTCATTGGTCAGGTTTGACATGATAATACAATAGCTATGATTATCTGTATTGATGACTGTTATATTGACTATATAGTTTATTGTATGATAGTTCCTGTACTTTTTGTAATTGAATAACGTTTCCTGTTTTGTTTTCTAGGGTGGTATAACAGCAGCACATTATGCAGCACGAGAGGGTCATGTTGATGTTCTAAAGTTATTAATTGAAGAGGGACAAGCTGACATAAATGCTACAGATGAAGTAAGTCATATTATAGTTACTTATGAGCTATTCCTTTGAAGTATGACATTTAATATTGTCTTCAATATTGATATCAACCTCACTCATATCCAGACTGTCCAATATTTTGATAACATGTTTTTGACAAAAGACATTCCAAGAACAATAATCAAAAATCAAATTTTGATATTTGCCTACAATGTGTCAAACATAACCTGTTGTCATTATATTAATGACAATATTTATTAATAATCAATTAATTAATAGTTATGAATGATTAATACACAAAATTTAGCATGCTCTATGTAACCTTTATTGTGTGCTTCTTGATGTAACTTGTATCATAATGATGACATCACTATATGTCATGTGTTGATAATGGTAGTATGAATGTATGGTTTAGTTTTTTTGAGTTTAGAAGGTTAAGGCTTTAGGGTGCTTCTTGGTTACTTATAACTTGTACTATAATGATGACATCAATATGTGTCATGTTGTGATGATGTCATCATATTCAAGTTACACCAAGAACCACTCCCTTTATTAGCCCTCCCACATATATACACATACTCTTGTGATTTACCTGTCTGTTTGTGGCTTCAATAGTTTTTGATCCTCTGTTATAATACACTTTATGTTAATTTTCCTATAATTGGGTAATAGCATTCTTAGGAACTTTATATATTCTAAATAGATCACCAATTTGAGGTGGAAGTACATTGACATGTGGACAAGCCATTTTGTTCATTTGTATGTAAAAAAAATATTCACATGATCTAATGGACACATAGTGAGTGATACAAGGCAGCATAAGTTAGTAAAAGACAGTCTGTGCTTCTATATGAAAGATCATCACTACGTCCAATACATACCATAACAGCCATTTTGCATTTTCACTCTCTTAACACATGCTCACATCTATGTATACTTTACCTACATCCTCATTCCTGTTGTATGAGTCCTATATGTACTTGTCCCCAGACCCTTCATCTCTTAGGGAAGGGTTGGCAATGTCAGACTAATATTGGTAATCTTTATTAACTAGTTAAAGAGGTAATCTTTGATATGATCTCTAACATATGTACATACTTTTTGTCTTTGGAGTTGTCATGTCAGTCTTCCTTGTCATTGTATAATGTACAAGACTTTTTTTTGAAATATTTAGTCTTTTTTCTTATGACTATATATCAAAAGTATTCTTCAAAATTATTATAACCAAGTTAATCTGTTTATTTGTCATCATATTACACATGAAATATACATTATATTACTTATAATAATACAGTTGTTGTTTATATTTTCACTTTTTTAATTTTAGGATGGCAATAATCTACTACATTTAGCCTGTCAAAGTGGCAGTGAAGAAACCATACACTACCTTTTACATAATGTCCAGCTAAATCCAGATCATCTAGTAGCTCTAAACAATGATCAACAAATGCCATTGGATCGTATTCCACCACGTGTATCTAGCAGTAATAGATTTCGATTACTGAAGTTGTTTCAACCATTCAAACAATGTCACAGAGACTACCTCACAGAATCATATGCTAAATTATTTCTCTGTGGAAAGACAGAAGCTGGTAAAAGTTCATTGGCTGCTGTTATCTCTTATCGTGCTGACAGGGGACAATATGGTTACTATGATCCAGAAGAATGTATTGAAGGTGTTGTATTACAAACCACTGGAATTGAGTACCACAGTGTTCATAGTTGCGAAATAGGAAATGTTGTAATTTACGATTTTGCCGGACATGCAGAATATTACAGTAGCCATGCTGCAGTACTGGAAACTCTCTTGTTGAGGTCACCAGCTGTCTTTGCAATTTTAAGCAACCTTACCGACGATGAGGAGACGATTAAGAAAGACCTCCTTTTCTGGTTTAACTTTGTTGAAAATGTAAGCATGAAGTTAATTAGCTCAAGTCAAGTACTTGTCCTTGGAAGTCACATTGATGAACTGTCCAGTGAAAAAGACTTCCAACCTTTTGTAAATGATGTAGCTAATCTGGCTGTTCGTTTTCAGAATTACAAAGGGTTTTTCCCAATAGATTGTCATCGACCAGGAGGAAAAGGTGTAGAGATGTTTATGGAGAAATTAAGAGAGAGCTGTGAAGCTGTTGTGGACGAAAATGACAAGATGAGCTACCACTGGCACTGTCTAAATTCTTACCTTCAACAGCTGGAGGAGGTTGCTATTAGCCTAGATGAGCTGTGTTCCAAATTAATGGAACTAAATGAGCCATGTCTTTTGACCGATCGATCCATTGTGTTAGAATTTTTGACTATTCTTGGAAGTAAGGGTCTCATTTTGTTTCTGGCTAACACATGGGTGATTATTGACAAAAAGGCTCTCTTAACTGAGGTAAATGGTGTCTTATTTAATAAAAGCATTGATCATGAGCGTAAACCAGTTGCCAGTAATACTGGTATAATGGCTGTCTCTACTCTAGCTAACCTTTTCCCTAAATACAATACAGATATGCTGATTCGCTTCTTAACAAGTCTACAATTTTGTCATCAAATGAACTCTTACGCTGTTTCTAGTATCACTAACAATGTACCATCTGATTACTTCAGTATTAGTAAAGATGAGAAATTTTTATTTTTTCCTGCACTTATTACAGAAGACAAACCCACTTCAATCTTTGAAACAACAGATGGATTTGGTTGGTGCCTATGGTGTGATGTACCACAGCAATTTCTCTCCATGCGTTTTCTCCATACTCTTCTTCATCACTTAGCTTATACTTGCTGTCCTCCTCCTCCCGAGGAAACTGGTTATATTACTGATAATCCGACAACTAAAGCATTACATCGAGTCTGTACAATGTGGAAAAGTGGTATTTATTGGAAAGAGGAGGAGAGTAATATTGAGGTGATGGTTGAAGTGACTGAAGCCAACCGATGTGTTACAGTTCTAGTATCTCTCAGCAGTTTAATAGAAAGTTATCAACTCCGTGCATCACTCATCAAAGAAGTACTTAAACTTAAAAATGAATTATGTCTATGTATTTCAAAACAGTTTATTATTCCACCCGGTGATGTTAAGGATGTCATGGAAAAGGAACAGAGAAATCGCATACTCTATGCTCTGAGAAATGTTGCTAAAGGAGTACTATTGAAAGGAACTGCTACTTCCACTTACGATGAAAAAGTTCCTGTCCATTTAGTCGTTGGTGAAAAGGAACCATACCTCTGTCTTGCCCCTCTTGTGACCAAAGCTCTCTTTACTGACACCAACAAAGATCTACCACTATCAGATCACTATGTCCGACATATAGAAGAAGTATGTGGAGAGATCATGTCCCTCTATCCATCATCAGATTTTACACACCTCTCTGTAAGAGAACATCTCAACAAATTCAGTATTTTTGCTGGACGTAATCCTTTGGTAAGTTTATATTATCTTAATAGTGTGTCTATGAAATTGTTTTATCTTCTCTACATAGAGTATACCCTCTCCACTAATAAAAGATGAAGTAATACAAAGATTATCAAAACATGTTCAGACAAGAACAACAAAAGGTTCTAATTATGTCACTATTCTCTTGTATTGACTTAGTTATTATTACAGATTTTATTAACCCTGTTACCAAACCTGACAAACAGATGTCATCATCTATTACATACAATGTTGGAGGTATGTCTACATGTCAAGAAAATGTCATATTTTCAATAATTTAGTTTATTTATTATTTAGTTTTCATGTTTTTATATCTACTACATTTATATTTGATTACTTTCATTAATTGTTATATATTGTTATATTACAGGTAGCAGTCAGGAGACAATGTTAACAAAGGATAGTCTAACTGATGAATTCAGTCATTTCCCTAAATTACGTATGTTAGACAATCTTATATAACAGTTCTTTATCTTATTGTACTTACAGTTGAAAGACCTACAAGATATGATGTGTTAAACAAACTAGCTTGTATTGATGCTTCATGGCGTAGTATTGGGGAAGGACTTCGAGTAGGTTATAATGTCCTTAAAGGTTTGGATGAATCTAATAAGGCCAATCAAACACGACTCAGTGAAATTATACAGACGTGGCTGGACATGAATGGTCAAGGTGAAGGTGCTCCTGTCACATGGATGACCATTTTAGATGTCGTAAAGGGATCACTTGTTCAAAACAAAGCTCTAGCTATGACAATATATGACAACTTGAAACAAGGAAGTTCTGTACAACAGATCACTCAAAGTAAGTATATAATACAATCTTTAATTACTACAATTATATAGACTGCTTGCATAATAATTCCATAGTCACTATTGAAGTACCGTATATTGGGAAACATTGGCATTGCAAAATTTTTGCGAATTTCACGAAGTTAACTCCATCGTAAAAATATCCCTTGCCAATTTCTTACAATTATGTGTGTGGCAAATAGTTACGCACAAAATTTGATTATGGGTGACTGTGTGACAAATAGTTAGTAAAAAATAATTTTTCTCCATTGGATGCCCACACCTCATTATAGACATGGTATCCTCTGATACAGGAGTCCATTTCGAACATCTCTTCCATTGTCGACTCCAGGTGTGGGGCTTACTTTAGGAGACATTTTGTATTAGCTTTGCAAGTTTCTTTTTTATTGTTATGAAATATGACAGTGTAATATTGTCTATGAGATACTTGGAAAGTATACCTGTCATTAAGTGAGAGTTCAAAATGAACAGAGTTTCAATTTTCAAACAATTCAGAGTGAACAGATCTTTAATAATCAAGCTATGATTCTATGTATATATTTTATTATAGGTAGTAACAGTGAACATGGTGGAGAAGAGTCCTCTAGAACTCTTGATAATAATGGTACATATATACACTAGTATATACTATGTTCATTGTCATACTATAATTTTATAGGAGGTGTGGTACAAACTGACAATAACACACTTGATAATCAAACTGATGGTAAGTTACTTTATCCATATCATTTAACCTGTACATGATTATACAATGACTCCTAATGGTAACTGTTTATGTCCTTCATAATATAGGTGTTAATAAAAGTGTTAGTGAGTCTATTACTGAGGACAGTCACAGAGTAAATGGTAAGTTTATTATTACTATAATTAGTAAATGTGGTTCATTACATCATTGTATACATACACAAATAAATCTTGAATGTATTGTATTTTCTTATTTTCTAACTGTTCACATATTATATATACTTTAATGTACATGTTATATAACTATTATATTGGAAAGCAATGTAACTATTAACATATAATTGTCACTTTGTTCTACTCAATATTCTATAGAGTGTCCTAAGAAATCAAGTCCTCCTGACTCAACTGAAGGCTCTATTTCTGAGGACTTATCAATGGAACATCAGGTATGATTTATCCTCTTATAGAGTAGATTGTATTAATTATAATCATTAACAAATTTAATTTGTTAAAATATTAAGGGTTATTCCTCTTGCCAGTAAGTAGCTATTAACATAATAGCTTCTTTCAGTAGATTAGTGCCAAGATACTCAATAGCTTAATGTGAGAAAGGGTATCTAGCATATTCATAGGTAAGATAGCAGATCTCAGTGATTGCTCAACATGATGTAAAAAGTAGTTTTCACATTAAGCAAGTGGGTGTCTGGTCCTGTGACTAAGTCTACTGAGCAGTTATATCACTATATCTAGCCACACCCATTAAGCATTCTTTGTGGTTGTGGGTTCTTAGAAGCATTCCTAAGTTTGACATAGATAGATTGATAGTTTCACTATGTGACAATAATTACTACTAACAATTACATTGTAATGCCTCACCTCCAGTCTTATCAATAATATAAACAATAGTTACATCATCAATCTTGTGTATTGTAATACTACAATACTTTACACCTCATATATTATCACTTATATCCTGTATCCAATAGCAACATTCTACTAATGAACTATCAAGTGAACACAAAGCAGATACTCTCCCTAGTGATACTACACAACAAGGTAATATAAGACACCTAAATAATAAACACTACATATAATGTATGTGATGATTGTGTTTGTATAGAGTTATTTTATAGTCTAGATTGTTATAGTTGACATAAGTAGTTTATATATGTTGATAAATAGACTACTTAGAGTTGTATTTGATTACTGAGATCATGAGATATTAAGATATATTAATTACTACTTCTCTTCTACATTGTTTACTAACTGTTCTTTAATTCAGTTATATTTCCTTTTATTGTTACATTTTATAGACACTATTGATCCATTAGAAATATTTCTGGAATATTTTGCTGATGTTTGTGAAGCCATTCAAGTTAAACCCATGTTCATTGTTAATCGGCTCGTTGCTGCTAAGTTGATATCATTAAATGTTAAGAAAGATGTACACAGTATGAGTGGTGATGATTATGACAAAGCAGACAAAGCAGTTACTGAACTACAACAACAGGTTCAAGAAAAAGGAATTGACTTTTTAAAAGCTCTTTGTGATTTTCTTCTAAAGCAGAACCAGGAGTTAAAGGACATTGGTACAAGAATGAAAAGTCAACTAGAAAGTGAGACATTTTATCATACAACACTATAATTATATTAGATAATTAATATTTGTATAAATGAGTCTTTAATGATGTTATAATTGAGTAATCTACTGTATATAACAAATGTCTTTACTTTCTATGAACTGCAGGCTTAACTCCACCTACTTAGTCTCCAGTCCCCTACATTTGTTTACTTTTTATATTTGTCCCTACATATATTTCCTTAATATAGCTGGTTAATGAATATACTTAAAACTTAGAGAGTCTAGACACTTAGTTTGTTATGTTATGGTTGCTGCTGTTTTTGTTAATCTTTTTATTGTTAAAATACATGACAAATTAATCCACTATTATTATATCAATAACATAAAATGTGAAGTAATCCACAATTACATAACTACAATATTTCATTAAAACAATATACAACATCATTCAGTAGTTGTCTAATAATTTTCTATAACACATTTACTAACAGCGGTGAGTAGTTATCTAATGTAGTGTCTTTATTGATGAGTAGATTGATCAACAAGACGTTTAAAGAGTTGAACTAGTTGTTCAAGTTTATCTTGTACATCCTACAATAGTGACATATAACTAGAATATATAAAATAGTACTAACTTGACTAGCTAAGTATTGTTTTGTTTGTAGTATTAGTTGCACTATTTTCCAGTCATCAATCTCTCCAGGAGACACACCCTCTATTAGTTGAGGATTGAAATGAAAGAAAGGAATAGAATCACGACATTTCTGACATGAGATAGCAAATTTGTCAGCAGTTGTCTCTGACTCACTAATCTATAGTAAATAAGAGATCATGTAATATATAAACTAACAATGTTATATTATCAAACATCCTACATGGACATAACTGAACACAGTTTACATAGACAATAATTTATAATTAAGGAAGAAGGAACTATTGCTCAGCACATGACCATATTTGGAAGTTTGTGTACATGTGAATACAATTCACTATGTTATGAATACAATTAGACATTCCCTTATAAGGTCATATGTGTTATCTACAAAAACTGTTGTCATTACTTCCTCTTCAATGAGACTATATGTTAACATTATTTACTTATACAACTCACAGCTTGACTTAACATGTCCACCATTTCTTTAACATACTGTAACTGTTTCTTAATATTAAATCCTTTGCCCCACTCTCCTCTTTCTAGTGTTTTGTCTGGATATATACCAGTACCCACAGACATAGCTAATAGAAAATGTCGCTCCAGCATTCCCATGGACTGGTCATACAAGTTGATCTCTTTCATAGCCAACTCACATGGATTATTAGCCATGACACCTCCATCAACATACTTGCCTTGATAGGGTGTAAAGTACATAGGAGCAGCACTAGTTGCTCTAGCTGCTTTCCATGCAGGAACTGTGGAAAGAAAGGAAGAATACTTATCTATTGTTTAGCTATATATTAAAACTTACTGTCTGTTAGTTCTGGTTTTTCTGTCATAAAGTTATTAAAGAATTGGACTTTAAGTGGAAGTTGTTCTTTGTTAACAGTACATATCATTATTCTAAGAATCAAATGATCATAAGTACACACTATATCAATCATACTTTGGTTTATGTATACTGTTAAGTGGAGTGATCTCTTGCATTAATATCAAAGCCACACCCACTTTGAAGACAAGGTAGTAGTAACTTATGACGATCTCTTCGTGGTTTCTGTACATACCAATGAAGAGCAGTATATCCTGCATCATCTCTGATATTAGGGTCTATAGTTTTATCTTTAAAGATGTCATGTAGTTGCTATAGAGATAATACATTAACTGTGTATGAGAGAAAGAAAAAGGAGAGTGTTAAACTCACATTTAAACTTGCTCTGTGAAGAGGAGGTAATTTTGATTTGGAAATTCCTGACTGTAAATAAAGTAAAATTACACATCAATCCATTGTATATGAGACATATCATTTGATAATTAATTTTGAACAATACATCTTCAATTAAATATTGTTTAATATAATGTCATTGTTCTCTTATTCAGTAATAGAGTAGAAAATATAACAAAGGTTACTATTATGACACCATACTTTGTTCTCATCAAACTAACCCACTACACTTGTAGTCTTTATACTACTAATATATTTATTGATCTTATACCTGACTAATAACACTCTCTTCATCATCCATTCTAGATCTACTATCAACAGTTATATCAGTAGTGGGTGGAGTCTTATTCTTCCTCCCAAATATAGGACTCTAAATAAACAGAAAATGCTAATAAATTACAAAATTTTATTAATAAAACTACATTGTGTCAATATTCATTTTTAATGATGGTAGAATATACAGATATATACAGACAATAAACAGAGATATACAGAGATATACAAAGAATATACAGAGATATACAGAGATTATCTTATTGTGTTCTCTTACATACTTTACAAAGTGGTACAAGTAAAGTTATTATAAATGTAAACTTACACATCTGATTGCACCAAGTAATCCTTTAGATTTACTTCTCTCTGAAGATGATGACTGAAAGATACAAAGGATACAGATCTAGGTAATTCTGGAGAAGTTTGATGTCGTTCACAATGATAGAAAATGGGAGGAGACTCAGTGACAGGAACATTTTTCTTTCTATCTTAGAAAAATGAACAAAACGTAATTAATTATTGCATTAATTGTAGTCAAATTTTTCTTTACCATGGAGGTTTATCAGGAGGTGTTCTCTTTTCTGTTGATGATGTAATATGATGTAATTAATCCTGGGTCTATACAAATAGTGAACACAATAGTAATGACATTACTCTATGAAAATCCTCATTTCATTAAATAATAAACCAGGTATTTCAAAGTTGGGTGTCTCTGGAGTTGATTCTCGTTCTCCCAGAAGACCACAAGTAGATATTTCATTTATATCCAACTATGTCAAAAGATACATAAATTAATAGATAAATAAATTGATGGAATAATGAATGGATACACTTTACATTACATAACATACTGTTTTCTCTTTAGTATCTTCTTCATTATCTCCTACATAATGATGTCATATTGACATAAAATCATCAGTTGCCAAATCTAGTATAGGTATGAGACTGGGAGGATCAGACTCATATGGACCCATTTCAGATACCTATGTTATTGATATAGAACCTCTACCTGGTACCTTAGTATGTAGTTTTGGAACTGGTTTTTGTTCAATAGTTGGCTGTGATTCTGATGGCTCTTAATATCGAATATCTTAATATCGAAGTTCAATTAACTTTAATGAATCTTCTCTATGGAAACTAGATGGACGTGACCTTTGCTGTGTATGGTTCTCAGGTTCTGTTCGTCCTGGTACTGGAGATCTTGAGATGTAGTTATAGGATCCTGGACATTTACGTCTGGGTACTGAAATAAGCTGTGTTGTCTCCTGTTGCTGCAATGTTGAGGGAGGAGGAGTTTCTTCTGATTTTCTGTGTGTTCTCTCCCTTAATTGTTTAAATGGGACAAGACGACTTTGAATATTAGGAACATTGAAATATGAAGAGGAATTTGTAGATGTGGAATCATATGATGCCATATTGCTGAGATATCTGTTAGAAAAATAACACAAAATACAAATAACAATTAACATAAAATCATTAGTGGTCAAGTCTAATATAGATATCAGACTAGCAATATCATATTTAGAGATACAGACACATTTCTTTCACCCTCTTTCCCTTTGCCTTTGTCATTACTTACTTTAATTGTTTGTTCATCTGTCCTATAAGTAATGAGTGTCTAATACAGCTATCTAAGTCTTGATCCATATATTCAAATACTAAATGTACTATGAGCAGCAGACACTGATTGTATATGATAGGTTTTAGTGTGATAACTGATGGTGAGTTGATGGTTTGTAAAGAAGCATATTTATTTTAGATTTAAAAGTGATTAAAGATGAGCTACATTTTACATGATAAGGAAGTGAGTTTCAGAGAGAGAGAACAGAAGGGACAAATGAGTTTTGTGAGGCAGATGAGTGAGAAAAAGGGATAGTAGAAGTGAGAGGATCAAAGTGACGAGAAGCATAACTTGGCAGAGGGTTGCGAATGAAAATAGGGGAGGGAAATTAGATGAGATTGTTAGTGATTTTATAGGGAAGACATAATTTGAAAATAGAGCAATGAGTTGAGAGGGTCGGAAGGTTAAAAGGTGAGAGAAGAGATGAGTAATCATTGTCCCGTTTTGAGAGCACATTTTTAGAGCAATGTTGGGTTTTCTCAAGAATTTCAGCATTAGTGGAAGATACGGGTGGGTCACAAACAGAGGAGCAGTAGGAGAAATAGTGAATGACAAGAGAGCGATACAAAGTGAGAGAAGAGTATGAGGAGAAGCATGCTTATAGAAGTTATGGTAGATGATTCCGATAGTTTGACGAGCTTTAGTGCAGACATATTAGATGTGAAGAGACCATGATAAATTAAAAGTGATAATAATACCAATGTATTTAAAGGAATTGACTCGTTCAAGTTGAGAACTGTCTAAGAAAAGAGGAGAGAGGGAGGTTAGAAAGGAGGGAGGCTTACGAGAGACAATCATGTATTTGGTTTTTTTGAGTAGATGGTAAGATGATGAGAGGTAATCCACAATGAAATAAGATTGATGTTGGATTGAACAGTGGACATTGAGGTTGTAGAAGAAATTTCTTGCGAAAGAAGGATGTCATAAGCATAAAGATTGAGGGTGGCTGAAGAGAGGAGGGACAGTTTAACAATGTCATTTATATAGATAATGAATGAGAGAGGCCCGAGAATGGAACCTTGGGGCACACCAGTGTGACTTGAGATTTAGAAGATAGAGAACCATTTATGATTACTTGTTGGGTATGCCCTTGCAGATAGCTATGGAGCCAAGATAAAAGATAAGGAAGGTCGAGCGAAGATAAGGAGTCAAGTAGTGGCTTGTGAGGGACTGAGTCAAATGCTTTAGTGAGATTGAAGAAAACTGCACAGACTACATTTTTGTGATCCAGTGAAGAAAACCAAGATTTGACAATAGATAATATAGCAGTTTCAGTTGAGAATCCTGGTCAGAAAACAAACTGACAATTTGAAAGGATATTGTGAGCAGAACAAAATTGGTATAGATAGTTAAAGACATGACGTTCTAAGATCTTACTTGGGAGTGAAAGTAGAGAGATTGGGCAATAGTCTGAAGGAGATGAAGAAGAGGTTTTCATTTGGGGATAGGTACAATATTGGAGTTTTTCCAGTCTGAAGGAAATACACCTGTTGAGAGGGAGGAATTGAAAATAAGGGAAAGAGGAGGTGAAATATTAGGAGCTGTGTTGTGGAGTATAATAGAGGAGATACTGTCAGGACCAGAAGCAATGTCAACAGGAATACAAGAAATGAGACTGCAGATTTCATCTGGGTCGCAGAGAAAATCTGGAGAGTTGTCATGTAGTGAAGTAAAGGGATTATGAGCAAGAGGAGGTAAAGGGGCAGTTGATGTGTTGAAACAAGAGGAGAAGTATTGATTTAGAACATCTTCTTTAGAAGAGGATGAAGTTACAGGAGAACTATTATAGATAAGGGAGGGAATGGAGACACATTTAGAGTGAATGGATTTAACAGCAGACTGAAAAGATTGTAGTAAGGAAGAAGTGAGTAAATTATGAAAGAATTTGGATTTTAGGTGTCTGAGGTAAGCTAGAGTCTTGTTACGATAAGAACTGTATTTGGCCCAAAGAGAAGGAGAACCAGATCTTTAGCAAAAGAGAAGATTCACTTTCTTTTTTTGACATGGTTAAGGAATGATCGGTTGATCCAAGGATAATAAGAGTTGGTAGGGGGTACACAAGTTTCCTAGGAACAGTGGTGGTTATAATGCAGAGGAAAAGTTCTTTAAATATGGCCCAGGAAGAGTTAGGATCTGACAAGGGGAGTAATTCTTTCCAGTCAATGGAACTGAGGAGGGGCATTAGCATCCTCAAAGTCAGCGAGATGGTATAGCTAGACCTTACAAGGAGGGGAGGGGTAGGGACTGTTAACAGAATCAGTGGGAAGGGAGGAAAGAATAGAGAAATGGTCTGAATAAGAAACAGTAGGAAGAATACTACAAGGAGGAGTGTCAATGTTAGATGGAAGAAAAACAAGATCAATAGTGGAAGGTGTATCAGTGTGAGAAGAGTGGGAACATTAACGATTTGCTTAAGGTTAAAAGTATCAAATATGATGACATCCAGTTTGGTCCTAGAGGAAGAAGTAGAGTAAAAATTAATGTTAAAATCACCTAAAAGGATAAGATTAAAAAAAAAGAGGGATTAAGGGATGTGAGGTCATCAAATAAGAGATCCAGATCGTCAAACAAGGATGGAGATCAGTAGTAAGTGTCAATTGAAAAAGAGCAGTGATTAACCTTAATAGATAGGAGAAGAAATTCAATTTTAGGAGAAACATAAACTTCAGAAACAATAAAGTGAGATTTTACAAAAACAGCAATACCATCACCATGGTGGTTAACGATCACAATGGAATAAGATGTAATTAGCCAGAGCAATATCAGGATTGGGAATGTCAGCAGATAGCCATAATTCCACAATACAGATCAGGATTGAGGACAGAGCAGAGAGCAGATAGTTCATCTAGTTTAGGAAGAATGCTGCGAGCATTAAAATAGAAGATCTATATTGAGTTTGACAATGTGAGTTGGAAGCAGTAGGACAGAGGAGTGGGACAAGCAAAGTTGATAGAAGGTTTGATAGAACAGGAAGAAGCTGATGATCGGGAGAAAGAAGAGAGAGAGATGGAGGGTGACAATCTTGTGAGTAGAGAGATGTTGGGACATTGGGATAAAGAGTTGAATGTTGAGGAGGTAGTAGGGGGAGGGGTTGAGAAAAAGGAGGAGGTAAAGGGAAAGGTGGAGGCAAAAGAAGTGGTAGACTGGATTGAAGAGTAGGAGGAAGTGGAAGAGAAGGTAGGTTGGGTTAAAGACTTGGATGAGGATGATGTAAGAGTAGGTTGGGTTGGTGATTTGAAGAAGGGGGTAATGGAGCATTGCGATGAAATGATGAGGCAAGAGGAGGTAGAGGTAACTTGGGTATGAGATTTGAAGAAGGATGAGATGTTGGTAAGCTGGTCTCAAGACTTGGCAGAGGGGGAGGAAGTGGTACAATGGATTGAAGACTTGATTGAGTGGATGAAATGAAAGGTGGAGTTTGTTTTTTGACATAAAAAGTATGGAGGAAGAGGAAGGAGTGGAGGTTTTCATGAAGGATGATGATGACTTTTGGCTAAAAAAGGATACTGTGAGGATTTAGGCAGAGAGGTTGCAGAGGAAGAGGGAGTGGTTATAGAAGGGACAGCAGTGATAATAGTAGGAGCAGCAGTGGTAATAGCAAGAGGAGCAGTTGAATAATTTAGTGAGAGTGATGGAGTGCTGGTAAAGTAGTAGGAGGAGAATGATTAGAATGAAAAAGTAGAGGAGATGTAGAAGCAACAGAGGAAAAGGACAAGGAAGTATCAGAGTGATGAAGTGTAATGGGTATGCCAAAAGATGGGGGCTGGAGATTTGGGATATTGGGTAGAATATTGAAAGAGTGGTGAGGTTAGTACTAGAGGAGGAAAGAAGTGGTGAGGAGGAAACAGAAAGAGAGCTGACTAGGGGTTGAGACTTACAAGAACAAGATTTCGCAAATGTAATCACTATTACAGACAAATTCAAACCTTAAGTTACCCTCAATAACTCTTTCTTCCTAATATTCTGGGTAATGTCTAAAATCTAATCCCAGAATGATTTGATGATCTGTAAACCTGAAGCTTGCAGTGATTCCTTGAAGAGCGTGAACATTCTGTTGTACACTGCCCTTGTCTTTGCTGGAAGTAGTGCATAGAGGAGAGGAAATTGTTTTCCATGGATGAAAGCATTGATGGTAAAGAGTTGGTAAAAAATTCTGGGACAAATTTCAAATGTCCCATCAGTATAAATGGTGTTAGCCTCCGAGAGCAGTTTCAAATTTTCACTTGTAGCAAACATGATAATTTTATCAGTATCTCCATCATCACAGAGTAAAAATCGTTCACCAGACAGAGTGTTTTCCCATTGTTCTTGCAAGCTTACATCTTCTCGTGATCGAGGAATGGGTGGAGTCTCTTTTGGCTACTTCGATAGAGTGATGACTTCACGACTGCAAATGTAGGCATCTTCTGGGCAACATCAACATCTTCATAATTTGTAGCAATATCAACAAGTGTGTCATTATAAATTGAAGAAATTGGCGTGACTTCTAGAGCTCTCTTCCTCATGCTGCTTTTTAGTTTCTCGACAATTCCATCACATCTGTCAACTGGATGGCTATGATCTCCTGTTTGTTTAATTAGTGCACTGTTCTGCAGAATGAGCCGTGCTGAACATTGTCTGTTTGAACACCTCCAGTATGTCCTTCCATCATCCATCAAACAATTGAGAGTGTATCAACAACCATCAAGAAGAACAGCTTTTCCACCTTTCTGAGTAGTAATAAATTCCATTTCTAACTCATGAGCAAGTAGACTGACTGACTGATTAACTGATACTAGTCTTAAATACTAAAGTTTGGTAATATACGATTATTATAGACAACTTTAAACCATAACTTACCAGCAATAACTCTTTCTTACTTATATTCTGGACTTAGTCACCACACCCATATTTACAGTTGCCACGACAACACTCCTGTATATATAATAGTTATAGAAATGACTATTATAGACAACTTCAAACCTTAACTTACCAGCAATAACTCTTTCTTTCTAATAATTTGGGAAAAGTTACCACACTCACTTTTACAGTTGCCATGACAACACTCCTATGCATAAAATAGTTATTAAAATGACTATTACAGACAACTTCAAACCTTAATTTACAAGCAATAACTCTTTCTTCCTAATATTCTGAGTAATGTCACCATGCCCATTTCACAGTTACCATGACAACACTCCTATGCATAAAATAGTTATAAAAATGACTATTATAGACAACTTCAAACTTTAACTTACCAGCAATAACTCTTTCTTCCTAATATTTTTGGAAAAGTTACCACATCCACTTTTATAGTTGCTACGACAACACTCCTATATATAGAATAATTATAAAAATGACTACTACAGACCACTTTAAACCTTAACTTACCATCAATAACTCTTTCTTCCTAATATTCTGGATTTAGTCACCACACCAGCTTTTACAGTTGCCATGACAATACTATTACGTATAAAATAATTATAAAAATAACCATCACAGACAATTTTAAAACTTAACTTACCAGCAATAACTCTTTCTTCCTAATATTCTGGGTAATGTCACAACATCTATTTACAGTTGCCACGACAACACTCCTATGCATAAAAGAGGTATAAAAATAACTATTATAGACAACTTCAAACTTTAACTTACCAGCAATAACTCTTTCTTTCTAATAACTTGGGAAAAGTTACCACACCCACTTTTACAGTTGCCATGACAACACTCCTATGCATAAAATAGTTATTAAAATGACTATTACAGACAACTTCAAACCTTAATTTACAAGCAATAACTCTTTCTTCCTAATATTCTGGATTTAGTCACCACACCAACTTTTACAGTTACCATGACAACACTCCTACCCATAAAATAATTATAAAATTAACCATCACAGACAATTTTAAAACTTACTTACCAGCAATAACTCTTTCTTCCTAATATTCTGGGTAATATCACAACATCTATTTACAGTTGCCACGACAACACTCCTATGGATAAAATAGCTATAAAAATAACTATTATAAACAACTTCAAACTTTAACTTACCAGCAATAACTCTTTCTTCATAATATTTGGGAAAAGTTAACACACCCACTTTTATAGTTTCTACGACAACAGCCTATATATAGAATAATTATAAAAATGACTACTACAGACCACTTTAAACCTTATCTTATCAGCAATAACTTTTTCTTCCCAATATTCTGAGTAATGTCACCATGCCCATTTCACAGTTACCATGACAACACTCCTGTATATAGAATAATTATAAAAATGACTATTATAGACAACTTCAAACATTAACTTACCAGCAATAACTCCTTCATCGAAATATTTTTAAAAAATTCACCACACCCACTTTTACAGTTGCTATGACGACACTCATTTATATAGAATAATTATAAAAATGTCTATTAGAGACAACTTCAAACTTTAACTACCAGCAATAACTCTTCCTAGTATTTTGGGGAATGTAATCACACCATTTTTACAGTTGCTATGACAACACTCCTATATATAAATAATTAGAAAAATGACCATCACAGAGAACTTTAAACTTTAACTTACCAGCAATAATTTTTTCTTCCCAATATTCTTGATTTAGTCACCACACACACTTTTACAGTTGCCACGACAACACTCCTGTAAATTTAAATAGTTAAAAAAGGACTATTATAGACACTTCACAATTCACACCTTAACTTACCAACAATAACTCTTTTCTTAATATTCTGGATTTAGTCACCACACCCACTTTTACAGTTGCCACAACAACACTCCTATGCATAATATAGTTATAAAAATGACTTATAGAAAACTTCAAACCTTAACTACCAGCAATAACTCTTCCTAGTATTTTGGGAAAAGTTACCACACACTTTTTTTAGTTGCTATGACAACACTCCTATATATAGAATAATTATAAAAATGACCAACACAGACAACTTCAAACTTTAACTAACCAATAACTCTTTCTTCCAAATATTCTATGTTAAGTCTATGTTAAGTCACCACACCCATTTCTACAGTTGCCACGACAATACTCCTACGAATAAAATAGTTATAAAAGTGTCTATTATAGAAAACTTCAAACCTTAATTACCAGTAATAACTCTTTCTTCCTAATATTTTGGGAAAAGTCACCACATCCACTTTTACAGTTGCTACAACAACACTCCTACGCATAAAATAGTTATAAAAATGACTATTATAGACAACTTCAAACATTAAATTACCAACAATAACTCTTTCTTCCTAATATGGTGGATTTAGTCACCTTGCCCACTTTTGCAGTTGTCATGACAACACTCCTGTATATATAAAACTTATAAAAATGACTATTATAGACAACTTCAAACCTTAATTTACAAACAATAACTCTTTCTTCCTAATATTCTGGGTAATGTCACCACACCCATTAAACGGTAACCACGACAACACTCCTATGCATAAAATAGTCATAAAAATGACTATTACAGACAACTTTGAACCTTAACTTACAAACAATAACTCTTTCTTCCTAATATTCTGGGTAATGTCACCACAACCATTAAACGGTAACCACAACAACACTCCTATGCATAAAATAGTTATAAAAATGACTATTACAGACAACTTCAAACCTTAACTTACCAGAAGTAACTTTTTCTTTAATATTTTCTGCCTTTTCTGAATGGAGATTGCACATTCACTTTTACAATTTCCACTACTGCATAAAGACTTGACATAAAATAAAGAGAAATGTAAATAAGGTAACAAAAAAATTGAAATCATTTATCCAAAGTACAATAGTAATAAACACAGTATAATGACAACATGATAATTACATACTTCATTAACATTAACTTAATCCAATGTTAAGTATGTTGGATGACTACTTGAAATAAACTACATTCACATTCAAACTGACATATCAGTTCAATATTTCACTCTAGACATATTATAGTAATAAATTGATTAGCTCAAAATAACTTGTGACTAGTTTTGATGTTCTATTTTGTTTATATTACACTTACCTTAAAGTGTTCATTTCTATTAACTAAGTCTATACATTCTATTTTCTTCTATGTCCCAGTATGAGGTACATATATGAGAGAAACTGGGGAAACTAACTCTAGTAGGCATACCTTACTACCTGCCACGAGGCAGGTTAATTTTAACCCTTCATTAATTTCTGGATAATAATACTATGTACATATAAGTATAAAATTAAGAATTTATAAGATATTAATAAAAAATAGTAATTATGACTGACAAGGTTATATGTTGACTTTGTTATGTATTTTTACTTTAATATTGTTTATGTTCACAACATAAATAAGATATTAATTTCCTTTAATAACCACACACTTCTCTTTCTCCTCTACAGAGAGACAACGTACTTCCTCATTAAGTTCATCTCCTTCAACAATAGTCATTTTCTCTTTCTTTTGAACTAGTGTATTATCAACTACAACCTATAGAAGAGATCACAGTTATTTTACACATAGACATTCCTATAATGATATCATATGGAAACACAATGATCTCTCCAGATTATTAACTTAATATTATTTACTGGTTACTACTTACAATGGTTGGTACCAATGAACAAAGTAATAGCTATGGACTGAAAACTGACTATCAACAAAAAAGAGTCGATACAAAATTGCTATATGTCCATATACAGTAAACTATTTATATAACTGATCAACCTAGCTGTATAGGACAATTTAAAGATACTCTAAAACAATATCTATAGTTTATAAACTTACTTAATTTCCATATTTTGTCAGAGCTTTTCTAGTTCTACTAACTACAATACTCTCATTAGTTTCTAACTAGTAACAGACTAATATCGTATAATGTCAATGGAATAGACATACTTTAAAGGAGACAATGAAAGCATTAGGTGACCAATGTTGAGTTAATACTGCTATTAACTTTGGTACTTGTTGTAAGTGAAGACTCAATGATGGTGATGATGATATATTATGTTTGACATGACAAGAATTTAAAGGAGACAGAAATTATTATGTTAAGAACATGTATAATAGAAGAATGAAATATCTCACAGCACAAAAGAGCATATAAAATAAGTCTAATGTACACTAACTAATTTTAATGATATACATTAGTAACTACTCAGTTTCATATAACTTCCTTCATTTCAGAGTATTGAATGATTTTTTCTCTTTTATTTAATATATAAGACTCATCTCTACTAGACTTCACTTACCATGTCATCATGATGTATAGAGTCAGACACAGCTGCTGCCAGATATATCATATATTGAGAGTTGTTCATTAATGGACTAATAACATTGAGATAATGTACATAGTCAAGTATAGTAGTGAATGGGACACAATATAACAAGTTAGTTGATATTATAATTATCTGTTACAATTAGTTACTCCATAATATAGACTATTTATAATCATTTGTTCATTCATACCGAAGATTACCAAGACAGTGTTTTTCTTTTAGTATATTCATTAATGTCATTTCTACTACCAGATCTAATGATATACTTGATGTTTCCATATTTTATACTTGTTCCTGATTTCCTTCCGTTACTTGACATATTTCTACAAATTTCAATAGATTTTGAATTTGGTTCTCCTTAACATTATAGCTATTGTTGTAGAGTTGATTATTATAATTTGTATAATCATATATACTATGGTGGCTATTTCTATGGTACCAGAGGTCCATACTCTAATGTGAAATTAATACAAGAGGTTTTAGTGTTTATAGTTTGGTATCTGATAATACAGTGATATATTGTGGCATTCTGTCCCTGTGTTATGTGGGAAGTCTGGAAGTATCCAATACACAGAAAGACATGTGAAATTATGAGATATTGCAACAGCCTAGCTTCCATTTGTAAAATACTTGTTGTTTGTTAGTGATTGGTCTAGTGCAAAGACTCTTGATGATGAAACAAATTTTCTTCCGTTATCTAATTGCTTTCTAGATATGTGGTCATAAGTAATATCATCCAAAATAAAAGTTCTCATTCTTTTTTTATTCTATATTACAGTTTTATATATTTTAATTTTTTTAAGTCTTCCTAAATACAAGGCATAATTATAACTTTACATGTACTATCACTTTTGTAATATAAGGAATATAATATTATAGTTAGTGTTAATATACCAAGGCATTAAATTTCTGTGGGTTGTCATTAATTGTGATCATGTTCCAATGTAATTTATGTATGATTTCTGAACCTAAAGAGAATACACCAATGAAACGATAACAATAGTCAAGTCATTGCTCTGAAAACAATTTAGTTATAGTCAATAAAAGAACTTTGTCATTGTTTTTACAACTTTGAGATTTCTCTCAAGAGTATACAATTTGTACTGATAATTTGAATTTAAAATTATTGAATGGACCCATATAATCCCCATTTATGAAAAGTTACAATTAAAAGTTAAAATGAAATGGTTAACAGTTGTATCAGAATTATGCTACATCTACTGAATAATAATAATAACTTGAAGCTAATATTAATAAAATATGACTTTTAATATTGTTTATGTATATGTATCTTTGATATATTATTGTTACCATTATTTAATATGTCTATCAAAAATTATTATCGTTTAATAAAATCTGTAATCTGTTATATATAATTTAAGAAGTAACAATTTATATTGTCATCCATTGTTCAGCAGAAAAACCTTTGTTTTGTTTAACATAATTTGGCAGTTTCAGTTTTTAGTACTCTACAGGGAAGCATATATACCAATCATATAAGTAATAAATAGAACATGTACAGATAATACATACGTTATGTGTGCATATTTGTTTTATATATCAGGGTCAGAGATCTATCTATATAATTATATCATATACACTTGACAACTGGAGATTTATCTGATATAGCCTATCGTGGAATTCATGCTAATCTCCACAATTGTTCATAACAAAACACATGTTGTCAAGCTGTAATCTTAACAAATCATGTATTTTTATTCTTTATTTAGAAGAAAAATACAAATAAAGATTGGAAACCTTAATTCAAGTTACTACACAATGTGACATTGGTTTTGAACTATCAAGAAGTGCTAGTATTTTATGTCAAGCTAAAGTAGTAATTGGAATAATACTCTACCAGCTTTAATAGGTGCCTGTGTCAGGTGTGAAACCTCAAAAGGAAATGATTGTAAGTATTATGAACGAATACTACACATTGAATGCTGTAAGAGAGTCATAAGTAAACTTCTACAAATCTATTCGCAGGTACTCCTGAAATATTGCAGTAAACATGGCAAGTAGGTAGTTGTACTTCAGGTATTTATTATTATTACTATGTGGCGTTCTAAGAGATACTGCGCTATGACTGACTATGAGCGGAAGACAAAGACAACACTATACGGTGAAACTGATGATGTTTCGCCTTTTCCACCGAGGAGAAGGATAAGGAGATCTTTGTTTTCTGTAACCATGACTATTGACGATGCTAGTATGTTAGAAGAAACAGACTCTCAATCTGATCTCTATACTAATGACGTTCCAAGTCAACGATCTCGACTGCGTGCCGTGGAAGACAACTAACGCAATACAGGGTGAAGTCGATGTATGCATTGAAGTCAGTGTATTCTCTCCTTGTCTTTCAGAAGAGGATAAGGTTCCATTTTAAAACCAAACTGATCGTAAATAAATATTTATGGATAAAGAAATTGTAATTAATTGCATTTCATTTGAAGGATATCAAAGATTACCTTGTAAGTCTATTTCTTCTCTGTTGTCTATCTTTGTTTTGTGCATACTTTCCATCGAGTCTTTGTAAAAAAAAAAAAAAATTTTAAAATTTTAAATATTTTTGATATGTTCCTATTAGTTAAAATGTAAATAAAATAACATTTATTCATAAACTATAATAACATACCTTTCATTTCAGTGACACAAGCACGTACTAGGGACTTCACTTCGGCAACAATTGTCACTGTAATGTCCACATTCACTTTGTCCTTGACTGGTTTACTAAATAAGGATAGCCACATAAATTATATAAATAAAAGTAATATGACATACTCAAATGTCCATTCAAAATCTTCTTCGTTGTCCTGTAGTGTTTTATATACTGTTCTGATGGCATTCTGACAATTCTTTAATTAAAATTAACTTATTTAAGTTACTCACTTTAACATCTGATGATACTTTTGATTCTTCCTAAACGTTTGATCCTAAAAACCATTTATAAGGTTCTCAATTTCTCATAGTTTTTTTTCAAACTTGTCTTCTAACTTTTACTATTAGCATTAATTACTTGTAGCTCTTCCTGAATGTCTGTTGATTAATGAAGGAATACAGTATTTACATATGAAATATAGAGAGCAGGGATATAAAAATATTAATATTGGCATCTATTAATATAGAAACTACCTGTTCACATGGCTTCTCTTAAAAGAGAAAAGGAAAGATTGTGCATTTCATGAGTACCAATGAAATTAAAAAGAAAGTAAATGAAGATAGTGAAGATAATATTTTAACTGAGCACCCTCTTCTATGGAAATCAGAAAAAGTACACAACTTTCGTGGTTAGACAAAAGGAAATATTTGTCAAATCTACTATTTAGAGGAAATTGTATTTATAAAAAAGATAGATAGACTGGCCATCACATTAGCCATTAGAGTTGACATAGAAGTGAATGACAATTATGTTGTCATTTGTTTTGTATTTGAATAGATTTAACATGTTCATTTATAAAATTTATACTTTTTCAAAGAACATTTTAAAGTAGTATTCCCATAGTGGACATATATTGTATACTAACACAATTTCTCAATTAAAATAATGACTTATTCTAACAGAATTTCTTCAAATTGAATAATAACATACTATCAAACAATTCCTATATTGAAATAATGACATATTCAATACAATACTTAAACTGGAATATTGCTGGTTCCTTATGTTTATAAGCTGTGGGAAATGTGTTACACAGAAAGACATGTGGAATTATGAGATATTACAACAGACTAGATTCCATAATAAGCAAAATATTTGTCTTTCAACACAGTGCAAGATAGTAATGATGACAATTACATCATCCCTATATAATACCACAAGTGACACACAAACAAGTAAGGATATATTCCAACTATCTAATTCACTTAATAATACACTGATATGTTGTTGCATTCTGTGCCTGTGTTATATTATGTGGGAATGATGTAATTGTCATCACTACTGTCTTGTATGCATTCTTTGTATTGGACTGATATAACATATCCTAAAATTTATTGTTTTTGGAAAGTATTTTTATCTATGAGTCTACACAGTCTGGATATCATTTAATTGTACAATCAAAAACTACTGAAAACTCAAATATCTGTCAACTTCATACATGTATGTTGCAATAATATACTAATCAACTGTTGAAAACTTTTGCTGAAATTAACAAGTTAATATTATTATAATTTAATTATTAACATTTTTCTGTAGAACATTTTCCATTAAATTAAAAAGAGAAGTAGACATCAAAATCATACGAAAAATGTCAATTTTTCTTTGTACCAAATAATTTGATTATAATAATTACAAAAGAAATGAAACACATTTTGTTCAACAGAAGATATCAAACAAACTATAAAATGATTTTAGCAGATTATCTGTGCTTGCTAGATGTCACACCCACACACACATGTACATACAGATATATATTTACACAACATATACAGGAACTACTAACACACATACAAACTTTACTAGGTATTAAACAAAAGAATATGTAATAGAAAAATAATGCTGTGAAACCAAAAAAGAATATTTTTTGAATATGAAAAAGTCTATGGGTGTGGTCTTGTAGGCAAAGGATGGGAGATAGGAATAGTGAAGGTGATGGGAAAAGAGAAAAAGATGGTGAGTGTGAAGCTGATTGGGATAAGAATGAAGAGGGAGTAGAACCAGTAAATACAGTAGGAATTGTTAAGAAAAAGGAGTCCCTCTATAGCTTAATCAGCAGTCACCCTTTTAGCAGATTGAAATATTTGCATTTTCTATTAAAGAAAGTAAAATGAAACGTTCTTTGGAAATGTCCCATAGTACAAACATAGATCAATATATTATCTAATAGTAGCAGTTTTTTCAGTGGTTTGAGACATTTCCTGAATGCGTCACTTCGCTCAAAGTCCATGTACAATCTTGAAATCACTTTTCATTACTTCGACCAATGGCCTTCTGTCTTGCTGATGCATATTCCTCTAAGATTGTCTACAACATACTAAAAAAATTCTACATTACGTTTTTACTTTTCGAGAAACCACACCTTGACTTCTGCAGCCTGAAAATTCTTTTGCGAGTTTTAAGCTTTCATTTTCCTTGACGATGTTCTTGATACTACTGTTATAAAGTCCACACGTTTTTCTATTCATTGGTAAAAGTTGGTAGCTGCTAACGCTTCGGTTACCAACTTATAGCAGTTCAAAAACAATCCCCGGTAACAAGCAGTCCAGACACACACACACACACACACACACACACACACACACACACTGACAGACTACAGTATCCTCGCTATGCACAGCAAGGTTAATAAATAACCAATTTTACATGTACATGTATGCTTACTGATAATACCTCTTGAACATCTTGTCAAATTCTAGGCAAAATATCTATCCTCAATCTTGGAAGAACAACTTTGAAATGTTTGTGTGAAATTGGTGTCTTGTTAGCATAATCATCTCTTATTTGAAAATATAGTCCTAAAATCTCCAGAAATGGATTAAAATCACTGTAAAGATAAATATTATAGTAATAGAACAAACATTATGGAGACAATACTATTGATCCATTTATCACTCCATCATCCATCCATTCATCTATCACTCTATTCATTCATCTCTTTATCCATCCATTCATCAATCAATCCATCCATCCATCTATCAATCCATCTATCCATAGATCCATCAATTCATCTATCCATCCATACAATATTAACCTTTTATTTTCACTAAATAATTGCATTAAGTCAACAGCTAACTGAAATAAACCACCAGTTTCTATAATAAGTAGATATATCAGTATAAGATGTTAAAATACATTTAGAGTATACATAATTTAAATAAAGCAATCTGATTGGCCAGTTTCAACTTAATAAATTACATAGAAAACTTCTACCAATACTTAGAACACTTAGAAACTTGTTCAGGAAATGACAATGTTTATTATAATAGTTATATTCACAACACAATTCCTGATTTTGGATGCATATTGTAATGTCTGTCCTCAACTTCTGGGTCATTAATAGGAGTTTCCAATACGAAAAGATGCACAACGAAAGAGGAAATAAGAATAGGAATGTCCGTCCTTTTTATATTATGTTGACTATAGGATTTATATTTCAAGTTTGTAAAGCTTTAATAGCACTTTCCAAACTTATCTAACACTGGAACACTCCAAACTCTCAAATAATTAGTTACTCTTCAGGACACAAAGTTGCTTTATATTCACAATTACATAAATACCTAAGCTAATAGATGTATGCATATAATAAACTGTAGAAGTCATACATACCTTGTACTTTGTGCTAGGTATCTATATGTGACTTCTTTGTGTCACCAAATCATGTATATCTTAGTGCTACTTAGATATAAGGACTATGTGATTCAACGTTGATTTCATGATATCTTCAATATTGCAGTAAAATAAAAATAGGCTCACTTTCTCTAACCATAGTCTTACATTCTTCCTCAGTAGGACAAACATAGTTATCTCTCCAAAAGATATCTTTACCCTGTCCTCTATGAAGTCGTAATAACTGACCTATGTCATATTATAATATAAATACTGTATAGAGTACTATCATAATATTATGATAGATGATATAGTCATTGATACCACATTGCCTTATATGGTAATAAGTATGTCATTGAAATAACATTACAACTTACATGTAAATATTTCCATAGCTCTAGGATGATTGAGTTTTAATGTTCTGTCCATTGCCACAAAATAAATATAATTTGCTGAATTTATAGCAGAAGCAACACCAAACACTCTGTGAGCAACTACATCAATTAAAAATGTATAAAAGAGGATGAACTAGTCTCTAAACATAAGTCAACATGTACATTAAAAATTCATTTTAAATTGATCCCTGTTTTTTCACATAACAATAAGGGGTCTGAACACTGTGAATATATTAACCCTTTTCACACAATGCCCAAATTATGTATCTCTGGTAGCTAGAAGAACTTTCTAGGTCATAAATATGTAATGTATGTTTTGGAACTTAGTTCTAGACATGAAACACGTGTTCAACATTTGTTTGTGTATTTATTTTGTAAGACCTACCACTCAAATCTGAGTTTTTACAAAACATAACATCATTAGAATCACTACCGTCACTGATATCAGTTTATATGGAATTATAAACTATTATGTATATTTGTTTGCACATCTTTAAATATATCACTGAACTCTGACTCTTCACAGTCATTAAAATTTTTTTCCTATAATATCATCTGTAGTTAGTGCTTTGGCCATCACTATCTGTAACAGGTGGAGCTAGTGAAGCTGTTAATTGTGAGTGGGCGTTGGGCATGAAAACGTTAAGTAGTATTGCAATAATATAGATTAAGTAAACTAGGAACACTATCAAACTTGTGTCAAGAAAAAAATTGGGAGGTTAGTGCATTGACGCATGTATGCGTCGTTGGTGTTGGCGTGAGATTAGTTACCGACACATAAATGTGTTTTTGGTGCACAAAGGGTTAACTAGAATGTTAAAAATAAGATGGACTAGCCTTTAAATAAACCATTAGCACTTGATATAAGGATAATCTCTGTTGCTACAATATTAGGCACGTAATAATAGCAACTATGAACAGTATTTGTATAGAGAGATTTCTGGTAATACAATAATACTCTGAAAGTATTAGCAATACACTACATTAAGTATCATTAGTATAGAGGGTGTCCTTAATATAAAGTGATTAGGTAAAAGGTCAGGCAAACATCAATTCATGAAACTATATGCAGTATATTATAAATTTTGTTTACCTGGAATACCTCTTCTTAGCAATGAATTATCCTCTATATCATCAATACTAGAGAAAATAAATACTAATAAATTAGAAATAGTTTAGTGAATATTTTCACTGAGAATTATTTACTGAAGTGTACAATATATGAGAAACACTCTTAAGTTATACTAGTATGAATTGTACTTACACAAGACTTGCATTATGTAACATTTGAGTAATTTCTTGAATTTCTTTCTTCTTTTCATCTGGAATTTGTAACCAGCTATTAAATGCCTAAAATAATAAAGGACAAAGAGGGAGCATGAGGGAGGGAGAGAGAGTGAGAGAAAAGACCAAGAAGAGAAACATATTTATTACATTAAACTCTTAGTATTTCTTTTCACTATATCTTGTCTTTTCAAAGTTCCTACTAAATGTCTATACATAAAACACACTTCTACTAACCCTCTCTTTTCTATAAATTCTTACAATATTTCATTTTAATAGATTTATAGTACACATAGGCAAACCATATCATTATAAGTAAACAAAAGTTTGATAGACAAAAAGGTACTAATTCCTGTAAAGTATGACTTCTTGACAGACCAATAACCATGTTATATAGCTGTGTCAATACAAATGAATTACCTCAATCAATTTCACTCTAACTTCCTTGCCTTTAACTTGACATATATAATCATATGGTTCTCGTAATATCTATTAACAACACACAATGATATATAACAAAGAATTATACTAACAAACATACTCGTTCATAGTCATCTGATGTCTTTACTGGATCAACAACCATTTTCCACGTGTACTACCCCTCCCACTAAAAGTTTAAACTCCGCCTTTTAATTATCTTTAAAAGCCCCACCTCTCAAACACAAAGTTACCAAATTGATTTATTTTCTCTCAGTACTATTGTCAAGATGAGTGATATCTACATGAAATGAAAGTAAGTAAATTTACTAACTGTTGTTGTCAAATTACCTAGTTTAGTCCCTTGTGTTGTAATATTACCTATAATATATATATGTGTGTGTGTGTGTGCGTGTGTAGATGTATTGTAAATCACATTATCAAAAATATAGTGTGCTTCTTGGTGTAACTTGACTGATGATGTAACAACTTGTCATATGATGACATCACTATGTGTCAAAGCGTTGATAATGTTAGGTTTTGTTTAGGGCCTTAGTTAATGTCATCATATATGATGACATCATTATGTGTCATTTCAATATGAATTAGAATAAAATCACATATAATAATACTTGTTCTGTTGAGGTAGTTTTCCGTTGATATTAACTAAATCTTATTTCCATATTAGGAAACAACATTTGATGTGAAGAAGATGCATACAATAAAATACACAGAGACATTATTGACCTGATAATAGCTAAAGTACAAAGGGAAGGTATGTATAGAGACCCAATATAGTAACCAATGTATAACCAGTTTCAGCCTGCATAAACATGTCTCATTAATTTTAATATACTGTATGGTGGCTATTATCGATGGTCCAAAAATTGGTTAGTTTGATATCAAAATGAGGAAAATTAAAAGTTGCCATAATTTTGATTTACTGTTTTACTAAAAACACCAGTTAATGAAGAGTGGGCAGTACTGTGATGTTGCCACGTAAATAACATAACAACAAACTCTGATATAGTGACTGATAGATTCTCGAGATATAGCTAGTTGTGCACAAGATCACCATATGTATAATAGCATTTGGACACTCATACTTGATGAGGAGTAATAATGTACAATTGAGGAGAATAACAGTTAACTCTCTTGTTAGTGTGTTTTACTTCTTTAGATGATAAAGATGTATACTTTTTTCACCAAGTATAGCAACTCTTACAAGCTTTGAAGAAATAATTCAGTAACATCATTCTTCTGTTCATACTATATAGAGGATCACGTCCAGAAACATAACACAATAATTATTATCGACAGATTTTTATTTGACATTTATGTCACTGACTGTTATTATACCAATTCAATTCCCTGCCAATAAAACCCGCTATATGGTATTGTTAAAAATTAAACTTAGATAAATGTTGAGACACATGATTGTAAATAACGTGATAAATAACTAATATTTAACTAATGGCATTCTTCTTGTCCATTAGAACGTAGCATTGAGAAGCCGGTTACAAAAGATAAAATGGATCCAACATATCTGATATGGCAGCAGAATTGGACGTAGAGTCTCTATGACAGTAACATTATGGATACAGATATTTCATGTAACTTGGACTCAATAAAAACATTATATCAGTTCACATTCTTTGTTGATTATTTTCTTCTAATTGATCAGTGGGCTTGGTCACAGAATTACAAACTAACTAGCAAACCAGGTTGGTACAATAGGTTGAAAGGACTACATAATATTGTCAGCTGTTGACAGGTATTAATGCTGATCAAAAACCATCACTGAAGTTATATAAATCTGCTTTATCTCTAATTGTTTAATTGTTTCAGTCAATATTGTTTTTGACATTACATTACGAAGATGAAGCTGTTATACTTGTTGTTAACAATTTTGGAGGTAGAATAGATTAAGTACTGTAATATTTTAATGTAATTAGAAAACTTTTAATTAATTGTTAATCAGATCAATTAAAAATCCAATAATGTTGGTCACGCGTGGTGAGGTTTTCCCGGCAAATTGTCACGAGTTGGTGCCTTGTGTTTGTCGAAATGAAGTATGACAGAGATGTCTTGAAAATACAAAAGGACTTCATTTTGCAAGCTTATATTAGTGTACAGACCCCCGTGGGTCTTCGTCGCTACGACCCGTCTCATCGTTCTCCACTTCGACTCTCTTCATGACTCGTCTCTTCGTTCGTCGTTGGATCTCACCTCATCGCTGGACATCAATCCATTCAGTTATGATCATCCTTTTCATTTTCTTTTCTGTAATTTTTTATTTTTTTATTTCTTGTTTTTTTTTAAGTTTTGTTTTGATCAATCAGTTCGCTAATTGACTTTTCTCTTCGTTTCTACAGGACTCTATTTGGATGTTGTCTGATGTTCTCTGATGTTATTGACTGTTCTCTGACGTTCTCTGGTGTTTTGACTGTTCTCTGGATGTAAAAGATGAGTCGCTCTCCTGCCTGGTCTCTTCTGTCTTCTTCCTTCAAGCCTTCTTTCCTCTTCTTTTTATTTTTATTTTTTTTTATTTTGGGCTCTCCAGCCTATACATTATACACACACTCATACAAATCCTATTAATCATCTTCCCCCTGCCGCCTGGCGGCCTTCAAAAAAAATTTTTTTAATATCCAAGGCCGCCAGGTGGCGGGGGGAAGCTCTGATCTTCTAGGATGCGTGTGTGTGTGCTGTGTGTGTGTAGGTTGGTGGTCCCTTTTTACTTCCTCTGTCTCTCTTCACTCTCTATCCATTCATTTTCACCATCAGTTCATAACTACTCTCTTTTTCTTTCCCTGCAGGAGCAGCACTGGTGAGAAAGGTGAGCTGTCTCTCCATCCATCCATCCATCCACTTTCATTCATTCTTTAGTAATCCAGTTGTTATTCTTCTCTTTCTCCCTCTATGTTCTCAACTTGTGGACTGACTGGACTCTTGGGAACTCTCTATCTTCTCTTTTCTACAATTGCTGGATTGGAGACCTTCACTGGACTTCTTGGGGACTCTTCCACTACAGAGACTCTCTTATTTTTATTTTATTTTTAGTTGTCATTTTTTGTTTTATTTTTAGTTTTTATTTTTCGTTTATTTTGTATATGTATTTATTTTTCAAAAACATTTTTCACTAAAATTTGTCAAAAGTCAATCTTAATTTTAGTTTTAAAAATATTTAAGACTTTCTTTGAAAAATTGCTAGTTTAGAATTTCATTTCTATCTTTCAACTACAATCAGTTTACTTACAATTGTTGTTGTATACTACAATCTTACTTAATTTCTATTAATTTTTATAACTATAATAGTTTTATAACTATAATATTTTTATAACTATAATATTTTTTTTAATACTATTTATTCTACTTTTTTATTCCTTTTTTTGTAAGAAAAACACTTTTTTAGTTTGTATCAGATTATATTAATCTTCTTTGTATATTAATTTTTACATTAATTTTAATCAATAGATTTTACAAAAAAATAATTAAAAATCTACAAGATTTGATTTTCTTGTTAGGCGTGTGCTGATGATTGACATTTTCCCGCCATAATGGTGGTCACGCGCTCATTTGCTAATTGTGAGCACGTGCTGATGATGTTTTCACACCTGATGAATATGGCTTAATTTCTGTTTCACTGTTTAATTTAATCAAATTATTTTTTAATCTTTTAAATTGTTTGTCAACAATTTAAGAAGTTTAAAGTTCAGTGTTTATCAATACAGACAATTTGTATTTCACTTTTTTTTAATTGTAGATATGATCGAAACTTTATATAATGAAATACTATGTATAAGTGAATATAGACACTACCTCTTACACTCAGTACCATCCTATGGAGGTCTAATGACAATCTCTAGAAATTTAATGGAGTTTAAATTAGTGATAGTGATAATATGACCTCATGAATTGAACTCTATCTCTGTAGATTTTTGTCTTTGCTATCAAGAAGGATTCAAGTAATGATCCAATTAAAGATACAGATGGAATTCACTTAAAATTTAATTGCCAATAAACAGATCATCCTCTTGACTGAACCTTTGTATGTAGTTTCCATGACAACCGGAAAAAAACAAATATAACTGACTTAAAATTTGAAATATACATGTATTTATTTATTACATGTGTTCATCTTCAGTGTACATTACATATATATGATAATCAGATATACATTTCTACTGACTTCTTATAGACTCAATTAGAGGAGGAGTTAGGACAAAGGTCACTTGATTTGTTAAGTCACTAGTCAAAAATCTGTCAGATGTACTAGTTTGACAAAGAAATCAAAGACCAGCTAGTCATCTTGTGTATGTAACAAAGACTGTGATATAAAAATTGACATAAAATCATTAGTAGTCAAGTCTAGTATAGATATCACACTAGTATTATCAGATTTAGAGAGGGGGACTCATAATAACCATTCCTCTTAAAATAAATAAAACAATGTTGCTGTTTTCAATTGCAGAGTTGAACCCAACCCAAAGCAGAAATAAAGTCTACTTGTCAAAATAATTATAATTAAATACATTTACATCTGCATAAGGAACCTGAGGTTAGCCCCTGTAGTTAGAAAGGATTGAGCCCCACCCAAATCGTCTAAAACGTCAGGATGATCACGTGATGGCGCTCTTTCCCAGCAAGGAAAGAGAAGTTGTTGTATATACGAGTGACTAAGTTGGTAAGTAATATAAAGTAGAAGTTAATTAGTAGTATTGTATGTAGATAATATGAGTCATGGGTCATGTTAACACTTGCAGTACTACAGTGTTTACTTGTTGACTACATACACGAGATATGTTACTTCTTATGACATTTGATTGAAGAGGAAGTACATTCTTTTCTATGACTTAGTGTATTTCTAGCTAGTTCTGGTAACAAGAGAGTATTTCAGACAATTACAAAGATAGAAGAGTTAAGGCTGTGTAAACACAAGCTATGTTCATTTGTTTTTGAAGTTCCAACTTTTTAACTCTCTATGGTTGAAAAAAGTCTCTTTATTTGTTTCAATGTTTAAGATATTGTACTTGAGATGATGTTGACATGATCATGTTGTATATAATTGTACAATGACAATAAATGAAGATCATACAGTTTATTGTCTTTGTTATATAAAGTGATATATATAATACATCATAGTATAACTGATATATGTACATTGATATCTAATGTTCTATTATAGAACTAGATCAACTTAACAGTACCAGTCAAGGGCTGCCAGCCCTCCTGGCGATGGCAACTCAACTTTCAAAGAGAGAGCAGGGTGAAATTGTAAGTATATTAGTGACTAATCCATTATACTACATGTGTTAGTGTACAATCAATACATTACATATTATTATTAAGTATGGTATGGTTTATATGTAGAGAAAGGCATGACAAAATGGCTGTCACACTCAATCTATTACAGTATATTGTTAATGTTCCCTCATAAATTCATTTCAGCATCACTTGCCATTATTGAATATTTTACAGGTAATAAGTTCTTGATAATGTTATAAAGTATTACTAATAAAGTGGAGAACTGGGAACTAGCTAAACAGTCAAATTGTTTCTCTTAATTCTTGTACTTCTTTTTACATAAATAGAAAAGATTACTTGGAAATAGACTACACAGCTTCTTCATAACTCAAATTGTTCATTAAGTGATAGTTTATTACAAGCTATAGACTTAGTTGAGTGACATTATATCTGATTATCTGTGATAATTATTCACACTATTAATATTTATTAATTACAACTGATCATATTCATTATCACATGATAAATACTATTAGTTATGTAAACAATGGTTGTATCTACTATCATTGTATGGACCTGTCTCTATGTGTTCATAGTACTCACTTTAATACTTGAATAATGTCAAGTTATTACTATTACTTGATCATATCACATATCAAATAAATATTTGAAACAAAAGAATGGAAAGAAGATCATTGAACTGTTTATTATTAGTTAGTGTTGTCTTGTATTTGTAGTATAGTCTAATTGTCTCTGTTAGTTATATACATAATACTAATTACATCATGTTCTTTTTATATAAATAGTGTCACTTTGTGTATTGTGTATTTGACCTGTCCTATAGTTTTATTAGTCTCATATAATACATGTAGTTGTGTATGTTTTACTAGTTTTAAATGTAATGACTTGTTTTATTATTATATAGAACTATGAACTTTGGGATTCTGCTAGTGATGGAGATTTAGAGAGAGTCAAAGAAGCCCTTCAGAAAGGAGCAAACTTGAAATATTGTGTTTTGGTGAGATTTTATTAATTTCCTTTTAACCTACTGTTATAATTTGTCTCTACTAACTTAAGTAATTAATTCAAATTATGTAGATTTAATGAGTATTAATTCATTTTAGCCACACCTAAATATTAATTAAAAACTTCAACATTTACACGATTTATTAATTATTATTCTATTTGTTAAAGTTACCGAATTAGTATCCACAATTAATAACATACATGATCTTTACATGTAGTATTTTTAATATTGTCTTATAATTTAATTGAATGAAATCCAATATATTATGTGATAGTAATGTCTTAATTAATGATACATGTCAATATAAAGTAATAACTTGTATTGTGTATACACAGATATGTAACTGGATTTTATTTCATGTATTAAAATGTCTTTCTTCATTATATAGATTTCTCATGGTTATGGTCATTTTTATACACCAACAAAACCTCATACTGAAGCTTACATCAAAGGTCATAATACAATAGTCCAGTTCTTAGAAAATGCAGGTGCTACTCCTGAATATGTAAGTGTATACATGTATGTAGTTGAGGTCAATATTTAGTATAACTCAAGTGTTTGATTGTTACATTGATATTATGTACATGTACATACTGTATTTCTTCATGTAAACGCCTAGGCGTTTATTTCTTATCTTGACTGTAAAAGTAGGCGTTTCATTGAGATAGGCATTTATTCGGTTATGGGCATTTATCAGTAACTTATAAAGTTAGCATGTGTTGGCCCCACCTACAGATATGGAAACACTCAAGAAAAATAGCATTTTTATGGCCACCATATCTCCATTTATTGGAGAGATGCTGCCAGCTGAGAGAGAAGAAGGATAGATACGCCGTATTGTTAATGAGAGATGGCAAAATCGTAGGACACATGCTACAATCCATCTTAAAAAGTTTTGTGGCACTTTTGTAAGCATGGAGGTAATAAAATGTGAAGCATTAGATTTTGAAGTTTCTTCAGCAACTTGTACAGCATGAATTTTAAAGCTGATGTCAAAGCTTCGGTGGCTTTCTTTAGATGCCGCCATATCACGAGAAACCATGTGAATTATTGACCACACCCAGGCATTTATTCAAGACTGAGCGTTTTTTACGCTATTTCAGCCATGCTGCTAGATACGGGATAAGGCATTTATTTGAGATAGGCCTTTATACGAGGGAATACGGTACTTACATTAAAATGTCACCTATTTATTGCCCAAGTACTTATACACATAACAATACATTTAATGGATAATTATTATGACCTTTACTGATATAATTGTTGTGTACCTATGTTCTGTTTATCTCCACACTACCTTTCTTTTAATATTAGTTTCTATAGCTAGTAACTATCATTAAATCATTAGTTTTAAACATATCATATAACACTAAGATACAACAGTGTTACCAATTGACTTCATATAACATTTACAATTACATTAATTAAAGTCAAGATATATTACTGAGTGTCTTAGTACTAGGTAAATGTTTGTATATCTGTCATGTTTAGGTATGTAATTAATTGGTTTCAGAACATGTAACCACAGGAATGTTTATTCATAACTAATAAAATTCAATAGACCTTATGTAATAATTAACACCCACTCAAACAGGTTATAAAATGGTTTAGTGAGTTTATTTTAGTATTTCATATTTACCATGCCTCTATTTAGTTTTTACTTTTTGTGTCAATTGGTTTATAAGACTTTTTTAGAAGAAGATTAAACTGGACTGAATGTATTTCTAAACAATTACTAAATTGTCTTTGACTAGCTACCCATCTTAACCCTATGATAGCACTGTAAATCTTCCATCATAAAGGAGATCTTTATCTATCTAGTAGTGAATGTTAGTATTAATATCTTGAAATCATTTCAGATAAATAAAGTGTACTTTAATATGTTGGATATAGTTATATAACACTGTACATAGTCATGTACCTTATACATAGTTAATAATGGAGCTTCTGGTTGATGAAATCTGGGTCATGTGACATTTATATACATGTGTATTCCTAGTATATATTGTTGTATTTATTATGATGTACATTATCTGTATTTACTTATTGTGATTTCTTAGGATGAAATTATGTTGGCAGCTGCTGAAAAAGGACTAGTAGATATAGTGAAAGAAGCTTTAGAAAAGAATGCTAATGTGAATGCTAAAGAGCAATATTATGTAAGTTATATCTTATTATAATAAATGAATCTTTTCTAGTAAATGATAACTCAGTAATTTTACAATTATAAGTTTATTTAAAAGACAATATAATATTTTCATGAGAAGTCAGATATACAAGATTTAATGTTTGAATAATATTTTTGTCATAAAATATTCAAAACCTAATGAGCTATACTGTATATGTCATGACATTGTAATATAGGAATCAATATGATGATGAAAACACTAGGACATTGTAATAGTTTGTGTGTAGATACCAACAATTGAAAACCAAAGTATGATACTCAAAGCCACAGTACATAATAAGAATCCACAGTTCAATGTATAATTTGACTTCTATGTTATGAACTTACTATATCTAGAAATCACAATAAACAATGTTGTTGTATTGCTATAATAGACAAGGAATTAGACTAATTCTGTCATCAACAAAGTCACTACTTCATCAGTGTACACATATATTTTTAAACTGTTACTAACTTTATAGTATGATGTTCAACATTGCTGTGATATCTTCACTATACTATAACTGATTACCAGACCTAGTTATATTCTCTTACTGTAGTATTTTAAATATTGTAGTATTCATATTTTCATTCACATTATTTGTTGTTTTATTATTAGAAAGATAATACAGCTTTGCATTTAACCTCACGTAATGGTCACACTGAGGTAGTCCAGTTACTGCTACAGTCAAATACAAATCCTAACATTTATAACAAGGTCAGTGTGTATTATATATAGTTTATATTTCATTTATTATCTCGACTTCATGTAAATATATGAATTACTACCTGTCTAGTAGGACAGGATATAGATCAAAGTCAATGTAATGAATACAATTGAGTTAACCTTTTCATGCTATTTAATTAATTTTCAATGTATTTGTGTGGGTGTGACAAAGTAGCTCTCATTTGTTGTTTGATATATAACAATTACTAATATGACTGGAAAAAATAATAAACCTAATATGTAAAACAATATATAAAACATTAATGTGTTCTTACATGAAATAAACCTGATGAGTCCTAAGATTGTTTTGGACCATGTGTGTATGTATTATAATGTATTGTTATTATTAAACAATTTATTTCATTTATAGTTGGGACATAGTCCACTTCATCTAGCATACTGGAATGGTCATGATAACATTGTTGAGCTCTTATGTTCTTCTGGAGCAAGAGATATGGACCAAGTTAGAAATGTAAGTGATAAATGTAATAATATATTTACTGTATATGATGACATGGACGTAGTGATCTTATATGTTATGATATATTATAAAGATGACCTAATTATATGTGGGTACATGTCACAGTTATAATATATTATTTATTTTAACAGGATGACTTACTTTTGACTTCAGCTGAAAATGGTGATATAGAAAATGTAACTCTAGCACTTACATCAGGTGCTAATGTCAATGTTTGTCATGGTGGTTATGATAAGGTTAGTACACTGATTAAATAGTAATAAATTACTGTTGTTTGTTAGTATTTACTTTTTAAAGTAATATATTCTATAACAAAGAGATCAATTATGGGCATTTAAGAGATTTAGCCCCACCCACTCTTGTAGACATTGTTTCATCTAGAAAATGCCTTAATCTCTCTTTTCCTATTTCCATAAGACATCTCTATCATTTACTCTAATAACATAGTCATACAATGTTAATGAAGAAGAAATTTTTAACCCACACCTTTATTTAACATGCCTATTTTAACATTTTGGCAAGCTTCCTGCTAGCCTTGCATTATTATACTCTGTTCAAGTTGAGTTGGGCCACCGAGATATGTAAATAACCTGGCTGTTTTACGTCCTATCTACATGGAACTTGCACCAATCAATTCAGCTTGCAAATGTGCATTTTATATATAAAAATTGCCTCTCTAGTGCTATGAGAAGGTACCTAACTATAAAACTCCATGCATTTTCAATGGCATACCTTTGTCATACTTCAAATTACATACCTTTGTGGATTTAATGAATAAAACTTTTCACCTTGAGAGCTCAGATGTGTGTCACGTGGAAATTCTAAATTACAGTTCAAATTATATGAACAGATGTTCTATTATAACAATTTTTATTGTTAAAATAACAATCAGGTATTGTCTTTTGCAATTTAAAGCAGCTATAAAGCCACCCTTTCAGTACCCTCTTGATGCATAATCAAACTCCAATGGGATCAGCTATTCGTTTGAGAGATCCTTGAGTCCATTCATACCTGAGTTCCTCAAAATAGTCATAGATATTTGCAACAAGCGTGTTTGTTTGTGTCCTCAGTTTCTTTCCCAAATCTTCACAAATATGAGAGAAAATGTGGTGTGTTTGCATGATATACACCTGAACAAATAATGAATAATATTAAAATGTACTTCAATAGGTAAGGAATCATCTCACCTTACATTCCATGTATACAACACCTTTTTAAATAAAGGGCCCAACTCAATGTACGTATGCAACGTGACGCAACACAAACCTTTGTGTCGTTATGTGAACCAGCCTATAATCTTGTCTTTGGTAAATAATATTCATGGTCAGTGAATGTTAGCCCACAAATGACATGAACATTTCTATTATTAAATTCTATGGACTTAATCTTTGTAGTCTACTTAGTCTGAGGACTAACAATATAGTAGGTAATCCTTAAAGGAATCCTGGTATTCACAGAGGTACCAGTAGATTTGTAAAAATAGTACAAACTTGCTGTTATCTTGTTATTACTAAGAGTTGTAGTTAGAAAATGTTGTGGTTATTATTATTAAAGATAACGTAGACATATTTAAAACTACTAAAAGATGTGTATACGATGTCTAGAGCAGTGTGAAGGTAAATAAGATCAAAGACAAAGTTAGAACCTAAGTATATAGAAATTATGTTACAAATAATAAAGTTTATCAGGAACAGAGTAAAGATAGAGATCAAAGTCACTTTTGTTATTACATCTAGCATATGACTGTGTGAGGAAACCCTGCATATCCACATATTAGTTTAACATTTATTACCTATTATGTTTTCATGTCCTGTGTAATGATATATTGTATACAAATCTAAACAAGAAAGTCTGTAGGAATTACATGATCAAATTTATATCTTATGAGTTATAATTTAAAAATACATTACATAATAATAAAGAAACAAGCCCTACATATCATGTAGTTAATAATAATGATAGCCATGATCCAAAAATAAATTACTCATATCTTTCAGAGCAGGTGTTACAATTGTTATACTTAAAAGTTGTATTAATATAACACTACCAGTTGTTTCTTATCACTAAACCTTTATAATCTAATAAATATATCTGTGATAGTTGTAGTTATTATATTTTTCACTAGCACACTTAACATACTAGACAGTTATAAGATGTTTCGGATTGTGTTTGTATACAATATATATGTATGTTTTTATACATTATTCTATAGATATATGTGAGTATTGAAAGTAGTGAATGAAATTTAACTACAAGTAACAACTGCCAATGTAGTTAGCAACAAATGAATTTAATTTACTCTTTTTATCAGTAATTCAACCTGAGCATGTCAACAATAAAATTAATACTTGTGTACTTCCTCTAGGATCAGAAAACAGCTCTACATTTAGCGTCAGAAGGAGGTTACTATGATATCGTACAACTATTGTTAAACTCCAATGCAGATCCCAACATTTGTGATGAGGTCAGTGTATATTGTTTGTAGAGAATACTACATATTACTAGATATAAATCAGTATTTAATACATATAGAATGTTATGGGTGTGGCTGTTAGTAATTTCTATGTTGACCTGTTGTTCAAAGTTTTGTTAGTAAAAGATTAACCCTTCATTTGCGGAAGGCTCCATACGGAGCCCCACCCAATTCATTGTAAAATGCGGAAGGCTCTTTTAAGCACCCGATTTGTTATGAAAACATCCACGTTTTTTGATTGATTTTTCTTTTGAAATGGTTCGTTTTCTTAGTTCTAATGTTCCTGAAGTATTGCTACAGATGATGGAGAATACATAAATAGCAACTTTAGCGATGATTTTGATGGTTTTATAGATTGAAATAAGAAAAAAAGAATGATGATTGTTTTTTTGATGAAGAAACTAGTACAATTTTCTCATCTTCTGGTACCACCACTTCTCCAACTCCTCCTATTAATTCTGCTGATACTAGTGTTTCAACTAATGGTATTCAATGGTAGAACCAATAGTATATTTTAAACATCTAAGGACAGGTACGCTAAGTAACGAAATACAAAAACAAACTAACCTCAAATCAATACAGATCTTCTCACTGACATATTTTCTGGATTGATGACATTTTTCATAGCTTACTATAAACTCTTCATGTCACGTACCATGTTTACTCACGCACAGCCAAGTTAAAAATAGCTTCGAGGATACCTCTTCTTTTCATCCCAAAAATGAGCTATCAAAGAGGAATATAGGGCAAAGGAAGACTACTTCTAAGGAACCAGTCAGTTATAAAGTTACCGTTTATACGTAGACAAAGGTACCAGCATTGACAGACTCCAAATCTCTCACTAACTCACTTCTTCCCACAGTGCCTCGTGGCTAACCACAAAGGAGTCATCAAGTTATTTTTAGACTTCTACTATAAATAGAAACCGCAAAACGCCTTAAAATGGTAAGACCAGCAAATAGTTGACTTAAGCAATTTTTGTCCCGCACCACGCCCATAACGAGCAATAATTGAATAACGCAGATGAAGGGTTAACAAAGATAGTCAGTGTCGGGTATCAGTAGGTGTGGCCTGTTATAATAGTAGTACATATAGTTAGAAACATCTTGGTATTCACAGAGCTCCTACTAATATGTTTTGCCATTTGTATCAAACTGTTCTGATGATTGTAGGCATTGTATCATTAACATTTATTAAACTTTTATACTGTTACTAGACTTGCAGCCAAAAGCCTAAACCCTTGAGCATAGGAAAAACATCTAGTAGTGAGCCATACTTCTCTATTATTATATGATGACTACTTGCACATTTAAGGGACTTAGTTGATGATTTTCCTTAAGTTTCCTCTTCTATCTACTTGTACATTTTGGTTTAGTGAAGATTTAATAAGTGTTATAAAATACGAGTCTACTAAATATACAGCTTAGTGAAAGGACAGAGTCTCTGTGAACTGCCACTTGTGAAACATCACACAATAATGAACTACATCAGTCCCATTTGGTCATGTCATATATTTTATCTACTGTTTATAGTTTATATTAAGTGTGATGTATATGTGGGTAGTTACAATCATTGATAAGATTGGATATGAAAATATAAGAACTATAATTAGTGTGATTTTTATAATTAAACAAATTTTTCTTTTCTGTTATATAGTATGGAAAAACACCAGCACATCTGAATGCACTGGTTTCAAATTATAGGATTTTGTCCTTGTTTCTATCACTATTTAATAGATATAGAATGTTATGGGTGTGGCTGTTAGTAATTTCTACATTGACCTGTTGTTCAAATTTTTGTTAGTAAAGGATTAACAAAGATAGTCAGTGTCAGGTATCAGTAGGTGTGGTCTGTTATGATAGTAGTACATATAGTTGGGGACATCTTGGTATTCACAGAGGTCCCACTAGTATGATGTGCCATTTGTGTCAAACTGTTCTGATGATTGTAGACATTGTATCATTAACATTACACTGTACTTTTATACTGTTACTAGACTTGCAGCAAAAGCCCAAACCCTAAACCCTTAATCCATATGTGGTTAATTACAATCATTAATCAGATTGGATATGATAAGATAATAACTATAATTAGTGTGATTTTTATAATTAAAGAAATTTTTCTTTACTGTTTTCTAGTATGGACAAACACCAACACACTATACAGCACAGGAGGGTCATGTTGATGTCCTAAAGTTATTAATTGAAATGGGAAAAGCTGACATAAATGCTACAAATAAAGTAAGTTATGTTACAGTTACTTATGAATTAGTTCCTTTGAAGTATAACATTTTAATGTGATATTTAAAATTTATAACAAGCTGTCTCATACCAAGACTGTCTATTACTGATAACACAATAACTATAATTAGTGTGATTTTTGTAATTAAACAAATTTTTCTTTTCTGTTATATAGTATGGAAAAACACCAGCACATTATGCGGCAGAGAGTGGTCATGTTGATGTCCTAAAGTTATTAATTGAAGTGGGACAAGCTGACATAAATGCTACAGACGATGTAAGTTGTGTTACAGGTACTTATGAATTAGTTCCTTTGAAGTATAACATTTTAATGTGATATTTAAAATTTATACCAACCTGTTTCATACCAAGAGTCTCTTATACTGATAATACAATAACTATAATTAGTGTGATTTTTATAATTAAACAAATTTTTCTTTTCTGTTATATAGTATGGAAAATCACCAGCACATAATGCAGCAGAGGAGGGTCATGTTGATGCCCTAAAATTATTAATTGAAATGGGACAAGCTGACATAAATGCTACAAATAAAGTAAGTTATGTTATAGTTACTTATGAATTAGTTCCTTTGAAGTATAACATTTTAATGTGATATTTAAAATTTATACCAACCTGTCTCATACCAAGACTGTCTATTACTAATAATACAATAACTATAATTAGTGTGATTTTTATAATGAAACAAATTTTTCTTTTCTGTTATATTTGTATAGAAAAACACAGCACATTATGCAGCAGAGGGTGGTCATGTTGATGCCCTAAAATTATTAATTGAAATGGGACAAGCTGACATAAATGCTACAAATAAAGTAAGTTATGTTACAGTTACTTATGAATTAGTTCCTTTGAAGTATAACATTTTAATGTGATATTTAAAATTTATACCAACCTGTCTCATACCAAGACTGTCTATTACTAATAATACAATAACTATAATTAGTGTGATTTTTATAATGAAACAAATTTTTCTTTTCTGTTATATAGTATAGACAAACACCAGCACATAATGCAGCAGAGGGTGGTCATTTTGATGCCCTAAAGTTATTAATTGAAGTGGGACAAGCTGACATAAATGCTACAGATAAAGTAAGTTATGTTACAGTTATTCGTGAATTAGTCCCTTTGAAGTATGACATTTTAATGTGATATTTAAAATTTATACCAACCTGTCTCATACCAAGACTGTCTATTATTGATAATACAATAACTATAATTAGTGTGATTTTTATAATTACAGAAATTTTTCTTTTCTGTCATATAGTATGGAAAAACACCAGCACATTGTGCAGCAGAGGAGGGTCATATTAATGCCCTAAAATTATTAATTCAAAATGGACAAGCTGACATAAATGCTACAAATAAAGTAAGTTATGTTACAGTTACTTACGAATTAGTTCCTTTGAAGTATAACATTTTAATGTGATATTTAAAATTTATAACAACCTGTCTCATACCAAGACTGTCTATTATTGATAACACAATAACTATAATTAGTGTGATTTTGATAATTAAACAAATTTTTCGTTTCCGTTATATAGTATGGAAAAACAGCAGCACATTATGCAGCAGAGGAGGGTCATGTTGATGTCCTAAAGTTATTAATTGAAATGGGACAAGCTGACATAAATGCTAGAGATGATGTAAGTTGTGTTACAGTTACTTATGAATTTTTTCCTTTGAAGTATAACATTTTAATGTGATATTTAAAATTTATACCAACCTGTCTCATACCAAGACTGTCTATTATTGATAATACAATAACTATAATTAGTGTGATTTTTATAATTAAACAAATATTTCTTTTCTGTTATATAGTATGGAAAATCACCAGCACATAATGCAGCAGAGGAGGGTCATGTTGATGCCCTAAAGTTATTAATTGAAGTGGGACAAGCTGACATAAATGCTACAGACGATGTAAGTTGTGTTACAGTTATTCATGAATTAGTCCCTTTGAAGTATGACATTTTAATATGATATTTAAAATTGATACCAACCTGCCTCATACCCAGACTGTCTTTACTTCAAATATTAAAATAAGTTAAATATTAGATACATAGAAATCAAACACAGCATGTATTCTCTAATACTTTGTTATGAACACATTAGTTTCATTTACTTTCTAAAGTAGATAGACAATTGATAAAATATTTGTTCATATTTAAGATAATTATATAGCATTGTATGTGTTATCAATTGAAAATAAGGTCCTCATGTATAATGTTAGAAACATAACATGTAAATAATTAATTTTAACTAAAAATCAACTAATTTGCTGTCATTGCCTGAATTAAAATTACTACCATGCTTACATTTACGAGAGTCTTGATTGGTTTCTATAGAAACAGATGACATGATATAATACTATTGATATTTTAAAGTATATAAATTATAAACAGATGAGCTATGTTTATTTGTGTTTTTAAATACAGAGACACAATTATTAATATTATTAGAGATTATTACTAACAATATTCACAATATGAGATGTACCTCTTATTGACCCTCACAACTCACTGTGTGGGCAAAGGTTACATTACTTTGTCAGTCTGTCTGTTATTATGTTTGTCTGTTTCAAATGTACCACCAATTATATGGTAGAGTATCACTCTCAAAACATTGTGTCTACAATATGTAATTATCTACATTTTTAATATGGACATTTTCCTAAGAATGCTTCATTTTCAAGTTATGGCAATTTTACTTATCTTGTTCTGCTAAGATTTTTGTGTCTATGCCTATTTGAAAAGTAATAATTTGTTATCATGCCATCAATAACTTGCACATTTAAGTGACTTGGTTGATGGGTTTCCTCAAGTTTCCTCTTTCTACTTGTACATTTTGGTTTAGTAAAGATTTTAGTAAGTGTTATAAAATCTAAGTCTACAAAATATATAGCTTAGCAAAAGAACAGAGCCTCAGTGAACTGCCATTTGCAAAGGATTTCAAAATAACCAACTACATGACTGTCATTTGGGCATGTTGTGTAGGTGTAGCAAGTTAAATCATTACATAACTTATGATCTTTTAAATATTACCACTTTAATTAAACAATAGGCATACAGGAAGCAAGCACAGACTAATGCACTGGTTTCAAATTATAGGATTTGTCCTTGTTTCTATGTTTGTAACTACACTGATATATTTATCAATGTGTATTGTGTTTCTTTCCAATATAACATGTTATTGACTTTATAATATCAATTTTTGAAGGTAAAATTAACATTCAAATGACAAAATTGTTTGTGAAATTTTTATTGTTACTTTATTAGGAGATTATATAACATTATTTATCTGTCATACATATATAATATAGATTGTATTAATAATAAATATAATTGTATTTCTTTATTCTTTACAGAATGGGGACTCTCCATTACATCTTGCTTGTGCAAACAGTAAATTAGATGTGATTTCATATCTACTTCACACTGGAAAAGTCGATCCATTTACTCGTAATAATTATCAGAATAGACCACTAGAAGAAGTCCAACTGGATGATCCAAACAGATTTGAAATATTGAAGAAGTTTGAGCCATTTGAGAAAATTCGTCAAGACTATCCAGTTGATTCGTATAGAAAAGTATTTTTTTGTGGAAACATGTCAGCTGGAAAGAGTTCATTAGCCCAATGCATTATATATCGTGCTGATAAACCTGCTGATTATCACTACAACCCTTCTCAATGTGTTGAAGGTGTGCAATTGGAAACTGCCGGTATTAACTATCATAATGTTCGTAGTCATGAAGTTGGCAATATTATTCTTTATGATTTTGCTGGTCATCAAGAATATTATAGTAGTCATGCAGCTGTGCTGGAGAATCTTATGTTGAGAACTCCTGCAGTTTTTACAGTAGTGATAGATTCGACCAAAGGTTTTGACTACTTTGAGAATCAGTTGTATTACTGGTTTAACTTTATCGAAAATGTTTGCGCTAATTTAACTAAACCTTCTCAAGTAATTGTCGTTGGAAGCTATGCTGATCAATTTACCAACAGTTACGATGAATTCAAGTTGCATGTCAATTATGTTGTTAAAGACGCCATCCGTAAACAAGAGTATAGAGGTTTTGTTGCCATGGAGTGTCATTGCCCAGGTGGGAAAGGTTTTCTTGAATTCATTGTTCACCTTCGTGAAAGTTGTAAGGCTGTTCTTGATAAGTCTGATAGCATTAGTTATTATTGCCATGTGCATTATGCGTACCTTCAAAAGCTACAGAAAGTAGCTATTAGCATTAATGAGCTTATTGAAAATCTAAAAGCTCTTGATGATGCATCCCTCCCTTCAGATGAAATGGTTTTGGTTAACTACTTGTCAATTCTCAGTGACAAAGGTCTTGTTCTGTTTCTGAGAAAAGAAATAGTGTCTAATAGTTGGATTGTAATCAATAAATCAAGCCTCCTTGCTGAAGTTAATGGTGTTCTTTTTAATCAGAACATCAAGCGTCTTCCTATACCAACCTCTAGTAACACTGGTATTGTCCATGTTTCTGTTTTACAAGAGCTCTTTCCAACATATGATACAAGTATGCTTATTGATTTCTTGAAAGGTATGGAATTTTGTCATGATATTATCGATCTAGACACACTGAATGCTATTACTACCAACCTGTCTTCATCAGATGATGTTTCTAATGTTGATGTTCTTTTTTTTCCAGCTCTCATCACCACAGAGCCTCCTTCAGATTTAAAGGAGCATTTCAAAAGTGGATTTGGTTGGTGCTTGTATTGTCCTAATCCATTTCAATTTCTCTCTGTTCGCTTTCTTCACGTTCTTTTGCTTCGATTGGCATATCTATATTCCCTTCCTCGTCACCTTAAAGCTGGTAAATTAGACAAAAAATCTCCTACGCAGCAATTGAATCGTCGTTGTACAGTTTGGAAGAATGGTATACATTGGAAACATATCAATGATGTAGTAGTGGAAGTGACAGATCATAACAGATGTGTCACTGTATTTGTTTCCAATGACAAAGGAGTTGAAAGTCAAAAAATTTGTTGCTCTGTTATAAAACTGGTTCTGTCTCTTCAAAAGCAGTTTTGTCCATGTAAAATCGACGAGTACATTATCTCTTGTGGATCATTAGCTGACGTCCGTGGTAAGGCCATTTCTGAACGAATACTCTACAGAGTAAATGATGTAACTCGAGGAATGTTAGTTAATGAGGAAATATTTGACCATAATGAAGTTCAAGACAGTCCAGTCAATGTTAAAAGCATTGGTCCACATGAGCCATACATCTCCCTTGCACCAGCAGTCATCCATGCCTTATTCTCCACTAGTAAAACCAATCAAATAATTCCAGAGAGATTTCTTCAACACATACAAGAATTTGCTCCCAGTATAATGTCATCTTATAATACATCCAAAGGTAGCACCTATTCTGCTGTCACCAGTCATCTCAATGAGTACAGCTTTTTTACTGGACAAAATCCTTTGGTAAGTTACAGTAGTATATTAAACCTAATATGTGTCTTCATTATTATATGATATATGAGGCTATACGTCTTTATATGTGAACACAATCAATTACTAAATTAATACATTGTCCTTGTACTCATTATTTCAAGTGATATATTTTATTGAATTTAAGGTTCTCTCAAGTCCATGTTTAACACAAGATGAGATTATAAAAATCTCAAAAGATCGCCTCCAATCTAGAAATATTTCAACTCTAAAAGGTTTGATTTTCATGTTTATGTATATATCTAAGAACATTATATAGACTGTCTTATGTTTTTATATTTTCTTTTTTGATATTTTTCTATCTTTAATTCATTAGAAGAACCTCCAAAGAAAGACGACCTCCTAAAGCTATTGTGTAGGATTCGTAACAGGTGGTACACTATTGGTGAATGTCTTGGAATTGAAAGTGGAGACCTTGACTCTTTGAATACTTCCAACCATCATGATGATGTCAAATTTTCCAAAGTACTACAACTTTGGATGGAGAGAATGACTAAACCTGTTACTTGGAATACCATCTTAGAAGTGATAGGAAGTCCACCTATCCAAAATAAATTTGTTGTGATGGAAATAGAGAAGTTTTTAGAATGTGAGTACTTATATAATATTCCCAGTAATGCAAGATAATTGTACTTTTGTTAAATTATGTATTTGTGCCTTCACTTAAAAGTGCAATAGAAAATACAATTTTGTGTGGTAGCTAGTAAGAGAATTCGAAATTTCTTAATAATGATACTTTACTTATCATTGTCTTTGTAAACTAGTAATCATCATAGTTATTTTATGATATTATTTATATAGCCACGACAAAGGGAAGTAGTGACATTTGTGATGATGATATCTTGGAGCTATTGACCACTACTGGTAAGATATTGTTAACATGATTATCAAAGACTAATTAAATTACTATATATCCTTCACAATATAGGTGTGGATGAAAGTGTTAGTGAGTCTATTACTGAGGAGAGTAACACTGTTAGTGGTAAGTTTATTATTACTATAATTGGTAAAAGTAGTTCATTTCATCATTGTACACATACAGTTTGAAAGAACAGATACCTCCTAATAAATATTGAATGTATTATATTTTCTAACTGTCCACATATTATATATACTTTAATGTACATGTTATATAACTATTATATTAAAAAGTAATGTAACTATTAACATATAATTGTCACTTTGTTCTACTCAATACTCTATAGAATGTCCTAAGGAATCAAGTGCTCCTGATTCAACTGAAGGCTCTATTTCTGAGGACTTATCAATGGAACATCAGGTATGATTTATCCTCTTATATAGTAGATTGTATTAATTGTAGTTACTAACAAATCCAATTTTTTAAGATATTAAGAGGATATTCCTTTATGACAGTGAGTAGCTATTAACATAATACCTTCATTTGGTAAACAGGAGCTATTCTTGCTAAGCAAATCACTTGTATTTTGTCAACTGTATAGTATTTTGTCCAGACACTTAATAGTTTAATGTGAGAAAGAGCATCTGGTATATTCACAGGCAAGATGGCAGATCTCAGTGATTGCTCCAGATAATACAAAAAGTAGTTTTTCACATTAAGCAAGTGTGTGTCTGAGCCTGTGACTAGCAACTGAACAGTTTATCACTATATGTAGCCACACCCATAAAGCATTCTTTGTGGTTGTAGGTTCTTAGAAGCATTCCTAAGTTTGACATAGATAGATTGATAGTTTCACTATGTGACAATAATTACTACTAACAATTACATTGTAATTCCTCACCTCCAGTCTTATCAATAATATAAACAATAGTTACATCATCAATCTTGTGTATTGTAATACTACAATACTTTACACCTCATATATTATCACTTATATCCTGTATCTAATAGCAACATTCTACTAATGAACTATCAAGTGAATACAAAGCAGATACTCTCCCTAGTGATACTACACAACAAGGTAATATAAGACACCTAAATAATAAACACTACATATAATGTATGTGATGATTGTGTTTGTATAGAGTTATTTTATAGTCTAGATTGTTATAGTTGACATAAGAAGTTTATATATGTTGATAAAAAGACTACTTATAGTTGTATTTGATTACTGAGATCATGAGAAATTAAGATATATTAATTCTTGCACATGTTACAAAATCACTAATATCATATCATCTTTAACTGTCATAGAACACGACAGTATATATATTCCTACATACTAACATGAGGTGCCCATAGCTACACAATAGAGGAAGGAAGATGTAACTTCCATCTGACTTTGGTATATGAAAGTTAATTAATTAGTGACAAAATCAAGTGGAGGTTTAGCAGAATGTACACTTTAGGTTTTTAAAATATTTTGGGGTGTGGTCTAGAAATAGTACCTATATATTATAGTAAGGGATATATTATAATCATGCCATTTTTAATTCATGTCCTATCAACAATTACCACATTTTATGAAATATAGCTAATTTTACTAAATAGGTTGTTTTCATTATAACGTCATAGTGTTACATAAACATGATTTTATCTATACTCAGCTCCTGCTAAGCGTAAGAGATCTATTTCCCCTTCAACATCAAAGAAGCTCAAACAATGTGATAACACAGATGATGATCAATTAGGTAGATATATTTTAAGTGTCACACACACACTTGTTAAATTATAATATCTACATTTACAGATAATTTTATACATCATTTTAACTCACTTTTATACTTGTATTTGGAGTTATGATATTTATGTTGTTTGTTTCTATAGAAACCAATCCAGGCTCTTGTAAACGTAAGCACAGTGGTAACTTTAATTCAGGTAATGGCAACTAAGCAGTTATTCTTTTAGCTAAAATTAATTATTTACATGTTATGTTTCTAACATTATAACATGAGGAATTTAAATAGACTACTTAGAGTTGTATTTGATTACTGAGATCATGAGAAATTAAGATATATTAATTAACTACTTCTCTTCTACATTGTTTACTAACCGTTCTTTAATTCAGTTATATTTCCTTTTATTGTTACATTTTATAGACACTATTGATCCATCAGAAATATTTCTGAAATATTTTGCTGATATTTGTGAAGCCATTGAAGTTAAACCGTTGTTTATTGTTAACCGGCTCTTTTCTGCTAAGTTGATATCATTAAGTTTTAAGAAAGATATAGAAAGTATGAGTGGTGATGATTATGACAAAGCAAATAAAGTAGTTACTGAGCTACAACAACAGGTTCAAGAAAAAGGAGTTGATTTTTTAAAAGCTCTTTGTGATTTCCTTTTAAAGCAGTACCAGGAGTTAAAGGACATTGGTACAAAAATGAAAAGTCAACTAGAAAGTGAGACATTTTATCATACAACACAATAATTATATTAGATAATTAATATTTGTATAAATGAGTCTTTAATGAAGTTATAATTGAGTAATCTACTGTATATGACAAATGTCTTTACTTTCTATGTACTGCAGGCTTAACTCCGCCTACTTAGTCTCCAATCCTCTACATTTTTTTACTTTTTATATTTGTCCCTACATATATTTCCTTAATATAGCTGGATAATGAATATACTTAAAACTTAGAGAGTCTAGACACTTAGTTTGTTATGTTATGGTTGCTGCTGTTTTTGTTAATTATTTTATTGTTAAAGTACATGACAAATTAATCCACTATTATTATATCAATAACATAAAATGTGAAGTAATGCACAATTATATAACTACAATATTTCATGAAAACAATATACAACATCATTCAGTAATTGTATAATAATTATTTACTAACAGCAGTGAGTAATTATCTAATATAGTGTCTTTATTTATGAGTAGATTGATCAACAAGATGTTTAAAGAGTTGAACTAGTTGGTCAAGTTTATCTTGTACATCCTACAATAGTGACATATAACTAGAATATATAAAATAGTACTAACTTGACTAGCTAAGTATTGTTTTGTTTGTAGTATTAGTTCCACTATTTTCCAGTCATCAATCTCTCCAGGAGACACACCCTCTATTACTATAGTTGAGGATTGAAATGAAAGAAAGGAATAGAATCACGACATTTCTGACATGAGATAGCAAATTTGTCAGCAGTTGTCTCTGACTCACTAATCTATAGTAAATAAGAGATCATGTAATATATAAACTAACAATGTTATATTATCAAACATCCTACATGGACATAACTGAACACAGTTTACATAGACAATAATTTATAACTAAGGAAGAAGAAACTATTGCTCAGCACATGACCATATTTGGAAGTTTGTGTACATGTGAATACAATTCACTATGTTGTGAATACAATTAAACATTCCCTTTTAAGGTCATATGAGTTATCTATAAAAACTGTTGTCATTACTTCCTCTTCAATGAGACTACATGTTAACATTATTTACTTATACAACTCACAGCTTGACTTAACATGTCCACCATTTCTTTAACATACTGTAACTGTTTCTTAATATTAAATCCTTTGCCCCACTCTCCTCCTTCTAGTGTCTTGTGTGGATATATACCAGTACCCACAGACATAGCTAATAGAAAATGTCGCTCCAGTATTCCCATGGACTGGTCATACAAGTTGATCTCTTTCATAGCAAACTCACATGGATTATTAGCCATGACACCTCCATCAACATACTTGCCTTGATAGGTTGTAAAGTACATAGGAGCAGTACTAGTTGCAGGAACTGTGGAAAGAAAGGAACAATACTTATCTATTGTTTAGCTATATATTAAAACTTACTGTCTGTTAGTTCTGGTTTATCTGTCATAAAGTTATTAAAGAATTGGACTTTAAGTGGAAGTTGTTCTTCATTAACAGTACATAACATTATTCTAAGAATCAAATGATCATAAGTACACACTATATCAATCATACTTTGGTTTATGTATACTGTTAAGTGGAGTGATTTCTTGCATTAATATCAAAGCCACACCCACTTTGAAGACAAGGTAGTAGTAACTTATGATGATCTCTTCGTGGTTTCTGTACATACCAATGAGGAGCAGTATATCCTGCATCATCTCTGATATTAGGGTCTATAGTTTTATCTTTAAAGATGTCATGTAGTTGCTATAGAGAGATTATCTGATCGTGTTCTCTTACATACTTTACAAAGACGTACAATTTAAAGTTATTATAAATGTAAACTTACATGTCTGAATGTACCAAATAATCCTTTAGATTTACTTCTCTCTGAAGATGATGACTGGAAAGATACAGAGGATACAGATCTACATAATTCTGGAGTAGTTTGACGTCGTTCATAATGATACAATATGGTAGGAGACTCAATGACAGGAGCACTTTTCTTTTTCTCTCAGAAAAAATGAACAAAATATATTTAATATATTTAATATAGTTAATATAGTTAATATAGTTAATTGTAGTGAAATATTTTCTTTACCTTGGAGGTTTATCAGGAGGTATTCTCTTTTCTGTTGATGATGTAATATGATGTAATTCATCCTGGGTCTATACAGGTAGTGAACACAATAATAATGACATTATTTTATGAAAATCCTCACTTCATTAAATGATAAACCAGGTATTTCAAAGTTGGGTGTCTCTGGAGTTGATTCTCGTTCTCCCAGAAGACCACTAGTAGATATTTCATTTATATCCAACTATATCAAAAGATACATAAATTAATAGATAAATAAATTGATGGAATAATGAATGGTACACTTTACATTACATAACATACTGTTTTCTCTTTAGTATCTTCTTCATTATCTCCTACATAATGATGTTGTATTGACATAAATCATCAGTTGCCAAATCTAGTATAGGTATGAGACTGGGAGGATCAGAGTCATATGGACTAATACTGGTACCATGGACCAGGAATGGAGCTATATAATGACCATTGGCCTTTGTTTTTTAATGTTCCTGATTTTTCTTTTGTTCAAGTTTGTATTCTTTACTTCCTTTAGAATAAACACTTTTTCTACCATCATCCGGTGACTCTTGAGAAATCTCATGTTCAAATTGTATTTCAGATACCTGTGTTATTGATATAGAACCTCTACCTGGTACCTTAGTACGTGGTTTTGGAACTGGTTTTTGTTCAATAGTTGGCTGTGATTCTGATGACTCTTGATATCGAAGTTCAATTATCTTCAATGAATCTTCACCATGGAAACTAGATGGGCGTGGTCTTTGCTGTGTCTGGTTCTCGGGTTCTGTTCGTCCTGGCACTGGACATCTTTAAAAGTAGTTAGAAGATCCTAGACATTTACGTCTGAGTACTGAAATAGGCTGTATTGTTTCCTGCTGTTGTTGCAAAGTTGAGGGGAGAGGAGTTTCTTTTGATTTTCTGTGTGTTCTCTCCTTTAATTGTTAAAAAGGGACAAGACGACTTTGGATATTAGAAACATTGAAATATGAAGAGGGATTTGTAGATGAGGGATCATATGATGCCATAAGTCAGTAGATTATCTTCTGAATGAGAGACCTGAGGTAGCCCCTGTAGTTGGAGATGATTTGAGCCCCACCCATGATTGTCAACCGACGCCCTTAACAACTGGTGATAGGCTAAGAAAAAGACGCGATATACGAGTGACTTAGTTGGTAAGTAATATAAAATACAAGTTAATTAGTAGTATTGTAAGTGGATAATATGAATCATATATCACATATGTAGTATTACAATGTTTACTGGTTGACTACATATACGAAATATGTTACTTCCTATAAAATTCTGAGTGGATACTCTAGAGAGGAAGTACAGCTGCATAACTTTGCGTATTTTAGTTAATTCTGATATCAAGACAGTCTTTTTACTAGTTACAATGATAGTAACTAGTATACTGATTAGTTCAGTTGAAATAGTATCAATCTTATATTTATGGCCCCTTCAAATATTATTTTGACAGCTTTATACATATTGAGGTAGACTGGTTTGGTTTGTGGTAACTTAGTATTAGGCTTGCATTGTATTGATGAAACAATGGTAACCAAGGTCTTGACTGAAATGACATTTTTATAGTGATATATATAATACATTATAGTAACTGATATATATATATTGATATCTAATGTTCTATTAAAAATCAAGTTACTAGTACCAACCCTCACCTGGTAATGGCAGCTCAACTTTCAGAGAGAGAGCAGAATCATATTGTAAGTATATTAGTAACTAATCCATTATACTACATGTGTTAGTGTACAATCAATACATTACATATCATTATTAAGTATGGTATGGTTTATATGTAGAGAAAGGCATAGTAAAATGGCTGTAACACACAATCTATTACAGTATATTGTTAATGTTCCCTCATAAATTTATTTCAACATCACTTGCCATCATTGAATATTTTACAGGTAATAAGTTCTTTGATAATGTTATAAAGTATTACTAATAAAGTGGAGAACTGGGAACTAGCTAAATAGTCAAATTGTTTCTCTTGATTCTTGTACTTCTTTTTACATAAATAGAAAAGATTACTTGGAAATAGACTACACAGCTTCTTCATAACTCAAATTGTTCATTAAGTGATAGTTTATTACAACCTATAGACTTTAGTTGAGTGACATTATATCTGATTATCTGTGATAATTATTGACACTACTAATATTCATTAATTTACAACTAATCATGTTCATTATCACATGATAAATACTATTAGTTATGTAAACAATTGTTGTATCTACTATCATTCTATGGACCTGTCTCTATGTGTTCATAGTACTCACTTTAATACTTGAATAATGTCCTGTTATTACTATTACTTGATCATATCATATATCAAATAAATATTAGCAACAAAAGAATGGAAAGATGATTGAACTGTTTATTATTAGTTAGTGTAGTCTTGTATTTGTAGTATAGTCTAATTATCTCTGTTAGTCATATATGTAAATACTAATTACATCATGTTCTTTTTATATAAATAGTGTCACTTTGTGTATTGTGTAGTTGACCTGTCCTATAGTTTTATTAGTCTCATATAATACATGTAGTTGTGTATGATTTACTAGTTTAAATGTAATGACTTGTTTTATTATTATATAGAACTATGAACTTTGGGAATCTGCTAAAGATGGACATTTAGAAAAAGTCGAACAAGCCCTTCAGAAAGGAGCAAACTTGAAATGTCATTTTGTGGTAAGATTCTATTAACTTCCCTTTAATCTACTGTTATTATTTGTGTCTACTAACTTAAGTAATTAATTCAAATTATGTGGATTTAATGAGTATTAACTCATTTAGCCACACCTAAATATTAATTTAAATACTTCAACATTTACACAATTTATTAATTATTATTCTATTTGTTAAAGTTACTGAATTAGTATCCACAATTAATAACATACATGATCTTTACATGTAGTATTTTTAATATTGTTTTCTAATTTAATTGAATGAAATCCATTATATTGTGTGATAGTAATGTCTTAATTAATAATTAATTTATTTCATGTATTAAAATATATTTGTTTATTATATAGGTTAATGATCATAAAGGTGATTATTTTATACCAATAACACCTCATACTATAGCTTACATCAGAGGTCATAACACAATAGTCCAGTTCTTAGAAAATGCAGGTGCTACTCCTGATTATGTAAGTGTATACATGTATGTAGTTGAGGTCAATATTTAGTATAACTCAAGTGTTTGATTGTTACATGTACATACTTACATTAAAATGTCTCCTATTTATTGCCCAAGTCCTTATACACATAACAATACATTTAATGGATAATTATTATGACCTTTACTGATATAATTGTTGTGTACCTATGTTCTGTTTATCTCCACACTACTTTCTTTTAATATTAGTTTATATAGCTAGTAACTATCATTAAATCATTAGTTTAAAACATATCATATAACACTAAGATACAACAGTGTTACCAATTGACTTCATATAACATTTACAATTACATTAATTAAAGTCAAGATATATTACTGAGTGTCTTAGTACTAAGTAAATTTTTGTATATCTGTCATGTTTAGGTATGTAATTAATTGGTTTCAGAACTTGTAACCACAAGAATGTTTATTTCATGATTAATAAAATTCAATAGACCTTATGTAATGATTAACACCTACTCAAAGAGAGTGTAAAATGGTTTAGTGAGTTGATTTTAGTATATAATATTTGTCAGGTTTATATTTAGTCTTTAGTTTTTGTGTCAATTAGTTTCTAAGATTTTTTTGAAAAGAAGATTAAACTCGACTGAATGTATTTTTAAACAATGACTAAATTGTCTTTGACTAGGTACCCATCTTAACCCTATGGTAGCATTGTAAATCTTCCATCATAAAGTAGATCTTTATCTCTCTATTAGTGAATGTTAGTATTAATGTCTTGAAATCATAATTGATAATTAAAGTGTACTTTGATATGTGGATATAGTTATATAACACTGTACATGGTCATGTACTTTATACATAGTTAATAATGGAGCTTCTGGTTGATGAAATCTGGGTCATGTGACATTTATGTACATGTGTATTCCTAGTATATACTGTTGTATTTATTATAATGTACATTATCTGTATTTACTTATTGTGATTTCTTAGGATGAAATATTGTTAGCAGCTGCTGTAAGAAGTCTAGTAGTTAAAATGAAAGAATCTTTAAAGAAGAATGTTAATGTGAATGCTAAAGATCTAGACCAAAATAGAGTATGTTATATCATATTATAATAAATGACTTTTTTCTAGTAAACATAACTTATTAATTTCACAATTATAAGTTTATTTAAAAAACAATATAATATTTTCATGAGAAGTCAGATATACAATATTTAATGCTTTGAATAATATTTTTTGTCATAAAATATTCAAAACCTAAGGAGCTATACTGTATATGTCATGACATTGTAATATAGGAATCAATATGATGATAAAAACACTAGGACACTAAATAGTTTATGTAGATACCATCAATTAAAAATCAAAGTATGGTACTCAAAGCCACAGTACATAATTAGAATCCACAGTTCAATATATAATTTGACTTCTATGTTATGAACTTACTATATCTAGATACCACAACAAACCATGTTGTTGTATTGTTGTAATAGACAAGGAATTATACTAATTTTGTCATTAACAAAGTCACTGCTTCATCTGTGTATACTTATATTTTTAACCTGTTACTAACTCTATAGTATGATGTTCAACATTGCTGTGATATCTTCACTATACTACAACTGATTACCAGACTTAGTTATATTCTTTTACTGTAGTATTTTAAATATTGTTGTAGTCATATTTTTATTCACATTATTTGCTGTTTTATATTTAGGATAATAATACAGCTTTGCATTTAGCCTCACGTAATAGTGACACCGAAGTAGTCCAATTTCTGCTGGAGTCAAATGCAGATCCTAATGTTTGCAACAAGGTCAGTGTGTATTGTATATAGTTTATATTTCATTTATTATCTCTACTACATGTACATATATGTAGTACTACCTGTCTAATAGGACAGGATAAAGCCAATGTAATGAATACAATTAAGTTAACCCTTTCATGCCATGTAATTAATTTTCAATGTAGTTTGTATGGTTGGGACAAAGTAGCTCTCATTTGTTGTTTGATATATAACAATTACTAATATGACTAGAAAATATAATAAACGTAATATGTAAAACAATATATAAAACATTAATGTGTTCTTACATGAAATAAACCTGATCAGTCCTAAGATTGTTTTGGACCTTGTGTGTATGTACATTTCTATATATGTCCACTTTAACAAGTTTAATCTATTATTATTATTAAATAATTTATTTCATTTATAGTGGGGACATAGTCCACTTTATCTAGCATACTGGTATGGTCATGATAACATTGTTGAGCTCTTATGTTCTTTTGGAGCAAGAGATATGGACCAAGTTAGAAATGTAAGTGATAAATATAATAATTATATTTATTGTATATGATGACATGGACATAGTGATCTTATATGTTATGATATATTATAAACATGACCTAATTATATGTGGGTACATGTCACAGTTATAATATATTATTTATTTAACAGGATGACTTACTTTTGACTTCAGCTGAAAATGGTGATATAGAAAATGTAACTCTAGCACTTACATCAGGTGCTAATGTCAATGTTTGTCATGGTGGTGATATGAAGGTTAGTACACTGATTAAATAGTAATAAATTACTGTTGTTTGTTAGTATTTACTTTTTAAAGTTATATATTCTATAACAAAGGAGAACAGTAAGGTATTTAAGAGATTTAGCCCCACCCATTCTTGTAGACATTGTTTCATCTAGAAGGCAGTTAATCTTTATTTTCTTATTTCCATAAGACTTCTCTATCATTTTACTCTATTGACATTGTCATACAATGTTAATGAACAAAAAAATTTTTAACCCACAACTTTAATTACTATTTTGACATTTGGCAGACTTCCTACTAGCCTTGTACTATTAGTACAGCTCAACTTGGACAGAGTATAATACCAAATTCAAGTTTAGCAAAAGGCTATTATTTTATTTATAAACTAGTAGGTTTGTATTTATTGATATAATCTTGTGTTTGGTAAATGATATTCATGGTCAGTGAATGTTAGCCCACAAATGACATGAACATTTCTATTATTAAATTCTATGGAGCTAACCTTTGAAGTCTACTTAGTTTGTGGACTAACAATATAGCAGTTAATCATTAAAAGATCCTGGTATTATTTTGTTATTACTAAGAGGTGTGGTTAGAAAATGTTGTGGTTATTATTATTAAAGGAAAAAGCAGACATATTTAAAACTACTAAAAGATGTCTATAAGATGTCTAGAGCAATATGAAGGTGATTAAGGCCAAAGACAAAGTTAGAACCTAAGTATATAGAAATTATGTTTGAAATGATAAACTTTACTTTATCTAGAACAGACTATAGATATAGATCAAAGTCACATTTGTTATTAAATCTAGCATATGACTACTGTGTGAGGAAAACCCTGCATATCCACATATTAGTTTAACATTAATTACCTATTGTGTTTTCATGTCCTGTAATGATATATTGTATACAAATCTAAACAAGGAAGTTTGTAGGAATTACATGACCACATTTATATCTTATGAGTTATATTTTAAAATACATTACATAATAATAAACAAACAACCCCTACATATCATGTAGTTAATAATAATTGTAGCCATGATCCTAAAATGAATTTTTATTCATCTCTTTCAGACCAGGTGTTACAATTGTTATACTAATATTGTTTCTTACCAGTAAACCTTTATAAATTAATAAATATATGTGGTAGTTGTAGTTATTATATATTTACACTAACACACTTTACATACTAGACAGTTATATGATGTTTTGGACTGTGTTTGTATACAATGTTAATGTACGTTTTTATACATTATTCTATAGATATATGTGAGTATTGAAAGTAATGAATTAATATCATAATATTCTTTAAAATTTAATGCTACTAAAATGAATAACAAATACTTGTGTACTTCCTCTAGTATCAGAAAACAGCTTTGCATTTAGTGTTAGAAAAAAGTTTCTGTGATATCAAACAACTGTTCTTAAACTACAATGCAGATCCCAATCTTTGTGAAACTTGGTAAGTGTATATTGTTTATAGAGATTATCACATGCTGCTAGATTTAAATCCACATTTAATACATATAGAATCTTATGGGTGTGGCTGTTAGCAATTTTTATATCAACTTGTTATTGAAATTTTGTTAGTAACTGTCAAGTATCTGTAGGTGTGGTCTGTTATAATAGTAGTACATATGGTTGGAAACATCTTGGTATTCACGGAAGACCCACTAGTATATTGTGCCATTTGTGTCAAACTGCTTTGATGAATTTAGTCATTGTATCATTAGCATTATACTATACTTTTATACTGTTACTAGACTTGTAACCAAAGCCTAAACTCTAAACCCTTGAGCATAGGAAAAACATCTAGTAGTGAGCCATACTTCTCTATTATTCTATGATAACAACTTGAAATCTTCAGTTTTCAATAATAGAGAAAACAACTGCAATACCAATACATATAAAAGCATGTTAGGGCAAGGTTTATAATATTATTCCAGTTTAAATTTTAAAAAGTGGTCTATTTTATTATCAGTAAATATTATAATATTCAATAAAATTTAATGTTATTATAATCAACAATAAATACTTGTGTACTTCCTCTATTATCAGAAAAAAGCTCTACATTTAGTGTTACAAAAAAGTTACTGTGTCATCCAACTGTTGTTAAACTCCAAAGCAGATCCCAATCTTCGTGACAACTTGGTGAGTGTATATTGTTTGTAGAGATTATTACATGTTACTAGATTTAAATCCATATTTAATACATATAGAATGTTATGAGTGTGGTTGTTAGCAATTTCTATATCAATTTGTTGTTCAAATTTTGTTTGTAAACGATTAACAAAGATAGTCAGTGTCAGGTATCTGTAGGTGTGGCCTGTTATAATAGTAGTACATATAGTTGGAAACATTTTGGTATTCACAGAGGTCCCACTAGTATATTGTGCCATTTGTGTCAAACTGCTTTGACGAATGTAGGCATTGTACCATTAGCATTATACTATACTTTTATACTATTACTAGACTTGTAACCAAAGCCTAAACTCTTAACCCATTGAGCATAGGAAAAACATCCAATAGTGAGCCATACTTTTCTATTATTCTATAATAACTACTTGAAATCTTCAGTTTTCAATAACAGAGAAAACAACTGCAATACCAATACATATAAAAGCATGTTAGGGCAAGTTTTATTATTTTATTCCAGTTTAAATTTTAAAAAGTGGTCCATTTTATTATCAGTGTATATTATAATATTCTAGTAAATTTAATGTTGTTATAATCAACAATAAATACTTGTGTATTTCCTCTAGTATCAGAAAACAGCTCTACATTTAGCGTCAGAAGCGGGTTACTGTGTTGTACAACAGTTGTTAAACTCCAATGTAGATCCCAATCTTTGTGACAACTTGGTGAGTGTATATTGTTTGTAGAGATTACTACATGTTACTAGATTTAAATCCATATTTAATACATATAGAATATTATGGGTGTAGTTGTTAGCAATTTCTATATCAACTTGTTATTGAAATTTTGTTAGTAAAGGATTAACAAAGATAGTCAGTGTCAGATATCTGTAGGTGTGGCCTGTTATAATAGTAGTACATATAGTTGGAAACATCTTGTAATCACAGAGGTCCCACTAGTATATTGTGCCATTTGTGTCAAACTCCTTTGATGAATGTAGGCATTGTACCATTAGCATTATACTATACTTTTATACTATTGCTAGACTTGTAATCAAAGCCTAAACGCTAAACCCTTGAGCATAGGAAAAACATCCAATAGTGAGCCATACTTTTCTATTATTCTATAATAACTACTTGAAATCTTCAGTTTTCAATAACAGAGAAAACAACTGCAATACCAATACATATAAAAGCATGTTAGGGCAAGTTTTATAATTTTATTCCAGTTTAAATTTTAAAAAGTGGTCCATTTTATTATCAGTATATATTATAATATTCTATAAAATTTAATGTTATTATAATCAACAATAAATACTTGTGTACTTCCTCTAGTATCAGAAAATAGCTCTATATTTAGGGTCAGAAGGAGGTTACTATGATATCGTAAAGCTACTGTTAAACTTCAAAGCAAATCCTAATATTGGTGAAAGGGTCAGTGTATATTGTTTGTAGAGATTGTTACATATTACTAGATTTAAATCAGTATTTAATAGATATAGAATGTTGAGGGTGTGGCTGTTAGCAATTTCTACATCGACCTGTTGTTACAAGTTTTGTTAGTAAAGGATTAACAAAGATAGTCAGTGTCAGGTATCAGTAGGTGTGGCCTGTTATAATAGTAGTACATATAGTTGGAAACATCTTGGTAGTCGAAATCATAGGGGTTCCACTAGTGTGTTATGCCATTTGTGTCAAACTGCTATAATGATTGTAGGCATTGTATCATTAGAATTATGCTATATTTTTACGTTGTTACTAGACTTGCAACCAAACCCTAAACCCTAAACTCTTGAGCATTGGAAAAATATCCACTAGTGAGCCATACTTCTCTATTATTCTATCATAACTAGTTGAAATCTTCATTTTTCAATAACAGAGAAAACAACTGAATACCAATACATATAAAAGCATGTTAGGGCAACTTTTATAATTTTATTCCAGTTTAAATTTTAAAAAGGAGTCCATTTTATTATTGGTATTATTATAACATTGTATAAAATTTTATGTTATAATCAACAATAAATACTTGTGTACTTCTCTAGTATCAGAAAACAGCTCTAAATTTAGCATCAAAAGAAGGTTACTGCGATATCGTACAGCTACTGTTAAACTTCAAAGCAGATCCCAGTATTTGTGATGTGGTCAGTGTATATTGTTTGTAGAGATTACTACATGTTACTAGATTTAAATCCATATTTAATAGATATTGAATGTTGTGGATGTGGTTTTTAGCAATGTCTATATCGACCTTTTGTTCAAATTTTTTTAGTGTCAGGTATCAGTAGGTGTGGCCTGTTGTAATTTGAGTATATATAGTTGGAAACATCTTGGTATTCACAGAGGTCCCACTAGTATGTTGTGCCATTTTTTTCAAACTGTTCTGATGATTGTAGGCATTGTGTTATTAGCATGATACTATACTTTTATAATGTTACTGGACTTGTACCTAAAACCTAAACCCTAAACAAATGAACATAAGAAGAACAACCAATAGTGAGCCATTCCATTTTAATTTTGAGATAGGGGATGTGCCATACACTAGACATGTAAATCAGGTACAAGAAGTTATCTGTATGTTATCAAGAGGTGTGGTTAAAAAATGACGTGGCTATTACTAACACTGATAGCCATAATTCAAATATAAGCTATTAATCTTCTCTTATTTCAGATCAGATGTTATAATTGTTATACTAGTACTTGTATTAATATAATACTGTAGTTCCAGTTGTTTCTTATCACTAAACTTTTATAAATTAATTAATATATCTGTGGTAGTTGTAATTAGTTATTTTCATTACATGTACCTCATAGTGACAATAGGAAGGATGGAACATACATTATGGATGTTGAATAAGCTTATGTCATCTATGGATATATGTTGCTCACTAGATGTTAAACCTCCCTATACCCTTTAACATGTAGCAGAATTGCTATTCTAATAAACTTGTGGTTACATTGAGAAGTCATAGTTACCCCTTAATTCTGATAAACAAAGAGTAATGTCATGGAACATTGTGCATTATCTGGGCCTGTCTTTAACACATCTAAATTACCTATGGTTACTATACTCTGTCCAAGTTGAGTTGAACTACCCAGACATGTAAATAACTTTGCCGTTTTATGTGATATCTGCATGGAACTTGCACCATTCAATTCAGCTTGCAAACGTGCATTTTATATAGAAAATTTGGCTTTCTAGTGCTACAAGAAAGTAAGAAACTATAACCTCCATACATTTTCAATGGCATATCTTCATCATACTTCAAATTGAACACCTTTAGCCGTGTGGCATTTCAAAATTACAGTTCTAATTATGTGAACAGATGTTCTATTATAACAATTATTACTATATATTAAAATAATAATCAGGTATTGTCTTTGCGATTTAAGGCAACTATAAACCACCATGGTTCTGAAAAGAACCTTTTAACAAAGAATGAAGACTGAGTTAAAAAAAGCAGCTCCACCAGTGTCAACTTCTCTTTTCGTAACCTCTTGATACTGGTGCATGAAACTCCTGTGGCATCAGCAGTTCGTTTAAGAGGTCTTTGAGTCCATTGACATCTGTTGAGTTCCTCGAAATAGTTTGTGACTTCGGTCTCTTTCCCCTTTGTATCTTCATGGACACTAAAAAACGTGGTCTGTTTGCATGACATTCACGTGAACAAATAATGAATAATATCAAAATGTACTTCAACACTAAGTGCATATAATAGGTGAGAAAATACCTCACCTTACATCCATGCATAAAACACCTTTTTTTTAATGAAGGGCTGAACTGAAGTCAGACAGAGTATAATATAACTAGACCCCTCCCCTTAAAAATTAAACCTTAGCATTAATGACATACTTGAGATATACTGCAATTGCTTGCCAACAGCTTAAGATTATTGAAGAATAATATCTGTAACACTATATTCTATATCAGTTCATGTGGCTAATAGATTTCATATATACTAAGTTCACATGAAGTACATTAGATACACCCACTGTCTGTTCTGTTATTAAAAAAAATAAAGTTTACAATAATCAATCAGGACAGAGAAACTGTTTGTTAGTTATTATATAAAAATGACTTTATGATTACATTTAAAATGGCCACTTTATTTTACATTAGTGGTGACAAGTATATAACTTCTCTAATATACTGCAATAAAAACCTCCATAGAACATCTCAGTGGTTACAATACTTAGAAACTCTATACCTTTTAAATGTAGTCATAAATTAAAGTTTGAATATTTATATCGTGTTAATAGAATTGATAATCATTATAAGTGTGGTAGTTATGCTACATTTGTGACCTAGATGACCTAGTTTATTATTGATGGCGATGTTTATAGTAAACAGACACTCGTTTTAATATCTTGGTTAGTTTTATGCCTTTTATGTCCCTGTCATTCGTCAGGTTTGACATTATAATAAAATAGCTATAATTATCAGTATTGATGACTGTTATATTGACTATATAGCTTATTGTATGATAGTTTCTGTGCTTTTTGTAATTGAATAAATTTTCCTCTTTTGTTTTCTAGGTTGGTAAAACAGCAGCACATTATGCAGCAGGAAATGGTCATGTTGATGTTCTAAAGTTATTAATTGAAGTGGGACATACTGACATAAATGCTATAGATAATGTAAGTCATATTATAGTTACTTATGAGCTATTCCTTTGAAGAATAACATTTAATATTGTCTTCAATATTGATACAAACCTCACTCATATCCAGACTGTCCAATATTTTGATAACATGTTTTTGGTAAAATATGTTCCAAGAACAATAATCATTATAGTTGTTGTCATAGCAACTGTTACTATGATATAATGCTTTGATATTTTATAGTATATCAATTATAAACAGATAAGTTATATTTATTTGCATGTTTAAATACAGAGACACAATTATTAATATTATTAGTGATTATTACTAACAATATCACAATATGAGATGTACCTCTTATTAGCCCTCATAACTCACTGTGTGGGCAAGGGTTACATTACTTTGTCAGTCTGTCTCATTATGTCTGTCTGTTTCAAATTTACCACCAATTATATGGTAGAGTATCACTCTCAAAAATTATTGTGTGTACAATATGTAATTATCTACATTTTTAATATAAACATTTTCCTAAGAATGCTTCATTTTCAAGTTATGGCAATTTTACTTATCTTGCTCTGCTAAGATCTTTGTGTCTATATCTATTTGAAAAGTAATAATTGTTATCATGTGATCAATAACATGCACATTTAAGTGACTTGGTTGATGAGTTTCCTCAAGTTTCCTCTTCTATCTACTTGCATATTTTGGTTTAGTGAAGATTTTAGTAAGTAATATAAAATCTGGGTCTACAAAATATATATAGCTTAGCAAAAGAACAGAGCCTCAGTGAACTGCCATTTACAAAACATTACATAATAACCAACTACATGACTGTCATTTGGGCATGTTGTGTGGATGTAGCAAGTTAAAACATTATGTAACTTATGATCTTTTTAATATTACCACTTTAATTAACCAATAGGCATATAAGAAACATGCACAGACTAATATCTGAATGCACTGGTTTCAAATTATAGGATTTGTCCTTGTTTCAATGTTTGTAACTACACTGATATATCTATCAATGTGTATTATGTTTCTTTCCAATATAACAAGTTAATGATTTTATAATATCAATTTTTAAAGAGAAATCAGCATTCAAATAACAAAATTGTTTGAATAATTTTCATTGTTGCTCTGTTAGGAGATTATATATCATTATTTATCTATCATACATGTATAATCTAGATTGCATTAATAATAAATATAATTGTCTTTCTTCATTCTTTACAGAATGGAGACTCTCTATTACATCTTGGTTGTGGAAACAGTAAAGTAGATGTGATTTCATATCTACTTCACACTGGAAAAGTCAATCCACTTGCTCGTAACAATCATCAGAATACACCACTAGAAGAAGTCCAACTGTATGATCCAAACAGATTTGAAATATTGAAGATGTTTGAGCCATTTGAGAAAAGTCGTCAAGACTTTCCAGTTGATTCGTATAGAAAAGTAATTTTTTGTGAAAACATGTCAGCTGGAAAGAGTTCATTAGCCCAATGCATTATATATCGTGCTGATAAACCTGCTGATTATCACTACAACCCTTCTCAATGTGTTGAAGGTGTGGAATTGGAAACTGCCGGTATTAACTATCATAATGTTGTAGTCATGAAGTTGGCAATATTATTCTTTATGATATTGCTGGTCATTATGAATATTATAGTAGTCATGCAGCAGTGCTGGAGAATCTTATGTTGAGAACTCCTGCAGTTTTTACAATAGTGATAGATTCAACCAAAAGTTTTGACTACTTCAAGAAACAGTTGTATTACTGGTTTAACTTTATTGAAAATATTTGTGCTAAATTAGAAAAACCTTCTCAAGTAATTGTCATTGGAAGCTATGCTGATCAATTTACTGGTAGTTACGATGAATTCAAGTTGCATGTCGATCATGTTGTTAAAGGTGCCATCCGTACACAAGAGTATAGAGGTTTTGTTCCCATGGATTGTCATCGCCCAGGTGGAAAAGTTTTCCCGAATTCATGGTTCACCTTCGTGAAAGTTGTAAGGCTGTTCATGATAAGTCTGATAACATTAGTTATTTTTGCCATGTGCATTATGCCTACCTCCAACAGCTACAGAAAGTAGCTATTAGCATTAGTGAGCTTATTGAAAGAGTAAAAGCTCTTGGTGATCCATCCCTTCCTTCAGATGAAACAGTTTTGGTTGACTACTTGTCAATTCTCAGTGACAAAGGTCTTGTTCTGTTTCTGAGAAAAGAAATAGTGTCTAATAGTTGGATTGTAATCAACAAATCAAGCCTTCTTACTGAAGTTAATGGTGTTCTTTTTAATAAGAAAATCAAGCGTCTTCCTATACCAACATCTAGCAACAGTGGCATTGTCCATGTTTCTGTTTTACAAGAGCTCTTTCTGACATACAGTACAAGTATGCTTATTGACTTTTTAATAAGCATGGAATTTTGTCATGTTATCGATTCAGACACACTGAATGCTATTACTACCAACCTGTCTTCATCAGATGATGTTTCTAATGTTGATGTTCTTTTTTTTCCAGCTCTCATTACTACAGAGCCTCCTTCAGATTTAAATGAGCATTTCAAAAGTGGATTTGGTTGGTGCTTGTATTGTCATAATCCATTTCAATTCCTCTCTGTTCGCCTTCTTCACATTCTTCTGCTTCGATTGGCATATTTATTTTGCCTTCCTCTTCCCCTTAAAGCTGATGAATTAGAAACAGAGTATCCAATGCAACAGTTGAATCGTTGTTGTACAGTTTGGAAGAATGGTATTTAATGTATAATTTGACTTCTATGTTATGAACTTACTATATCTAGATACCACAATAAACAATGTTGTTGTATTGTTGTAATAGACAAGGAATTAGACTAATTCTGTCATCAACAAAGTCAATACTTCATCTGTGTACACATTATTTTTAAACTGTTACTAACTCTATAGTATGATGTTCAACATTGCTGTGATATCTTCACTATACTATAACTGATTACCAGACTTAGTTATATTCTCTTACTGTAGTATTTTAAATATTGTAGTAGTCATATTTTCATTCACATTATTTGCTGTTTTATTATTAGAATCAGAATACAGCTTTGCATTTAGCGTCATATTATGGTCACACTGAGGTTGTCCGATTACTGTTTGAGTCAAATACAAATCCTAACATTTATAACAAGGTCAGTGTGTATTGTATATAGTTTATATTTCATTAATTATCTCTACTACATGTACATATATGTAGTACTACCTGTCTAGTAGGACAGGATATAGATCAAAGTCAATGTAATGAATACAATTAAGTTAACCTTTTCATGCCTTGTAATTAATTATCAATGTAATTTGTGTGGGTGGGACAAAGTAGCTCTCATTTGTTGTTTGATATATGACAATTACTAATATGACTGGGAAATATAATAAAACTAATATGTAATATAATATATAAAACATTAATGTGTTCTTACATGAAATAAACCTGATCAGTCCTAAGATTGTTTTGGACCATGTGTGTATGTATATTTCTATATATGTCCACTTTAACAAGTTTAATTTATTATTATTATTAAACAATTTATTTCATTTATAGTTGGGACAAAGTCCACTTCATATAGCATACTGGCGTGGTCATGATAACATTGTTGAGCTCTTATGTTCTTTTGGAGGAGATGTGGACCAAGTTAGAAATGTAAGTGATAAATGTAATAATATATTTACTGTATATGATGACATGGACATAGTGATCTTATATGTTATGATATATTATAAACATGACCTAATTATATGTGGGTACATGTCACAGTTATAATATATTATTTAATTTAACAGGATGACTTACTTTTGACTTCAGCTGAAAATGGTGATATTAAAAATGTAACTCTAGCACTTACATCAGGTGCTAATGTCAATGTTTGTCATGGTGGTGATATGAAGGTTAGTACACTGATTAAATAGTAATAAATTATTGTTGTTTGTTAGTATTTACTTTTTAAAGTAATATATTCTATAACAAAGGAGATCAATTACAGGCACTTAAGAGATTTAGCCCCACACACTCTTATGGACATTGGTTCATCAAGAAAGCAGTTAAATATCATTGTTTCATCTAGAAAGCAGCTTAATCTTTCTTTTCCTATATCCATAAGTCTTCTTTATCATTTACTTTATTAACATTGTCATACAATGTTAATGAACAAGGAATTTGTTAACCCACAACTTTAATTAATATGAGTATTTTGACGTTTTGGCAAACTTCCTACTAACCTTGTACTATTAGTACAACTTTTTGACAAATTCAAGTTTATCAAAGGACTATTATTTTATTTGTAAACTAGTAGATTTGTATTTATTGATAAAAGGTGGGTTCACAAAACTAAACTTGTATATGTGTCACATCACGTTCTTGGTGTTGAGTTACATAGGGTAGTGTCAATACTGTTCATATAAACAAGATGATGTATGTGAACTAAACTCCGCCCTCATCATGGAGACCAAAGTGTTGCTGCTTGCTTTACCTTATAGATGACGAAGAAGGCAACAAAAACAAAGAAAACAGTAGGTACATCCTATATTTATTCAATGGCTCCAACAAGTCATGATAAGATAATTCAAAATAACATGACAAAAGTATATTATTTCTGTTTGCTGTTTCTTTAGTTATTTGGCTAGCAACTTCCTTCCATGTGTTTTCTCTTATTCTTACATCCTTATAGCTTTTGCTTGATACTTGTCACAAGCAAGGGAAACAACGAACAGCTTCGATATGTTTCTCGTCTGCCATCAAACACGTAGTTATTGAAATTTGATTGGCTGAATGTATTACTTGGAACGTCAAGATAGAAATTAATTCTATCTTTGTGTTGCGACATGTCATGATGTGCGTTGTGCATGGACTGTGTTCATAAAAATTGATATATGTATGCAATGTGATGTGACACAAGCCTTTGTGTCATTATGTGAACCAGCCTATAATGTTGTCTTTGGTAATAATATTCATGGTCAGTGAATGTCAACCCACAAATGACATGAACATTTCTATTATTAAATTCTATGGACCTAACCTTTCATGTCTACTTAGTTTGTGGACTAACAATATAGTAGGTAATCCTTAAACGAATCCTGGTATTCACAGAGGTACCACTAGATTTGTAAAACTAGTACAAACTTGTTATGTTGTTATTACTAAGAGGTGTGGTTAGAAAATGTTGTGGTTATTATTAATAAAGAAAACATAGACATATTTAAAACTACTAAAAGATGTGTATAAATGTCTAGGGCAGTGCAAAAGTAAATAAGATCAAAGACAAAGTTAGAACCTAAGTATATAGAAATTGTGTTGGAAATAATAAAGTTTACTTAATCTAGAACAGACTAAAGATAGATACCAAAGTCACATTTGTTATTAAATCTAGCATATGACTGTGTGAGGAAAACCCTGCATATCCACATATTAGTTTAACATTAATTACCTGTTGTGTTTTCATGTCCTGTGTAATGATATATTGTATACAAATCTAAACATGAAAGTTTGTAGGAATTACATGACCAAATTTATATCTTATGAGTTATATTTTAAAATACATTACATAATAATAAACAAACAACCCCTACATATCATGTAGTTAATAATAATGATAGCCATGATACAAAAATAAATTTTTTTCAGAGCAGGTGTTACAATTGTTATACTAATCATCAGTCAATCCACAGTGTAGAAATAGGGGGTGCACAGATCTCATGGGAAGCATGGTTCAAAAATTTCAAGCCTAATAAAAATTAATTAATTTATTATTCATAGACACACCTTTTTAATCATAAGACAGTAATGTCAATAAAACATCCAGGTATAGCTTTGTAAGTTGTGGTTGCAAGAATTTACTATGAATATAGTTAAAGTAATAATTTTTATCACAGGATGCAACTTCATGATTGACTATGAATATTATTAGAGAATAAAAAGGAGGTACCTGGAGTACACAGGCACCCCCCTAGATCCACCAGGGCTAATACTTGTATTAATATAATACTGTCAGTTGTTTCTTATCACTAAATGTTTATAAACTAATAAATATATCTGTGGTAGTTGTAGTTATTATATTTTTCACTAGCACACTTTACATACTAGACAGTTATAACATGTTTTGGACTGTGTTTGTATACAATATCAATGTATGTTTTTATACATTATTCTATAGATATATGTGAGTATTGAAAGTAGTGAATGAAATTTAACTACATGTAACAACTGCCAATGTAGTTAGCAACAAATGAATTTAATTTACTGTTTTTATCAGTAATTCAACCTGAGCATGTCAACAATAAAATTAATACTTGTGTACATCCTCTAGGATCAGAAAACAGCTCTACATTATGCATCAGAAGGAGGTTACTATGATATCGTACAACTATTGTTAAACTCCGCTGCAGATCCCAACATTTGTGACAAGGTCAGTGTATATTGTTTGTAGAGATTACTACATGTTACTAGATTTAAATCAGTATTTAATAGATATAGAATGTTATGGGTGTGGCTGTTAGTAATTTCTACATTAACCTGTTGTTCAAATTTTTGTTAGTAAAAGATTAACAAAGATATAGTGTCAGGTAATAGTAGGTGTGGTCTGTTATAAAAGTAGTACATATAGTTGGCAATGATCTTGGTATTCACAGAGGTCCCACTAATATGTAATATGGCATTTGTGTCAAACTGTTCTGATGATTGTAGACATTGTATCATTATAACATTATTTATATCAACCTCAGTCATATCCAGACTGTCCAATATTTTGATAGCATGTTTTTGGCAAAATATGTTCCAAGAACAATAATCAAAAAACAAATTTTAATATTTACCTACTATCTGTCAAACATAACCTGTTGTCGTTATATCAATCAATGACAATATTTATTAATAATCAATTTATTAGGGTTTAGGGTGCTTCTTGGTGTAACTTGTAACTTGTATTATGAAATTAACATTTAAATAACAAAATTGTTTGAAAAGTTTCGATGTTGCTCTATTAGGAGATTTTATAACATTATTTATCTATCATACATGTATAATCTAGATTGTATTAATAATAAATATAATTGTATTTCTTCATTCTTTACAGAATGGGGACTCTCCATTACATCTTGCTTGTGCAAACGGTAAAATAGATGTGATTTCATATCTACTTCACACTGGAAAAGTCAATCCACTTGCTCATAACAATCGTCAGAATAGACCACTAGAAGAAGTCCGGCTGTATGATCCAAACAGATTTGAAATATTGAAGATGTTTGATCCATTTGAGAAAAGTCGTCAAGACTTTCCAGTTGATTCATATAGAAAAGTATTTTTTTGTGGAAACTTGTCAGCTGGAAAGAGTTCATTAGCCCAATGCATTATATATCGTGCTGATAAACCTGCTGATTATCACTACAACACTTCTCAATGTGTTGAAGGTGTGCAATTGGAAACTGCCGGTATTAACTATCATAATGTTCGTAGTCATGAAGTTGGCAATATTATTCTTTATGATTTTGCTGGTCATCCTGTGCTGGAGAATCTTATGTTGAGAACTCCTGCAATTTTTACAATAGTGATAGATTCAACCAAAGGTTTTGACTACTTTGAGAATCAGTTGTATTACTGGTTTAACTTTATTGAAAATGCTTGCACTAATTTAACTAAACCTTCTCAAGTAATTGTCGTTGGAAGCTATGCTGATCAATTTACTGGTTGTTACGATGAATTCAAGTTGCATGTCAATTATATTGTTAAAGATGCCATCCGTAAACAAGAGTATAGAGGTTTTGTTGCCATGGAGTGTCATCGCCCAGGTGGGAAAGGTTTTTCTGAATTCATTGTTCACCTTCATGAAAGTTGTAAAGCTGTTCATGATAAGTCTGATAGCATTAGTTATTATTGCCATGTGCATTATGCCTACCTCCAAAAGCTACAGAAAGTAGCTATTAGCATTAATGAGCTTATTGAAAGCCTGAAAGCTCTTGGTGATCCATCCCTCCCTTCAGATGAAACAGTTTTGGTTGACTACTTGTCAATTCTCAGTGACAAAGGTCTTGTTCTGTTTCTGAGAAAAGAAATATTATCTAATAGTTGGATTGTAATCAATAAATCAAGCCTCCTTGCTGAAGTTAATGGTGTTCTTTTTAATCAGAAGATCAAGCGTCTTCCTATACCAACCTCTAGCAACACTGGTATTGTCCATGTTTCTGTTTTACAAGAGCTCTTTCCAACATATGATACAAGTATGCTTATTGATTTCTTGAAAAGTATGGAATTTTGTCATGACGTTATCGATTTAGAGACACTGAATGCTATTACTACCAACCTGTCTTCATCAGATGATGTTTCTAATGTCAATGTTCTTTTTTTTCCAGCTCTCATCACCACAGAGCCTCCTTCAGATTTAAATGAGCATTTCAAAAATGGATTTGGTTGGTGCATGTATTGTCCTAATCCATTTCAATTTCTCTCTGTTCGCTTCCTTCATGTTCTTTTGCTTCGATTAGCTTATTCTAAATATTGCCCTCTTCGTCACCGTAAAGCAGGTAAATTAGACAAAAATTCTCCTATACAGCAGTTGAATCGTCGTTGTACAGTTTGGAAGAATGGTATATATTGGAAACATATCAATGATGTAGTAGTGGAAGTGACAGATAATAACAGATGTGTCACTGTATTTGTTTCCAATGACAAAGGTGTTGAAAGTCAAAAAATATGTTGCTCTGTTATAAAACTGGTTCTGTCTCTTCAAAAGCAGTTTTGCCCTTGTAAAATCAACGAGTACATTATCTCTTGTGGATCATTAGCTGACGTCCGTGGTAAGGCCATTTCTGAACTAATACTCTACAGAGTAAATGATGTAGCTCGAGGAATGTTAGTTAATGAGGAAATATTTGACCATAATGAAGTTCAAGACAGTCCAATCAATGTTAAACACATTTGTCCACATGAGCCATACATCTCCCTTGCACCAGCAGTCATCCATGCCTTATTCTCCACTAGTAAAACCAATCAAGTTATTCCAGAGAGATTTCTTCAACACATACAAGAATTTGCTCCCAATATAATGTCATCTTATAATACATTCAAAGGTAGCACCTATTCTGCTGTCACCAGTCATCTCAATGAGTACAGCTTTTTCCATGGACAAAATCCTTTGGTAAGTTACAGTAGTATATTAAACCTAATATATGTCTGCATTATTATGTGATATATGAAAATATACATCTATATATGTGAACACAATTAATTATACTTTATTAATACATTATGATTACCTGTGACCCATTATTTCAAGAGATGTATTCTATTGACTTTAAGGTTCTTTCAAGTCAACCTTTGACACATGATGAGATAATGAAAGTCTCTAAATATCGCCTTCAATCTACAAATATTTCGTTTCTAAAAGGTATGATTTACGTTTCAATGTGTATTATATATACCTAAGGACAACATTTGGATAGTGATAGGTACATGTAATTGGTGTGTATACAGTGAAAACGTTGTTATATTTATAGTGTCTATACATATACATTGTTGACACTGATAATTCTGGTCTTTCTCATTTGATAGCAAAACCTCCAAAGAAATCTGACCTCCTAAAACTAATGTCAGATATTGCTTTCCAATGGAAAATTATTGGTGAATGTCTTGAAATTAAAAACAAATACCTGGCCTCTTTACAAAGCAAGACTTCAAGTGACATTGAAAAACTTTCTGAAGTACTACAACTTTGGATGGATACAATGCCTAAACCTGTTGTCACTTGGAATACAATTTTGCAGACAATAGAAAGTCCACCTATTGAAAATAAATCAGTTGTGACAAAGATGGAAATTTTTTTTAAATGTAAGTGTCCCAATTATGCCTTCATTAGATTTCTTAAAAATAATGATACTTTACTTATCATTGTCTTTGTAATCTAGTAATCATCATAGTTATTTTATGCTATTATTTATGTAGCTATGACAAAGGGAAGTAGTGATATTTGTAATGATGATATCTTGGAGCTATTGACCACTACTGGTAAGATATTATTAAAATGATTATCAAAGACTAATTAAATTACTATATATCCTTCACAATATAGATGTGGATAAAAGTGTTAGTAAGTCTATTACTGAGGACAGTCACAGAGTTAATGGTAAGTTTATTATTACTATAATTGGTAAATGTGGTTCATTACATCATTGTACATTTTACATTGTACATTGTACAATTACTATATATCCTTCACAATATAGATGTGGATGAAAGTGTTAGTGAGTCTATTACTGAGGATAGTAACACTGTTAGTGGTAAGTTTATTATTACTACAATTGGTAAAAAGTGGTTCATTACATCATTGTACACATACAGTTTAAAGAACAGATATTTCCAAATAAAATCAATATTGAATGTATTATATTTCTCTAACCGTTCACATATTATATATACTTTAATGTACATGTTATATGACTATTATATTGGAAAGTAATGTAACTATTAACATATAATTGTAACTACTCACTGTTCTATAGAATGTGATAAGGAATCAAGTGCTCCTGACTCAACTGAAGGCTCTATTTCTGAGGACTTATCAATAGAACATCAGGTATGATTTATCCTCTTATATAGTAGATTGTATTCTATTCTTGCTAATAAAATCAGTCTTATCAATAATATAAACAATAGTTACATCATCAATCTTGTGTATTGTAATACTACAATACTTTACACCTCATATATCATCACTTATATCCTGTATCCAATAGCAACTTTCTACTAATGAACTATCAAGTGAACACAAAGCAGATACTCTCCCTAGTCATACTACACAACAAGGTAATATAAGACACCTAAATAATAAACACTACATATAATGTATGTGATGATTGTGTTTGTATAGAGTTATTTTATGGTCTAGATTGTTATAGTTGACATAAGTAGTTTATATATGTTGATAAATAGACTACTTAGAGTTGTATTTGATTACTGAGATCACGAGAAATTAAGATATATTAATTCTTACACATGTTACAAAATCACTAATATCATATCATCGTTAACTGTCATGGAACAGGACAGTATATATATTTCTGCATATTAACATGAGCTGCCCATAGCCACACAATAGAGTAAGAAACATGCAACTTCCATCTGAGTCTGGTACATGAAAGTTAATTGATTAGTGACAAAATCAAGTAGAGATTCAGTAGAATGTACACTTTAGGTTTTTAGGATATTTGGTGGTGTGTTCTAGAAATAGTACCTATATATTATAGTAAGGGATATATTATAATTATATCATTTTTAATTCATGCCCTATCAACAATAACCACATCTAATGAAAGATAGCTAATTTACTAAATAGGTAGTGAATATGCTTTGTTTTTATTATAACATCAGAGTGTTACATAAACCTTTAATTTCATTTAATCAATGACTTGATTTTATCTATACTCAGCTCTTGCTAAGCGTAAGATATCTAATTCCTCTTCAACATCAAAGAAACTCAAACAATCTGATAACACAGATGATAATCAATTAGGTAGATTGTGTCACACAAACTTGTTAAATTATAATGTCTACATTTATAGATAATTTTATACATCATTTTAACTCACATTTACACTTGTATTTGGAGTTATGATATGTTATGTCATCTGTTTCTATAGAAACCAATCCAGGCTCTTGTAAACGTAAGCATGGTAGTAACTTTAATTCAGGTAATGACAACAAATTAGTTGATCTTTTAGCTAAAAGTAATTATTTACATGTTATGTTTCTAACATTATAACATGAGGAATTTATTTTCAATTGATAACACATACAATGCTATATAATTATCCTAAATATGAACAAATATTTTATCAATTGTCTGTCTACTTTGAAAGTAAATGAAACTAATGTAGTTTATTTATATTCATAACAAAGTATTAATGAATACATGTTGTGTTTGATTTCTATGTATCTAATATTATACTTATTTTAATATAATTCTTTTATTTTACACAACATTAGATGATTTACCTAAAACTAAGAAGTCTACCCAAGAACAACAAGAGATTAATGTCAGAGGTATATTATTATAAATATATGTGTGTGTACATTTGAGTTAACTGATGATGATACTTAATTAGTTAATAATCTTAAAGGAAATTGAAAATATAAGGATACCTGTATTTTTAGTTATAATTTCAATGATTTAGCTGTTCATTGAGTTAAGGAATAGCTTACAAGTAATAGTTTATAATATAATGATAACATTACTTTAATAGCTGCTACTGATTAAAATACTTTCGAATTGTTATATATTGTTATTATAGGAGGTGTAGCACAAACAGACAAAAACACAATTGATGAACAAACTAATGGTAAGTCCATATTACTAGACCTTTGTATGATTACACAATGGTTCATGGATAATGTATACATTCGAGAAATACTCATTATATTTTCCTCAAAATAAACATATTTGCTGCATTTGATACAAAAGTAGGGTTCCCATTAATACTATATATACTCATGTCATTTAACAAGTATAGATTATATACCAATATAAAGGATTTATTGAACTGAGTGCCACAGGAACAAGGTTTGATAAACTAGTATAAACCATACTAAGGTGTATAACTAACTTATACTATAGTAAATTGCTTTAGTATTGAAAATTTGTTTATTAATCAGTAACCAGTTCCTCTTCTTAGAACAGTAGTGTGATTAATTGATCTGACATTACAATTGACAACTTCAATACATATTAGTATATGACACAAACATTTGCTATAACATTTAGCCTATCATATAATTGTCACTTTATTGTACTCAATATTCTATAGAACATGCTAAGGAATCAAGCACTGTTGATTCAACTGAAGTCTATATTACTGACAACTTATCAATGGAATATCAGGTATGATTTATACACTTATATAGTAGATTGTATTAATTGTAGTCATTAACAAATTTGATTTGTAAAAAGTGTTAGGATATACATACATGGATAATTTATAACTATTAGTAATTTTTCTAATTGAAATTTAACATAGTAAAATTTAGAAACAAATCAAAGCTATAGAGTCTATACTTTATAATAAGCCAGGGTCATTAGCAACAGTTCAATAACAACTTAGCGATTAATCTTGTCAGCGAGTAGCTCTTAACATAAATAGCTTATTTCAGTAATTAAGAGGTAATATCAATAATATAAACAATAGTTACATCATCAATCTTGTGTATTGTAATACTACAATACTTTACACCTCATATATTATCACTTATATCCTGTATCCAATAGCAACATTCTACTAATGAACTATCAAGTGAACACAAAGCAGATACTCTCCCTAGTGATACTACACAACAAGGTAATATAAGACACCTAAATAATAAACACTACATATAATGTATGTGATGATTGTGTTTGTATAGAGTTATTTTATAGTCTAGATTGTTATAGTTGACATAAGTAGTTTATATATGTTGATAAATAGACTACTTAGAGTTGTATTTGATTACTGAGATCATGAGAAATTAAGATATATTAATTAACTATTTCTCTTCTACATTGTTTACTAACTGTTCTTTAATTCAGTTATATTTCCTTTTATTGTTACATTTTATAGACACTATTGATCCATCAGAAATATTTCTGGAATATTTTGCTTATATTTGTGATGCCATTGAAGTTAAACCTCTTCCCATTGTTAATCGACTCTTTTCTGCTAAGTTGATATCATTAACTTTAAAAAAAGATGTAGAAAGTATGAGTGGTGATGATTATGACAAAGCAAATAAAGTAGTTAATGAGCTACAACGACAGGTTGAAGAAAAAGGAATTGAGTTTTTAAAAGCTCTTTGTGATTTCCTTCTAAATCAGTACCAGGAGTTAAAGGACATTGGCACAAGAATGAAAAGTCAACTAGAAAGTGAGACATTTTATCATACAACACTATAATTATATTAGATAATTAATATTTGTATTAATGAGTCTTTAATGATGTTATAATTGAGTAATCTACTGTATATGACAAAGGTCTTTACTTTCTATGTACTATAGGCTAACTCCACCTATTTAGTATCTAGTCCTCTGCAGACTTCAAAGCAAAAGTGTTATCAAAACCAATAACGTATATTTAGGACTGCTTGCCATATGACAGCATGTGTCAACTCACAAATATCTAGTAGGAGGATGCCTTAGCTACATTAAGGAGTAAGAATATGTAAATCCCATTCTATAACATTAGAAAACTAGCTTGTTATCATATTTAGAAGTTTAACAATTATGTATGTGATTAACTATGCTAGGAATTTAATTAAACATTTCCTTATTTGGTCATTCTCAAAAAAATTGCTGGAAAAATATTTGTGTGAATTATGGCTCTTACAACATGTAGGCATTGGCACAGACAATTTTCAGGCATGGGCAGTCTATAATTGTTTTTTAGACAAATGGCTTATAATAACAAATTGCGGTATATTTTTGCTTTCAGCAAGTAGCTGTCTCCCATACAATAGAGATTATTTAGCAATTATGATATGACTAATCACAAATGTGATAATATTATGTAAGCAGTTAGTTTGTATGCATGTGAAATGCCTGTGATCATCTTTGTTTGGTCTGAGTGTACATATAATTCACACAATTATTAAACACTCTCAAATAACAAGTAGTAGTCATTGTAGACAACATCCTTAACTTCAACAACTCAAATTATAGGATAAGGCTTGGAGAAAGAGCTTTTTAATAATTGTGGTGATGGATAATTCTAATTTAATGTTGATTTGCCTTCTGTCTGAATTATTTTATATGACACAGTACATGTATGTACTTTGTGTGTTCATGTGTGGACACTACATTATAAAGTTGATAACTGCTATCAAGTAGATTGATGAATAGGATAAATAAATCACTTACTTTTTACACTTCAGAGTAATATATTTGACTTCAAGTAATGTCATTAATTAGAAGCTGATAACTAGATTTCAGTTACCTCATTTCTTTTGAAGTAACTCATTGGCTTTCTTACCTCCAATAAAGTTATCTGTGTAGCTATCTTGCTAAGTTGATTATAGTTCATAAATAATTAATTGGAAGCTATTGACTAGATTTAAAAATTGTTATCCCAATAAGTATTGTCTATCAATACTTGACTTCATAGTGACTACTTTTGAGACTATAATTTGTTTATAGTTTCTTTGGTCTTAGACTTTAATCTATTTTTAAATGATATTGTACATTATATGAGCTGTGTAAATAGTCAAGTTTGATTGTGTCGCTAACATTATTGTAACTATATACATTATTTTTTACCCTCTTAATTAGTTATAGAAAGACTGATGAAAGAAAGTGAAACTAAAGATCTGCTAGAAAATTTGCAACTAGTAAATGAACAATCAACTCAACTAAAAGAAGGTATTGTTAGTAATCTATCAATACTTGACTTCATAGTGACTACTATTAAGACTATAATTTGTTTGTAGTTTCTTTGGTCTTAGACTCTAATCTATTATTAAATGATATTGTACATTATATGAGCTGTGTAAATAGTCAAGTTTGATATATGTTGTTGTCATTAAGCAATCACTGTGACTATATAATTATTATGTAATAATTATTATGTCTATTTAAAGGAATGATGATAGTAGGGAAGAACTATTCCAAGTTTAGTGCTGCTGAAGATCAACAGTTATCGGTTAAAGAATGTGGGCTAAAAATTTTAATACCTGCACAAGTTATCACACCAGTAGATGCTTCATATGAAATTACCGCTAATGGATTGTGGGGTAGCAAATTTGAATTTCCTGAAAATACCACACTTATCAGTGGAGTGTGTTATATATCTAGTTCATCTCAGTTCAATAAACCAGTTACAGTTCAACTAGAACATTGTGCTAATATTACTGATAAGAAACAAGCAGAATATCTCAGTTTTGTTGTTGCTAAGTCTGGTCCACCCTTCAAGTTTGAATACCTACCAGGAGGATCATTTGGTCCTGGTTCACAATATGGCATTATACATCTCAAAGAATTTTCATACCTAGCTATAGTACTCTGTACTGTACTTGGTGGAGCTACATATGGTCTAGGAGGAGGAGTAGCACTAGGTGCAGTTGGCAGTGCTATTGGATATCATTATGCAACTAGTAAGTATACTGATATACTTACACATGTATAGAATAAAATGTTTACATCAGTGCAGTTGAGTCAGTAATTGTTTTTTTAAAGCCCAACATATTAATTATAAATAATATCTACTTTATACAGATACTAAAGCTCCTAACTGCAACTATCGAGCTTATATCTTCTACAAAGAAGAGAATAGGGGAACATGGATCATGCGATTCACAGTTGTTCAAAATACCATATATTCTAATGTAATAATGTTCATTGCTTTAAATAATCATTTTAATTATTACTTTTTGTTATATAGGTAATTCTAAACGTAACATCTAAGTTTGGTGATGAAGAACAGAATTTTCCATTTTGTTTTGGTACTAAGGTATCTTCATCAAGAGAACAAGGTGATAGAGAAGAGAGTTTAAAGTTATCAGGATTCCCTGATGAAGGAGTTCATGGGTGGGAAATGACACCTCTACGTACACCACTAGTAGTAAGTGATATGTGTTTTGTGAGTAAGGGGATGTGGTATTGGTGAAAAATATATGTAAATTACATGGACTGTAAATTATATGTTTTTACATTTCAATTACTGTGATATAGATTAACAGGAAAGATGCTGATGACTTTAATCAGTCATGGAGTCTTAATCCTCCTAATATTCCTGTGAAAGTATCTGCTAATCCTAGAACAAGCTACTTCAGAAATAATCTTAAACATTGTATAACAATTGAAGGTATTACAGTTATTGATAATCAAACATCACCTGACAATAGACCTCAAATTGTGATTACTAGATCACTAACCAGTAAGTAATATACAAAGTGAGTGTTTGTCTAATACTTGTATATGTAGTATCCTAATTATAACCTTATAACGAGCATTCCTGAATCCTAATAATGTCATTAACGATATTATTTTTAATATAAGTGCCCAAGCACAAGGCAATTTATTGTGGTTGTTAGGACTCTCCATTCTAAGCCAGAATACATATATTACATATGTGTAACTTCAGTAAATCCAGCAATATTTGTGTTATATAAGTTTTGTACGTCATTATAATAACAAATATATGTCTAAAGGACCACACTTATAATATACGCAAACCACAATTAAAGAGCTCATCAAAGATTTAGAAATGAATTTAAAGCTAATGAATTTAATAAAAATCCCAAGGGGAATAGGAAGATAGATATAGGTGATAGGCAAAGAAAGATTGTAGCTTGTCAGATACCAGATGATTTAAATGTTCGGTCACAATAAGACAGTGGTCAAGAAAATACAAACACAAGTATAGTTTACTCAGTTTACCATATTATTGAAGAAGTGTGATATAGTAACGACTACAAATATGCATACATGATTTTTATATTACTTACCTTTCATTTTATAACAATCAGCTCAATTCTTATACATTTCAGAAATTACACTACTCTAAGACCATTAGTAAGTATAGACAATTCTCTCAATAGACAACATTTGTCACAAAATACATATTCTAGCTAACATTATCGACCACAAATGATGCAATCTGATGAGTAATTACATATACAATTGACAGTTTACTATCAAGCAATAATTATTTTTGAAAATATTTTTTGCAGGTATAATCATTTGTGTGACTACTTAATCTTTAAATATACCTGAAGCTTCAACCTAGTTTTTTGGCAGTTATATACCTATATTATGTAAAATAAATCCAAACGTACAAACTTCCTGTTCATAGACACCACCAACTATGAATATTAGGTTTGTATTTTGAATTTTGAATTATTGACAGTTTTTTTGAACAGTCTGAGTTATTAAGTCATCTATACATGTATTAATATCAATAACTTGATTAATGCTTATTATATTGTTTAACAAAGAAAAAATCATTTTTAAAATTCAATGCTAAGTTATATATTTTTCCATTTCATATTAGGTAATATGGTTGAAGGAGGTGTACATTTATTTACTTTACCAGATGATTTCTTGGATCAACAACCTAAAATTAAAGAAATAGTTACACATGCCGAAACTGCAGAGTGGAATAAGTTGGGTGTGACACTAGAACTGGACAATGTCAAACTAGCTGGATGTCACGACTGCACCCGTATGTATCAGTTATGGATACAGGAGAAAGGTCATGATGCAACAAGGAGGAATTTATTAGTTGCTTTAAAAGATATTAGAGAGAAAAATGTAGCAGACAATTATGAAAAATATTTAGAAAAACAGTAAGTTACATTGTCCATACATTAATGTATACATGTAAATGGATGCCTTATCTAAGAATAGGCCTATATTATTACATGACATTGATCTATATTAAACTTTGACACTAATAATAACTTGGCTATTTTAAGTTGTAATATTAGTGTATTGGCTATTAATTTTTATATTGTTTATATAACATTGGCTTTATAATCATTATTAACTATGTAAACAACTTGTGACCACAATCAAATTAATTTTCTAATTTTGTAGGTGCAAAAAAATGAGAGTGTTATAAGTGATGTTATGTATATCAACAAGTACAATATAGTAAGTATACTAGTTATTTTAATACAAGTATGTACATGGTATGTGGATATATACATGTATACATGTATATGATAGTTCATTTGAACTACTTAAAAATTGAAAGATTTGTGGCCAATACTTTGTAACACTAGTCAAGTCAGTTCCACTACATGTGTAGGACTAAGTCCATAATTACAGAAAAGGCAAAAGAGAGAGAGAAATGTGAACCTCCTACACAAATAATTAAAATGCTCCCACAGTGGTCATTTTACTGATGGATTTTTATCTATGTTTATATCAGAAATATCTGTGCTACAGGCTTATGTTTATTTTCTCTCTGTTGCTATTTCTATGATATTCTTGTACTAAAGCCTTCATACCATCTTAGACTGTTGTTACTCATAGCCTACTTGTTGTTATGTAAGGCAAGAATAAAGTGAATCTTAACAAAAACTTATAGTTTACTAACCCCTCACTTATAGTTAGTCTTCTTGGTTATGCTTTAGTCTAAAAATAGTAACATGACTAGTGTGGAAGGATTTAACATTTTATCCATTTACATAGGAGCTATACTCTAATTAACATTATTATGTTGGTAGTTAAGTATATTCTGTTTTTGTGGTTGTTAATTATTATCTATTAATTCCACAGATACATACCTCAATATCTGAAAAGAGAGATCCTTGTAGCTGCTGTAGACATATTATTTAAACCAAGAAATGAAGCTGATTACACTACTTTAATTAACTACCTATAACTATGTACATCACTATACATCTGTAGAATAGTGTTTGTTCTTTAAAATTATTTTGTGGTATTTAGTAATAATAATTAAATAGTGGTGGTTACAGAAATGGAAATATGCAATTGTGTTCTCTAATGGCTTCATTCAGTTTTTAGATCAATGTAAGATAACTAACTACTTAGAACTATATAATAGTTTGATCTGGGGACACACACTGGAAAAATTAATATGTTTCTGGACCATGAAACATCTGGAAATGTTTTGAAAATGTCAAGTATCCTGTTACATTTCTGGTGTTTCCAAACTAAGGAAACATAAAGATTTCTTTTGATAAGAAACACATGTGAAGAGCAATTTTCCCACTATATAGCAACACTTGAAAACACCAAATTTTTATTTGTATTTACTAAAGAAACTTTAATGTTTCCATTGAATTTAATAATTGTTTACAAATACAACAAATCCAAAAACATCAAGTAATCACTACAAAATTAAATATATTTATGATGTCCTCAAAAAAGGAAATGTTATGTAAATCATAAATAATTAAATATAATGTCATTGTCACATAAATAACTTAAACAATAAATGACACAATCAGAATACTCTCAACAAACCAGTACTTGATAACATGATATACCACATAACATAACTTTTTAAATGATTGGATAAATGACTCATAAAATTAATTATTGAATAACCACTGTCATTGCAATCAATGCTGAAAAGCACATTTGGAATAACCAGCTGGTTTCAGTCTATCAGAAGGAAGGCCTTCCTTCATTATAAGTCATAATGCTTACTTCATACTGAACAATTTTTAGAAGATTTTTTGTCCAAAGCATACAGTAATTTTGTTAGATTTTTTTTTTCCAGGGAAGAGTGGGGATAATAAACTGGAAATCTTCATTTTCATCACTCTCTTCTGAGCTCATCATATCATAAGTATACATAATTAATTATCAATGAAAACATTTGTTTCTAACCTTTGGAATTGTGGAGTATTTTAATATTGGAAACATAATAAAATAAAATACTAAATTTTGATAATATATGATTATTATAGACAACTTTAAAGCATAACTTACCAGCAATAACTCTTTCTTACTAATATTCTGGACTTAGTCACCACACCCATATTTACAGTTGCCACGACAACACTCCTGTATATATAATAGTTATAAAAATGACTATTATAGACAACTTCAAACCATAACTTACCAGCAATAACTCTTTCATCCGAACATTTTGGGAAAAGTTACCACACCCACTTTTATAGTTGCTATGACGACACTCTTATATATAGAATAATTATAAAAATGTCTATTAGAGACAACTTCAAACCATAACTTACCAGCAATAACTCTTTCATCCGAACATTTTGGGAAAAGTTACCACACCCACTTTTATGGTTGCTATGACAACACCCTTATATATAGAATAATTATAAAAATGTCTATTAGAGACAACTTCAAACTTTAACTTACTAGCAATAACTCTTTCATCCGAACATTTTGGGAAAAGTTACCACACCCACTTTTATAGTTGCTATGACGACACCCTTATATATAGAATAATTATAAAAATGTCTATTAGAGACAACTTCAAACTTTAACTTACTAGCAATAACTCTTTATTCCTAATATTCTGGATTTAGTCACCACACCAACTTTTACAGTTGCCATGACAACACTCCTATGCATAAAATAATTATAAAAATAATCATCACAGACAATTTTAAAACTTAACTTACCAGCAATAACTTTTTCTTCCTAAAAATTTTGGGTAATTTCACAACATTCATTTACAATTACCACGACAACACTCCTATGCATAAAATAGCTATAAAAATGACTATTATAGACAACTTCAAACTTTAACTTACCAGCAATAACTCTTTCTTTCTAATAATTTGGTAAAAGTTACCACACCCATTTTTACAGTTGCCATGACAACACTCCTATGCATAAAATAGTTATTAAAATGACTATTACAGACAACTTCAAACTTTAACTTATTAGTAATAACTCTTTCTTCTTAATATTTTGGGAAAAGTCACCACATCCATTATTACAGTTGTCTCTACAACACTCCTGTATATAGAATAATTATAAAAATGTCTATTAGAGACAACTTCTAACTTTAACTTACCAGCAATAACTCTTTCTTCCTAATATTCTGGATTGAGTCACCACACCAACTTTTACAGTTGCCATGATAACACTCCTACGCATAAAATAATTATAAAAATAACCATCACAGAGAATTTTAAAACTTAACTTACAGCAATAACTTTTTCTTCCTAATATTCTGGGTAATGTCACAACATCCATTTACAGTTACCATGACAACACTCCTATGCATAAAATAGTTATAAAAATGACTATTATAGACAACTTCAAACTTTAACTTACCAGCAATAACTCTTTCTTCTTAATATTTTGGGAAAAGTCACCACATCCATTATTACAGTTGTCTCTACAACACTCCTGTATATAGAATAATTATAAAAATGTCTATTAGAGACAACTTCTAACTTTAACTTACCAGCAATAACTCTTTCTTTCTAATAATTTGGTAAAAGTTACCACACCCACTTTTACAGTTGCCATGACAACACTCCTATGCATAAAATAATTATTAAAATGACTATTACAGACAACTTCAAACTTTAACTTACCAGAAATAACTCTTTCTTCTTAATATTTTGGGAAAAGTCACCACATCCATTATTACAGTTGTCTCTACAACACTCCTGTATATAGAATAATTATAAAAATGTTTATTAGAGACAACTTCTAACTTTAACTTACCAGCAATAACTCTTTCTTTCTAATAATTTGGGAAAAGTTACCACACCCACTTTTAAAGTTGCCATGACTCCTGTGCATAAAATAATTATTAAAATGACTATTACAGACAACTTCAAACTTTAACTTACCAGCAATAACTCTTTCTTTTTAATATTTTGGGAAAAGTCACCACATCCATTATTACAGTTGCCTCCACAACACTTCTGTATATAGAATAATTATAAAAATGTTTATTAGAGACAACTTCTAACTTTAACTTATCAGCAATAACTCTTTCTTTCTAATAATTTGGGAAAAGTTACCACACCCACTTTTACAGTTGCCATGATTCCTATGCATAAAATAATTATTAAAATGACTATTACAGACAACTTCAAACTTTAACTTACCAGCAATAACTCTTTCTTCCTAATATTCTAGATTCAGTCACCACACCCACATTTACAGTTGCCACGACAACACTCCTGTATATATAATAGTTATAGAAACAACTATTATAGACAACTTCAAACTTTAACGTACCTGCAATAACACTTTCTTCATAATATTTGGGAAAAGGTACCACACCCACTTTTATAGTTACTATGACGACACTCACATATATAGAATAATTATAAAAATGACTATTACAGAATACTTTAAACCTTAACTTACCAGCAATAACTCTTTCTTCTTAATATTCTGAGTAATGTCACCATGCCCATTTCACAGTTACCATGACAACACTCCTCTATATAGAATAATTATAAAAATGACTATTACAGACAACTTTAAACTTAACTTACCAGCAATAACCCTTTCTTCCTAATATTCTGAGTAATGTCACCATGCCCATTTACAGTTACCATGACAACACTCCTGTGTAGATTATCCCAGGTTTGCCTACTTTGTCTTTGCCTATTCCACGTTTGCCTACTAATTCTTGCATATTACGGTTTTGCCTACTTATTAAGTATTCATTAAATTAATAATAATAATTATTTTCAAAATGGTAGAAATGTACAATATAGAAAAAGTAAGTATTGTATAAGTATTGTATTATATGACTACAGATATGTAAGTTCTAAATTTACCTATATGTTAGTGTGTGTAGCCATACCAGCTACATATTCAGACAAGCTGATAGCATTATTTGAAAACCTGTTCTTAAGTTCAGTAATCTCTTTGTCTCTTGTTATTGACTTTAAGGTCCTTCTGGGTGGTTTTGATTCTGTTGATAACTGTTGGAGAGATATTTCTGTGGATGTTTGCTCCCTTTGAAAAATCTCAACACATTTGAAGATGTTAGGGTGTGGTTTTCCGACGACTCTTTTTAATCAGTTATGCCAACCCTCTAAATGATTGTTGGTCTGTGGGCCATCTGTGTTGTAGACATTCCATTCAGCCTTTGGAAAGTGTCCAACTAGCCAGACATCTTCAAAGTAAGACACGAAATTGTCAATATTAGTTAGATCAGGCCTATTAGTTTTAATGCCTTGCCATGCAAAATGAATGAACAGTATTGGTACAAAAGCTAGGGCAGCGGTTTTTCTGATGAATGACTTAAGTCCCAGGGTATCATCTTGGTATTGTACTTGTAATCCAAGTGTTTGAGTTTTTTGCATTATTGCCTGGTAAAAATGATAGTAGCATCCCTGAAATTGTGCATCAGGAAAAGCTAACTGTATTGCCTGCTTTATTGCTAGTTCGAAATCACTAACAACAGTCTGTGGGTTTAAAGTAAGCTGCAGTACATCAGCCTTCTGTCTGACTAGATTCATAGCCCTCTCATAAGTGCATCTTTGTTTGTTTGGAAGAAAAGCATAAATTAGCGGGTACTGCTTGCCGTGTTTGAATGCATGCATGGTGAATATTTGGTAAAACAATTTAGGACAAGTCTGAAAAGTACCGTCTACATAAATTGTATCTGACTCACATAGTAGCTCAGTATTTTTGTCTGTTCCAAATATTATTAGGTTATCATCTCCATCTCCATCCTCAGCAATAAGAAAAGGTTCTCTAGAAGGTGTCTTAACCCATTCGTCATGAAAATGTACATTTCCCCGACTTTCGGGAATTGTTGGTAATCGTTTACGCCAACTGTCATACAAAGATGTTTTACATTAATCAAATGTAGGCATCTTTGAGGCAAGATCATCTTTGTTGTTCATGCTAGCTATCTCTTGAATTGCATCATGATATATAGCAGGAATTGCTCTTGTAGTCTCCATGGCCTTTATCTTCATGTTGGAAACAATTTTTTCTATTGCAATTTTATCCTCGTCTGGCTCATGATTACGGACATCTCTTTGAGATAGAATGTTATCATCCATTGTAGTAATAGAACCACTGCAGCTCCTACTTCTCCCACATCTCCAGAAAATTCTACCATCCTGTCCTCTTCTATTAATAACATATCTGTGTCTTCTATAAATAAGTGCCCTAGCTCCTCTCTTAGTAGTAGTGAATTCCATGATAAAATGAATGTTACCAATTGCAGGAGTGCATGAGCGTCGCGAAGCGACGCAAAGGAGCGTCAAACTGCCATTATATTTGTATTCTAACCATTGTCGAAACATGGTCAAGGATTATTCCATATAAGGAAAATACACATACGTAGCATAAGTACTGCTAAGTACATGATAGAGAAATGAATATTATTACAATCATCTATGGTGAGTAAAACGAAGAAGTCGAAACTAAGAAAGAAGTTATGTGCATCGAGAAAAGTTTAAAAGAATTGGACTTGGAGGTTATGGAGGTTTTTGTCATTAAAGAAGTGGAAACAGTTGAACAACATATATCACTTTTTTCAACAAGACTAGTTCTCTGGCAATACATGAAAACTAGTCTCAAGCTAGGGAAGTTGCTGGAGTTCTTATAAAGAACTTTCTGCCAGATTTTTTGCGTCTATTACAAGGATAATGAACATTTTGGTAGTTTCCTTGCTGCGTGGTACAAGGAAGTAGGCACTTTGGCCTGTGCCACCTTGTCCACACAGAATACCAGGACACTTTGGAGTTACCTTGTATCGGAATATAATGATATATGTTGTTCAAGGTCGCTTGGCCATCTTCTTGACTTCTCTTAAATTTATCTATTTAAGCACACCTACTAAGAGTGTTACAGCCCAGAAGCTATTAAAATGCAAAACACTTAGCAGTTATGTCCATATATGGACATATGTTCTAAGCCTTGATTCGACAACAGTTGGTGAAGGGAGTTTGACGCTCCTTCGCGTCGCTTTGCGATGCTGATGTGCTCCTGCCAATTGCAAAAAATGTTCTTTATATACACACACGAGGTTATCTAATTTAGTTATCACAGTTTTATATCATGTACATTTTTGTGGGTAAGTATAAACACACTAAAGGATGTGTCAAGACATGAAAGGGTAGGTCTTATTAAGTGTAGGCAAAACCACACTATGCATCAATTAGTAGGCAAACACAGAGTAGGCAAACACGGACATTACCTCCTGTATATAGAATAATTATAAAAATGACTATTATAGACAACTTCAAACTTTAACTTACCAGCAATAACTCTTTTTTTCTAATATTTTGGGAAAAGTTACCACACCCACTTTTACAGTTACTATGACGACGCTCCTATATATACATAGAATAAATATAAAAATGACCATCACAGACAACTTCAAAACTGAACTTACCTGCAATAACACTTCCTAATATTTGGGAAAAGTGACCACACCCACTTTTATAGTTTCTACGACAATATTCCTATATATAGAATAATTATAAAAATGTCTATTAGAGACAACTTCAAACTTAAACTTACCAGCAATAACTCTTTCTTCCTAATATTCTGGATTTAGTCAGCACACCAACTTTTACAGTTGCCATGACAACACTCCTACCCATAAAATAATTATAAAAATAACCATTACAGACAATTTTAAAACTTAACTTACCAGCAATAACTCTTTCTTCTTAATATTCTGGGTAATGTCACAACATCCATTTACAGTTGCCACGACAACACTCATATGCATAAAATAGCTATAAAAATGACCATTAGAGACAACTTTAAACTTTAACTTACCAGCAATAACTCTTTCTTTCTAATATTTTGGGAAAAGTTACCACACCTACTTTTATAGTTTCTACGACAACACTCCTATTTATAGAATAATTATAAAAATGACTACTACTACAGACCACTTTAAACCTTATCTTACCAGCAATAACTTTTTCTTCCTAATATTCTGAGTAATGTCACCATGCCCATTTCACAGTTACCATGACAACACTCCTGTATATAAATAATTATAAAAATGACTATTATAGATAACTTCAAAAATTAACTTACCAGCAATAACTCCTTCATCGAAATATTTTTGGAAAATTCACCACACCCACTTTTATAGTTGCTACGACAACACTCCTTTATATAGAATAATTATAAAAATGTCTATTAGAGACAACTTCAAACTTTAACTACCAGCAATAACTCTTCCTAGTATTTTGGGGAAAGTCGTCACACCATTTTTACAGTTGCTATGACAACACTCCTATATATAGAATAATTAGAAAAATGACCATCACAGAGAACTTCAAACTTTAACTTACCAGCAATAACTTTTTCTTCCCAATATTCTTGATTTAGTCACCACACCCACTTTTACAGTTGCCACGACAACACTCCTGTAAATATAAATAGTTAAAAAATGACTATTATAGACACTACACAGTTCACACCTTAACTTACCAACAATAACTCTTTTCCTAATATTCTGGATTTAGTCACCACACCCACTTTTACAGTTGCCATAACAACACTCCTATGCATAATATAGTTATAAAAATGACTTATAGAAAACTTCAAACCTTAACTACCAGCAATAACTCTTTCTAGTATTTTGGAAATAGTTACCACACGCTTTTTTTAGTTGCTATGACAACACTCCTATATATAGAATAATTATAAAAATGACTATCACAGACCACTTCAAACTTTAACTAACCAGCAATAACTCTTTCTTCCAAATATTCTATGTTAAGTCACCACACCCATTTCTACAGTTGCCACGACAATACTCCTATGAATAAAATAGTTATAAAAGTGTCTATTATAGAAAACTTCAAACCTTAACTACCAGTAATAACTCTTTCTTCGTAATATTTTGGGAAAAGTCACCACATCCACTTTTACAGTTGCTACGACAACACTCCTATGCATAAAATAGTTATAAAAATGACTATTATATACAACTTGACGGTGTAGTACTACTTTGCCCACTCCCAATTTGCCTACTCCCACTTAGTCTACCAGTAACCCAAAAGTGTCATTTCGCCTACTGCACCTAGCACCTAGAAAAATACTTTAGTACCTAGCACCTAAAATGGCTCCTAAAACAGCACCTAAACAACCTAAACAATCTTTTACTACCAAAAATAGCACCTCAAGTAAAATCTTATAAATTGGTAGCTCCGTGCTTCATTATTCATTCTTTCATTCAAATAATACCAACTACAAACTGTCAGTTACCAGAGATGGAGTTTGTAACCACAACTAGAGGAGGACGACCACTTATTCATGAGGGCTACAATTATGTTCTCAACAGTCGAGGTCGTGATGATCGAATCTTTTGGAGATGTGGTAAGAGTTGCTGTTGCAGTGGAGCACTGACTACAATCAATGATGACATTGTATCCAGCAGAGCAGTGAACACAACCATCCATCCAATGATGCAGAGATGATAACCTGTAAAGCTATTGAGTCAATGAAGCAGGCAGTCAAAGACAAAATCAATTCAGTGCCTGCACTTTATCAACAGCAGTTGAGAGAAATATCGGCCAAAGAAAATCTTGAAGAAGTGGCTGCACAATTGCCAACTCTCTACTCCATGAAATCTTCGCTTTATCAGCTAAGATGAAAGTGACTTTCACCATTTCCCACATCAAGGGATGAAGTATACTTTGAAGGTGAGTGGACACAAACAATTGCAGGAGAGCCATTCTTGTTAGCTGAAGATGGTGATGGAGATGATAAAATAATTATTTTTTCAACTGATGCTAGACAACTTTAAACCTTGAGTTACCAGCAATAACTCACCTTTTTTCAACTGATGCTAACATCAGACATCTCTCAGAGGCTGACAAGATCTATGTTGATGGCACTTTTCAGACATGTCCCAGATTATTTTATCAGATCATTACAGTACATGCTTTTATAAATGGAAAGCAGTTTCCATTGGTGTACTGCCTTCTTCCTGGAAAATCTTGTGCCATCTATCAACGAACATTGGAGATCATAGAATGTAAAGCTGAAGAACTTGGACTTGAACTACGCCCAGATGAAGTCCTAACAGACTTTCAACTAGCAACAATTCAAGGAATTGAACTTGCTTTTCCTACAACAGAGGTGAAAGGGTGCCTCTTTCATTTCTCCCAAGCTCTCAACCCAAATATGTATGAGCTTATTGATGTGTTTCAGCAAGAACAAGCTGACACAGAAGTGACCATTGCTCAGCTGGCAACAGACTCTCAACTCCCAAAACAAAGAAGGACAACAATCACAAAGGACAAGAAAATAGAAGAACTGATTTAGACAGGACACTATCTCACTAGGAGAATATGTTAAAGCTGTTTCTGCACACACTCATATTTAGAAGGAAAATATTTCATAAAAAAATATTTAGTAGGCAAAATGACACTTTTGGGGTTACTAGTAGGCAAAGTGGGAGTATGTGTTGAGTATTATAGACAACTTCAAACCTAGACCTACCAGCAGTAACTCTTTCTCCCAAATATTCTAGGTAACGTCACTACACCCACTATTACAGTTGCCACGACAACACTCCTATGCATAAAATAGTTATAAAAATGACTGTTATAGACAACTTCAAACCTTAATTACCAGCAATAACTCTTTCTTCCTAATATTTTGGGAAAAGTCACCACATCCACTTTTACAGTTGCTACAACAACACTCCTATGCATAAAATAGTTATAAAAATGACTATTATAGACAACTTTAAACATTAAATTACCAACAATAACTCTTTCTTCCTAATATGGTGGATTTAGTCACCTTGCCCACTTTTGCAGTTGTCATGACAACACTCCTGTATATATAATACTTATAAAAATGACTATTATAGACAACTTCAAACCTTAATTTACAAACAATAACTCTTTCTTCCTAATATTCTGGGTAATGTCACCACACCCATTAAACGGTAACCACGACAACACTCCTATGCATAAAATAGTCATAAAAATGACTATTACAGACAACTTTGAACCTTAACTTACAAACAATAACTCTTTCTTCCTAATATTCTGGGTAATGTCACCACAACCATTAAACGGTAACCACAACAACACTCCTATGCATAAAATAGTTATAAAAATGACTATTACAGACAACTTCAAACCTTAACTTACCAGAAGTAACTTTTTCTTTAATATTTTCTGCCTTTTCTGAATGGAGATTGCACATTCACTTTTACAATTTCCACTACTGCATAAAGACTTGATGTAAATAAAAGAGAAATGTAAATAAGGTAACAAAAAAATTGAAATTACTATCCAAAGTACAATAGTAATAAACACAGTATAATGACAAACTTTACATGATAATTACATACTTCATTAACATTAACTTAATCCAATGTTAAGTATGTTGGATGACTACTTGAAATAAACTACATTCACATTCAAACTGACATATCAGTTCAATATTTTACTCTAGACATATTATACTAATAAATTGATTAGCTCAAAATAACTTGTGACTACTTTTGATGTTCTATTTTGTTTATATTATACTTACTTTAAAGTGTTCATTTCTATCAACTAAGTCTATACATTCTATTTTCTTCTATGTCCCAGTATGAGGTACATATATGAGAGAAACTGGGGACACTAACTCTAGTAGGCATACCTTACTACCTGCCACGAGGTAGGTCAATTTTAACCCTTCATTAATTTCTGGATAATAATACTATGTACATGTAAGTACAAAATTAAGAATTTATAAGATATTAATAAAAAATAGTAATTATGACTGACAAGGTTATATGTTGACTTTGTTATGTATTTTTACTTTAATATTGTTTATGTTCACAACACAAATAAGATATTAATTTCCTTTAATAACTACACGCTTCTCTTTCTCCTCTACAGAGAGACAAAGTACTTCTTCATTAAGCTCCAATCTTTCAACAATAGTCATTTTCTCTTTCCTTTGAACTAGTGTATTATCAACTACAACCTATATAAGAGATCACAGTTATTTTACACATAGACATTCCTATAATGATATCATATGGAAACACAATGATCTCTCCAGATTATTAACTTAATATTATTTACTGGTTACTACTTACAATGGTTGGTACCAATGAACAAAGTAATAGCTATGGACTGAAAACTGACTAGAACAAAAAGGAGTTGATACAAAATTGCTATATGTCCATATACAGTAAACTATTTATATAACTGATCAACCTAGCTGTAAAAGACAATTTAAAGATACTCTAAAACAATATCTATAGTTTATAAACTTACTTAATGTCCATATTTGTCAGAACTTTTCTAGTTCTACTAACTACAATACTTTCATCAGTTTCTAACTAGTAACAGACTAATATCACATAATATCAATGGAATAGACATACTTTAATGGAGACAATGAAAGCATTAGGTAACCAATGTTGAGTTAATACTGCTATTAACTTTGGTACTTGTTGTAAGTGAAGACTCAATGATGTTGATGATGATATATTATGTTTGACATGACAAGAATTTAAAAGAGACAGAAATTATTATGTCAAGAACATGTATAATAGAAGAATGAAATATCTCAAACCACAAAAGGACATATCCAATAGGTCTAATATACACTAATTTTAATGATATATATTAGTAACTACTCAGTTTCATATAACTTCTTTCATTTCAGAGTATTGAATGATTTTTTCTCTTTTATTTAATATATAAGACTCATCTCTACTAGACTTCACTTACCATGTCATCATGATGTATAGAGTCAGACACAGCTGCTACCAGATATATCATATATTGAGAGGTGTTCATTAATGTACTAATAACATTGAGATAATGTACATAGTCAAGTATAGTAGTGAATGGGACACAATATAACAAGTTAATTGATATTATAATTATCTGTTACAATTAGTTACTCCAATATAGACTATTTATAATCATTTGTTCATTCATACTGAAGATTATCAAGACAGTGTTTTTCTTTTGGTATATTCATTAATGTCATTTCTACTATCAGATCTAATGATATACTTGATGTTTCCATATTTTATACTTGTTCCTGATTTCCTTCCGTTAGTTGACATATTTCTACAAATTTCAATAGATTTTGAATTTGGTTCTCCTTAACATTATTGCTATTGTTGTAGAGTTGATTATTATAATTTGTATAATTATATATACTGTAGTGGCTATTTCTATGGTACCAGAGGTCCATACTCCAATGTGAAATTAATACAAGAGGTTTTAGTGTTTATAGTTTGGTGTCTGATAATACAATGATATATTGTGGCATTCTGTCCCTGTGTTATGTGGGAAGTCTGGAAGTATCCAATACACAGAAAGACATGTGAAATTATGAGATATTGCAACAGCCTAGCTTCCATTTGTAAAATACTTGTTGTTTGTTAGTGATTGGTCTAGTGCAAAGACTCTTGATGATGAAACAAATTTTCTTCCGTTATCTAATTGGTTTCTAGATATGTCGTCATAAGTAAGATCATCCAAAATAAAAGTTCCCATTCTTTTTTTATTCTATATTACAGTTTTATATATTATTAAATTATGACTTTTAATATTGTTTATTTATATGCATCTTTGATATATCATTGTTACCGTTATTTAATATGTCTATCAAAAATTATTATCGTTTAATAAAATCTGTAATCTGTTATATATAATTTAAGAAGTAACAATTTATATGTCATCCATTGTTCAGCAGAAAAACCTTGTTTTGTTTAACACAATTTGGCAGTTTCATTTTTTAGTACTCTACAGGGGAAGTATATATACCAATCATATAAGTAATAAATAGAACATGTATAAATAATACATACATTATGTGTGCATATTTGCTTTATATATCAGGATCAGAGATCTATCTATATAATTATATTATATACACTTGACAACTGGAGATTTATCTGATATAGCCTATCATGGAATTCATGCTAGTCTCCACAATTGTTCATAACAAAACACATGTTGTCAAGCTGTAATCTCAACAAATCATGTATTTTTATTCTTTATTTAGAAGAAAAATACAAATAAAGATTGGAAACCTTAATTCAAGTTACTACACAATGTGACATTGGTTTTGAACTATCAAGAAGTGCTAGTATTTTATGTCAAGCTAAAGTTGTAATTGGATTAATACTCTACCAGCTTTAATAGGTGCCTGTGTCAGGTGTGAAACCTCAAAAGGAAATGATTGTAAGTATTATGAACGAATACTACACATTGAATGCTGTAAGAGAGTCATAAGTAAACTTACTTGATGATATAAATCTATTCGCAGGTACTCCAGGAATATTGCAGTAAACATGGCAAGTAGGTAGTTGTACTTCAGGTATTTATTATTATTACTATGTGGCGTTCTAAGAGATACTGCGCTATGACTGACTATGAGCGGAAGACAAAGACAACACTATACGGTGAAACTGATGTTCCTCCCTCTCCACCGAGGAGAAGGGATAGGAGATCTTTGTTTTCTGTAACCATGACTATTGATGATGCTAGTATGTTAGAAGAAACAGACTCTCAATCTGATCTCTATACTAATGACGTTCCAAGTCAACGATCTCGACTGCATGCCGTGGAAGACAACTAACGCAATACAGGGTGAAGTCGTTGTATGCATTGAAGTCAGTGTATTCTCTCCTTGTCTTTCAGAAGAGGATAAGGTTCCATTTTAAAACCAAACTGATCGTAAATAAACATTTGAGGGTAAAGAAATTGTAATTAATTGCATTTCATTTGCTACCATTACAATATCCCTGCTCTCTATATTTCATATGTAAATACTGTATTCCTTCATTAATCAACAGACATTCAGGAAGAGCTACAAGAATTTAATGCTAATAGTAAAATGTTAGAAGACAAGTTTGAAAAATCTATGAGAAATTGAGAACCTTATAAATGGTTTTTAGGATCAAACGTTTAGGAAGAATCAAAAGTTTCATCAGATGTTAAAGTGAGTAACTTAAATAAGTTAATTTTAATTAAAGAATTGTGAGAATGCCATCAGAACAGTATATAAAACACTACAGGACAACGAAGAAGATTTTGAATGGACATTTGAGTATGTCATATTACTTTTATTTATATAATTTATGTGGCTATCCTTATTTAGTAAACCAGTCAAGGACAAAGTGAATGTGGACATTACAGTGACAATTGTTGCTGAAGTTAAGTCCCTAGTACGTGCTTCTGTCACTGAAACGAAAGGTATGTTATTATAGTTTATGAATAAATGTTATTTTATTTACATTTTAACTAATAGGAACATATCAAAAATATTTCAAAATTTAAAAAAAAGTTTTTTTTACAAAGACACAATGGGAAGTATGCACAAAACAAAGATAGACAACAGAGAAGAAATAGACTTACAAGGTAATCTTTGATATCCTTCATAAAAATATTAATATTGGCATCTATTAATATAGAAACTACCTGTTCACATGGCTTCTCTTAAAAGAGAAAAGGAAAGATTGTGCATTTCATGAGTACAAAAGAAAATAAAAGAAGATAGTGAAGATAATATTTTAACTGAGCACCCTCTTCTATGGAAATCAGAAAAAGTACACAACTTTCGTGGTTAGACAAAAGGAAATATTTGTCAAATCTACTATTTAGAGGAAATTGTATTTATAAAAAAGATAGATAGACTGGCCATCACATTAGCCATTAGAGTTGGCATAGAAGTGAATGACAATTATGTTGTCATTTGTTTTGTATTTGAATAGATTTAACATGTTCATTTATAAAATTTATACTTTTTCAAAGAACATTTTAAAGTAGTATTCCCATAGTGGACATATATTGTATACTAACACAATTTCTCAATTAAAATAATGACTTATTCTAACAGAATTCCTCAAATTGAATAATAACATACTATCAAACAATTCCTATATTGAAATAATGACATATTCAATACAATACTTAAACTGGAATATTGCTGGTTCCTTATGTTTATAAGCTGTGGGAAATCTGTTACACAGAAAGACATGTGGAATTATGAGATATTACAACAGACTAGATTCCATAATAAGCAAAATATTTGTCTTTCAACACAGTGCAAGATAGTAGTGATGACAATTACATCATCCCTATATAATACCACAGGTGACACACAAACAAGTAAGGATATATTCCAACTATCTAATTCACTTAATAATACACTGATATGTTGTTGCATTCTGTGCCTGTGTTATATTATGTGGGAATGATGTAATTGTCATCACTACTGTCTTGTATGCATTCTTTGTATTGAACTGATATTACATATCCTAAAATTTATTGTTTTTGGAAAGTGTTTTTATCTATGAGTCTATACAGTCTGGATATCATTTAATTGTACAATCAAAAACTACTGAAAACTCAAATATCTGTCAACTTCATACATGTATGTTGCAATAATATACTAATCAACTGGTGAAAACTTGCTGAAATTAATATTATTATAATTTAATTATTAACATTTTTCTGTAGAACATTTTCCATTAAACTAAAAAGAGAAGTAGACATCAAAATCATACGAAAAATGTCAGTTTTTCTTTGTACCAAATAATTTGATTATAATGATTACAAAAGAAATGAAACACATTTTGTTCAACAGAAGATATCAAACAAACTATAAAATGATTTTAGCAGATTATCTGTGCTTGCTAAATGTCACACCCACACACACATGTACATACAGATATATATTCACACAACACATACAAGAACTACTAACACACATACAAACTTTACTAGGTATTAAACAAAAGAATATGTAATAGAAAAATAATGCTGTGAAACCAAAAAAAGAATATTTTTTGAATATGAAAGTCTATGGGTGTGGTCTTGTAGACAAAGGATGGGAGATAGGAATAGTGAAGGTGATGGGGAAAGAGGAAAAGATGGTGAGTGTGAAAGGTGATTGGGATAAGAAGGAAGAGGGAGTAGAACCAGTAAATATAGTAGGAATTGTTAAGAAAAAGGAGTCCTCGATAGCTTAATCAGCAGTCACCCTTTTAGCAGATTCAAATATTTGCATTTTCTATTAAAGAAAGTAAAATAAATAAGTTACACTAAATACAACAAATTTGTTAAACAAAATATTATGTGAACATGTAGTTACTGTTTATAGATAACAACAGAATGAGTTTTAAACTATTACAAAAATCTTTCATTATACCTTAGACACAATAAAAATACATGTACATAAATAATGAAAGGCACTAAAGTGCCAAACCTCGCTGCAGTTTCTAAGTTATTTATAAATGCTATGCCAGCTTAGGCCCAGCTATGATGTTGCTAGGTAGCATTGCAAGAAAATTTAACATTCTAGAAGGTGTGGTCACATTTATCAATATTTCATATACAAAATTTATTGTAACTTGAAGATGAAACGTTTTTTGGAAATGTCCCATAGTACAAACATAGATCAATATATTATCTATTAGTAGCAGTTTTTTCAGTGCTTTGAGACATTTCCTGAATGCGTCACTTCGCTCAAAGTCCATGTACAATCTTGAAATCACTTTTCATTACTTTTCTAACGATTGCTTCGACCAATGCCTTCTGTCTTGCTGATGCGTATTCCTCTAAGATTGTCTACAACATACTAAAAAATTTCTACATTACGTTTTTTACTTTTCGGAAAACCATACCTTGACTTCTGCAGCCTGAAAATTCTTTTGCGAGTTTCAAGCTTTCATTTTCCTTGACGATGTTCTTGATACAACTGTTATAAAGTCCACACGTTTTTCCATTCATTGCTAAAAGTTGGTAGCTGCTAACGCTTCGGTTACCAACTTATAGCAGTTCAAAAACAATCCCTGGTAACAGGCAGTCCAGACACACACACACACACACACACACACACCCACACACACCCACACACACACTGACAGACTACAGTATCCTCGCTATGCGCCCATGCACAGCGAGGTTAATAAATAACCAATTTTACATGTACATGTATTATTACTGATAATACCTCTTGAACATCTTGTCAAATTCTAGGCAAAATATCTATCCTCAATCTTGGAAGAACAACTTTGAAATGTTTGTGTAAAATTGGTGTCTCTGGTGTCTATTCTTTAATTGAAGTAATACCTATTGTACTAAAGAGAAATAGACCAAATAAGTTATTAAACAGGAATAAACTCTTACTAATAATTAATGTATATATTGCTTTGGTAAAATAAAAAACATGACAGCTGATTTCCAAATAATGTTCAATATATTAAAAACTTGGTAATGTCATGATATTCTTATGAACATTTAGCTAGTGTGACTTTGCTAAAATAATCAAATCCAATAGCATATTATACAACAATAATTCACAAAACACTGTCATTTTCTTTAGCCAGGTACTAAGAACTGGTTATATGACACTTTAGTATTTCCTAACTTACATATATGTCATACTAGCTATTGCTACATACTACTACAAGGGTTGGGTCATTACATATATAGTAAAATGAACTAAAGAGGTACTTAGAGTTCTATTGAAATTCAGGATATATATGTTTGTGTGTATGTGTGTGTATGTGTCAGTGACTAAGCTAATGCATCTATGGTAATCCACCTAGCAACATCAAGACTTCAAGCCAACTTTACTCAATGTGTGTATATGTAAATGACTTCTACACATGTGTAAATATCTGTCAATTGATGCATCCATCAAGGTGTCAATTTTATACTTTGCTACCTACTGAAGTATCTCTTGAAGTTGTCCTATTTCTCCATTTCTTTTTGAAGCAAAAAGTGGTCTATATAAGGAAATACAATATGATATATCATTTAATACATACATAGAACTTAGTACACTACATCTTTCTCTCAGATTTTGCTACAACTAGTTTTACTTTTTGTAAGCTATAATATATTATACTTGTTGCTAAGTACTCTTTAACAAAAGAACAGTTTATTTACAATGACACAACCCACCAAAGAAGTAACAGAAAAGAGCAGATTACAAACATTGTAGTATAATAGTACATATATTTGACATTAGATAGTTTATGTCATAAAGTGTTTAATGTTATATACCTTCTAATGTCCATTTTAGCTAAAACACATACTACTTATATCTATTGTTTTACTATAAGAGGATTGTTGTAATACTGCTGGAGATCTGTACTACTGAGTAACAACCTATATAATATATATATATATATATATATATAATATATATATATATATATATATATATATATATATATATATATATATATATATGTATGTATATATATATATATATATATAAAGAGAAAGAGAGAAAGAGAAAGAGAGAGAGAAAGAGAGATTTAGTTGCATTTATAACTATAAATGTATGCACACATATCCATATCCACACATCATCCGAGTCTTTGTCAGTAAAATATGATATGATGCTAAGGTTATCATCCACACAACTATGAGTGTGGTCCTGGTTGACTTCAAAACTCACTTAAATTCATAGTAATAAAATTAAATTTTTTCACTTAGGTTGCTGAGGACCACACATCAGGATATACACTGGGATATATCATTGATTTTTATTAAGATGCTTGCTAATACGTAAATATGGTCTATAGTTGTACAAGTATTAGCTGTCTTTTTCAACTTGACACTCATTGCATTGTTTTTTTATAGAGAGAAAGAGGAGAGAGTGAGAGTGTGAGAGAGAGAGAGAGAGAGAGAGAGAGAGAGAGAGAGAGAGAGAGAGAGAGAGAGAGAGAGAGAGAGAGAGAGAGAGAGAGAGAGAGAGAGAGAGAGAGAGAGAGAGAGAGAGAGAGAGAGAGAGAGAGAGAGAGAGAGAGAGAGAGAGAGAGAGAGAGAGAGAGAGAGGGAGGGAGGGAGGGGAGGGAGTGAGAGAAGTTAACACAAACCAGCTATAGCAACAACAGGGTACCAGTACAAGAAGTTAATTTCTACCAGGAATTCATCATTATAACAAGTAGTAGTAAAAGTAATCATAAATAGTATCTATTATACAGTGACACTGATACAGAAACCTTCAAGAAAAATCCCAAAACTCCAAACAGTGCTAACAATCAACAAACACAAGTTAAAATAGAATTAATAAATGTAGCTTCACATCTGTTGCAGTTTAACAGGGCAACCTGTCACCAACATCAATTATATACAAAGTATTTCACTCTCATAGCCATATCCAGTCTAATATTAGTTGTGATAACATCATGACACTCCAACCTACTTCTCCTTCATGTGGCTAGCTAGGAAACCATGAAGCAACCTACATCAAATTTACTGAGTGCCAGAGGGTTTTTTTGGTGAACTGATTGTGTATGCAAATTCAAGGTCTTCTTTTAAAATATTTTCTATTATTTTATTTTACTATGAAAAGTAAATATTGATCAACACAATCTAATTTTACTCCATCTTAATACTAACTAATACATCATCTATTACTAAAAGAAATAGGGTTCTTTATTTCTTTATTGAAAACACAAAAGTATGTGTTCTTTGTTATATAATGTACTGAATTAGTTAAAGATTGCAGTGTTACAGTACTTCATAATGAAGTGTACTAGATTAATACTGCTATCCATGATATATGTACATGTGTGTCTGTGTAGTAATACTGGAAGGCTTTATCAATACTAGTTAGGCATTGTTGGATTCTGTTATACACAAGTGATTGATAGGAGAACATACATACAACATGCACAATAACATAACACACAAGCATAAGTTTTACTTGTACAGCTAACTCCTTGACTGACGAGAATATTTTGTGGCTTCAAGTCACAATGGATAATGTCATTAGAATGCTTCCAAAAATATCTGATATAAGTAGTCCTAAAATGAGAAAAAATGTTAAATATATAAAGTAGTTACTAGACAGCTTAAAGGGAGCTTATATGCCAACATTTGTAATAATAGTTGAAGTAATTAGAGGCACATTTCTTTCACCTCTTTCCCTTTGTCTCTCTCATTACTTATTTAAATTGTACATTTTTGCCTACATACTAAAAATAATGCATTAAAAACCTCAGCTTAATTTCAGCAAAAGTTTGCATACCAATATAACATACTACAGTGTAAAATAACACTACTGTATTATGGACAATATAAGACCACAGCCATAATATAGAGGTGTCCTCATTACTACTACAGGATTAAATTCCAAGTTGTCTAACATAGTTATTTCCTAACAAGTCATATTATGAATAAGATTACTAGTAGTACTCATAGGAATAAACTCGTTTTTTAAGAACAAATCATAGACTATAGAGTTAATGTCACAAATTAATTTCACAACAATTTGTAACACTAATTTTAGTAGTACAGACATAGTCAATGAAACATTTCAAATTTCATGTCTACAGTATTAAAAAAGAGTGCTACAATTTAATGTGAAATTAATCATCCAAACAAATACACAATGTAATGTTATATACTGTACATTATCTAAGTAGATATTAGTTGTTATTTCAGTAACTGTTTATCAGCTTATTGTGTCTTGATGACGCCAAATGTTAGTTAATTCTAATACAAAATCTCTTCCTTGGGTTTATATTGAATTAAAACTAGCAATATTGACACACGAGGTCCAGTTGGCTCATCTCTCCTTTAGGGCTGCACATGGATGTCTTCATTTTTCTTTCAAGATCATAAGCTCCACCTTTAATTATCTTTATAAACCCCACCTCTCAAATACAAACTTGCCAGATTTTTTTCTCTCTCAGTGACATTGTCAAGACGAGTGATATCTACATGAAACGAAAGTAAGTAAAGTTAATGCAATGATTTAGCTAAAAATACAAATGAAACTTACCTAAAAATTTCACTGCCAATAAACAACTCATCCTCTCAACTGCACTTATACATTGTAGTTTTCATTGCAACTGGAAAAACAAATGCAACTGACTTAAATTTTAAAATATACATATATTTATCTATTGTGTGTGTATATTTTCAGAGTACATTATGAAGATCAGATATAAATTTCTACTGGCTTCTTTTGACATAATTCAGTAGATGGGGAAAATAAGACAAAGGCCAATTGTTTTAATGAATCACTAGTTGAAAATCTGTCTGACTATTTTGACAAACACATCAAAGAGCAAGTAGTCATTTACTCTCATCTTGAAGAAAAGATGAAATGATCAATTTGAATTGAGAGACACGTGGTATGTTGAAATAAATTTATACAATGTACAAGAACACACAGATAGTTGCTAATAATATTATTGTTTAATTAATGTTGACTTCTATGAGTTTAGCCGTAGGAGTTAGAGTCTCTTAGACACAGAATATAATATAAATCAAGTCACTTATTAAACATGTCAGTACAACAATAATGTTGCTATTCTCTTGTACATGTAGACTACACAAAAGAGGATTTCTTTTCATACCATGACTAAAGCTAACAGGTATTTAGTAAAAATAAAAGTTAGTGAAGAAAGGAGCATCTTTAAAGAAACATTTGTACAAAAAATGAAAGGTGTGTATTTAATATCTGCTGCTAGGCAAGAAAAGAATAAGAATTCACTTTAGACATCAGCAAACCAAATAGAGATTCATATAGAAAGGATAACTTCTTGACTCGAATATGGTACATACTGTATATAGCTTTAATATACATTTTATTGCTATATTTATTACTGACACTAGCAAGCAACAGCTTTGTCTAGTTTAGAAAAAGAGCAGTCATGATTTATGTTACTCTTGCCATATGTGATCATGAGCCTGATATTTACATGTGTTCTCCATATACAATCATTTTATAAGGACTAATTGTCACCTCATAATTAATGAGATATCCCACTGATCATTACCATGACATGAATACATGCTTAATAAAATAGGCAACAAAGGTTGTTAAAACTACACAATATCATTATATCTATGCAAATATGCACACTATGATGGCACCTACATTAAATGTGACATAAACAGTTTTGTTTCTTGATACTAATAATTCTTTAAGGATATGTATTAAGTTACTTGAAGTTGTAACACAACATAGCTCAGTCAAATGATAAAGAACACGCAAATAACAATAATCACATGATATGTTATTATCTGTCAAATATGTGTGGATACAAGAACTTAACAGACAGATGGACTCAGAGCAAGTACTGTAACCTTTGTCCAATCAGAGTTGCAGGTGAGAATTAACAATGTTTTAATCAAATTTGTGTTTGGAACATTAATGTTGCAAAGATAAGGTTATTCCATTGTATCATTACAAAAGTCATAAAGGTTGTGATAAAGCTTTTAGAAAAGTAATAACACTTAATTGTAATATTTAGTAAGTTGTAGCTATTATAGTTGCTATTGTTAATAGAACAATTAACATGACTTGTATGGAACAATGCAATGATTGTCAAGTTGAAAAACCCTATAATTAATTGTACAACTTATAGACCACATTTACATGTAAGCAAACAGAACCATCTTATTAAAAATCAATGGTATATCCCAGTGCATCTTCCGGCTGTGTGGTCTTTAGCGCTCAAAGTAACAAAATTTAATCTTATTTCTATGAATTTTAAAAAACATATTGTTTTAGTCCCAAATGGGTGGTAGGTCTTACCTGACACTAAACTGAGAATAGTATTTTATTGCTATTATGTATAGAAGAGTTCTTTGTAAATACATAGTATTTCATTTGGTAAAAGTGACCCTTAGCCTTTGTTTGTGTAAAATTTAGTACGTTTCTTTATTATGTAGCCCTGACATATATAAATGTCTGTGATTTATATAAAGGAAAGAATTTATGTTTGTCAAAGAGAAAAGAGGAAAAGTCTAACCTACAGCTTTTTGATATTTTAAAATCTTATCTATGACTTTGTGACAGTATCACATAATATTCTGGCAAACATTAGAATGATGTGTGTGAGTGATCATGCATAGATTGTGATTATAAACACAACTAAATTAGTTATTAATTTCTTTCTCTCTCTCTCTCTCATATATATATATATATATATATATATATATATATATATATATTATCGTCTAAATTTTCAAAGGTTATCATTTATGGCTATAACTAACAGAGATCATATGCTGCTTGTTTTACTATGAAATGTCTTGTGAGTGTTGTTAAGTATCACAACCATACATAATAAATCTCTTTTTATCTTCTTTTGTTCATTTTGTTATACTATCTTGCTCTCTAATAATAGTAATAATAAAGATGACAAAGAAGCTCAATTAATGAAATTGTGATCAGTGATTAATTCAGTAATTGTATTTTTTTCATTATTATTTGCTAAACATTTTATTGAGTTTACAGAAAACACGACGGATGGATGTTATTAATATTCTCTATGGATGTACCAAATAACACTTCTTTTTGAATTAATATGTTCTGAAATTATAGTTTGCCAATTCAAACAGATCTTAATTATTTTTATGTAATTTTATATTAATCCTTTTCATTTTTAAAGGAAAATAAAGTATGTTATATGTTCAAAGACATCAATACTAAACTATTAGTCTTGACAATATCTTAGGTAACTGTATAACTATTAAGATGGTTTATATTATGATGCATGTGTTTGTGAGACCTCCATAGGGAGGCTATCCCTACCATACAAGTATTAGTGTGGCTATTAACACCAGGTGATACTATTTCATTGTTAAAATTATGAATATATTCACTTGTATTGTTATGTAAATGAGTGAGTATTTCGAAACCCATTTATGTCCCACCCACACTGCATCATGCCATCATGTGATGATAAATTCTACACCACACACAAAATACTTTTGACAAAGAAGACTTTGAATTGAAGAGTGTGATCTAATTGATGTAAGTAAAGAAGGCAATATTTCTTTATTTGTTACTGATAACTACATTGCTACTTAGACAAAAATATAGATTATAATATTATGATATACATATATACATGTATGTGTCTGCATACAGATGCTTCTATTGTAATCAGACCATCCTCCCAGTGGTAGGTAAGTGAATGGTTTTGTCAGTGTAGTTCTTGTTTAAAGAAATACTCTCTAGAAGGTAATCATGCGGTGGCACATGCATAGGTCTAACATCTTTAAATTTGTTAACTCATGTCAAAAATTGCATAGGAACTACTGAATATATTTTCATGTTGCAGTTGTTTATTCATAGGTTGTAAACATGCACCAAGATAATGTAGTATGTGATTTATATGTCAAATATTGCAGACCAGAGGTGTCTAATGTAACAAGTTCAGTGGGACAGACTAAGTTAGCATATTTTGATCTCTAGCACATCAAACTTAAATGTTAAATGTTAATTTGTATCCCTATAGTTCACTGACTAGACCTAAACTAAACTATAGCAGCAGATATTATATATTTGCAGATTCTATAAGAAAACTTGCCACAATAACTTGTCATTAAACCAATCCTTATCTCCAAATCCTAAAACTATACACTCTAATGTGTTAGAATAAGCCATACATCTGTAGTTTTTTAAGATGTCATAGTCCAGCGCCATTAATGCATTAGATCGTCATAAAACTGTATGGTGCTCCATTAGTAATATCACCAAATATATATCTCTGTATGACTGTGTACCTTGTCTCTTATAACTGAAAAACACTAGAGGCAGATATTTGCGTGTTACCACAGGAACTAAGACGGCTTGGCAAGCAGCTGGTACATATTGTCCACTTTTACTGCAGACATAGCCTTTACGCACCCATTTTTGTTGCACCTGAAGCAAACCGTAATCTTCAGAATTTTCATTTATTCTAGAATTATTTAACGCTAAATTAGAGTATTACGGAATGACGTACGTACATTGTCAAATTATCCTATTGACAAGACAAAAGTGCAGCTCGCTCTGACATATCAGTTATGAAGCGTCATCTAGAAAAAGAAACTATTTATTGCTGTACTTGATCTCATGAGATGATATTGAATTGTTGTCATGATCATGTTTTATGTGATTTTAATTCAACGATAAATGAAAAAACACAATTTGTTCTCTTTGTTATATAAAGTGATATATATAATACATTATAGTATAACTGATATATATACATTGATATCTAATGTTCTATTATAGAACTAGATCAACTTAACAGTACCAGCCAAGGGCTGCCAGCCCCTGGTGGCTGACAATGGCAGCTCAACGTTTAGAGAGAGAGCAGAAAAAAATTGTAAGTAAATTATTAACTAATCCATTATACTACATGTGTTAGTGTACAATCAATACATTACATGTTATATGATAAATATGATGATGTAGTAAGTGAGTACTCTTATAGTAGACTAGTGTCTGGTATTGTTAATACTAGTTGTATCCTTTATTGTCTAGTTCTAGTTTTATTATAATATAACTACTGTATTTCCTTGAATATCAACCACAATATCTATATCAATATTGATCAACAAGTGATAAGACTACTATTTCAGAGTGATATTCAATAATCAAAAATCATTTATCGTAAAATATTGTCACTTTGTGTATTATGTCTTTGACTAGTTCTATAGTTTTATTAGTTTGTATGATTTACTATTTTTAAATGTAATGACTTGTTATATTATTATATAGTACAGAGAACTTTGGGAGTCTTCCAGAGATGGAAATGCAGAAAAAGTGAAGCAATTACTCCAGAATGGAGCAAACTTCAAATGTCTTTATCATGATGTAAGATCTCATTAGTTTATTATTTAGTCTGTTATTATTTGTGTTTACTAACTTAGTAATTAAATCAAAATATGTAGATTTAGTGAGTATTAATTGTTTTTAGCTGTGTTTGTATTGTGTATACACAGATATGTAATTGTATTTATTTCATATATTAAAATGTCTTTGTTTTCATATAGGATGTGATTTGGGATATATTATGTGTCACAGCACCTCATACTATAGCTTACATCAATGGTCACAACAAAATCGTACATATTCTTGAAAATGCAGGAGCTACTCCTAATTATGTAAGTGTATACAAGTATAGTATGTAGTTGAGGTCAATATTTATAATTACTAGAATACTTGTTTGTTATATTGATATCATGTACATGTACATACTTGTATACTGCATGAAAATGTCTCCTAGTTATTACCAAGTCCTAATACACATATCAATACATATATAGTTTATGTCTAGTTTTCTCCATACTACTTTTCTTATTACTAGCTACTAACTATAGCATTAGTTTAAAGCTTATTATGTAATACTAAGGTACAGCATACAGTGTTAATAATTGCCTTCATATTACAATTATGAAAGAAATTATCACAGATTGACTAAACAACTATGTTTCATAGCAGCTACACCCACATTCAATCATTACAAGTGTTGTATTTTAAATTATAGCTATAATGCTACTAACTTTAATGATGTATTGGAGTAAACAGTAAGCATACTTTGTTACTTTATTAACATAATATACCTTGTTAGAAGCCAAGATTTATGTCACATCAATACCAGGAGCTATTCATCTAACAGACACAATATTCATTTTAATAGAGATCCTATCATTACATGTACATTTAGAATAATATGTAGCCATCTTTGAGATTTAGGACAAAGTATTCAGTAAAGCTGATAGACTTGTGTCAACCATTTATACAATAATTATTAGAAGAATACATGTATATATAAAGAACTGGGAAATTAATTAGTGGTTTGTTGTACTAGTCACAATTATATGTAATTAAACTCAACACTTGTATATACTGTTGTATTTATTATGATGCATATTATCTGTATTTACTTGTTATGATTTATTAGAATGAAATTATGTTAGTAGCTGCAGACAAAGGACTAATAAACATTGTAAAAGAAAGTATTCAAAAGAAGGCAAATGTGAATTATCAGGATGAAGTAGTAAGTTATTACCTTATAATAATAAATGATTGTTAACTAGTAATAGATAGTTTTGTTGTCATTAATTTGATAATGACAAGTTTGTGGATACAATATAATATTTTCATGATAAGTCATATAATACTCAGTGTTATGTGAAGTGTAATATTTTGATTGTCATAAAAATCCTATAGAGCTATACTGATATGATGTCATGATGTGATGACATTGTCATCTAATAATTTTGATAAATAACATACTAAGACATTGTAATATTTTGTGTAGATACCAGTAGCGTAATCCACAAAGCCTCTATACAATATTTATTGTGTACTATATGTACTTCAATGAGCACACCTGTTTTTATACTATACATTTTATGATCATAAACATTGTGTGTATGAAGAAAGCTCTTGACTATTCTATATATAAAGAGTTGTTTTAGTCATTTAGTCACTAGTCAGTGAATAATAAAGCTACAGCATGGTAATTGTACATATCAGTACAGGAGATATCTCATTTCTCTATTGTCATTCATAAGCAAAGCTTGGCTACTTTTCAAAACTTTATTTTGCTGTCGACAAGAGGAAATTAAATTCTTACTGGTTTAATATTTGTACAATAGTACCAGAAACACATGAGCATTATGAGTAAGTGTTCTTAACAGCTAATTCAGACCCTAATATTTGTAACAAGGTTTGTATTATGTGCAGAGATGCTATATTTTCCATGTACATGTGTATTGTATTCAGTCCATGTACATGTATTTAATACTATTATTATGTATTATATCAGTACAAGATATTATGATAATATACATGTACTTGTAAATCACTAAACATGATACAGACAACAAGAACCAACAATCTTATATAATTCCTGCCCTAACGTTTGAAAGTAAATTGTCATTTTGATGTCTTTTACTTTGGCACTATACTCTTTTAGAGAGTAGCAAGGTATTCTATTAAGTTAACAAACCAGATCTCCTTTATGTCAAAAGTTTCTGATGTATTTTCTTAGTCCAAAACTGCCAAATACATTTGTTCTAGTCCATAACAGAAACTTTAGTTTATCTCAATCCTAATTAATTAAACAGTTGGTAAAATTAATTATGAAGCCAGTATGTGCTTATTATTAGAACAGGTAAATGTATGTATAGACAGAACTTTGTTTATATTGGAGTGGTGCTTATATTAGAAATATTAAAATATAATGTTACCAATAAAGCTACAACATGGTAATTGTACATATCAGTACAGGAGATATCTCAATTGTCTATTGTCATTCATAAGCAAAGCTTGGCTACTTTTCAAAACTTTATTTCAGTATGAACAAGAGGAAATTAAGGTCCAATTAGTTTAATATTTGTACAATAGTACAGAAACACATGAGTATTATGGATGAGTGTTCAACAGCTGTTATGTTTGTGTCCTTACCACTGTATATTGAAGCATGTTCATTGATTTTTCCATATAAGGAATATACACTTAAGTTCACAGTCATAGTGCAAGTACTGTAAGTCATAGAATCAATAAATATAATTACTTAGCAGTGTTATCTATTGTAGTATTGAATAGTTATTAGTAGTTAATTTGTAGCCACATTATTTACTATTTATTCTTTCTATAGGATCATCAGACTTCTTTGCATTATGCTTCAAGTGCAAGACACATTGAGATAGTTCAGTTACTCTTAAGAGCTAAGGCAGACCCCAATATTTGTGACAAGGTTTGTATTATGTATAGAGATGGTTTATATTCCATGTACTTGTGTATTGTGTTCACTCCATGTGCATGTATATAATACTATTATTATGTATTATATCAGTACAAGACATTATAATAATATACATGTACATGTACATGAGTGTTCAACAAATATTATGTGTTTCTTAACCACTATGTATATTGAAACATGGTCAGTGATTATTCCATATAAGGAATATACAGTTTAGTTCACAGTTATAGTGCAGGTATTGTTAAGTATGTCACAGAAACAATGAATATAATTACTATTAGCGATGTTATGGAAATTGAAGAAACAAAGAAGAAGACTTGCACACCAAAGACTGTTTAAAGAAATATGACTTAAAGGTTATGAGACTTTTGTAATCAAAGAGATAGAAACAGTTGAATAATGTATTATTTTTATTTCAAAATATGAGCTCTCTGTCAGAACATAAAAACTAATCTTAGGCTTGGAAAGATGCTAGAGTCTTGTTGTAAATCTTCTATCACTATTTTAGATCATATTACAATAGTAACGAATGGAGCTTTCCTTGCAGCATGATACAAAGAAATTGAGACACTAGTTTGTGACACCTTGTACACACAGACAAATTTCTCCATGTGCTTTTTATATTCTTTTTGAAGCTCATCTAGTAAGAGGTTATAGCCCAAAATTGATAAAACAATAAAACACTTATCATTTGTATCCATCTATGAAAATACATATAGTATGGAAGTTAGATTTTTTCTTGTGACATGTATGTGTCCCTGATAGTGCACATTATGCTAGTAATGTGTGATCTTGTGTAATATAAATAAGATCTATTGTTATTACTAAACAATTTATTTCATTTTATAGTGGGGAAATAGTCCACTTCATCTAGCACACTGGTATGGTCATAATAAGATAGTTAAGCTCTTATGTTCTTTTGGAGGAGATATGGACCAAGTTAGAAATGTAAGTGATATAATAATATATTTACTGCATATGATGACATGGACATAGTGATTGTATATGCTATGGTATATTATAAACTTAACCTAATTATATGTGGGTTTGTGTTCCACCAATACTATTGTTTACTGATATATTCAATACTGATAAATATGTTTAAATTTTCACTGATATCTTATCCGATATTCAAAACAAAATGATGTATAGAAAAAGAAGAGGAAGAAAGAAACAAATATATAAAACAATTAAATCTAATAGTCATAATTAACAAATCGCAAATTTTGGTTTAAAAAATAATTTCTCAACCCTTTTTTGGTAAGAGGCAGTTTCCTGAGTTAGTACATATGTCTGATGCACTGCTGAATAACCTTTCAGAAGCAACTGAAGCAAGTGAAGCACTTAAATATTGTCGTGCTAATAGTCTCAGGATTGGCCATTGTGATGCTCTACTTTTCCAGTAAGAAAATGATTCAGATTTTGAATCATTATGTTAGGCTCTTTAAAATACTGCTCAACTTCAGATTCTGCAAACTCTAGTGACCTTTGGGACTGATCTGCTATTAACTCTCTACAGAAGCTCCACAAAAGAGAAAATTGACCAGCATCACTACCTCCTTCAGTGAATGTTTCAGTTACAGTTTGTTGTGTGCTAACTCTATCAGAAGGAAGGTCATTTTTCTGTGGTTCAGCTTTGTATAAGATGTAGCATCTGCTTTGCTATCATTGCAGATGACATTGAAGAGAATACCTTGTCCTTAAATGTTGGATCTAAAGACAGTTGCTACAACAATGTATTTGTTAGATTCCCTGTCCTGGTAGTGACGTTTAAGTGATGCAAGCATCTCATCCTTCATCCTTTTCACTCCATGATCAGAATTTGGGATTTCTAGAAACTTATGTATGCTGTTTACAACTGAGATGATAACAGAAACTGTAGAGTAATTGCCACTAGCTACTCTTGTTCCCTCTTCATAGACCTGTAGTATCTTCACTGCTTTCTCAGACAACAACCACTGAGCATTAGTGAGTTCAACGGGAACATCTAACTCTACACTGGTTGCAATAACAGTTTTCTTTTGTTCGAGCAGTCTTTGCAGCATCTAAAAGGTAATGTTCCACTCTGTAAGTTTGTTTTGGATCAGTCTATTTTTAGACATACCAAGTTGCTCCTGAGTTTTAAACAATGCCTGCAAAGCAACATTGGAGTGCTTATAGTTTGTGACTAATTTGTGCACTCTTGCAGTGAGCAATGTAACTGTAGATTGTACCAGGCATCCATCCTTTACTATCAACTGTAGTGTATAGGCTAGACAAGATATGTTAGGAATTCCATAATCTCTAAGACCAGCAACAAAGTTACTGCCATTATCTCTTACAACAACATGTAGCTTCTCAGATAAATTCCAACTCTGTAAACATTTGATGAGCATGGTTACTATGTGCTCACCTGTGTGTTGTTCATTGAATGGAGCAGCATGTAGACACATATGTTGATATTGAAACTCTTTTGTTATTGAATGACAGGTTAAACTGATGTATGATTCTTGAGCCACAGAGCTCCATATGTCAGTGGTAATAGATAAACTATCAATATTTAACAGGGAAACTCTCACCTTTTCACTGACTTTTTGATGCATCTTAGGTATAAGCATTTCAGAGGAGTATTTTGACAAGGGTGTTTTTATACTGAGGCTCTATCAACTTTAGTAGGCAATTACAACCATCATGTTCCACAATAGAAAATGGTTCCTTGTCTACAGCAATCATCTCTTCGATTGCCCTGTGAATCTGTTGAGATCTAGCATGGTCAAACTCAAAAGATCATGTTTTCTCTATTGATTTTGCCATTGTTAGTTGCCTTTTTGCGCCTTTCCCACTCTCCTGGTCAATTTTGACAGCCATGTACTCAACTGGATGTTTTGTCTCAAAGTGTTGCCACAAGTTGGAAGTAGTTTAACCTTTAACTGAACTTCCACCTCTAGGAACCACACAGTCACAAAACAAACAGCTTGCTTTGCATTCATTGGTTGCTGTTAGTCTGTTACAATGAAATGCTTCCAAACAGCACTTGTTATTTTTTGTTTATCCGCCATTGAATCAATGGCATATTATACCTCACATGATCAATGGTAATGATTGATCACGTGAAGTATAATATGGCTTCCACAAATGCATGTGTTTATTGATCGGTTTTATGAATTATCTAACATGAAGTAAATGATACCAATAATTAAAATTATTGTGACAACAGTACCGATACTGATACCAATTCATATATCAGTGCAACACTAATGTGGGTACATGTTATAATTATAATATATTATTTATTTTAACAGGATGACTTACTTTTGACTTCAGCTAGAAATGGTGATATGCATAACGTAAATGTAGCACTTGCATCAGGTGCTAATGTCAATGTTGATGATGATTTATTAATGGTTAGTATACTGATTGATTAGTAGTTCAGATCATGTTAGTGTACAGATTATAGTATATGTATTGTTGATAGTACTTGTGGTCTGTTAGTGTAATGCCATTAAAATTGGAGAGTTCAAATTTTGATATTTCTTTGCAAAACTCTATTTTTAATGGATTTACATTTGTATATGCATATTTGAAATGGGTGTGGTGAAGTTAAAATACTTTACAAACAATTTAAGAAACATTTATTTCATTGAACATTGGTTTATTGATATTAAACTACATATAATACAAACTAATTTAAGAAGTAATAGCAATGGGATATCTATGATTAATAATATTGAGTCATCATGTCATGAGATACAGGTAAACACGATATTCAGTCTCTAACAACAAATCTACATTCTGTGACAATTGATTGACATGATTGAACAGTAAATTTATATATTTTCTCTGGGTACTGAGATCATAACAATTTATACTAAGGAAAGCTTCTACCTTTTTGGTATATTCTATGACTGGATAAGTATCTAACAGAAACATCATCAATAATATAGTGATAAGACCAAGTGCCACAAATATGTAGGTGATGTGAGGAGAAGTTGAGTAGTTTAAGTTTGCTAGGACAAACTCTAAAGGAATGTGAGTTGTTAAAAACACATTTGTATAATATTTGTATATACAAATCAATCAAATGATTTAAGAAAATTTTTTTTCAAAATGGATCATTGGTATGTGGAGTTATAATTACATTGATTGTTGAAGTCAATCAAAAATTGAATGTGAGAAGGTTTATTACAACAGACTGAACTAAGTAATTCAAAGAAAGATTTTTATTCATGGCTGTTGAAAGTGGTGAGGTCACTCCTTTTCCAGTCATATCATTTCTGATGTCTCTGTATAACAGATAAAAAATTTAAAAAATTCCATATAACAAAACTTGGTAGTAGGTGTGGTTTATTTTAAGTAACAACAATATATTAATGAGCTTTATTTGGAGACATTTAGTATAGTTTTCATAACTACATGTTATATTAATGTAAGGACACCTTAAAATAATGTTATAGTCAAGGTGCCTATTATTAGAGTAGGAAAATAAAGTTTAGAAGAAAAGGGCACCTGAATTGTGGTATCATCTACTTACATGATTATATGGAATTGTGTGAATAGTTGAAATAAAATTTACCAGTTCGGCAGTGAGAAAGATGAAGTAGTCATAGGCTATCATGTCTATAAAAGTATCACTTTCTTATTTTTATCAGTAAACATGATACAGACAACATGAACTAGCATTCTTATTCAACTGTTATCACAACTGGTGATCCTAAATTGTCATTTCAATGTCTTTCATTCAGGTTTTCTACCCTTTTAAAGAGTAGCAAGTTATTGTAACTAATTAATAAGCCGGAATTTCTTGGTATCAACAGTTTCTGCTACATCTGCTGGTCCGAACTGACAAAATATAAATTGTTATAGCCTACAACAGAAAGTTTAGTCTATTTCAATTTTAATTAATTAGGTGCTCGTAAAATTAATTATGAAGTCAGAGGGTGCCTATTATTATTAGAACAGGCAAACATATGTATTGACAGGAGTGATGTCTATATTGGAGAGCTGCCTATATTAGAAATGTTAAAATATAATGTCACCAATACTACCTATTATATGTTAGTTATTTATATACAGTAATGATGTCTCCTTTGTCTGTTAACTTTCATTAGCAAGGGTTAGAAAATTTTGAAAATTTTTTGTAGTATTAAATATTTATTAATAATTAATTTCTAGCCACATTATTTAGTTTTATTCTTTCTCTAGGATCATCAGAGTGCTTTGCATTATGCTTCAAGTAGAGGACACATTGAGATAATTCAGTTACTCTTAAGAGCTAAGGCAGACCCCAATATTTGTGACAAGGTTTGTATTATGAATAGAGTCAAGGGGTGTGGTTTGTAATGTGGTATTCTTCATTTGCTTGTATAGTTTTTCTCTAATATAGAATTTGTGTATATTAATATGTTAGCTTGTTTAGTGACTCAATAATAATGTCATATAGTGACATCATGGAACGAGATAGAGCTAATAAAGAGAATATGTTACTACTACAGTTTGTTTTTCACTAATGTTAGCTGCTATTAGTAGTTTGTATTGAATATGTAGAGTATGTTCTAGTATTACTTCTTGTATTATACAGTGTTATAGAATTATTATGATGATGTGTACTGATGACTGGTTCCATTGACTATATAGTTTACTGTCTAATAGTTTATGTCCTTTTGTAATTAAATAACTTTGTCTCTTATGTTTCTAGTTAGGACGTACACCTGCACATTATGCAGCAAAGAATGGTCATGCTGACATAGTAAAATTCCTAATTGAAGTTGGACAAGCTGATGTCAACACTAAGGATTCAATAGTAAGTCACAGTAATTGTATTACAAAACATATCATTGGACCAAATTTTGATGATCAAATAGTTCCAATTACTTCATATGAGGTTAATAAATCAATAAGACACATGATTTTAGGTGTATTACTGATTCAATAAGAAACCTACATTCTATAGCAACTGTTCTTTACCAGATCTTGATTGTATTAATAATTTTTACAAAATATTTGAATAATAATACAAATTATTATTATTGATGAACTTAATTAAGTCATTATGTAAACACAGTAAAATGGTACTTTCATTATGTAACTTGTAACAAGGCTATTCTATATATATAACACAAGAACTACCAAACAATGTTCAAGGTTACTGTCTGTTAGTCATGATATTATTAATGAAGTCGGATGTTGTAGTTTAGAAATAAAATGAAAGAGCATAATGATGACATTATTTAATAAAAACCACACATTATGCTAAAGAATTTTAAGTAAACAGTTTATATGCATGTTCTATGTGATCATTATGTTTAGAATGTATACCAAATATTGTAACCAGGAAGATAATCAATATATTACTAGGATACCAAATTTGGTAAACATCCAGTACAAAGTGGCTGCGTAGCAACCTACATATACACAAATATTTTTTCAAAATTTCTTAGTGCATCATGTGTTGTTTTCCCAATTAAGTTCACATAAAATGATATCATAATTCTTTAGAAAAGTCAAGGTGTGTGCTTTGTAACGTGGTTTTCTTCATGTGCTTGTATTGTTTTTCTTTAATATAGAATTTGTGTGTCTTAATATGTTAGCTTGTTTAGTGACTCAATAATAATATCATATAGTGACATCATGGAATGAGATAGAACTAATAAAGAGAATTTGTTACTACTACAGTTTGTTTGTCACAAATGTTAGCTGCTATTACTAGTTTGTATTGAATATGTAGAGTATGTTGTAGGGTTACTTCTTGTATTATACAGTTTAATAGAATCATTATGATGATATGTACTGATGACTGGTTCCGTTGACTATATAGTTTACTGTCTAATAGTTTATGTTATTTTGTAATTAAATAACTTTGTCTCTTATGTTTCTAGTTAGGACGTACACCTGCACATTATGCAGCAAAGAATGGTCATGCTGACATAGTAAAATTCCTAATTGAAGTTGGACAAGCTGATGTCAACACTATCGATAATGTAAGTTATAGTAATTGTATTACAAAACATATCATTGGACCAAATTTTGACCATCAAATAGTTCCAATTACTTCATATGAAGTTAATAAATCAATAAGACACATGATTTGAGGTGTATTACTGATATAATTAGGAACCTACATTCTACGGCAACTGTTCTTTACCAGATCATGATTCTATTAATAATTTTTACAAAATATTTGAATAATAATACAAATTATTATTATTGATGAACTTAATTAAGTCATTATGTGAACATACTAAAATGGTACTTTCATTATATGACTTGTAACAAGGCTATTATATATATATATAACACAAGAACTACCAAACAGTGTTCAAGGTTACTGTCTGTTAGTCATAATACCATTAATGAAGTCAGATATTATAGTTTAGAAATAATATGAATGAGCATAATTATTGCATTATTTATTGAAAACCACACGTTGTTCCTAAGAATTTTGAACTAATGTTCTATTTGCATTTGCTACATGATCATTTTATAAATAATGTACACCAAATATACATGTTAGTATAAAGTGGCTGTGTAGTAACCACATATAGGCAAACATTTGTGGCAATAGATATGAAAATGGTACCTAAGTGCAAACAGATTTTGAAAGCACTCTTTTGAATAAATTGTTGCCATGGGATCATCTTGAACGAAAAGTTATTAATATTCTGTATGTGACAAGCAGAATGATTGACTTTTATAAGTACTAAATTACATTAATTTCCTGCTCAAGATGGATGTGTAAGAACCGTTTTGACACAAGTATTTGTTCGAAATTCATTTGGATGTTAAGTACCTTTTTCATATTTATGGTCACATTTATTCAAAATTTCCTAGGAATCAAATAATCCACATAATTTAATATAGCAACAGCACTTATGTCACCATAGAAACAATTACTAAGCAAAAGAATGTACGTCACCAAAGTAACAATTACTCTAACAACAGCATGTATCTCACAATAGCAACTATTACTATAGCAACAACAACTGTCATAGTAATAGCTGCCATAACAACTGTTACTATAGAGCAAATACCATATACTGGGATTTATTGATGACAGATAAAATTTGGCAAATTGGTAAATTTAAAAAAATCACCAAATTAAATAACAGTCAAAATTATCACATAGTTGCCACATGCACACATTTGTACATGTGGTAGCCTCTAACAACAGATTTCATTAAAGTGGGTGTGGTAACAAGACGTGCTAAATTCATCAAATTTAATCATGCCAAATATTAATTTTTACAATTCCACCAAATTTTATCGTCGCCAATAATTCTTGGTATATGATATGTGTTTGTGTATTCATCACCATAGCAACAACTTCCATGGTAATAATTATACTACTATATCATTATTACTTATAACATTATGATAATTGAGTGAACTGTTGTTTTAAGACAAATTTGTAGCTTTATGTTTTTAATTTTTGCAAACACTCTAAAAACCTATAAAATATTTATTAATGACAACTACTCTTTACCAGATCTTGATTATATGCTTAATTGGCAAGTAAGTAAATATCTAGTTTCTACCCAATAGTATAGAGTTTTGTCACTATATTTTGACAGAAAACCATTTATTGTCAAACAATACCAAAACACACTAGCTAGATGTTCAATTTATATGTATTCATCAGTCATCATGAAACATTTATGAATTTCAATACCAATGGTACATATGAAATCACAAAATACAAGAAATCATTTAATCCATAGAAAAACAACAGCTCATAATTTACTACAGCATCAGCATACTAGTTACCATAGCAATAATGACTATATAAACAGCATCTATGTCACCATAACAACTGTTACTATGGCAAATAATATACCACAACGTTTGTGATTATTTTTCATCACAATGCCACAGCCTGCTGTAAAAATAACACAGTAACAGGCCTGTACTCACTATAGATAGTGAAGAAAGACATCTTGTTAACCATTTTGAATACAAATATACAAAAGAACTACATAGTGCACTGTGTGGTATAAGCAAATAACATAATATAAGCATGATATAAGCAAATAACATAATATAATCACAGTTTAATTGTAATAAAAATTCTCAGCACTATATCCCTCGTTGTCTTATTAGTGAGTAAATGTTAAAGATTCAGTTATGTCTCAATACTTGTATGTACTACAATATTTATTTTTCACATCACTATATATTAATATAAATAAGACATGTTGTAGTGCATACAGTTGACTGTGAACTGTTGTATGATATAAATATATCCTTGTTGACTAGGAATGTACTCATACAAACAAAGTACATGTACATATGATGTTACTAAGATATTATTTTGCCATCTGTACATTGTAAGCTTGTAATTATTGCCTACTACATTAGTAGCTTGTTTGCTTGAAAGATCAAGTTCCTTTTCTTTAAACTACAAAACAGTCTCTTCATTTAAGTAGTATACATTTTGTAATATATTTTGATTTATGATGTCAACAAGTTGCTGACAAAGTAATCATATAATGATGGTCCAATGGTACACTGGTCATACATTTCACTTCTTTCTAGTCTCTATGATCTAAAAGAGTTTAAATTATCTTGTATATTATTAGATCCTATATTTACTTATCAGAGTCTACTGTTATATTTGTAGAGATGATAAAATTATGGAGGGTTTTATAATCATAGAGGTTATGGAAGGTTTTATAATCAAAGAGATAGAAACAGTGGAATAATGTATTATTTTTATTTCAAAAGATGTGCTCTTTGTAATCTTAGACTTGGAAAGATGCTAGAGTCTTGTTACGAATGTTCTATCACTCTTTTAGATTCTGTTACAATAGTAATGAATGGACATTTTCTTTGCAGCATGATACAAAGAAACTGAGACACTAGTTTGTGACACCTTGTACACACAGACAAATTTCCATATGTGCTTTTACATTCTTTTTAAAGCTCACCTAGTAAGAGGCTATAGCACAAAATTGATAAAACAATAAAACACTTATCATTTGTATTCATATATGGAAATACATATAGTATGGATTTTTTCTTGTGACATGTATGTGTCCCTGATAGTGCACATTATGCTAGTAATGTGTGATTTTGTGAAATATATATAAGATCTATTGTTATTATTTAAAAATTTATTTCATTTTATAGTGTGGAAATAGTCCACTTCATATAGCACACTGGTATGGTCATGATAACATTGTTAAGCTCTTATGTTCTTTTGGAGGAGATATGGACCAAGTTAGAAATGTAAGTGATATAATAATTATATTTACTGCATATGATGACATAGACATAGTGATCTTATATGTTATGTTATAAACATGACCTAATTATATGTGGGTACATGTCACAGTTATAATATATTATTTATTTTAACAGGATGACTTACTTTTGACTTCAGCTGAAAATGGTGATATGCATAACGTAAATGTAGCACTTACATCAGGTGCTAATGTCAATGTTCATGGTGGTTTATTAAAGGTTAGTATACTGATTGATTAGTGGTTCAGATCATGTTAGTGTACAGATTATAGTATATGTATTGTTGATAGTACTTGTGGTCTGTTAGTGTAATGCCATTAAAATTGGAGAGTTCAAATTTTGATACTTCTTTGCAAAACTCTATTTTTAATGGATTTATATTTTGTATATGTATACTAGAAGTGAGTGTGGTGAAGATGAAATACGTTACAAACAATTTAAGAAACATTTATTTCATTGAACATTAACTTAAAGGTTTATTGATACTAAACTACATATAATACAAACTAATTTAAGAAGTAATAGCAATGGGATATTTGTGATTACTAATATCGAGTCATCATGTCATAAGATACAGGTAAACACAATATTCAGTATCTAACAACAAATCTACATTCTGTGACAATTGATTGACATGATTGAGCAGTAAACACTGTAACAGGTCAAGTAAGTACTATAAATGTTATGTGCTATAATTAAGTAGTGTGATAAAGATAAATGTTTCTGAAAAGTAACATATAGTCAACCATATTAACTTTAATTAATGGCTGTGTTTTATATGGGCAGTAGATTTATATATTGTCTTGGGTACTGAGATCATAACAATTTGTAACTAAGGAAAACTTCTATCATTGGACCAAATTTTGATGATCAAATAGTTCCAATTACTTGATATGAGGTTAATAAATCAATAAGACACATGGTTTGAGGTGTATTTCTGATTCAATAAGAAACCTACATTCTATAGCAACTGTTCTTTACCAGATCTTGATTGTATTAATAAGTTTTTACAAAATATTTGAAAAATAATACTAATATTAATTATTGATGAATTTAATTAAAGTCACTATGTAAACATACTATAAATTGTACTTTCATTATGTAACTTGTAACAAGGCTATTCTATATATATAACACAAGAACTAACAAACAATGTTCAAGGTTACTGTCTGTTAGTCATGATACCATTAATGAAGTTAGATATAGTAGTTTAGAAATAATATGAATGAGCATAATTATAATAATATTTAATAAAACCACACGTTGTGCTAAAGAATTTTGAATGAACAGTTTATATGCATTCACTACATCATCAATTTGTATAGGATGTATACTAAATGTAGTATCCAAGAAGAGCAATGAATATAGTACTAGGATACCAAATTTGGTAAACATCCAGTGCAAAGGAGGCATGTAATAACGTATATTTTATTTCAAATTTTTTAGTGCAACATGTGTGGTTTCCTAAAATAAGTGCGCAAAATATGATATCATAATTCTTTAGAAATCAAGGGGTGTGGTTTGTGATGTGGTATTGATCATGAGCTTGTATCATTTTTCTTTAATATAGAATTTGTGTGTTTTAATGTGTTAGCTTGTTTAGTGTCTCAATAATAATGTCATATAGTGACATCATGGAATGAGATAGAACTAATAAAGAGAATATGTTACTACTAAAGTTTGTTTGTCACAAATGTTAGCTGCTATTACTAGTTTGTATTGAATATGTAGAGTATGTTGTAGGGTTACTTCTTGTATTATACAGTTTAATAGAATTATTATGATGATGTGTACTGATGACTGGTTCCATTGACTATATAGTTTACTGTCTAATAGTTTATGTTCTTTTGTAATTAAATAACTTTGTCTCTTATGTTTCTAGAATGGATGTACACCTGCACATCTTGCAGCAGAGAATGGTCATGCTGACATAGTAAAATTGCTAATTGAAGTTGGACAAGCTGATGTCAACACTAAGGATATAGTAAGTCACAGTAATTGTATTGCAAAACATATCATTGGACCAAATTTTGACAATCAAATAGTTCCAATTACTTCATATGAAGTTAATAAATCAATAAGACACATGATTTGAGGTGTATTACTGATTCAATAAGAAACCTACATTCTATAGCAACTATTCTTTACCAGATCTTGATTATATAAATGAGCTTTTACTAATATTTCAATAACAATACTAATATTTATTATTGATGAATTTAATTAAAGACATTATGTAAACATACTAAAATGGTACTGTCATTATGTAACTTGTAACAAGGCTGTTCTATATATATATATATATATAACACAAGAAATAACAAACAATGTTCAAGGTTACTGTCTGTTAGTCATGATATTATTAATGAAGTCAGATTTAATAGTTTAGAAATAATATGAACAAGCATAATTATTGCATTATTTAATGAAAACCACATGTTGTTCCTAAGAATTTTTAACGAATGTTCTAATTGCATTTGTTACATGATCATTTTATATAGAATGTACACCAAATATACAAGTTAGTATAAAGTGGCTACATAATAACTACATATATGCAAACATTTATGGCCATAGATATGAAAATGGTACCTAATGCACAAACAGATTTTGAAAGAACTCTTATTAATATTCAGTATGTGACAAGCAGAATGATTGACTTTTATAAGTACTAAATTACATTAATTTCCTGCTCAAGATGGATTTGTAAGAACCGTTTTGACACAAGCATTTGTTCGAAATTAATTTGCATGGCAAGTACCTTTTTCATATTTATGGTCACATTTATTTAAAACTCACCATAACAACAATTACTCTAGCAACAGCATGTATGTTACCATAGCAACTATTTCTATAGAAAGTATGTGTGTGTGTATTCATCACCATAACAAAACATTTCATGGTAATAATTATACTACTATATCAATGATACTTATAACACCATGATAATTGAGTACATTATTGTTTTAAGACAAAATTGTAGCAATATCCTTTTAATTTTTTACAGACACTCAAAACCTATAAAATAATTACTTACTTACTATTGTTTAATTTTTGTGCTTAATTGGCAAGTTGACTTGTAACTAGACTATTCTATATATATAATACTTCTCATTATATACAGTGTAATACAACAGTTACTAAATAAAAGAATGTATGTCACGTTGTCACCACAACAATAGTTACTCTAACAACAGCATCTCTCTCACCATAGCAACTGTTACTATAGCAACAATAATTGTCATAGTAATGGCTGCTATAGCAACTGTTACTATAGAGCAAGTACTATATACTGGGATTTATTGGTGACCGATAAAATTTGGCAAATTAGTGAATTTCAAAAAATTGCCAAATTAAATAACAGTCAAAATTTATCACATAGTTACCACGTCTACATGTTGTAGTGTTGACTGTGAACCCACAAGTATTGTGAACTGTTGTATGATATAAACATATCACATATTGTTATTGGTTGGGAATGTACTAGCTCATATAAACAAAGTATATGTACGTATGTTCCTAAGATATTCTATTGCCATCTGTACCTTGCAAGGTTGTAATTATTGTCTACTACATAAGCAGTTTGTTTGCTTGGAAGAAGTTTGTTTTATTTATTAGATGATCATTACAAAATTGTATGTACAACTTACCAGCAGTAGATGGAGCAGCAGATATGTTGTTTCTTGAGTACTGTAATCATCTTTGTCAACACAGCATAACATTGCACCTTGTAATGCTTTATAAGTAGTGTTGTTGTTACCATGGTGATTAATACAGGATTAAAAATTGATGATATGAGCTTTTAAGATGGTTCACCTTTTGTTACATACTTTGTCATGTATCTAGCACATGTATTCACATCAATTAGTATTTGGATATAAATATTGGTTCTCTAATGTGTAGTAATTAGTGGGATCATTTCTACAAGTAATTAAAGTAGTTTGTACAGTACTGTTGGAAATTTTTATCAAACATTTTACAGGAGTGGACATCATCTTTACGTTATTGTATAGTTATATGTTAATTTACTCAGTCCTTTATTTGAATATTTCAGGATATAATGACAGTGTGTTCTCTGCATTGTCTTTCTTCACCTTGTACACACATGTTACTAGGTTCAGTGCCTATATTGCTGGACGTCCCACTAAGGCTTTGTCCAATCCTTTCATATCTTACATTTTTTTCTTGACAAATTTTTTTATATTCCATGATTCCTAGAAACTGTTCAATGAAAAACGGCTACAATTTGGGCCACATTATACATGTGTAGAAAGCATAAGCAAAACTTTACTTAGTCTTTTTAAAAAAAATAGCACGGTTATATCTGTTCCTGTGTTGATCCTAAAACATAGATTTAGACCATTTAATAAGATAGTCACTTATCATGGATGTTTTTCTCCTTTCATTACTACTATTTCAGCTTCCACTTTTCCCAGAAAAGTGTCCTCTTCAACTACTCTGACTGTATTGACTGAATGACATATAACCTCATTATGTCTCCCTCCCTCTAGAGCGCATTTGATAAATACTTTCTGAGCTGGACATATCAATATGTTGTGATTAGTTTCTTTCTATAACTTGTAAATTTGCTAGATTTCCCTTGAAATCAAATAATCTTTTCATCTTGGTTTTTCTTTGAAAATGAATATGTTTTGTGTAAAAATAATCTTTCCAAATGTGTTAGCTTGTTTAGTGACATCATGGAATGAGATACAGCTAACAAAGAGAATAGGTTACTACTACAGTTTGTTTGTCACAAATGTTAGCTGCTATTAGTAGTTTATATTGAATATGTAGAGTATGTTGTGGGGTTACTTCTTGTATTATACAGTGTAATAGAATTATTATGATGATGTGTACTGATGACTGGTTCCATTGATTATATAGTTTACTGTCAATAGTTTATGTTCTTTTGTATTTAAATAACTTTGTCTCTTATGTTTCTAGGATGAATGTACACATCTTGCAGCAATGAATGGTCATGCTGATACAGTAAAATTGCTAATTGAAGTTGGACAAGCTGATGTCAACACTAAGGATATAGTAAGTCACAGTAATTGTATTGCAAAAAACATCATTGGACCAAATTTTGACAATCAAATAGTTCCAATTACTTCATATGAAGTTAATAAATCAATAAGACACATGATTTGAGGTGTATTACTGATTCAATAAGAAACCTACATTCTATAGCAACTATTCTTTAAGGATTTAACAAACAACAGTTTTCACCTCGTGAAGTCGACCATTTGTCACATGGCAATTCAAAATTACAGTTTTAATTATAATGTTATGAACAGACGTTCTATTGTAAATTCATTGAAATAATAATCAGGTATGGTCTTTTGTGATTTTCCGTCTGATGGCTTCATGATCAAAATCATCAGCTAACATGTGTCTGGAGTGTCTGTATCTCTTTGTTGGGGTTGAAAAAGCAGCTCCACCAGTGTCAACTTTCTCTCTTGCCTTAGCCTCTTGATGCTAATATGTGAAACTCCTGTGACATCGGAGGTTCGTTTAAGAGGTCCTTGAGTCCGTTGACACCTGCTGACTTCCTCAAATTAGTCATAGACATTCCCAACAACGTCCTTTGATTTCAGTCTTTTTCCCTTTGCATTTCCACGAGCACGAAAGAAAACGTGGTCTGTTTGCATGACAATCACGTAAACTAACAATGAATAATATTAAATGTACTTCAGTGCATATGATTAGGTGAGGACCTTACATTCCATTCATACAACATCTTTTTTAATGAAGAGACCAATTCAACTCAGACAGAGTATAACAAACAGTGTTCAAGATTTCTGTCTATTTGTCACAATATCATTAATCAACTTAGATATTGTAGTTTAGAAATAATATGATTGGACATAATTATGACATTATTTAATAAAACCACATGTTGTGATAAAGAATTTTGAATGAACGGTTTATATGCATTTGCTACATGATCAATTTGTATAGGATGTATACTAAATATAGTATCAAAGAAGACCAATGAATATAGTACTACGATACCAAATTTAGTAAAACATCCAGTACAAAGTAGACATGTAGCAACCACATATATTTTATTTCAAATTTCTAAGCACAACATGTGTAGTTTACCGGATAAGTGCACATAATATGATGTGGTATTGTTCATAAGCTTGTATCGTTTTTCTTTAATATAGAATTTGTGTGTCTTAAAGTGTTAGCTTGTTTACTGACTCAATAATAATGTCATATAGTGACATCATGGAATGAGATAGAGCTAACAAAGAGAATTTGTTACTACTACAGTTTGTTTGTCATAAATGTTAGCTGCTATTAGTAGTTTGTATTGAATATGTAGAGTATGTTGTAGGGTTACATCTTGTATTATAAAATGTTATAGAATTATTATGATAATATGTACTGATGACTGGTTCCATTGACTATATAGTTTACTGTCTAATAGTTTATGTTCTTTTGTAATTAAATAACTTTGTCTCTTATGTTTCTAGAGACGATGTACACCTGCACATTATGCAGCAATGAATGGTCATACTGACATAGTAAAATTGCTAATCGAAGTGGGACAAGCTGATATCAACACTAAGGATATAGTAAGTCACAGTAATTGTATTACAAAACATATCATTGGACCAAATTTTGACAATCAAATAGTTCAATTACTTCATATGAGGTTAATAAATCAATAAGACACATGATTTGAGGTGTATTACTGATTCAATAAGAAACCTACATTCTATAGCAACTGTTCTTTACCAGATCTTGAATGTATAAATGAGTTTTTACTAATATTTCAATAACAATACTAATATTTATTATTGATGAATTTAATTAAAGACATTGTGTAAACATACTAAAATGTTACTTTCATTATGTAACTTGTAACAAGGCTATTCTATATATATAACAAAAGAAATAACAAACAGTGTTTAAGGTTACTGTCTGTTAGTCATGATAGCATTAATGAAGTCAGATATTATAGTTTAGAAATAATATCAATGAGTATAAATTATTCCATTATTTGTTGAAAACCACACGTTGTTCCTAAGAATTTTGAACGAATGTTCTATTTGCATTTGCTACATGATCATTTTATATAGAATGTACACCAAATATACAAGTAAGTGGCTACATAATAACCACATATATGCAAACATTTATGGCCATAGATATGAAAATGGTACCTAATGCACAAACATATTTTTAAAGAACTCTTGTGAATAAATTGTTGCCATGGGATCATCTTGAACAAAAAGTTATTAATATTCTGTATGTGACAAGCAGAATGATTGAATTTTATAAGTACCAAATTACATTGATTTCCTGCTCAAGATGGATGTGTAAGAACCGTTTTGACACAAGCATTTGTTCGAAATTAATTTGCATGGCAGGTACCTTTTTCATATTTATGGTCACATTTATTCAAAACTCACCATAACAACAATTACTCTAGCAACAGGATGTATGTTACCATAGCAACTATTTCTATAGAAAGTATGTGTGTGTGTATCCATCACCATAACAACACCTTTCATGGCAATAATTATACTACTATATGAATGATACTTATAAGATTATGATAATTGAGTACATTATTGTTTTAAGACAAAATTGTAGCAATATCCTTTTAATTTTTTACAAACGCTCAAAACCTATGAAATAATTAATTACTTACTATTGTTTAATTTTTGTGGTTAACTGGCAAGTTGACTTGTAACTAGACTATTCTATATATATAATACAAGTTACTTCTCATAATATACAGTGTAATACAACAGTTACTAAGTAAAAGAATGTATGTCACGTTGTCACCACAACAATAATTACTCTAACAACAGCATCTCTCTCACCATAGCAACTGTTGCTATAGCAACAATAATTGTCATAGTAATGGCTGCTATAGCAACTGTTACTATAGAGCAAGTACCGTGTACTGGGATTTATTGGTGACCGATAAAATTTGGCAAATTAGTGAATTTCAAAAAATTGCCAAATTAAATAACAGTCAAAATTTATCACATAGTTGCCACGTCTATACTTTTGTACACATGGTAGCCTCTAACAACAGAATCAAACCTGAACTCCAATTTATTTCATTTGAGTGGGTGTGGTAACAAGACAAGTGCTAAATTTGTTATTATAACAATAATCACTATATAAACATCATCTATGTCACCATAGCAACTGTTGCTATAGCAAATAATATACCACAACATTTGTGATTATTTTTAATCACAATGCCACAACCTGCTGTAAAAATAACACAGTGACAAACCTGTTCTCACTATAGATAGTGGAGAAAGACATCTTGTTAACCATAATGAATACAAATATACGAAAGAAATACATAATTCACTGTGTGGTATAAACAAGTAACATAATATAATCACAGTTTAATTGTAATAAGAGTTCTCAGCACTATATACCTCAAGGTCTTATTAGTGAGTAAATACTAAGGATTCAGTTATGTCTCGATACTTGTATGTACTACAATATTTATTTTCACATTACTATATATGGTAATGTAAACAAGACATGTTGTAGTGTTGACTGTGAAGTCACAAGTATTGTGAACTGTTGTATGATATAAACATATCACATATTGTTATTGGTTGGGAATGTATTAGCTCATATAAACAAAGTATATGTACATATGTTCCTAAGATATTCTATTGCCATCTGTACCTTGCAAGGTTGTAATTATTGTCTACTACATAAGCAGTTTGTTTGCTTGGGGAAAGTTTGTTTTGTTTATTACACAATTATTACAAAATTGTATGTACAACTTACCAGCAGTAGATGGAGTAGCAAATATGTTGTTTCTTGAGTACTGTAATCATCTTTGTCAACACAGCATAACATTGCACCTTGTAATGCTTTATAAGTAGTGTTGTTGTTACCATGGTGATTAACACAGGATTAAAGTGATGATAATGAGCTTTTAAGATAGTTCACCTTTTGTTACATACTTTGTCATGTATCTAGCACATGTATTTATATCAATCATTATTTGGATATAAATATTGGATCTCTAATGTGTAGTAATAGGTGAGATCATTTCTACAAATAATTAAAGTGGTTTGTACAGTACTGTTGGAAATTTTTATCAAACATTTTACAGGAGTGGACATCATCTTTACCTTATTGCATAGTTACATGTTAATTTACTCAGTCCTTTAAATGTTTCAGGATATAATGACAGTGTGTTCTCTGCATTGTCTTTCTTCACCTTGTACACACATATTACTAGATTTAGTGCCTGTATTGCTGGACGTCCCACTAAGGCTTTGTCCAATCCTTTCATATCTTACATTTTTTTCTTGATAACTTTTTTTATATTCCATGATTCCTAGAAACTGTTCAATGAAAATCAGCTACAATTTGGGCCACATTATATATGTGTAGAAAGCATAAACAAAACTTTACTTAGTCTTTTTTTAAAAAATTAGCACGGATATATCTGTACCTGTGTTGATCCTAAAACATAGATTTAGACCATTTAATAAGATAGTCACTTATCTTGGATGTTTTTCTCCTTTCATTACTGCTATCTCAGCTTCCACTTTTCCCAGAAAAGTGTCCTCTTCAACTACTCTGACTGTATTGACTGAATGACATATAACCTCATTATGTCTCCCTCCCTCTAGAGCGCATTTGATAAATACTTTCTGAGCTGGACATATCAATATGTTGTGATTAGTTTCTTTCTATAACTTGTAAATTTGCTAGATTTCCCTTGAAATCAAATAATCTTTTCATCTTGGTTTTTCTTTGAAAATGAATATGTTTTGTGTAAAAATAATCTATCCAAATGTGTTAGCTTGTTTAGTGACATCATGAAATGAGATGGAGCCAACAAAGAGAATATGTTACTACTACAGTTTGTTTGTTACAAATGTTACCTGCTATTACTAGTTTATATTGAATATGTAGAGTATGTTGTAGGGTTACTTCTTGTATTATACAGTGTAATAGAATTATTATGATGATGTGTACTGATGACTGGTTCCATTGACTATATAGTTTACTGTCTAATAGTTTATGTTCTTTTGTATTTAAATAACTTTGTCTCTTATGTTTCTAGGATGAATGTACACCTGCACATCTTGCAGCAATGAATGGTCATGCTGATACAGTAAAATTGCTAATTGAAGTTGGACAAGCTGATGTCAACACTAAGGATTCAATAGTAAGTCACAGTAATTGTATTACAAAACATATCCATTATGTAAACATACTAAAAATGGTACTTTAATTATGTGACTTGTAACAAGACTATTCTATATATATAACACAATAACTATACTCTGTCTGAGTTTAGTTGGGCCACCCAGACATGAAAATAACTTTGCTGTTTTACGTGCGATCTGCATGGAACTTGCACCAACGGATTCGGCTCACAAATGCGTATTGTATGTATAAAATTTGGCTGTCTAAGGCTATGAGAAAGGAGCAAACTAAAAAATCCATACATTTTCAGAGGCATACCTTCGACGTATTTCAAATTACACACCTTCAAGGATTTAACAAACAACAGTTTTCACCTCGTGAAGTCGACCATTTGTCACATGGCAATTCAAAATTACAGTTTTAATTATAATGTTATGAACAGACGTTCTATTGTAAATTCATTGAAATAATAATCAGGTATGGTCTTTTGTGATTTTCCGTCTGATGGCTTCATGATCAAAATCATCAGCTAACATGTGTCTGGAGTGTCTGTATCTCTTTGTTGGGGTTGAAAAAGCAGCTCCACCAGTGTCAACTTTCTCTCTTGCCTTAGCCTCTTGATGCTAATATGTGAAACTCCTGTGGCATCAGAGGTTCATTTAAGAGGTCCTTGAGTCCGTTGACACCTGCTGACTTCCTCAAATTAGTCATAGACATTCCCAACAACGTCCTTTGATTTCAGTCTTTTTCCCTTTGCATTTCCACGAGCACGAAAGAAAACGTGGTCTGTTTGCATGACAATCACGTGAGCTAACAATGAATAACATTAAATGTACTTCAGTGCGTATGATTAGGTGAGGACCTTACATTCCATGAATACAACACTTTTTTAATGAAGAGACCAATTCAACTCAGACAGAGTATAACAAACAGTGTTCAAGATTTCTGTCTGTTAGTCACAATATCATTAATCAAGTTAGATATTGTAGTTTAGAAATAATATGATTGGACATAATTATGACATTATTTAATAAAACCACATGTTGTGATAAAGAATTTTGAATGAACGGTTTATATGCATTTGCTACATGATCAATTTGTATAAGGATGTATACTAAATATAGTATCAAAGAAGACCAATGAATATAGTACTACGATACCAAATTTAGTAAAACATCCAGTACAAAGTAGACATGTAGCAACCACATATATTTTATTTCAAATTTCTAAGCACAACATGTGTAGTTTACCAGATAAGTGCACATAATATGATGTGGTATTGTTCATAAGCTTGTATCGTTTTTCTTTAATATAGAATTTGTGTGTCTTAAAGTGTTAGCTTGTTTTAGTGTTGTAAAAGTATTGAATTTGTATTTAGTTACTGTTATTGTTATTGTACAAAATTTGTTTGATTTTTAGTTTTTGTTATTGATTGTTCACAAAATTGATGTGAGTATTTGCTTTAGTTATTGTTAGTGAATCAAATTTTTGTTATTGTTATTGATGAAAGTCTATTTTAAAGGGTAACATTTAAGTGCCAAATGTACAATGTCAAATGTATAAGTAAAATTACATTGGGACCTTTTTGACTTTGCCAAAGCTGACTCTTTTTCCTTTATAATGTTCTTCTCCTTTTGAACAAAACAAATGAATCCTCATATAAACAGCCAAGTCAGGTGATGACTCGTGGTATTGTAAAAGCTCTTTGACCATTCAATAGGTCTATGCACCTTGTTTACACATCAATGTGTTAATAATTTTTTCTTATTTTACTAGTATAGAGCTGCAATTTTTGTTTTAGTTATTGTTTGTTAATGATTTCTAACTAATTTTAGTTATAGTTTTGTTATTGTTAACAATAATGATTTCCCTTTTACAAAATTGGTTTTAGTTTTAGTTATTGTTAAACAATTACAACACTAGCTTGTTTAGTGACTCAATAATAATGTCATATAGTGACATCATGGAATGAGATAGAGCTAACAAAGAGAATATGTTACTACTACAGTTTGTTTGTCACAAATGTTAGCTGCTATTAGTAGTTTGTATTGAATATGTAGAGTATGTTGTAGTGTTACATCTTGTATTATAAAATGTAATAGAATTATTATGATGATGTGTACTGATGACTGGTTCCATTGACTATATACTTTACTGTCTAATAGTTTATGTTCTTTTGTAATTAAATAACTTTGTCTCTTATGTTTCTAGAGAGGACATACACCTGCACATCTTGCAGCAGAGAAAGGTCATGCTGACATAGTAAAATTGCTAATTGAAGTTGTACAAGCTGATGTCAACACTAAGGATATAGTAAGTCACAGTAATTGCATTACAAAACATATCATTGGACCAAATTTTGACGATCAAATAGTTCCAATTACTTCATATGAGGTTAATAAACCAATAAGACACATGATTTGAACTGTATTACTGATTCAATAAGAAACCTTGATTCTATAGCAACTGTTCTTTACCAGATCTTGATTGTATAAATGAGTTTTTACTTATATTTCAATAACAATACTAATATTTATTATTGATGAATTTAATTAAAGACATTATGTAAGCCTATTCTATATATATAACAAAAGAACTAACAAAAAGCGTCAAGGTTTCTGTCTGTTGGTCACAGTATCATTAATCAAGTCAGATATTGTAGTTTAGAAATAATATGAATGGATATAATTATGATATTATTTAATAAAACCACATGTTGTGCTAAAGAATTTTTAATGAGCAGTTTATATGCATTCGCTACATGATCAATTCGTATAGGATGTATACTAAATATAGTATCCAAGAAGACCAATGAATATAGTACTAGGATACCAAATTTGGTAAAACATCCAGTGCAAAGTAGACATGTAGCAACCAGATATATTTTATTTTAAATTTCTTTAGTGACATCATAGAATGAGATAGAGCTAACAAAGAGAATATGTTACTACTACAGTTTGTTTGTCACAAATGTTAGCTGCTGTTAGTAGTTTGTATTGAATATGTAGAGTATTTTGTAGTGTTACTTCTTGTATTATACAGTGTAATAGAATTATTATGATGATGTGTACTGATGACTGGTTCCATTGACTATATAGTTTACTGTCTAATAGTTTATGTTCTTTTGTAATTAAATAACTTTGTCTCTTATGTTTCTAGTTTGGATGTACACCTGCACATCTTGCAGCGGAGAATGGTCATACTGACATAGTAAAATTGCTAATTGAAGTTGGACAAGCTGATGTCAACACTATCAATAATGTAAGTCACAGTAATTGTATTACAAAACATATCATTGGACCAAATTTTGATGATCAAATAGTTCCAATTACTTCATATGAGGTTAATAAATCAATAAGACACATGATTTGAGGTGTATTACTGATTCAATAAAAAACCTCTATTCTATAGCAACTGTTCTTTACCAGATCTTGATTGTATAAATGAGTTTTTACTAATATTTCTATAACAATACTAATATTTATTATTGATGAATTTAATTAAAGACATTATGTAAACATACTAAAAATGGTACTTTCATTATGTAACTTGTAACAAGGCTATTCTATATATATAACACAAGAAATAACAAACAGTGTTCAAGGTTACTGTCTGTTAGTCATGATATCATTAATCATTAAGTCAGAAATTATAGTTTAGAAATAATATGAACGAGCATAATTATTGCATTATTTAATGAAAACCACATGTTGTCCCTAAGAAGTTTTAATGAATGTTCTATTTGCATTTGCTACATGATCATTTTATAAAGAATGTACACCAAATATACAAGTTTGTATAAAGTGGCTACGTATTAACCACATATATGCAAACATTTATGACCTAGATATGAAAATGGTACCTAACGTGCAAACAAATTTTGAAAGAACTCTTGTGAATAAATTGTTGCCATGGGATCATCTTGAACAAAAAGTTATTAATATTCTGTATGTGACAAGCAGAATGATTGACTTTTATAAGTACTAAATTACATTGATTTCCTGCTCAAGATGGATGCGTAAGAACTGTTTTGACATAAGCATTTGTTCGAAATTCATTTGCATGGCAAGTACCTTTTTCATATTTATGATCACATTTATTCAAAACTTCTTATAAAAATATTATAGCAAATTATCTTGCTCCATGTTCTCATCTAGACCTATGTGTTATGTGTTGACTTCTTTTTCTAGGATGGCAATACTCTATTGCATTCTGCTTGTTCATGTGGTAAAAATTTATTTCAACCACGTTCTACCTCCCCACCTGGTAGTAAGGACACAATACAATACTTGCTAAATGATGTGAAGTTAAATCCACTGGCTGTAAACAACCATCACCAAATACCATTAGAGCTTATTCCACCAAATCACAAAGACAGATTCCAATTGCTAAAGTTGTTTCAACCATTTCTTCAACATTATATAGAGTATCCAGTAGAGTCATATGCCAAACTATTCCTTTGTGGAAAAACAAATGCTGGTAAAAGCTCTTTAGCTGCTGTTATATCTTATCGTGCTGACAAATGGTCTTTTTATAACTATAATCCAGAAGAATGTATTCATGGTGTTGAATTACAAACCACTGGAATTGACTACCACAGCATTTGTAGTATGGAAATAGGAAACATTGTAATTTTGGATTTTGCTGGACATGCAGAATATTACAGTAGCCATGCTGCAGTATTGGAAACTCTTTTGTTGAAGTCACCAGCTGTCTTTGTAATTGTAACTAATCTTACTGGTGAGAAAGAGATAATAAAGAGGGACCTTTACTTCTGGTTTAATTTTATTGAGAATGTTAGCACTAATTTAAGTATCCCTAGTCAAGTTATCATTGTTGGAAGCCATATTGATCTTTTGCCACGTGGAAATGATTACAAATCTTTTATTAATGAAATTGCAAGTTGTGCCATTCGTGATCAGAATTATGCTGGTTTCCTGGCAATGGATTGCCATAGACCAGGAAGTAAAGGTGTTAAAGAATGTATGACTACACTAAAGAAGAGCTGTGAAGCTGTTATTGACAGAGAAGATAAAATAAGCTACCACTGTCATTGTCTACATGCTTTCCTTCAACAGCTTCAACTTGTTGCCATTAGCTTAGATGACCTCTGCTCAAGAATTGACAACATGAATGAGCCATGTCTTTTGTCAGACCGATCGACTGTGTTGACGTTTTTGACCATTCTTGGAGAAAAGGGTCTTGTCTTATTTTTAGGAGGTTGGTTAATTATCAACAAAAAAGCTCTCTTAACTGAGGTAAATGGTGTTCTTTTTAATGAAAGCATTGATCGTGTTCGTAAACCAGTTGCCAGTAACACTGGTATCATGCCAGTGTCCACATTAGCTAAATTATTTCCCAACCACAATACAAAAATGCTAATTCGCTTCTTAACAAGTCTACAATTTTGTCACCAAATCAATTCTCGTTCTGTTAATTACATCACAAACAATATACCATCTGAAGTACCTCCTGTAAATGAAGATGCCAAATATTTATTTTTTCCAGCACTTATTAAAGAAAAGAGGCCCTCACCAATCTTTCAAACAACAGATGGATTTGGTTGGTGTCTATGGTGTCCAAATCCTCAGCAATTTCTACCTATACGATTCCTCCATACTCTACTTCGTCACTTAGCCTATACTCGTTGTCTACCTCCTGACAGCACTGGTATTACCGAAACCAACATTGAAATCAAGGAACTTTGTCGTAATTGTACTATGTGGAAAAATGGCATATATTGGAAAGATGAGAATGATATTGAAGCAATGGTGGAGGTTACTGAACACAATAGATGTGTTACAATTCTAGTTTCATACAGTAGTTCATTGAAAAGTTATGAGATCCGTACATCTCTCATTAAAGAAGTACTTAGTCTTAAGAACAAGATATGCTCGTGTGAAGTGCAGCAGTTTGTTATTCCTCCTGGTAATATGAACGATGTTGTTGAAAAGGAGCAGAGACACCGTATAATCTATTCCCTCAGAAAAGTAGCCCTTGGAGTTATTACCAAATGTCCTATTGATGATGCTAACAATAAAACTGCTAAAAGAGTTGATGTCAGATCTGTTGTTGGTGAAAAAGAACCTTACCTCTGCATTGCCCCCATTGTCATTAAGGCTCTTTTTACAGACAGCAACAAGGACATACCATTACCACATCACTACATCCAACATATAGAGACATCATGTAGGGAAATGATGCCACTGTCATCTGATCTCTATTACCTCTTAGTGAAGGAACATCTTAACTGTTTTAGCATTTTTACTGGTCGTAATCCTTTGGTAAGTTAATAATTTTAAAAGTGTTAAACTGGTTGGATTTTGTACATAGACTATATCCTCTAGACCTATTAGAGAGGAAGAGATACATCATCTATCTAAAGATGCTTTTTTTATTGCAAAGTCAGGTAGGTCATCATACCTGTTCTGTGTAACCTTTACTTGTTATGTTTATAGAATCTGTCACCACTAATCCTAATAAACAGATACAATCATCAAGTACATGTGATATATCAGGTATGTTTGTATTCATGTATCCATTGTAATAAGTGATAACAATAGAGACATGTAATATGTTTACTTTGTACATACCTGTTTTAAGGTTATTATATAGAGAATAATATAGCTTTTAGCAGAAAGAACAGATTATATTGACAGGTGTTATTTTGACTTCATTTGTTCTGCTTTATAATTTGTTTATTTGTGTGTGTTAGTTTTGTTACAATGCTGATAATTTTAAAGACAGTAGCAATTGTTTTGTTTCCATACTATTGCCTGTCAGAAATGTTTGCACAGCTTTTATTGTTTAATTAATATCATGTTACAGGTAACCAAGAGTCAAAAGAATGTACATTCACTGATGATTTTACACATTTTCTTATGTTAGGTAAGTGAATGGAGTCATTTCTGGACAATTGTTAACTTAAATTTCCTGTTAGATGTGCAGCCAAGAAGACTTGAAGTTTTAACCCAACTAGTATGTATTGATACTTTATGGCGTAGTATTGGTAATGGTCTTGGAGTCAGTTTTAATGTCCTTCAAGGATTGGCTGAATCCAACCAATCAAATCAAGAAAAACTTGACCAAGTTATTCAAAAATGGCTGGACATGAATGGTAAAGATGAAGGTGCTCCTGTCACATGGATCACAATTTTAGATGTTCTAAAGGGACCACTTGTTAACAAGAAAGCCCTAGCTATGAAGATATACCAGTCATTGAAAGAAGAAAGTTCTAAAGAACAGATAGCTCCAAGTAAATATACAATAGACTCATCATATTGCTACATAAATATTTTAGACTCGATGCAGTTAATTATATGATAGTCACAATATTAAAATTATAGTATTAACCTGCTCTGTAGGTCTTGCCTGACTTAAGTTACCATAATATTATCTATGCCTCATTTTTCCAATGAACAAAATTGTAAATATATTTTAGCAGTTTTTAGTGAAATATAACTCCCATAGCAATTAGGATCACTCTAGTTATAGTTCAATATACAACTATTATCATATAATGCTTGTATTATGACTTTGTATAAGAAGATTTGTATATAACATGTCACATTTTATAAGGTTCACTTTATATCATATAGAACTTGCTAAGGAATCATGTACTGCTAATACAACTGAAGGATATAATACTGACAAGTTACCTATGCAACATCAGGTATGATTTATCCTCTTATGTTATAGATCATATTAATGTTGGTCATTCACAAATTCAGTTCATTAACGACATAATATAGACAATGGTTACATCATTAATCTTTCCTATTGTAAACATAAAATACTATTTATCACATACTTATACTCTACTCAACAGCAACGATCCTCACAAGAACTTTCAAATGAACCCAAAGAAGAGACTCTCTCTAGTCATAGTACACATCAAGGTAATGTAAGACACAATAATAACCACTGTGTATAATATATGTGATAACATCAACCAGGAGCGCATAAGCGTCGCGAAGCGATGCGAATGGGCTCCTGCATCAACTAATCAATTATGCCTGCCTATACAGTCTATGTGGTTATAATTGACATAGTGATATTAAGTAGTTTATTTATCTTGATAAATGTTGTTTGCTTGCTTGTTGAGATCAAAATTCACCAATTATTTTTGTGTTTACTAAACAACCTTTAACTCAGTTACTTTTCCTTTTCTTGCCATATTGTGTAGGGACTTATGATCCATCAGAAATATTTTTGGATTATTATGCTGATATTTGTGATGCCATTGAAGTTAACCTCCTTCGCATTATTATCCGGCTCCTTACTGCTAGATTGATATCATCAAATTTTAAAGAAGATATACAAAGTATGAGTGGTGATGCTTATGACAAAGCAGACAAAATAGTTAATGAGCTACAACGACAGGTCAAGGAAAGAGGAATTGATTCTTTAAAAGCTATCTGTGATTTCCTTTTGAACCAGAACCATACATTAAGAGATATTGGCACAAGAATGAAATGTCAACTAGAAAGTAAGAGATTATATTGTAAACTCTAGTATGACTGTTATTTTATAGTATATATATATAATATTTTATAATATAATTGCTTGTTTTAAATAATGTTATATTCAAGCGACCTACTGTATGTTTTTCTTTATACTGCAGGCTTAACTCCACCTACTTAATTAGTGTGCAGTCCCTCCCTTCTTTTAATTTTGACATTTATTGCTTTATATATTTCATTATTATAGTTACGTTAGTTTATACACACTTTAATTGCCAAGAAAGGTTTGCCATTAGTTTTGATGTTTTGATTGCTGCTTTTTTATAAAATATAATTGCTAAATTTATAATACTATTTATAATCTATTGAATGATTTTAGTTCCTGAGGTAACAATGCTAACAATAAACACTCATTCACTAAAGTCCTTTGGAAATTGATATACTAGCTCAAAGAGCTGACCTTACTGTACTAGGTCTATAGTTCTTTGTTCTTCCTTAATTCCTCTGAACTAAATATCAGATCTAAAGCTTTCACCATACAAGTAGTCAATGAAAGTTAGTTTTAACTGGAGAATACCTTGACAGAATAGATGTCATTCAAGATTTGTGCAATAAGTTTTATTATATGCTACAAGGAGAAAAGGGCATATTGTATATAAATGAGTTGTGTGCTAATATCATAATACAATACTACCTGTTGAAGTTCTATATCTGACTGTATTTAGTCTGTACAGAATACTGGCAGTCATATTGTTATAATGACTGTTATTTCAAAATACTGCAGAGGATTACTAATATGAATGTAAGAGAAAAATATATATATTGTAGTACTATACATATTTATGTGAGTATTAGTGACAAGTTCTGGTTAAATATTTAAACTTGCAATATTTATTGCTCTCAACAAACAAAATAGACTTTTGCTAATGACCACAATATATAAATAAGGCACTCAATAGTATAAACTAATGAAGGGAATTCATACAATAATAATAATGGGATAAAATGGAACAAATATATATCTATATAACATGTGAAAATATATTTACTAAGAATATTGCTAGTGATGTTTTAACATCATTTTAAGATATATAAATGAACAGCAAGATTTAAGCTCAATTGGCAGTTAGTTCAAAGAGAACAAGTGGAAGGAAAATATATTCTTTCCTTGTTCTTCCACACTTATCCTACTATAACCAATGTATAAAGTAAGCACAAACTAACATCATCTATGAAGACAAAGACTGATCAGAGATGTATAATCATATATTTCTCTCTTATTATATATGCATACCTTTTATATACTACAAGAGTGACCATCAGCAATATACAAGTATAATAATGACACCAAACCTTATAAAGTGAACAAGACATTGAAAATAAGAGCCATATTCAAATGACAACAATGACCTGTACATTCTATCAATACAATACTCCACAATAACATGATTATTTGTAATCTGATTTGCAATAGGAACCACTCCTCAAAAACATTTGTGACCTGATTTGTGAAATAGGACCACTGTTAAAATACCTCAAAAAACAACTCTGATTCATACAGTTGTTAAATATGTACAACTACTCATTGTAACTGTATGTATTGAAAACTTTTTTTTGAGGTGTCTAGTGGTCCCATTTCACAAATAGTTACAAATATTAAAATCAGATCTCAATTATTCTGTACCAACTAAATCACCACACTTCATCCTACTTTGTAAATTATAACCTTATCTTAAGTCATATTGACAATTTGGTATAAAAAAATCCATACATTAAAAATTAATAAAAGTAAAATTTTTCCAAGGGTAATAACAATATCCAGTCTGACTATTCATAATAAAACATAAAATGTATGTAACATGTCATGTACATCAGTTCAATGTTGTTTATGTAAATGACACAAATAAGATATCAATTTTTCTTCAATGACCACACCCTTCTCTTTCACTTCTAAAGAGAGACAAAGTACGTCTTCATTAATTTCATCTCTTTCAACAACAGTCACTTTCTCTTTCCTTTGCACTAGTGTATTAGCAACTACAACCTATTATAGAGAAGTATAGTGGTCATATTATTTGTATGTCAATGTAGATTATGAACACATGAAGAAAGACACATGTAGTTACTTGTCAATCATCATAAATGTATCATCCACACAAGAAGGGGCGGTTCTAGGGGGGGCTAAGGGGGCTTGAGCACGCCCCTCGCTCAAGTTTTTGCGTCTAGAGAGAACTAACTTGAGTTATAATCTCGCTTATAACATGTGGCGCCACACCTACTACGTATTGAACATGCTCATTCCAAAAGCACTCAGTGTTTTTACAGCTCTGATAACTAAGCGACTCTGTTATCATAACTATGTTGGAATGACGGAAATACTTCATGATTAAATTTTTAACTGCGTTATATTTGTGCATGCGCAAAATAAAGGGCGTGGTCCTAAACTTACAGCTCCCCCTTAATGGCATTCCTAGAACTGCCCCTGACAAGGATGATGGAACATTGGATATGTATCCATAAGTTCATAATGAGAAAAGATGTAAGGGGTAGGAACATTAAACTCCCATGCAATTGGTTAAAATGTCAGGTAGAAGGAGAACTCTTGGAACTCAGGTTGCTAAATTTAGATAAATTACTTATAAAAAGGTTTTGTACTTGAATGTCATTTGAGTAATCTTGCTTCAACTACACTCATCTTTATGCATCTTCATGACTAAAATACCTATTTTACCTTAAGACAAGTATTATTATAGTCTATAACAAAAACTAAGTTTGTGATTCATTATACTGGTATGTCACATGACTACTTTATTGTGATCTAGTCTAAATATATTAACACAATTCCCAACAGCTTAAAATGACATTTTAATGATCACATCTTTCCTCAATAAGCATTCTTAATATGTTTTCAGCAGTAGAAATGATCACACTGAATGTCTCAGTAACATTGACTGTCAAAAGGTGACTTTATACATGTACATACATTAGGTCATATTGTATGTATAAACTATACACTTAGCTGACAACTTTACTAGAAGGTACATTACATATATTTTTCTACTTTACTGACTTACTTGATGTCCATATTTTGTCAGAGCTTTTCTAGCTCTACTAACTACAATACTCTCATCAGTTTCTAACTAGTAACAGACTAATATCATATAATATCAATGGAATAGACATACTTTAAAGGAGACAATGAAAGCATTAGGTGACCAATGTTGAGTTAATACTGCTATTAACTTTGGTACTTGTTGTAAGTGGAGACTCAATGATGTTGATGATGGTATCTTATGTTCAACCTGACAAGAATATAAAAGAGATTATGTTTATATACACAATATATATAGTGAATCTCAAATTCCTCTTCTGATGTTAGTATATATCTATAGTATACTTCTTAAAGAATTATGGAAACTAATCCAAATTATTTTTCACTAAATACAACAATAGTAAGTTCAAAGTACAGGTAAACTCTACTTGTTCTCATATTATGACATATAGAACACAAATGTCTTTTATAAACAAATACTCTAGTTAAGTATAGCTCTTCCCTTTGAAATAGGTCTAGAGCTAGAGAGAATCCTAATAACATCTAATCTAAATTATCATAATAAGCTAAATATCACAAACACTACTTAAGAGGAAGGTCTGGTTTGATACGCTAGTAAGTTTTAGATACCATGTCATCAGGATGGATGAAAAAGTCAGACACAGCTGCTGCCAGATATATCATATATTGAGAGTTATTCATTAATGGACTAATAACATTGAGATAATGTACATAGTCAAATATACTAGTGAATGGGACACAATATAACAAGTTAGTTGACTTAATCTCGAGTAAGAGAAATAAAAGAATGCTAATAAAATGAAAAGCAATCAGCTAATTGAGGAATGCAATTAATACTAATTGAAATAGGGGTGTGGTTAAACAGAAACCACATGAAAGACAACTAAACATAATCTTACATTATTAAACTTAAAACTAGAGCAATCATAGTGAGGGAGAACAAGACATGTACACAAGATAAGCTGCTACCATATCAAGTTTATTGTATCATTAAAGGTCATGTCTAGAGTGTCAGTAACAGATAATGTACTTTAATGGGAAATTAATACTACATGTCTTAGACCCTAATCTTTAAACATTAGAACAAAAATAGATTTGGTAGGTAAGATTCAGTTATATTTGATTTAAACCCAAAAACTACCAGTCCTATTCATTGTGTATTAAACTGATCCACACCACATATACTCTTAATATTAACTATAGACAGTAAAATATGACATCACCTAAGTTATATAGCTGTGTTAACATAGTTCAATTACCTCAATCAATTTCACTCTAACTTCCTTGCCTTTAACTTGACATATATAATCATATGGTTCTCGTAATATCTATTAACAACACACAATGACACATAACAAAGAATTATACTGATAAACATATTCGTTCATAGTCATCTGCTTCTTTGTTTACTTGACCAACAACCATATTCACCTGGACCACCACCACGCCTACTAAAAATAATAAGCTCCGCCTATTAATTATCTTTATGAGGCCCACCTCTCAAATACAAACTTACTATATATTGATTGATTTATTCTCTCAGTGACATTGTCAAGATGAGTGATATCTACATGAAATGAAAGTAAGTAAAGTTACTAACTGTTGTTGTCAAATTACCTAGTTTAGTCCCTTATATTGTAATATTACCTATAATATATATAATATATATAGGTATTGTAAATCACATTATCAAAAATATAGTGTGCTTCTTGGTGTAACTTGACTGATGATGTAACAGCTTGTCCTATCATGACATCACTATGTGTCATAGAGTTAATAATGTTAGGTTTGGTTTAGGACCTTAGGTGATATCATCAATATGATGACATAGCCTCGTACCCAGGCTAAACACCTGGTAACTACTGTTTGTGCATGCGTTTAATTTCAAGAGATTTCTTGGAAAATAGTATACTCAAGGAATCCTCCGTCAACTATGATGTCAAAATTCCTTTTACCTCAATGTTAGATTAATTGCGATGGCTACTTGTAGTACTGATAGAAACTTTTCTGCCTGTCTACTGTAAGCTCCAAAAAGCTAGGAACCAGCTGTTTGAATGCCTCTAAGTCTTCAAGATATTTCTCTAGAAAGACAATTCGAAGTTTGGACTTAATACAAATATATAAAGAGAGACCATCATCTCTCAAAATGATAACATCAAGCGAAGAAGTTATTCGAAAAACCCAGTTGTTTTGCATCCCAACAGCACTGAACAAGTTTGTTGCTCTTTTGGCCTCCACTAAATGACTGCATAACCGACAAACTCGACTGGCCATGTTTAAACTCGTGTAGTGAATGAAACGTCATCATTATAAACCCAGCCCATGGATTCGTCATTTAGTTAAAAAAGTAGTAATTATGATGTCAACATGTTTCAATAACTACACACATGTGCAAGCAATAGTCACCAGGCGTTCTACTCTTTACTAGAACGCCTGGATACGAGGCTATATGATGACATCACTATGTGTCATTTCAATATAAATTAGAAAAATCGCATATAATAATACATGTTCTGTTGAGCTAGTTTTCCGTTGATATTAACTGAATCTTTTTTCCATATTAGGAAATAACTTGTTGATGTGAAGAAAATACACAGAGACATTATTGACCTGACAATAGCTAAAGCACAAAGGAAAGGTATATACAGAGACCCAAAACAATAACCATCATACTATATAGAGGATCACATCCAGAAACATAACACAATAATTATTATTGACAGGTTTTTATTTGACGTTCTTGTCACTGACTGTCAATATACCAATTCAATTCCCTGCCAATAAAACCTGCTATATTGTATTGTTAAAAATTAAAGTTAGATAAATGTTGAGACACATGATTGTAAATAACTTGATAAATAACTAATATTTAACTAATGGCATTCTTCTTGTCCATTAGAATGTAGCATTGAGAAGTCTGTTAAAAAGATAAAATGGATCCAACATATCTGGTATGGCAGCAAAACTGGATGTAGATATGATAGTAACATTATGTATACAGATATTTCATGTAACTTGGACTCAATAAAAATATTATATCAGTTCACATTCTTTGTTGATTATTTTCTTCTAATTGATCAGTGGGCTTGGTCACAGAATTACAAGCTAACTAGCAAACCAGGTTGGTACAATAGGTTGAAAGGACTACATAATATTGTCAGCTGTTGACAGGTATTAATGCTGATCAAAAACCGTCACTGAAGTTTTATAAATCTGCTTTATCTCTAATTGTTTAATTGTTTCAGTCAATATTGTTTTTGACATTACATTACGAAGATGAAGCTGTTATACTTGTTGTTAACAATTTTGGAGGTAGAATAGATTAAGTACTGTAATATCTTAATGTATTTAGAAGATTTTTAATTAATTGTTAATTAGATCAATTAAAAATCCAATAATGTTGGTCACGCGTGGTGAGGTTTTCCCGCCAAATTGTCACAAGTTGGTGCCTTGTGTTTGTCGAAATGAAGTATGACAGAGATGTCTTGAAAATATAAAAGGACTCCATTTTGCAAGCTTATATTAGTGTACAGACCCCCGTGGGTCTTCGTCGCTACGAGTAGTCTCTTCGTTCTCCACTTCGACTCTCTTCACGACTAGTCTCTTCGTTCGTCGTTGGATCGCTCCTCTTCGCTGGACATCATTTCATTCAGTTATGATCATCCTTTTCATTTTCTTTTCTGTTATTTTTTATTTGATTATTATTTTATTTTCTGTTCTTTTTAATTTTTGTTTTTATCAATCAGTTCCCTAATTGACTTTTCTCTTCGTTTCTACAGGACTCTATTTGGAAGTTGTCTGATGTTCTCTGATATTATTGACTGTTCTCTGACGTTCTCTGATGTTTTGACTTCTGACGTTCTCTGGTGTTTTGACAGTTCTCTGGATGTAAAAGATGAGTCGCTCTCCTGCCTGGTCTCTTCTGTCTTCTTCTTTCAAGCCTTCTTTCCTCTTCTTTTTATTTTTATTTTTTTTTATTTTGGGCTATCCAGCCTATACATTATACACACACTCATACAAATCCTATTAATCATCTTCCCCCTGCCGCCTGGCGGCCTTCAAAAAAAATTTTTTTTTTAAATCCAAGGCCGCCAGGTGGCGGGGGGAAGCTCTGATCTTCTAGGATGCGTGTGTGTGTGCTGTGTGTGTGTAGGTTGGTGGTCCCTTTTCACTTCCTCTGTCTCTCTTCACTCTCTATCCATTCATTTTCACCATCAGTTCATAACTACTCTCTTTTTCTTTCCCTGCAGGAGCAGCACTGGTGAGAAAGGTGAGCTGTCTCTCCATCCATCCATCCACCTTCATCCATTCTTTAGTAATCCAGTTGTTATTCTTCTCTTTCTCCCTCTATGTTCTCAACTTGTGGACTCACTGGACTCTTGGGAACTCTCTATCTTCTCTTTTCTACAATTGCTGGATTGGAGACCTTCACTGGACTTCTTGGGAACTCTTCCACTACAGAGACTGTTTTATTTTTATTTTATTTTTAGTTGTCATTTTTTCTTTTATTTTTAGTTTTTTTACGTTTATTTTGTATATGTATTTATTTTCAAAAACATTTTTCACTAAAATTTGTCAAAAGTCAATTTTAATTTTAGTTTTTAAAATATTTAAGACTTTCTTTGAAAAATGGCTAGTTTAGAATTTCATTTCTATCTTTATTCTACAATCAGTTTACTTACAATTGTTGTTGTATATTACTATCTTACTAAATTTCTATTAATTTTTATAACTATAATATTATGCATTTTTTATAATACTATTTATTCTACTTTTTTATTCCTTTAGTTTGGTAAGAAAAACATTTCTTTAGTTTGTATCATATTATATTAATTTTCTTTTTACATTAACTTTTACATTAATTTTAATCAAGAGATTTTACAAACAAATAATTAAAAATCTACAATAATTGATTTTCTTGTTAGGCGTGTGCTGATGATTGACATTTTCCCGCCATAATGGTGGTCACGCGTTCACTTGCTAATTGTGAGCACGTGCTGATGATGTTTTCACACCTGATGAATATGGCTTAATTTCTGTTTCACTGTTTAATTTAATCAAATTATTTTTATTTCTTTTAAATTGTTTGTCAACAATTTAAGAAGTTTAAAGTTCAGTGTTTATCAATACAGACAATTTGTATTTCACTTTTTTTAATTGTAGATATGATCGAAACTTTATAGCATTAAATTTGTGCTATGCCTACTGTGTAACATTAAATACACAATTTAGGATACAATTTGTGATACTTGTCTTTGTTTATTACATAACTATTAGCAAACAAATGATTCTTTTTTAAATGAAAAACAAAACTGACAGTGGATAGTATAGGATGTCAATAAACAACAATTAAAATGGACACCTAAAATCAATTGAATAGTTATACAGTTATATTGGACTAGCTTACCTTTGGACCTAGATACTTGATCAATAATTTGAAAATATATATTTAATATCAATACATGAGCTATCTCTATAATAATTCATATTTGTTTAAAATAATGCTGTAATACACAAATAGTAGTTTATGTGAAAGAATCATCTTAAGTGTGATTTTAAAAGTGCAGATATTTTAGGTTAAATTAGGAGGTATAACTGGTTTGTCTTGATCTGTAGAACTGGTTTCATTGAGATTCCACAGATATTCTGAAAAAAAGAGAAACTTACAACATTTTCTTCAACAATAGTTTATTTGGTAGTCTAGTTTTAATAACATTAATCTTTCTAATTTATTAAAACAATGTCTTATTGAATATTTGTATAATTCAAAACATTTTACTCTCATAATAATATATTCTGAACTAAGAACATTGTTTATATTGAACTCTCCTCACTGTCCTGAACCAGTTCATGCTAATGTCTCAAACTGTCTAATACAGAGAGACTCACAATTTAAAAACATGTATTTGATATAGGCACTTTTAATACCTTATCTTTTTTGGGAATATATCCTTTACCCTCAAGTCTATACATGAACTAGACCACACCACTACTTACATAATACATGTACTTACTTTATAATCTATCTTTACAAGTGTCCATCCAGCCAAGAACTAGCTAAGACAAATGATCCTTGCTACATTAAGAGCTAACCAAGCAGTCAGTCAAGTGCTTTGTTGACCATTAGTAATGTAGTGGAGATCACTGACTGTTATGAAAGTTGTAATTTAAGGAGAAGAACTATTTGTATCAGTCAATATATCAAGACTATAGAAAAGAAGAAAGGAAGTCATGGAATTAAAATTTAAGGAAACTCTATTTCAGGTACTTGTAAACTCTCCACTATAAGGACACTCATTGATAAAACCGAACTACTAGTGTTCTACCTATATTATGATAGTATATGGTTGACTGTGTGACATGATGAGATATTCACATACCATAAATTAAGTTGCTTAGTAAACAGTGTAGTTCTCTCATCTAAAAGTGCTTTTATTGTGTTTCCAATTAAGCTAGAACTAACAATATTAAAGCTAGAGAGGACAGACTAGAGGTAAATAGAAGATATTGATAGACAAACAATGTTCTATAATAGACAAAATATAATGTGCAAAATAAAATGATTATATAGAGAAGATACCTGATGATAGAGCCACCTCAGAGTAAGTGACAATATTTAATAATACAGCCCTTGTTGGTTTGGCAATATCAAATCTGAAGAATAATTCATTGTCATCATGTGACTATCACATGTACAGTGGAGGTTATCATAAAAGACACTTATTTACAAAATCTAACCAGTATTCCATCTAACATGAGTTATTAACTTGTGTTATTAACTTGTATTGTTTACCTGTCTAACATAACAACAACAGGTAGACCCAATGTAATCCTAATAGGAAAGAATGATAATGTTCTAATAATGTCACATGTCCACTGGTTTATTGACTGATTGAATAAGCCACTGCAGTATCCTAGAGAGAAATATCTTACGATAAAAGGATCAAACAATAATATATGTCAATTATCTGATAGAGTAAAGATGTATAGAGACAGATAATAAAAGTTATAGTAGATACATGAATTGATGGATAGAGATGTATAGTAGATGGATAGATATAGATGACTATATGGGACATTAGATAGATGTATTAATAGATAATACCTACCTGCCAGTAGTCCATGTCCAATTATTGTAGTAGTTCTAATAAACATATGAACAGTCTATACCAATATAGAGTAAGTAACACATAGTAATAGAAGAACTAGTCATATCTCCTCCATTAAATGGACTATCAGTCTCTTCATCTCTGCCTTCTTTTTGAGTTAAACTAATGAAAGCTCCAGTATGTGCCTTAAATTATAATACTGAACTAAACAAAGGAATTAATGATTTATTTGGAAGAGGTATTGAGGATTTGATAGGATTGAGGCAAGTTTGTAATATTTTCTAGTAAAGCTTGTCCATCTGGTTTATTGTGGAACCAGCTGTATCATCTAAATCAGTTGAAAAAGTTATATACTTTTCATAAACTGATGATTGCTCGGTAATTAATACACATATTAGAATGTGTCATTACAATAATATTATACAGTGGCTGTTAGAAAGTCTATACTTTGCCATTTTATGTGACCTGGATAAGTTCAAAATATGATATACTATGGGACAATAGACACAACTACTTTTATACTTGAGTGGGTGTGTCAGGTCACTAGTAGTGTAATCATTTTATTACATACAATTATAGTTACTGTGAGTGTCTTCATTTCTTGAGTCACTTCTTTTAGATTTCTACTTTCTTCTCATTATTTTCACACCCATGGTAAGGGTTCCAATTGTCATGGTCACTGCTCCATCATCAAACTGGAACTTCCTGAATCATCAACAGGATATGAAATATAGCTAGAGGAGGCCGTGTATTAAAGGTAGAATCAGAGAAATCTATTAAACCACGAGGATTAAGTTTGTTGGTGAGCATTAATTAAGAATGTATCCATAGCAATTAATTAGTAGGTGGGACCAAACTAGTTCAAACTCATTTTTGATTTGATAGACGTTCTAATTTTTGCTGCGTCTACTTTCAAGGTGGAGGCTGAAAACATTAAACAAGTGGTTGAAAAGTTAGGGAAAAAGTATATGAGTTAAACTAGATTACCAAAGAGAGATTATATTTAATACTTTTTAAATCTTGTTGAATTTCCTCAGGTCTACAAGAAAGTGATCATGGATACTAGTGCCTTATTATTACTTACTGGTCAATATTTGAGATGTGTAATTAAAGGTAAGTTGTCAAGCACAATATTTGACTTAATGTTATATAATTGGATGGACCCACCAACCAATCAGATAGGAAGAGTTATTAAAAGCATTTTATGTAGTAGAAGATATGAAGTGATGTGTGGTTATATAGTTTGTGAAGTAATACATTAAAAATAGATTAAATGTTAAATGAGTGAGAACACAAATTACTTACACATGTAGTAAATGATGGAGAGATAAGTATTTTTAGTAATGATGGACAGATTACAAATGGACGGAATGATTTGTTTATAAAATGGAGAGATAGATACTTTATCATATTAATTATGAATGAATTGTTCTAACTAATAAACATATATTTGATCAATGTGGTCCTCATCTGTTTGATTGATATGTAAGCAGATCTGGTTCTGCAAACTCTTATGTAAAATTAGTATACTCTAGTATACTTCAGTATATTTTTCTTTATAGATGGTGCTGCACTCTGTTGAAGTTAGCAGCACATATTTGTAGGCGGACCTTAAAACCGCGGTATGTGTTGCTGCACTTAATGTACATTCCTCATTTGAATGTGCTGCTGCAGAAGCCTAATTAATGTCCTATCACTACATGACACTGCTACAAGGAAACTTGTGTTATTTTGAAAAGACGTCTGAAGGTCAGTGTTTTTGTTAGAACACGTAAGAAGATTTAGAAGCATATAATTTACAAATGAACTATTTTTCAATAAGTTGCTTAATCTAAAATCAAGAATTTTGTGTTTATATAGAGGGAAGTTGTCTTTGTAGAAGGCACTTAACAGCTATTTTGTATGAAAAGTGAAATTTCTCCATTATTAACAAAGTGATAACCTATAAGTATAATTCAATGAGGTTATGGCTTACAATTATTATCCCTGGAATTATCTCTAGCCAGATGATTGATTTCATAAAATCACTTAAATAGAAAATAGCTTTTTTAGATAATTACTCACCAAAGCAAGTAAATAGTAATCAATTTCCATTAGCTACATGAAACCTGTATGAAATAATTGTTTGTTAGACTGATATTCTCACCATATCATCAAGGTCATTGGCCAGCCATCATCCACATACTTCACTTTACCAAAATCACTGCAACATTCTCCATTTATTAATTGTCTGATTGTGTGCTGTTTGTATATCATAAACACATGATTTTTATAAATTTTAAATGATATTTGTAAACATACTTCATTTGCTTTGATTGTTGTTCTAATGAACCTTCTTGTAAATATGCTGTCACTGATACAATGATAGAGTATTAGATATAGTATTCACATATGTGAATAACATACTGATCTGATTTGTCACGTTAAAAATTCGGATAACTTTTAAGGTAAAACTCCTTGCCCCATTTTTGTTTAGTACAAAAGATGTCGTCCTTATCTGTTACTGGTTGAGATGTAAATGATGGAAGTAGTATGTCATTGTCCTCTAAATCTTCTTCTAAATGTCAATAAACATAGAATTTATAGAACTATATGCTTACAATCCATTATATAATTAATTTCATTTTCTCTATCACAACCTAAAGTTAACAAAGATTGGAATTACAATCATTCAATAATCATGTAGTTTATAATGTACCTGGGTTGACATAAGTTTTAATGGTTTCTACGTATTCTGGAGGAGCATTTTCCATATGCACTTCTGCTACTGAACAGCTAGGAATTAACAAACAATATATTAATATACATTATTTCATGGACAACATACCTTATTTTAAGGATCCATTTCTTGTAAGTTGTCAGCTATTTTTATAGATAATGTCAACATGTAATAAACAGTCTCTACCTCAAAATTATCCTCATTGTATGGTATTCTGAGATAACTTGCCATATACTGTTAAATTTAATTATCTGATGTAAATGTTAAATCTTAGCTATGCTATTCACATACCTTACATATATATACATTTCTGTACATGTCAGGGCATGTGACCTTATGATTAAATATGTCAGGGTACCCATTTTTAATTAAACTGTTTACCAACCTTCACCACATTAATTTTCCAATTGTTATATCTTCTTGCTTCCTTCATTACTGTTGTCCTCCACGTAGCAACTGCATGCTTTCCTGTAAGTTTGTCTCAATCATGTGCAATATCTCATGTGAATATACCTGAAAGTTTCAATGAGTTCATTTGCTTTATCACTTTTGTCATGAATAGTATATACCAATACATCCTTATTCTCATGTTGGCTGAACTATAATAGATAAAGTGATGATAGTGCATGTGTTTTATTAGTTTTTACTCACTAGTACCATGTCCTCTTTCAAAATAGGACAGATTATCAGGAATATCTCTCCATATCATTAGTCTCCACTAGACCTCTGTTGTATATATGGTACATACTCAAGACTTCTTCATTATAACTTACTTTCATGTAAAAACGTGGATTCACTCTATCAAATTCTGACATGGATTTTCTTGTCATTCAAATTTTTTAAGTCAGCACTGTTTATGACTTCAACATAACCCAAATCCTTTATAATAGAGTATTGTTCAAAGATGACATATTTGATTATTTCAATTACTGACTGTATAAAAGGTTTCAAATTTGTTGTTACTAATTGTCTTCAAAACATTTATAAAAAAGTATACTGTCTACATTTATTTGAGTGTATTATTAATGATTAGACATTTGAGATGGACTGTACCTTAGATGAAATAAATTTTTCACTGTTTGTTAATTCTTTTATGTCTTTTAAATTGAGTTTTATGTCATCCAATGACAACACAGTCAAACTATCATCAATGGATAATATTGTTTTAAGTGCCAAACCATTGCTCTTATTCAGTGGGATTTTGTGGGCATTAATAACTGACATTTCTGATTGCATTGTTTCATTTGTCTCTGTTTTGGTGTTAACTACTAAATAGAACAAACTGGAATGGAATGTTTTGTGTTTAACAACTCACAATTAGAGTTAAAGTGTACTGGTGGAAATTCATCATCATCATCGCTGTTGCTTTCAGACATAGTGTACAAAACTGGTTATCAATAAGAAATGACTTATCTAAGCATTTTGTGTGAATCACTAACTTTCTTGCTTATGAAGATTATTTAGCTCCAACAAGATCATTGTTCAAGCTATTTGAGCTTCACTCTATGATTTATGTAACCTGCCTATGCAAGTAGGCATTTTTTACACTTACTTCTTTAAAATTTAATTTTCTCTTCTCGATGAAACACTTTGCTGCCTGTAAACGTAAATGAACATCATACAAGTTAATGAAGTCTTAACATACAGACAAATACCCCACAATCACAGGCATTACTCTGTGTTGGACTGTTGCACATCTATGGATGTACAAGTACTATAAAAATGAATTAGTGTAACATACTTTGGAATCACAGTATCTCCACTCACGAATGGATGGTTTAAACTTTGACAGTCTACACAAATATAGCCTGCTTTTTTCAAATGTTATTTTATGCAATAATTCCTTACCATATGCTATTAATTAAATGAGGCCGACTATTATGATATGAATCGACTTCATATATGATCTTATCATTTACATCAACAACCTGTGTAATTAATGTATCCCAAACATATATTATGTTGATTAAGGCAATGACAATGAGAATCCAATGTTGTGGACGATGAACTGGAAATATGATCATGTCTTTCTCTAACAGATTTTTGCCCTAGAATTTATTACTTTTTGTTTAATTTTAAAGTTATAAAATACTTACATATTTTGTGACACCACTAAAGCCTCTTGCTTTTAATAATGGAAGGAATATGGAGTCGACAACAGCAATATTCCTCTAGTTTTAACAATTTCTGTGACATGCATGTAAAATTATTTGACTTACATCCTTTGCTAACAATATTAAGTAATTCATTATTACCTACACAAGTAGATACTATTATATAATATATACAATGATTATATATGTATATGTATACTTATGTGTATGTATGTATATATAATAATTTATGAATACATATATATAGTTTACTTCTGCAGTTAGCCACACTCCTGGCTGTAAGGTGTTGTACGGTGCCTTGATCTCTTTCCAGTCCTTTATCACATATATAGAATATAGAATAAATTCTTTGCTAGCAATGCACTTACTATTTCCTTGTCTTCATTAACAACTAATGGACTCTAATAGAAATATATTGTAACAGTAAAGCATGCACATTTTAACAACAGACTGACTTCTCTCCATGATAAAATTGGTGGACAATCATCAATCACTTTCAATACGGTCTATACAAGTTTAGTTAGTATAATTAACTACAATATGTATTATGTGATATGAAATAATTTCATACTAACCTCCGACTCATCCGACTTGTATATAGCTAGACATACATTTCTCTAAGAGGCAATCATAATGATGTATTGTTTTCATTAGCTTTACTCACAGAAATATAGTCTATATTTTTGTTGTAATCATAGTTAGTAATTATGTTATTGTCATCATATTCAATCCACTCTCAACCAGGTGTTTTCACTAATGCTGTATCTATTGTTTTTGTTTGTTTTAATATAGGTAACTTATAGCTGTATAATAACTTACAGTGACCTGTGTCTACAGATGTTGGACGTCCATGATGAACCTACACAGCGACAGGATTAAATGGAAACTTTCATTGTAATCAGTACTAACAGCTATTCCAAGTAATCTGTAAGTTCTTGAGGTGTAATCATGTTTGGTAGTATTTTCAATTGTAATTGTCCTATTAGATATAATGTCAGATTGATTACATTGCTTACAACTTACTCTTGTAGCAACAATGGCTGGTTTGATTTTTTACTTGAATATGTGTTTCGAGAAATGCCTAGTATCTGTACATCTGGTAGTGAAGCAACATTTGTGCTAACAGTCATTAGACGTTCATTGCAAGGTATGCATCTGTAGGCTTTATTATGGCATTATTGTCCACAATATATAGCTTACAAATGATGGGATGTTTCATCTGAGTAGCAAGATATTTTCTTTCGCCACAATTCTGATATACAGTCTTCTTTTTGTCCAACCACTGAAATTAATAGTATTTTTGTGTACTCTTCTCCAACATATATCTAATTGTTAATATAAACAACACTGTCATCATCACAATAACAGACCTCCTTGCAGATAGGACATTGTTTCTCAGTGATTGTATGTATGTTAAACAGTTTCTGTTTATTAGACAAACATTCTTAGTAGATTACAGTTATACATTGCTTACATCTCCATTACCTGCATTGATTGAACACTAACAGCATCAACAAGTAATTCTATTCCTTCTATTACATCATTCTGGCCACCAAATGCTATGTGTGTTGATGTCATCAATGCCTATTAAATTACATAAATCATATCATATTGCCTGAAATAAATGAATACTGTTATCATCTGTGAATTAGCAACGTTATCTTCTACTGTGCACTCAATGTTTAAGTATTCTTTTTGGACTGGTGTTAATTCCACTTGTGGTATACCCTATTATAATAATTCATCTATACTTCAAAGTTTGGGGTTTCTAATTACCACATAGATGTTTGCCAGGGGGGTTACATGCAATAACTGGAGGACGCTGTTTATCCAACATAGGTTGCTGGTTTGATTTCCAAAACCCTTGTTGGGTGTATAGCATAACTCCAGTGGCGCTCCAGTCTCATAGATCTGTCATATATATACAAACACCTTGTCAAAGATGAGTGTTCATTAACTCACAGGTTTTGATGGTAACAAACAAGGTTGAAAAGATGTTATAATGACATCATCATCATCATCATTGTGTTCATCACTCCTAAAGAATTTCAACTTTTCACTATCATTAATGACTTCTTGTTTTTCCTGCATTAAAGTGAGTACTTAGTACATTAAACACTTAATTAATCATACATTGCATTCTACGGACAATGTTTCATCACAGCCTCCCCTATAGGAGATTATAATATGTATTTGTGTAAATATCGTTAGTCATCTGACTTTGGTTTGATGGACACTTGAGATGATTTTGTATTGCTAACTTCATCATATTGGGACCTAAGTGAGAAAACTGAAAGTTATCTCTAAACATATTTCTGTGCATACAGCAATATAAAATCCTTCTTTGGAGGCTTTTGGTATTGACCCATTAGGTTTTGTCCTGGCTTCTTAGATCTTTTTGACCACTTCTCCTCAAGCCGTTTTGTTTTTGGTTTATCTAGCTGTTTCTGAATACATGTATATATATATATTGTATATATAGACAAATAATGTACTTTACCTTTAGCCTCTGTCTGTCTTTAGTAGAAACATTGTCAATATAAGCCAGCTGCCTTCCAAAATGAATTGAGTAGTGCTCCTTTAAAAAAAGATCTGGTCGCTTTCTGTGCTTTGGATGGTCACTTCTTTTCAATATGAGGTTCCAGGCCTCAATAGTTCCAGCAGTTCGATTTCTGCTTGTTGACATATCTCCTGAATTAACACTCCTCAGTATATTTGTCCAAAAAGGAACCATAGACAACCATTTCCGTTCCATTGTTTCGATCCATTTAGGTTGAAAAATTGGGTTTGGAGGACATGTTTTGTCAGTACAATACTTCAAACTTGACAACTTTGGCTTAAAAAAAGCAAAGAATGGCTTCTGACATGATGAAAGGATCATTGCTTCTTCTGAATTGGTAGTACTTTCCAGTATATTCTCTGCTAGCTCTTTGTTAATGTTGTCAATGTTGCTGTCGATTAACTGGGGAACCTCTCCAAGTTTTTTGAAAGTATCTTCAAGCTCATTAATTGCACATTGCACTTCATTGTTGACATACTCCGGAGCCAAAGATTAGAGCACATCTCTTGAGATTTATTAAAAAAATTTCAATTGATGTAGAATTTAACAAAACTGAAAAGCAGTACATTGAGAAGCTGTACTGCTCTTTTATGGCACTAAAGTAATGTAAATATACTAAAAAATTGTATGCTGTGATAAACTTACAACAATTTTTTCATGTCATACTTGGCACTCTTCATAACATGACTTATGCATGCGTGTACGAAACACTTGTTGAAATCTGAGCTTGTTGAGCACCTCTTTGCCACACGAAAACAGCGGTGTAAATAATCTGATAATGTCTCCAAGTTAAAAACTCTTAAAAAGCTGAGAAGAAGGACTAGGCTTCAATCAATAATGATGTACTTAGGAACAACTATGTTTTGATGCCCATACAACAATGCTTCATGTCGTCGGAAGTCTTCAAGAAAATGGGAAATGGCCATTACAGAATGCTCTGTCGAAATATGTTCAGCCACAGCAACAGGTGGCTGACCTTTCTTTGGGTGTCCAACAACAAGAGCATAGTATAAGGATGTGTTAGACTCATAGTCAGTACCCTTTAAACTAATAACTGTACCTGTTGCATCCAAGTACAAAACTTGGTCTTTGGCAAAATTGTGATATATTCTTACTCCTTCCTCAGTAAAGAAAGAAACACTAAATGGTTTTGCTACAATCCGTTGAATGTATCCGCAAATGTTTCTTTTGCAGCCAAAGGATTCTGTGATCTCTTTGTCTATAACTTTCAGAGACATAACAAGATCCAAGTGTGAAAATTGGTCTCTTTGACCCTCTGATGAAATTTTTCGAAGAACATGCTGGCTACTGCCAACCTTGTCCCTCTTTCCTGACTCCAGCTCTGCTAACGTTAAAGACGTAAACTTTTTGTTATAAAAACAAGATGGTGTTAAGGAAAGTACATATATAGCATTGTGTAGGTTGTATCTTGGATTAATTTAGAACAACCATATATATTATAAAAAGGCAAATGTTATGTTCTCTCAACTGTTCTTGTTATTATTTATGTCTAGTAGTTGTAAAATTTCCTCTTATTGCTGGCTATGGAGACTTTGAATGTAAACAATAATATCATATTCAAGTGTCTCAAGTTAGTATAAATACTATCGTCAGTTGTTATGATGTGGGTGTGACTTTCTCGCCCAGCAATAAGACCATTTATTCATTTTTCAGTACATTTCTTCTTATTGCTGGCTATTGAGAGTACAGATGTAAATGACAATATGATATTCAAGTGTGTCAAGTTAGTACAAATACTATCGTCAGTGGATTTGATGAGGGTGTGTCTTCCTCGCCCAGCAATAAGACCATTTGTTCTTTTTTTAGTACATTTCTTCTTATTGCTGGCTATTGAGAGTACAGATGTAAATGACAATATGATATTCAAGTGTGTCAAGTTAGTACAAATACTATCGTCAGTTGATTTGATGTGGGTGTGTCTTCCTCGCCCAGCAATACGACCATTTATTCATTTTTTAATACATTTCTTCTTATTGCTGGCTATTGAGAGTACAGATGTAATGGACAATATGATATTCAAGTGTGTCAAGTTAGTGCAAATACTATCGTCAGTTGATTTGATGTGGGTGTGTCTTCCTCGCCCAGCAATAAGACTATTTATTCATTTTTTAGTACATTTCTTCTTATTGCTGGCTATTGAGAGTACAGATGTAAATGACAATATGATATTCAAGTGTGTCAAGTTAGTGCAAATACTATCGTCAGTTGATTTGATGTGGGCGTGTCTTCCTCACCCAGCAATAAGACCATTTGTTTATTTTTTAGTACATTTTCTCTTATTGCTGGCTATTAAGACTTTGAATGTAAACGACAACATGATATTCAAGTGTATCAAGTTAGTGCAAATACTATCGTCAGTTGATTTGATGTGGGTGTGTCTTCCTCGCCCAGCAATAAGACCATTTGTTCATTTTTTAGTACATTTCCTCTTATTGCTGGCTATTGAGAGTACAGATGTAAATGACAATATGATATTCAAATGTGTCAAGTTAGTACAAATACTAACGTCAGTTGCCTTGATGTGGGTGTGTCTTCCTCGCCCAGCAATAAGACCATTTGTTTATTTTTTAGTACATTTCCTCTTATTGCTGGCTATAGAGACCTTGAATGTAAGCGACAATATGATATTGAAGTGTGTCAAGTTAGTGCAAATATTATCGTCAGTTGATTTGATGTGGGCGTATCTTCCTCGCCCAGCAATAAGACCATTTGTTTATTTTTTAGTACATTTTCTCTTATTGCTGCTATTAAGACTTTGAATGTAAACGACAACATGATATTCAAGTGTATCAAGTTAGTGCAAATACTATCGTCAGTTGATTTGATGTGGGTGTGTCTTCCTCGCCCAGCAATAAGACCATTTGTTCATTTTTTAGTACATTTCCTCTTATTGCTGGCTATTGAGAGTACAGATGTAAATGACAATATGATATTCAAGTGTGTCAAGTTAGTACAAATACTATCGTCAGTTGATTTGATGAGGGTGTGTCTTCCTCGCCCAGCAATAAGACCATTTGTTCTTTTTTTAGTACATTTCTTCTTATTGCTGGCTATTGAGAGTACAGATGTAAATGACAATATGATATTCAAGTGTGTCAAGTTAGTACAAATACTATCGTCAGTTGATTTGATGTGGGTGTGTCTTCCTCGCCCAGCAATAAGACCATTTATTCATTTTTTAATACATTTCTTCTTATTGCTGGCTATTGAGAGTACAGATGTAAATGACAATATGATATTCAAGTGTATCAAGATAGTGCAAATACTATCGTCAGTTGCCTTGATGTGGGTGTGTCTTCCTCGCCCAGCAATAAGACCATTTGTTTATTTTTTAGTACATTTCCTCTTATTGCTGGCTATAGAGACCTTGAATGTAAGCGACAATATGATATTGAAGTGTGTCAAGTTAGTGCAAATATTATCGTCAGTTGATTTGATGTGGGCGTGTCTTCCTCGCCCAGCAATAAGACCATTTGTTCATTTTTTAGTACATTTCTTCTTATTGCTGGCTATTGAGAGTACAGATGTAAATGACAATATGATATTCAAGTGTGTCAAGTTAGTACAAATACTATCGTCAGTTGATTTGATGTGGGTGTGTCTTCCTCGCCCAGCAATAAGACCATTTGTTCTTTTTTTGTCCATTTCTTCTTATTGCTGGCTATTGAGAGTACAGATGTAAATGACAATACGATATTCAAGTGTGTCAAGTTAGTACAAATACTATCGTCAGTTGATTTAATGTGGGTGTGTCTTCCTCGCCCAGCAATAAGACCATTTGTTTATTTTTTAGTACATTTTCTCTTATTGCTGCTATTAAGACTTTGAATGTAAACGACAACATGATATTCAAGTGTATCAAGTTAGTGCAAATACTATCGTCAGTTGCCTTGATGTGGGTGTGTCTTCCTCGCCCAGCAATAAGACCATTTGTTTATTTTTTAGTACATTTTCTCTTATTGCTGGCTATTGAGAGTACAGATGTAAATGACAATATGATATTCAAGTGTGTCAAGTTAGTGCAAATACTATCGTCAGTTGATTTGATGTGGGCGTGTCTTCCTCGCCCAGCAATAAGACCATTTGTTTATTTTTTAGTACATTTTCTCTTATTGCTGGCTATTGAGAGTACAGATGTAAATGACAATAAGATATTCAAGTATGTCAAGTTAGTACAAATACTATCGTCAGTTGATTTGATGTGGGTGTGTCTTCCTCGCCCAGCAATAAGACTATTTGTTCATTTTTCAATACATTTCTTCTTATTGCTGGCTATTGAGAGTACAGATGTAAATGACAATACGATATTCAAGTGTGTCAAGTTAGTGCAAATACTATTGTCAGTTGATTTGATGTGGGTGTGTCTTCCTCGCCCAGCAATAAGACCATTTGTTCATTATTTAGTACATATTCTTTTAATGCTTGTTATTATGACTTTTTGAATGTAAACTGTTGTAATGATCTATATTAAGAAATCACATTGAATAATGGTGTCATCTTTGTATATGACAAACCATTATAATTTTATATTTGCATGCAAGAGTGTTAAACTTGTCACTGTGAGGTGAACTTAAACTATCTGTTTCAATTTAGTAATAAAATTCACGTAAATATTTATAATAACCTAACTTTTTAGACTTGTTTGCAAAAAATCTAGTATAAGGAATTAAGGCCAAGATTTGCTGGAGGCCAGTGACTGTAGTGCTAGTTTTATTGATTATTTATGCTAACAATTTCATGCTAAAAATTTTGTTCTTAAAATATAAAAAGTAATTGATTACAATTTATTAAAAAAAGTATTTTGAAAGGAATTAATTGGCTATCATTTTTTAGTACATTTTCTCTTATTGCTGGCTATTGAGAGTACAGATGTAAATGACAATATGATATTCAAGTATGTCAAGTTAGTACAAATACTATCGTCAGTTGATTTGATGTGGGTGTGTCTTCCTCGCCCAGCAATAAGACTATTTGTTCATTTTTCAATACATTTCTTCTTATTGCTGGCTATTGAGAGTACAGATGTAAATGACAATACGATATTCAAGTGTGTCAAGTTAGTGCAAATACTATTGTCAGTTGATTTGATGTGGATGTGTCTTCCTCGCCCAGCAATAAGACCATTTGTTCATTATTTAGTACATATTCTTTTAATGCTTGTTATTATGACTTTTTGAATGTAAACTGTTGTAATGATCTATATTAAGAAATCACATTGAATAATGGTGTCATCTTTGTATATGACAAACCATTATAATTTTATATTTGCATGCAAGAGTGTTAAACTTGTCACTGTGAGGTGAACTTAAACTATCTGTTTCAATTTAGTAATAAAATTCACGTAAATATTTATAATAACCTAACTTTTTAGACTTGTTTGCAAAAAATCTAGTATAAGGAATTAAGGCCAAGATTTGCTGGAGGCCAGTGACTGTAGTGCTAGTTTTATTGGTTATTTATGCTAACAATTTCATGCTAAAAATTTTGTTCTTAAAATATAAAAAGTAATTGATTACAATTTATTAAACAAAGTATTTTGAAAGGAATTAATTGGCTATCATTTATAATATATTAACTAAATGGATGGAATGTTCTGTTCTACACACAATGTTGTAAGTTTTCAGTATACAGCGAACAGCAACTGCAGCTCCACCCTATCAAAAATACTTGAAACCACAAATATTTAATAAGGCGTGGTTATCTAGTACCTGAGGAATGTGCTGCTGCACGAATGTGCTGCTAACTTCAACAGAGTTCTACTTTCTAGGTGGAGGCTGAAAACATTAAAGAACTAGTTGGAAAAAGGTATATGAGTTAAACTAGATTACCAAAGAGAGATTATATTTAATTTATTTTAAATCTTGTTGAATTTCCTCAGGTCTACAAGAAAGTGATCATGGATACTAGTGCCTTAGTATTACTTACTGGTCAATATTTGAGTTGTGTATTTAAAGGTAAGTTGTCAAGCACAATATTTGACTTAATGTTATATAATTGGATGGACCCACCAACCAATCAGATAGGAGGAGTTATTAAAAACATTATATGTAGTAATAAAATGTAGTAATAAAATGGAAAGATAAATATTTTATCATATTAATTACAGTTGAATAGTTGTCACTAATAAACAAACTGATCTATCTTTGTTCCTGTACATAATTACAACCCCTGTATGTTCCCATACATAGGTAAACCCCCTGTATACCTCATACATAATTAGATCCCCTGTGTATAAGTATACATACATAGATCCCTTGTATATATACTCCCCTACATATGTACAAACAAACATACTATGTCATGATTTGTCTTTTTTTCTTAGAACTGAAATCTTCTCATCAATCAATAACCCCTTAAGTTGTTTGATCAATGAGGTCCTCACCATTTACCTGTTCTTGAACTGATACAGTAATTGTGTACTGGTAAAAAGTGGATTTGTGAGACTAATATAACACTATTGAAAGGAATCTTGAAAAAGAAATGATCCTCTATAGAAGCACTATTAGCAGAGAAAGGTAAGTAGATCAGTTTCTGCAAACTCCTGTGTAAAATTAGTATACTCTAGTAATTTTTAATATATTTTTCTTTCTAGATGATCCTGCTTTTGCAACAATAAAAGAAGGAGAGGACATCTTTGATGGCTATCTTTGGTGCCCATAGAGAATTCAAGCCTGAAACTTGTATACACTTGCTGCAGATACTGTTTTCACAGATAAGAGTAGGATGTAAAACCTAGTTCATTAATAGCTGTACATTTTGAAAGGGCTGTTATAACTGATGCCTTTTTCTGCTGTAGGTATACAAAAACAAATATAATGATATATTTTCTTTTGTGAACATCATTTGCACTTTTTAATTTACAAACGTTATAAACTAATATGTCAATATTCAAATATTATTACTGTAAGGCTACATTTCAGACTTTATCTGACATAATAGAGATTAGTCTTCTCGTTACATTTTGCAGGACGTGTGTATTGGGCTAGTGGTAGACTCCTTATTGCATGTATAGTGAAAAACCAAATGAGTGATCTGGTGTGGATGGACATATGTAACTGGTAACTGTCCTGTCACTTGTGTCATACATTAATACATACAATATATAAGTGAATATAGACACTACACTGTAATAGTTAATATGTTATTTTAACAACTAATTTGTACTTTACATGGATGGACTACTATGGAATGTAGAAGTTTGATGAATTACTCACTGTATAATTAATTTTGTTGCTTTGTAATAGTATAACATACGAATATATTACACAGTGAGTAATTCACAAAAATTCTACATTCCATAGTAGTCCATCCATTTCAAATACATGTTAGTTGTTCAAATGACAAATCAATTTTTACAGTGTACCTCTTACACTCAGTACCATCCTATGGAGGTCTCATGACAATCTCTAGAAACTTAATGGAGTTTAAATTAGTGATAGTGATAATATGACCTCATGAATTGAACTCATGTAGTTTCCATGACAACTGGAAAAACAAATATACCTGACTTAAAATTTGAACTATACATGTATTTATTATTACATGTGTTCATCTTCAGTGTACATTACATATATATGATAATCAGATATACATTTCTACTGACTTCTTATAGACTCAATTAGAGGAGGAGTTAGGACAAAGGTCACTTGATTTGTTAAGTCACTAGTCAAAAATCTGTCAGATGTACTAGTTTGACAAAGAAATCAAAGACCAGCTAGTCATCTTGTGTATGTAACAAAGACTATGATATAAAAATTGACATAAAATCATTAGTAGTCAAGTCTAGTATAGATATCAGACTAGTATTATCAGATTTAGAGAGGAGGACTCATAATAACCATTCCTCTTAAAATAAATAAAGCAATGTTACTGTTTTCAATTGCAGAGTTGAACTCGATCCATAGCAGAGTTAAAGTCTACTTGTCGAAGTAATTATAATTAAATACATTTACATCTGCATAAGGTGTCTGAAGGTAGCCCCTGTAGTTGGAAAGGATTGAGCCCCACCCAAATCGTCTAATGACGTCAGGATGATCACGATATTCAAGTGTGTCAGTTGTTTTGATGTGGGCGTGTCTTCCTCGCCCACCAATAAGACCATTTCTTCATTATTTAGTACATTTCCTCTTATTACTGGCTATGGAGACTTTGAATGTAAGTAACAATATGATATTTAAGTGTGTCAAGTTAATACAAATACTATCATCAGTTGTTTTGATGTGGTTGGGTCTTCAAATAAGACCATTTGTTCATTTTTTAGTACATTTCCTTTTAATGCTGGTTATTATGACTTCAAATGTAAACTATTGTAATGATGTATATTAAGAAAACACATTGAATGATGGTGTCATCTTTGTATATGACAAACCATTATGATTTTATATTTGTATATAAGAATGTTAAACTTATCACTGTGAGGTGAACTTAAACTACCTGTTTCAATTCAGTAATAAAATTCATGTAAATATTTATAATAACCTAACTTTTTTAGACTTGTATGCAAAACAATCTAGTATAAGGAATTAAGGACAAGTTTTGCTGGACGCCAGTGACTTTGGTGCTATTTTTACTGATTATGCTAACAATTTCATGCTAAAAATTTTGTTCTTAAAATATAAGAAGTAATTTATTACAATTTATTAAACAAATTTTTTGAAAGGAATTAATTAGCTATCATTTATAATATATTAACTAAACGGATGGAACGTTCTGTTCTACAGACAATGTTGTTGTAAGTTTTCAGTATACAGCAAACAGCAACTGCAGCTCCACCCTATCAAAAATACTTGAAACCACAAATATTTAATAAGGCGTGGTTATCTAGTACCTAAGGAATGTGCTGCTAACTTCAACAGAGTTAGAGAAGCGGTACACAAGTGACTAAGTTGGTAAGTAATATGAAGTAGAAGTTAATTAGTAGTATTGTATGTAGATAATATGAGTCATGGGTCATGTTAACACTTGCAGTACTACAATGTTTACTTGTTGACTACATATATACACGAGATATGTTACTTCTTATGAAATTTCATTGAAGAGGAAGTACATTCTTTTCTATGACTTAGTGTATTTCTAGCTAGTTCTGGTAACAAGAGAGTATTTCAGACAATTACAAAGATAGAAGAGTTAAGGCTGTGTAAACACAAGCTATGTTCATTTGTTTTTGGAGTTCCAACTTTTTAACTCTCTATGTTTGAAAAAAGTCTCTTTATTTGTTTCAATGTTTAAGATATTGTACTTGAGATGATGTTGACATGATCATGTTGTATATGATTGTACAATGACAATAAATGAAGATGATACAGTTTATTGTCTTTGTTATATAAAGTGATATATATAATACATTATAGTATAACTGATATATGTACATTGATATCTAATGTTCTATTATAGAACTAGATCAACTTAACAGTACTAGCCAAGGGTTGCCAGTCCCTCCTGGCAATGGCAGCTCAACTATCAGATGAAAAGCTATTGGATGAAGAACTATCAGAAGAAGACCAATGGAGAATTGTAAGTATATCAGTAACTAATCCAGTATACTACATGTGTTAGTGTACAATCAATACATTACATATTATTATTAAGTATGGTATGGTTTATATGTAGAGAAAGACATGACAAAATGGCTGTCACACTCAATCTATTACAGTATATTGTTAATGTTCCCTCATAAATTTATTTCAGCATCACTTGCCATTATTGAATATTTTACAGGTAATAAGTTCTTTGATAATGTTATAAAGTATTACTAATAAAGTGGAGAACTGGGAACTAGCTAAACAATCAAATTGTTTCTCTTAATTCTTGTACTTCTTTTTACATAAATAGAAAAGATTACTTGGAAATAGACTACACAGCTTCTTCATAACTCAAATTTTTCATTAAGTGATAGTTTATTACAAGCTATAGACTTTAGTTGAGTGACATTATATCTGATTATCAGTGATAATTATTCACACTATTAATATCAGGAGCGTATGAACGTCGCGAAGCGACGCGAAGGAGCGTCAAACTGCCATTATATTTGTATTCTAACCATTGTCGAAACACGGTCAAGGATTATTCCATATAAGGAAATACACTTACTTAGCATAAGTACTGCTAAGTACGTGACGGAGCAATGAATATTATTACAATCATATGGCGAGTAAAACGAAGAAGTCGAAACTAAGAAAGAAGTTATGTACATTGAGAAACGTTTAAAAGAATTATACTTGGAGGTTATGGAGGCTTTGTCATTAAAAAGGTGGAAACAGTTGAACAACATATATCACTTTATTCAACAAGACTAGTTCTCTGGCAATACATGAAAACTAGTCTCAGGCTAGGGAAGTTGCTGGAGTTCTTAAAAAGAACTTTCTGCCTGCTTTTTTGCATCTATTACAAGGGTAACAAACGTTTTGGTAGTTTCCTTGCTGCGTGGTACAAGGAAGTATGCACTTTAGCCTGTGACACCTTGTCCACACAGAACACCAGGACACTTGGGAGTTACCTTGTGTCTGAATATAATGATATATATATGTTGTTCAACGTCGCTTGGCCATTTTCTTGACTTCTTGACTTCTCTTAAATTTATCTATTTAAAGCGCACCTACTAAGAGGTTACAGCCCAGAAGCTATTAAAATGCAAAACACTTAGCAGTTATCTCCATATATGGACATATGCTCTAAGCTGTGATTCGACAACAGTTGGTTAAGGGAGTTTGACGCTCCTTTGCATCGCTTTGCGACGCTCATGCGCTCCTGTTAATATTTATTAATTTACAACTGATCATGTTCATTATCACGTGATAAATACTATTAGTTATGTAAACAATGGTTGTATCTACTATCATTCTATGGATCTGTCTCTATGTGTTCCTAGTACTCACTTTAATACTTGAATAATGTCCAGTTATTACTATTACTTGATCATATCACATATCAAATAAATATTAGCAACAAAAGAATGGAAAGAAGATGATTGAACTGTTTATTATTAGTTAGTGTAGTCTTGTATTTGTAGTATAGTCTAATTGTCTCTGTTAGTTATATACATAATACTAATTACATCATGTTCTTTTTATATAAATATTGTCACTTTGTGTATTGTGTATTTGACCTGTCCTATAGTTTTATTAGTCTCATATAATACATGTAGTTGTGTATGATTTACTAGTTTTAAATGTAATGACTTGTTTTATTATCATATAGGACAGTAAACTTTTGGAATCTGCTTATAATGGACATTTAGAGGGAGTCAAACTAGCCCTTCAGAAAGGAGCAAACTTGAAATTTCGTTTTTATGTAAGATTCTATTAATTTCCCTTTAACCTACTGTTATTATTTGTGTCTACTAACTTAAGTAATTAATTCAAATTATGTAGATTTAATGAGTATTAATTAATTTTAGCCACACCTAAATATTAATTAAAAACTTCAACATTTACACAATTTATTAATTATTATTGTATTTGTTAAAGTTACTGAATTAGTATCCACAATTAATAACATACATGATCTTTACATGTAGTATTTTTAATATTGTCTTATAATTTAATTGAATGAAATCCATTATATTGTGTGATAGTAATGTCTTAATTAATGATACATGTCAATGTAAAGTAATAGCTTGTATTGTGTATACACAGATATGGAATTGGATTTTATTTCATATATTAAAATGTCTTTGTTTATTATATAGATTAATTCTACACTAATAACACCTCATACTATAGCTTACATCAGAGGTCATAACACAATAGTCCAGTTCTTAGAAAATGCAGGTGCTACTCCTGATTATGTAAGTGTATACATGTATGTAGTTGAGGTCAATATTTAGTATAACTCAAGTGTTTGATTGTTACATTGATATTGTGTACATGTACATACTTACATTAAAATGTCTCCTATTTAATGCCCAAGTCCTTATACACATAACAATACATTTAATGGATAATTATTATGACCTTTACTGATATAATTGTTGTGTACCTATGTTCTGTTTATCTCCACACTACCTTTCTTTTAATATTAGTTTCTATAGCTAGTAACTATCATTAAATCATTAGTTTAAAACATATCATATAACACTAAGATACACAGTGTTACCAATTGACTTCATGTAACATTTACAATTACATTAATTAAAGTCAAGATATATTACTGAGTGTCTTAGCACTAGGTAAATGTTTGTATATCTGTCATGTTTAGGTATGTAATTAATTGGTTTCAGAACATGTAACCACAGGAATGTTTATTCATAACTAATAAAATTCAATAGACCTTATGTAAAGGTTAACGCCAACTTGAAGAGGTTGTAAAATGGTTTAGTGAGTTGATTTTAGTATTTCATATATACCAGGCTTCTATTTAGTCTTTAGTTTGGGTATCAATTTGTTATGACTTTTTTGAGAAGACGATGAACTGGACTGAATGTATTTTTAATTTTCTATACTCTCTCCCAGTTGAGTTTAGCCACCCAGACATGTAAATAACTTTGCTGTTTTACGTGCTATCTACATGGAACTTGTACCAATCAATTCAGCTCACAAACACGCATTTTATATATAAAATTTGGCTGTCTAGTGCTACGAGAAAGTAGCAAACTAAAAAACTCCATACATTTTCAATGGCATACCTTTGGCATACTTCAAATTACACACCTTCGAGGATATAACAAAAATTGCTTTTCACCTTTAGAAGTCAGTCGTTTGTCACGTGGCAATTCAAAATTACAGTTCTAATTATATGAACAAATGTTCTATTATAACAATTATTATTATTAAAATAATAATCAAGTATTGTCTTTTGCGATTTTAGGCAGCTATAAAGCCACTGTGGTTCTGAAAAAAAACCTTTTAACAAAGAAGAAAGACTAAGAAGAATATCTACAACTATTTGTCATCAGAACTATCAGTAGCCTCTTGATGCTGGTACATGAAACTCCTGTGGCATCAGAGGTTCATTTAAGAGGTCCTTGAGTCTGTTGACGCCTGCTGACTTCCTTGAAATAGCCATAGACATTCGCAACAACCTTCTTTGTTTGTGATTCAGTCTTTTTTACTCTGCATTTTCACGACCACGAGAGAAAACGTGGTTTGTTTGGATGACATTCACGTGAACAAACAATGAATAATATTAAAATATACTCAGCGCTAATTGCACTTGATTAGGTGAGAAAATACCTCACCTTACATTCCATGCATACAACACCTTTTTTTAATGAAGAGCCCAACTCAACTCAGACAGAGTATAAACAATGACTATAACTTGTCTTTGACTAGCTATCCATCTTAACCCTATGATAGCACTGTAAATCTTCCGTCATAAAGTAGATCTTTATCTATCTATTTGTGAATGTTAGTATTAATATCTTAAAATCATTTCAGATAAATAAAGTGTACTTTAATATGTTGGATATAGTTATATAACACTGTACATGGTCATGTACTTTATACATAGTTAATAATGGACCTTCTGGTTGATGAAATTAGGGTCATGTGACATTTATGTACATGTGTATTCCTAGTATATACTGTTGTATTTATTATAATGTACATTATCTGTATTTACTTATTGTGATTTCTTAGGATGAAATATTGTTAACAGCTGCTATAAGAGGACTAGTAAATATAGTGAAAGAATCTTTAAAGAAGAACGCTAATGTGAATGCTGAAAACCAATATAGAGTAAGTTATACCTTATTATAATAAACGACTCTTTTCTAGTAAATGGTAACTCATTAATTTCACAATTATAAGTTTATTGAAAAAACAATATAATATTTTCATGAGGCGTCAGATATACAAGATTTAATGCTTTGAATAATATTTTTTATCATAAAATATTCAAAACATAATGAACTATACTGTATATGTCATGACATTGTAATATAGAAATCAATATGATGATGAAAACACTAGGACATTGTAATAGTTTGTGTGTAGATACCAACAATTGAAAACCAAAGTATGATACTCAAAGCCACAGCACATAATAAGAATCCACAGTTCAATGTATAATTTGACTTCTATGTTATGAACTTACTATATCTAGATACCACAATAAACAATGTTGTTGTATTGTTGTAATAGACAAGGAATTAGACTAATTCTGTCATCAACAAAGTCAATACTTCATCTGTGTACACATATATTTTTAAACTGTTACTAACGCTATAGTATGATGTTCAACATTGCTGTTATATCTTCACTATACTACAACTGATTACCAGACTTAGTTATATTCTCTTAGTGTAGTATTTTAAATATTGTAGTAGTCATATTTTCATTCATATTCTTTGTTGTTTTATTATTAGTATCAGAATACAGCTTTGCATATAGCCTCAGGTAATGGTTACACTGAGGTAGTCCAATTTCTGCTACAGTCAAATGCAGATCCTAACATTTATAACAAGGTCAGTGTGTATTGTATATAGTTTATATTTCATTTATTATCTCTACTACATGTACATATATGTAGTACTACCTGTCTAGTAGGACAGGATATAGATCAAAGTCAATGTAATGAAGACAATTAAGTTAACCTTTTCATGTCATGTAATTAATTTTCAATGTATTTGTGTGGGTAAGACAAAGTAGCTCTCATTTGTTGTTTGATATATAACAATTACTAATATGACTGGAAAATATAACAAACCTAATATGTAAAACAATATATAAAACATTAATGTGTTCTTACATGAAATAAACCTGATCAGTCCTAAGATTGTTTTGGACCATGTGTGTATGTATATTTCTATATATGTCCACTTTAACAAGTTTAATCTATTATTATTATTAAACAATTTATTTCATTTTATAGTTGAGACTTAGTCCACTTCATCTAGCATACTGGTATGGTCATGATAACATTGTTGAGCTCTTGTGTTCTTTTGGAGGAGATATGGACCAAGTTATAAATGTAAGTGATAAATGTAATAATATATTTACTGTATATGATGACATGGACATAGTGATCTTATATGTTATGATATATTATAAACATGACCTAATTATATGTGGGTACATGTCACAGTTATAATATATTATTTATTTTAACAGGATGACTTACTTTTGACTTCAGCTGAAAATGGTGATATAGAAAATGTAACTCTAGCACTTACATTAGGTGCTAATATCAATGTTCATCATCTTAATGAGGTTAGTATACTAATTAAATAGTAATAAATTACTGTTGTTTGTTAGTATTTACTGTTTAAGGTAATACCGTATACCGGATTTATTAGTGACGATAAAATTTGGCAGAATTGTAAAATTTATAATTGGCAAAATTAAAATTGACGAATTTAGCACATGTCTTGTTACCACACCCACTTAGCCATTCAGCCACAATATTTCACGTGTACAAATAAAAATTTGTGGCGTGGCAACTGCATAAAAAATTTTGACTGTTATTTATTTGGCAATTTTTAAAATCGGTAATTCGCCAAATTTTATCAGTTGCCAATAAATCCCAGTATAGGGTATATTCTATAACAAAGGAGATCAATTGCAAGTATTTAAGAAATTTAGCCTTACCCACTCTTATAGACATTGTTCATCTAGAAAGCGGTTTAATCTCTCTTTTCCTATTTCCATAACACTTCTCTATCATTTTACTTTATTGACATTGTCATACAATGTTAATGAAGAAGGAATTATTTAACCCACAACTTTAATTAATATGACTATTTTGACATTTTGTCACACTTCCTACTAACCTTGTACTATTAGTATAACATTTTTTTTTAAATTTCACTACATGTAACAACTGCCAATGTAGTTAGCAACAAATAAATTTTGGTTCACTCTTTTTATCAGTAATTCAACCTGAACATGTCAACAATAAAATTAATACTTGTGTACTTCCTCTAGTGTCAGAAAACAGCTCTACATTTCACATCAAAAGGAGGTTACTATGATATCGTACAACTATTGTTAAAGTCCAATGCAGATCCCAACATTTGTGACATAGTCAGTGTATATTGTTTGTAGAGATTACTACAAGTTACTAGATTTAAATCAGTATTTCATAGATATAGAATGTTATGGGTGTGGCTGTTAGTAATTTCTACATTGACCTGTTGTTCAAATTTTTGTTAGTAAAGGATTAACAAAGATAGTCAGTGTCAGGTATCAGTAGGTGTGGTCTGTTATAATAGTAGTATTTATTGTTGGAGACATCTTGGTATTCACAGAGGTCCCACTAGTATGTTATACCATTTGTGTCAAACTGTTCTGATGATTGTAGACATTGTATCATTAACATTATACTGTACTTTTATACTGTTACTAGACTTGTAGCCAAAGCTTGAATACCAAATCCTTGAGCATAGGAAAAACATCCAGTAGCGAGCCATTTTAATTTTAATTTTGAGATAGGAGATGTACCATTCACTAGACATATAAATCAGGTCTAAACTTGAAGCTACCTGTTTCCTAGAGGTGTGGTTAAATGATGGTATAGCCATTAGTATCTTATCTGGAGCTGTTCTTAAGACATCCAAATTACCTATGGTTACTAATATAACTAGATCCGTCCCCTTAAAAAGTTAAACCTTAACATTGATGGCATACTTGAGATATATCGCAATTGGTTGCCAACAGCTTAAGATTATTGAAGAATAATCTCTCTTCTCATAGAAGGACTAGCACTATATTGCATATCAGTGGGTGTGGTTTATAAAATAATAAAGTAATATTACAATAATCATTCAGGACAGGAAACTATTTGTTAGTTATTATACAAATGACTTTATGATTACATTTAAAAAGATCACTTTATTTTATATTAACAATAACAAACATATAACTTTCATAATATATTACAATGAAATCTAAATAGAACATCTTCTCATTGGTTGTAATACTTAGAAACCCTATACCTTTTAAATGTAGTTATAAAGTCAAGTTTAAATATCTATATCATGTTAATAGAATTGATAATCATTATAAGTGTGGTAGTTATGATAAGTTTGTGACCTAAATGACCTAGTTTATTATTGATGACAATGTTTATAGTAAACTGATACTCATTTAATATCTTAGATAGTTTCTATGTCTTTTTATGTCCCTGTCATTGGTCAGGTTTGACATGATAATACAATAGCTATGATTATCTGTATTGATGACTGTTATATTGACTATATAGTTTATTGTATGATAGTTCCTGTGCTTATTGTAATTGAATAACTTTTCCTCTTTTGTTTTCTAGTATGGACAAACAACAGCACATCTTGCAGCAGAGGAGGGTCATGTTGATGTTCTAAAGTTATTAATTGAAGATGGACAAGCTGACATAAATGCTACAGATAATGTAAGTCATATTATAGTTACTTATAAGCTTTTCTTTTGAAGTATGACATTTAATATTGTCTTCAATATTGATATCAACCTCATTCATATCCAGACTGTCCAATATTTTGATAACATGTTTTTGACAAAAGATGTCCAAGAACAATAATCAAAAATAAAATTTAGATATTTGTCTACAATGTGTCAAACATAACCTGTTGTCATTATATCAATCAATGACAATACTTATTAATAATCAATTAATTAATAGTCATGAATAATTAATACACAAAATTTAGCATGCTCTGTGTGACCTTTATTGTATGCTTCTTGGTGTAACTTGTACCATAATGATGACATCACTATATGTCATGTGTTGATAATGGTAGTATGAATGTATGGTTTAGTTTTTTTGAGTTTAGAAGGTTAAGGCTTTAGGGTGCTTCTTGGTAACTTGTAACTTGTACTATAATGATGACATCAATATGTGTCATGTTGTGATAATGTCATCATATTCAAGTTACACCAAGAACCACTCCCTTTATTAGCCCTTCCACATATATACACATACTCTTGTGATTTACCTGTCTGTTTGTGGCTTCAATAGTTTTTGATCCTCTGTTATAATACACTTTATGTTGATTTTCCTATAATTGGGTGATAGCATTCTTAGGAACTTTATATATTCTAAATAGATCACCAATTTGAGGTGGAAGTACATTAACATGTGGACAAGCCATTTTGTTCATTTGTATGTAAAACAAATATTCACATGATCTAATGGACACATAGTGAGTGATACAAGGTAGCATAAGTTAGTAAAAGACAGTCTATGCTTCTATATGAAAGATCATCACTATGTCCAATACATACCATAACAGCCATTTTGCATTTTCACTCTCTTAACACATGCTCACATCTATGTATACTTTACCTACATCCTCATTCCTGTTGTATGAGTCCTATATGTACTTGTCCCCAGACCCTTCATCTCTTAGGGAAGGTTGGCAATGTCAGACTAATATTGGTAATCTTTATTAACTAGTTAAAGAGGTAGTCTTTGATATGATCTCTAACATATGTACATACTTTTTGTCTTTGGAGTTGTCATGTCAGTCTTTCTTGTCATTGTATAATGTACAAGACTTTCTTTTGAAAGATTTAGTCTTTTTTCTTATGACTATATACTGTGTAACATAATATATTCTATAACAAAGGAGATCAATTACAAGCATTTAAGAGATTTAGTCCGACCCACTCTTATAGACATTGTTCATCTAGAAAGTGGTTTAATCTCTCTTTTCCTATTTCCATAAGACTTCTCTATCTTTTACTTTATTGACATTGTCATACAATGTTAATGAAGGAGAAAACTTTTAATCCACAGCTTTAATTAATATGACTATTTTGACATTTTGTCACACTTCCTACTAGCCTTGTACTATTAGTACAACATTTTGCCAAATTCAAGTTTATCAAAAGACTATTATTATATTTGTAAACTAGTAGATTTGTATTTATTGATATACCATATACTGGGATTTATTAGCAATGATAAAATCTGGAGGAATTGTAAAATTTTGTAATTGGCGAGATTAAATTGGATGAATTTAGCACATGTCTTGTTACCACACCCACTTTAGCCATCCAGCCAAAATGTTTCATGTGAACAAAATAAAAATTGTGGGCGTGGCGACTACGCGAAAAATTTTGACAGTTAATTATTTGGCGATTTTTTGAAATTCGCCAATTCGACAAATTTTATCGGTCGCCAATAAATCCCGGTATACAGTAATCTTGTTTTTGGTAAATGATATTCATGGTCTGTGATTGTCAACCCACAATGACACGAACATTTCTATTATAAAACTCTATGTACCTAACCTTAGAAGTCTACGTAATCATTAAAAGAATCCTGGTATTCACAGAGGTACCACTATATTTATAAAAATAGTACAAACTTGTTATCTTGTTATTACTAAGAGGTGTGGTTAGAAAATGTTGTGGTTATTATTATTAAAGAAAAAGTAGACATATTTAAAACTACTAAAAGATGTGTATAAGATGTCTAGAGCAGTGTGAAGGTAAATAAGATCAAAGACAAATTTAGAACATAAGTATATAGAAATTATGTTAGAAATAATAAACTCTATCAGGAACAGAGTAAAGATAGATATCAAAGTCACTTTTGTTATTAAATCTAGTATATGACTGTGTGAGGAAAACCCTGCATATCCACATATTAATTCAACATTAATTGTCTATTGTGTTTTCATGTCCTATATGTTACTAGATTTAAATCAGTATTTAATAGATATAGAATGTGGTTCATTTTATTATTGGTATATATTATAATATTCTATAAAATTTAATGCTATTATAATCATCAATAAATACTTGTGTACTTCCTCTAGGGTCAGTGGACAGCTCTACATTATGCATCAAAAGGAGGTTACTATGATATCGTACAACTATTGTTAAATTCTAATGCCGATCCCAACATTTGTGACACGGTCAGTGTATATTGTTTGTAGAGATTACTACATGTTACTAGATTTAAATCAGTATTTAATAGATATAGAATGTTATGGGTGTGGCTGTTAGTAATTTCTACATTGACCTGTTGTTCAAAGTTTTGTTAGTAAAGGACTAATAAAGATAGTCAGTGTCAGGTATCAGTAGGTGTGGTCTGTTATAATAGTAGTACATATAGTTGGCAATGATCTTGGTATTCACAAAGGTCCCACTAATATGGTGTGTATATGTCATTTGTACCCAAAGCCTAAACCCTAAACAAGTGAACATAAGAAGAATAGCCAATAGTGAACCATTCTATTTTAATTTTGAGATAGGCCATACTCTAGACATGTAAATCAGGTACAAGGACGTTATCTGGATGTTACCAAGAGGTGTGGTAAAAAATGGTCCAGCTATTATTAATACTGGTAGTCATTAATTAATCATGGTTGTTACATATCGTGGTTAAATGACTAAACCAGTTAATCGCCCATCACTACAATAGTCCCAGTTGTTTCTTATGATTAAACATTTATAAATTAATTAATATATCTGTGGTAGTTGTAGTTTGTTATTTTCATTACATGTACTTCATAGTGACAATAAGAAGAACGGAGCATACATTATGGATGTTGAATAAGCTTATGTCATCCATGGATATATGTTACTCACTAGATGTTAAACTCCCTATATCATGAATATATTAACATGTAATAGACATTGCTATTATAATAAACTTGTGGTTACATTGAGAATACACAGTTACCCCTTAATTCTGATAGACAAACAGTAATGTCATGGAACAATGTGTCTTATCTAGAGCTGTCCTTAACACATCTAAATTACCTATGGTTACTAATATAACTAGACCCCTCCCCTTAAAAAATTAAACCATAACATTGGTGGCATGCTGGACATATATCGTAATTGGTTGCCAACAGCTTAAGATTATTGAAGAACAATCTCTCTTCTCATAGAAGGACTGCACTATATTGCATACCAGTGGGTGTGGTTTATAAAATAATAAAGTAATAGTTTCTATGCCTTTTTATGTCCCTGTCAATGGTCAGGTTTGACATGATAATACAATAGCTATGATTATCTGTATTGATGACTGTTATATTGACTATATAGTTTACTCTATGATAGTTCCTGTGCTTTTTGTAATTGAATAACTTTTCCTCTTTTGTTTTCTAGAGTGGACAAACAGCAGCACATCTTGCAGCAGAGAAGGGTCATGTTGATGTTCTAAAGTTATTAATTGAAGAGGGACAAGCTGACATAAATGCTACAGATAATGTAAGTCATATTATAGTTACTTCTGAGCTATTCCTTTGAAGTATGACATTTAATATTGTCTTCAATATTGATATCAATATTGTTTCCAGACACTTGTCTCCAAGCCAAGGAATTTAAACGAGTTTATAACTGCTGCTCTAATTGCTTTTGTGTATAGAGCTGTTAATACATGTAACTGAGCAGCTGTAGCATAAAAGTCCTGTGGCATCAGCTGTTCTTTAAAGAGGTCTTTGTACATTTGCACTTGTTGAGTTCTTTGAAATAGTCATAGACATGCACAAAAACCTTTGTTTGAGTCTTGAGTCTCTTTCCTGTTGGCATCTTTACTAACACGAGAGAAAATGTGGTCAAATAATGAATACAATTAAAATGCACTTCGCGCTAATTGAATATTATTAGGTGAGGAAATACCTCACCTTACATTCCATGTATAAAACACTTTTTTTTAATAAGGGACTCTTCTCAACTCGGACATACTATAGTTTGTGGACTAACAAAATAGTAGGTAATCCTTAAAAGGATCCTGGTATTCACAGAGGTACCACTAGATTTGTAAAACTAAAGTCTGTTCACATTCACCTTGCCAGTAGAAAAATTATCATAACTTTCTAATAACTCGACCAAATTCAAAAGTTCAAAGTCAGTCGGTCTCCTGATGACCATCCGGTTCTTTTGATGTCATTATCTATATAACACAACCCACAAGAACAAAATTTGTTGTACTTTCCATAAGCAAACGAAAGTATAGGAGATGTCATTGACCACGAGGAATGTGATCTCGTGAATTCGTTAATCAATAAAATGGCTGCCACTTAAAGAGAGAATCCAGTACAGTAAGAAATACATTCTAACTGTAAAAGTTTAGTCATATAGGTTCAATAAAGTGTTCTGAGCTCATTTTGTAATGATAGTCTGCTGAGTTTATCTTAGATCTAAAAACCAAGTCTGTACCAGGAACCCAACCTTCCACTCAACCAGCTTGAACCACAATCAACCGTTGACTTTTCCCACTTGGCACCTTCCATCTTCCTTTACCATCGACATCTATCCAAATATGTTCTTTACAGTGAAGTGTGTTTGTTTACCCATGTTTCGTCAGTATAGATTATTGTCCTCTTGACATTTCTTAGTCTACGTATCGTTTACAAGTATGTATGTCTTTGTTCCAGTATATTGTGTTGTTTGTATATGTATTGTTTGTTGTCTCTTTTCTTGTATGAAAACCCCAACTCTTGCAGAACCTTCCATAAACAAAACCTACCACCTCCGAAAACTCCATCCTCTTTTAATTTAGCTAAAATAGTTGTCAGTGTAGGATATTGTCATTGTGTGTAAAAGCTATGAACAGTACATCATATAACTTCTTTATTAAAAGAGTCTGGATTCATGCATACCCTAGATGTTATGTATCGTTTAACAGGAGTTAGTAAGTTATTTTCTCGAGAAACATATTCGTTATGAATGTTATGCACACTTATATTGATACACCTGTAGCCTCTGTTGTATGTTCTACAATTCTCTCTCTCTCTTAATTGAGCTTCCTTTTCTTTTCTCTTTCTCAAAGAACTGCCTTACTTTTTCAATAACATATTTGGTTTGTGATGTCAATCTAACCTCCTTCCCAGGTTTCTTAGCTACCTTATGTATAGGCTGTGGCTCTTGATTAATGGAGGAAGATGAGCTGATTCCTTGATCCATTGCTAGATAAACTATTGCAAATTCTATTAATAATTTTTAAAACTTAATGTAGATATAATTCTAACTTACAGATTTGCCAAGAAATTTTTTTACAAGAAAAGAAAAGAAATGAAAAGATACTCTACACATTAGTTAATAGTCATGAATAATTAATATACAAAATTTAGCATGCTCTATGTGACCTTTATTGTGTGCTTCTTGGTGTAACTTATACCATAATGATGATATCACTATATGTCATGTGTTGATAATGGTAGTATGAATGTATAGTTAAGTTTTTTTTAAGTTTAGAAGGTTAAGGCTTTAGGGTGCTTGTTGGTAACTTGTAACTTGTACTATAATGATGACATCAATATGTGTCATGTCATGATGATGTCATCATATTCAAGTTACACCAAGAACCACTCCCTTTATTAGCCCTCCTACATATATACACATACTCTTGTGATTTACCTGTCTGTTTGTGGCTTCAATAGTTTTTGATCCTCTGTTATAATACACTTTATGTTAATTTTCCTATAATTGGGTAATAGCATTCTTAGGAACTTTATATATTCTAAATAGATCACCAATTTGAGGTGGAAATACATTGACATGTGGAGAAGCCATTTTGTTTATTTGTATTTATAACAAATGTTCACATGATCTAATGGACACATAGTGAGTGATACAAGGTAGCATAAGTTAGTAAAAGACAGTTTGTGCTTCTATATGAAAGATCATCACTACGTCTAATACATACCATAACAGCCATTTTGGATTTTCACTCTCTTAACACATGCTCACATCTATGTATACTTTACCTACATCCTCATTCCTGTTGTATGAGTCCTATATGTACTTGTCCCCAGACCCTTCATCTCTTAGGGAAGGGTTGGCAATGTCAGACTAATATTGGTAATCTTTATTAACTAGTTAAAGAGATAGTCTTTGATATGATCTCTAACATATGTACATACTTTTTGTCTTTGGACTCGTCATGTCAGTTTTCCTTGTCATTGTATAATGTACAAGACTTTCTTTTGAAATATTTAGTCTTTTTTCTTATGACTATATATCAAAAGTATTCTTCAAAATTATTATAACCAAGTTAATCTGTTTATTTGTCATCATATTACACATGGAATATATATTACTCATAACAATACAGTTATTATTTATATTTTCACTTTTTAATTTCAGGATGGCAATAATCTACTACATTTAGCCTGTGAAACTGGCAGTGAAGAAACCATACACTACCTTTTACATAATGTTCAGTTAGATCCAGATTATCTAATAGCTCTAAACAATCGTCATCAAATGCCACTGGATCGTATTCCACCACGTGTATCTAGTAGTAATAGATTTCGATTACTGCAGTTGTTTCAACCATTCAAACAATGTCACAGAGACTACCTCACAGAATCATATGCTAAATTATTTCTTTGTGGAAAGACAGAAGCTGGTAAAAGTTCATTGGCTGCTGTTATCTCTTATCGTGCTAACAGGGGACGTTATGGTCACTATGATCCAGAAGAATGTATTGAAGGTGTTGTATTACAAACCACTGGAATTGAGTACCACAGTGTTCGTAGTCGGGAAATAGGAAATGTTGTAATTTACGATTTTGCCGGACATGCAGAATATTACAGTAGCCATGCTGCAGTACTGGAAACTCTCTTGTTGAGGTCACCAGCTGTCTTTGCAATTTTAAGCAACCTTACCGACAATGAGGAGACGATTAAGAAAGATCTGCTTTTCTGGTTTAACTTTGTTGAAAATGTAAGCATGAAGTTAATTAGCTCAAGTCAAGTACTTGTCCAGGGAAGTCACATTGATGAACTGTCCAGTGAAAATGACTTCCAACCTTTTGTAAATGACGTAGCTAATTTGGCTGTTCGTTTTCAGAATTACAAAGGGTTTTTCCCAATAGATTGTCATCGACCAGGAGGAAAAGGTGTAGAGATGTTTATGGAGAAATTAAAAGAGAGCTGTGAAGCTGTTGTTGACAAAAATGATAAGATGAGCTACCACTGCCACTGTCTAAATTCTTACCTTCAACAGCTGGAGGAGGTTGCTATTAGCCTAGATGAGCTATGTTCCAAATTAATGGAACTAAATGAGCCTTGTCTTTTGACTGATCAATCCATTGTGTTAGAATTTTTGACCATTCTTGGAAGTAAGGGTCTTATTTTGTTTCTGGCTAACACATGGGTGATTATTAACAAAAAGGCTCTCTTAACTGTGGTAAATGGTGTCTTATTTAATAAAAGCATTGTTCGGGTACGTAAACCAGTTGCCACTAATACTGGTATAATGGCTGTCTCTACTCTAGCTAACCTTTTCCCTAAACACAACACAGATATGCTGATTCGCTTCCTAACAAGTCTACAATTTTGTCATCAAATAGACTCGTATGCTGTTTCTAGTATCACTAACAATGTACCATCTGATGACTTCACTATTAGTAAAGATGAGAAATTTTTATTTTTTCCTGCACTTATTACACAAGACAAGCCCACTTCAATCTTTGAAACAACAGATGGATTTGGTTGGTGCCTATGGTGTCCTGAATCACATCAATTTCTCTCCATGCGTTTTCTCCATACTCTTCTTCTTCACTTAGCTTATACTTGTTGTTCTTGTCCTCCTGAGGGAACTGATGATATTACTGATAATGCAATGTTCCAAGAATTACATCGAGTCTGTACTATGTGGAAAAATGGTATTTATTGGAAAGATGAGAATAACATTGAAGTTATGGTTGAGGTTACTGAAGACAACCGATGTGTTACAATTCTTGTGTCTCACTGCAGTTTAATAGAAAGTTATCAACTCCGTACATCACTCATCAAAGAAGTACTTAAACTTAAAAATGAATTATGTCCATGTACTTCAAAACAGTTTATTATTCCACCTGGTGATGTTAAGGATGTCATGGAAAAGAAACAGAAAAATCGTATACTCTATACTCTGAGAAATGTTGCTAAAGGAGTACTAACGAGAGAAACAGTTACTTCTTGTACTGACAAATGTGTTCCTGTCCATTTAGTCATTGGTGAGAAGGAACCATACCTCTGTCTTGCCCCTCTTGTGACCAAAGCTCTCTTTACTGACACCAACAAAGATCTACCACTACCAGATCACTATGCCCGACATATAGAAGATGTATGTGGAGAGATCATGTCCCTCTATCCATCATCAGATTTTACACACCTCTCTGTAAGAGAACATCTCAACAAATTCAGTATTTTTGCTGGACGTAATCCTTTGGTAAGTTTATATTATCTTAATAGTGTGTCTATGAAATTGTTTCATATTCTCTACATAGACTATACCTTCTCCACCAATAAAAGATGAAGTAATACAAAGATTATCAAAACATGTTCAGACAAGAACAACAAAAGGTTCTAATTATGTTACTATTCTCTTGTATTGACTTAGTTATTATTACAGATTTTATTAACCCTGTTACCAAACCTGACAAACAAATCTCATCATCTATTACATACAATGTTGGAGGTATGTCTACATGTCAAGAAAATATCATATTTTCAATAATTTAGTTTATTTATTATTTAGTTTTCATGTTTTTGTATCTACTACATTTATATTTGATTACTTTCATTAATTGTTATTGTTATATTACAGGTAGTAGTCAGGAGACAATGTTAACAAAGGATAGTTTAACTGATGAATTCAGTCATTTCCCTAAATTATGTATGTTAGACAATCTTATATAACAGTTCTTTATCTTATTGTACTTACAGTGGAAAGACCTACAAGACGTGAAGTTTTTATTCAACTAGCTGATATTGATGCTTTATGGCGTAGTATTGGAGATGGTCTCGGAGTGAGTGATAATGACCTTCAAGGTTTGGCCAATGCCAACATGCAAGATCGAACAAGACTTGGTCACGTTATTCAAAATTGGTTGGACATGAATGGTCAAGGTGAAGGTGCTCCTGTCACATGGATGACCATTTTAGATGTCGTAAAGGGACCACTTGTTAAGAAGAAAGCTCATGCTATGACAATATATGAGTACATGAAACAAGGAAGTTCTGTACAACAGAGTACTCAAAGTAAGTGGACAATACAAACTTTAGTTGCTATAATTATATAGACTAGTTACATAATAATTCCATGATCACTAAAGAGTAGTTAATGTACACACATGGCAATGCTATTGGAAATCACTTTATGAGACATGATGTAATAGCTTTACAAGTATCTTTAATTGTTATGGAATATGACAATAAAATGTTGTCTATGATATAATTGGAATGTTTATCTGTGGTAAACCAAAACAAATCAGAATGAAGAGATCTTTAATAATCAAGCTATGATTATGTACATATATTTTATTATAGGTAGTAACAGTGAACATCGTGGAGAAGAGTCCTCTAGAGCTCATGATAATAATGGTACATATATACACTAGCATATACTATGTTCATTGTTGTAACTACAATTTTATAGGAGGTGTGGTACAAACTGACAATAACACATTTAATAATCAAACTAGTGGTAAGTTACTTTATCCATATCATTTAACATGTACATGATTATACAATGACTCCTAATGGTAATTGTTTATGTCCTTCATAATATAGGTGTTAATAAAAGTGTTAGTGAGTCTATTACTGAGGACAGTCACAGAGTAAATGGTAAGTTTATTATTACTATAATTGGTAAATGTGGTTCATTACATCATTGTACACATGTGCAAAAAAATCTTGAATGTATTGTATTTTCTTATTTTCTAACTGTTCACATATTATATATACTTTAATGTACATGTTATATAACACTTATATTGGAAAGCAATGTAACTATTAACATATAATTGTCACTTTGTTCTACTCAATATTCTATAGAATGTCCTAAGAAATCAAGTGCTCCTGACTCAACTGAAGGTTCTATTACTGAGGACTTATCAATAGAACATCAGGTATGATTTATCCTCTTATAGGGTAGATTGTATTAATTGTAATCATTAACAAATTTAATTTGTTAAAATATTAAGGGTTATTCCTCTTGTCAGTAAGTAGCTATTAACATAATAGCTTCTTTCAGTAGATTAGTGCCGAGATACTCAATAGCTTAATGTAAGAAAGGGTATCTAACATATTCATAGGTAAGATAGCAGATCTCAGTGATTGCTCAACATGATGTAAAAAGTATTTTTTCACATTAAGCAAGTGGGTGTCTGAGCCTGTGACTAGCAACTGAACAGTTTATCACTATATGTAGCCAAACCCATTAAGCATTCTTTGTGGTTGTGGGTTCCTAGAAGTATTCCTAAGTTTGACATAGATAGATTGATAGTTTCATTATGTGACAATAATTACTACTAACAATTACATTGTAATTCCTCACCTCCAGTCTTATCGATAATATAAACAATAGTTACATCATCAATCTTGTGTATTGTAATACTACAATACTTTACACCTCATATATTATCACTTATATCCTGTATCCAATAGCAACATTCTACTAATGAACTATCAAGTGAACACAAAGCAGATACTCTCCCTAGTGATACTACACAACAAGGTAATATAAGACACCTAAATAATGAACACTACATATAATGTATGTGATGATTGTGTTTGTATAGAGTTATTTTATAGTCTAGATTGTTATAGTTGACATAAGTAGTTTATATATGTTGATAAATAGACTACTTAGAGTTGTATTTGATTACTGAGATCATGAGATATTAAGATATATTGATTAACTACTTCTCTTCTACATTGTTTACTAAATGTTCTTTAATTCAGTTATATTTCCTTTTATTGTTACATTTTATAGACACTATTGATCCATCAGAAATATTTCAAGAATATTTTTCTGATATTTGTGATGCCATTGAAGTTAAACCTCTTCCCATTGTTAATCGACTCTTTTCTGCTAAGTTGATATCATTCAATTTTAAAGAAGATGTAGAAAGTATGAGTGGTGAAGCTTACGACAAAGCAAATAAAGTAGTTAATGAACTACAACGACAGGTTAAAGAAAAAGGAATTGAGTTTTTAAAAGCTGTTTGTGGTTTCCTTCTAAAGCAGTACCAGGAGTTAAAGGACATTGGTACAAGAATGAAAAGTCAACTAGAAAGTGAGACATTTTATCATACAACACTATAATTATATTAGATAATTGATATTTGTATAACTGAGTCTTTAATGATGTTATAATTGAGTAATCTACTGTATATGACAAATGTCTTTACTTTCTATGTACTGCAGGCTTAACTCCACCTACTTAGTCTCCACTCTCCAGTCCCCTACATTTTTTACTTTGAGATATTTGCCTCTGCATATATTTCCTTAATATAGCTGGTTAATGAATATACTTAAAACTTGGAGAGTCTAGACACTTAGTTTGTTATGTTATGGTTGCTGCTGTTTTTGTTAATTTTTTTATTGTTAAAATACATGACAAATTAATTCTCTATTATTATATCAATAACATAAAATGTGAAGTAATCCACAATTACATAACTACAATATTTCATTAAAACAATATACAACATCATTCAGTCTAATAATAAACAGTCAGTAATTGTCTAATAATTTTCTATAACACATTTACTAACAGCAGTGAGTAGTTATCTAATGTAGTGTCTTTATTGATGAGTAGATTGATCAACAACATGTTTAAAGAGTTGAACTAGTTGGTCAAGTTTATCTTGTACATCCTACAATAGTGACATATAACTAGAATATATAAAATAGTACTAACTTGACTAGCTAAGTATTGTTTTGTTTGTAGTATTAGTTCCACTATTTTCCAGTCATCAATCTCTCCAGGAGACACACCCTCTATTAGGTGAGGATTGAAACGAAAGAAAGGAATAGGATCACGATATTTCTGACATGAGATAGCAAATTTGTCAGCAGTTGTCTCTGACTCACTAATTTATAGTAAATAAGAGATCATGTAATATATAAACTAACAATGTTATATTATCAAACATCCTACATGGACATAACTGAACACAGTTTACATAGACAATAATTTATAACTAAGGAAGAAGGAACTATTGCCCAGCTCATGACCATATTTGGAAGTTTGTGTACATGTGAATACAATTAACTATGTCATGAATACAATTAAACATTCCAGTCATCCACAAAGTGTTTCCACAGTCTTTCAAAGGATGAAGGAACATAACCATAAGGGTACTAATTTTTGAGGGTTATTTTTTCATATTTTTAAAATGTTGCTTTATTATTTGAATTTCGTGAGTAATAAATTTTGTGTTTAGTAGGTGAAAGGTATTATTTAATGGGTGTGGTATCAGACACGTGTTGTGAACAGAAGCGTGATTTTCGCGAAACATAGCTAGCTATTACTATGAATCCATGGTGAGAGGGTACCATAAAATTTATTATATACAAGAAAATCTGGGAGCCAGTTGACGGAGAAGTACTTCAGTGTAAAAAAGAAAGAAGAAACCAACATTATCCCTTTGCAGTAGCCATTATCACGTGATTATGTGTGGGTGGAATAAAAGTTAAATTTTATCTTAAAACAACAACCCATGGACACAACGAAATTAAATCCCCCACAAAAATTTGTACCCTTACGGTAGTACATCATCATGAAATACTTTGAGACTATGAACTTCTTATATCAATAATACACATAACAGTATTTTAGAGTTCTATTGAAGTTCAGGAAATATATTATATGTCAGTGACTAAGGTGAGGTGTCTGTGGCAATCCACCTAGCAACATCAGTACATCAAGTTAACATTGGTCAATATGTGTGTGTAAGTGATTACTACATATCTTCAAATATCCATTTATCCATCAAGTTGTCAATTTATACTTTGTTACTTACTGAAATATCTCTTCAAGTTGTGCTATTTCTCCACTTCTTTTTGAAGCAAAAAGTGGTCTATATAAAGAAATAAAAATGATATATCAGTTAATACTTACAACTTAGTATGCTAAATCCTTCTCTCTAATAGTCTGACACAATTAGCTTTATTATTTATAATGTATATCATACTTGTTACTAAGTGTTCTTTAAAGAATGGATGCTTTAGTTATAATGACACAATGCACCAAAGAAGTAACAGTAAAGAGCAGGTTATATACATTGTAGATAATAGTACATGTACATGGAGTCTCAAAGCCAGATGTTATACAAGGGGAGGTAACATCTGGACAAACTCACATTTCAAACTTGAGCAACTATGAATGTCATTATAGTTGAAGATCACATGACTTCCTGTTACACATGTACCTAGTAGTACTTTATTTAACACCTCAACAGTTAAAATGTTACTCTGTCTAGTTTGTGAGTGTGCACTTGAGAAGTCTATCGAGAGGTGAAATCTGACAGTAAAAGAATTAAATTGCATCTTCAACCATATTTTAATTAACTTGCAGGCGTGGTCCTGTGCAATCACATGACACAACCAATTTGATTGGTCTGCATAAAGTCAGTGCAGAAGACTAGCTTTGAATGCAGATTTGTCCAGACATTCCCTCCCCTTGCAGAACATCTGGCCTCAAGACTAATGCTCAATGACACTAGCTAGTTTATGTCATATAGTGTTTAGTATAACTTACCTTCCAATGTACATTTCAGCTAAAATACATCCTACACTCCATATATCTACTGCTTTACTATAAGAGGATTGTAGTAATACCTCTGGAGATCTGTACCACTGAGTAACAACCTAAAGAGAGAGAGAGAGAGAGAGAGAATTAAACAATAGCTAATTATATCAACAACAATGTAGCAGTACAAGTAGGGGTTAGTCCTACCAGTGCAGGAATTCATCATTATAACAAGTAGTAGTAACAGAGACCACAAGTAGTAGCTATTATACAGTGACCCTGACATAGAAAGCTTCAAGAAAAATCAACAACCACAAGGCTAAATACAATTTACATCTAATACATGTAGGTTTCACAACTGTTGTAGTTTAATAGGGCAACCTGTCAAGCAATATCAACTATATACAATGTATTTCACTCTCATAGCCATATTGAGTCTAATATTAGTTATGATAACATCATGACAGTCCAACCTATATCTCCTTTATGGTTAATTAGGGTTAGGGTAACCTAAACCAGATATTCTCTCTGGTACCAAAAGAGGTCCAATAATTTCATTCTTTAACTCATCAACATTTAATGATTCTAGCTCCTGAGGTAATGATGCTAATGATAGAGACTCATTGACCAAAGGTTCTGGAAATTGACTTAGTAGCTCTAAGAGTTGACCCTGTTTTGCTAAATCTCTAGGTGTTAGTTCTTGATAGTTCTTTACTGATATATCAGCTCCAAATGCAACAAGAATTTTGCCATACAAATAGTCATTTTTCTAAATAAAGTAAGTTAGTTTCATGATTACTATAACAAAACAATAAGTTGGAGAAAACTCAACTTTTACATGTACATGTATAATATACTGATCAATTAAAAATATAATTGGTCTCACAAGAGACTTAATTCTTTTAAAACTTACCTCAGCTGCAATGTGTAATGGAGTATTATCCAAGTAATCTTTAGGATCAATATCAAAGCCACACCCACTTTGAAGACACAGTAATAGTAACTTGTGACGATCTCTTCGTGGTTTCTGTACATACCAATGAAGAGCAGTATATCCTGCATCATGTATAATATTAGGGTCTATAGTTTTATCTTTAAAGATGTCATGTAGTTGCTATAGAGATAATACATTAACTGTGTATGAGAGAAAGAAAAAGGAGAGTGTGAAACTCACATTTAAACTTGCTCTGCGAAGAGGAGGTAATTTTGATTTGGAAATTCCTGACTGTAAATAAAGTAAAATTACACATCAATCCATTGTATATGAGACATATCATTTGATAATTAAATTTGAACAATACATCTTCGATTAAATATTGTTTAATATAATGTCATTGTTCCCTTATTCAGTAATAAAGTAGGAAATATAACAAAGGTTACTATTATGATATCATACTTTGTTCTCATCACACTAACCCACTACACTTGTAGTCTTTATACTACTAATATATTTATTGATCTTATACCTGACTAATAACACTCTCTTCATCATCCATTCTAGGTCTACTATCAACAATCATATCAGTAGTGGGTGGAGTCTTATTCTTCCTCCCAAATATAGGACTCTAAATGAACAGAAAATGCTAATAAATTACATACATTAATAAATTAACTAATAAATAACATTATTTTATTAATAAAACTAGAGTGTGTCGATATCCATTTATAATGACAGTGGAATATACAGAGCTATACAGAGATATACAAAGAATATACAGAGTTATACAGAGATATACAAAGAATATACAGAGATATACAGAGATTATCTGATTGTGTTCTCTTACATACTTTACAAAGTAGTACAAGTAAAGTTATTATAAATGTAAACTTACACATCTGATTGCACCAAGTAATCCTTTAGATTTACTTCTCTCTGAAGATGATGACTGGAAAGATACAGAGGATACAGATCTAGGTAATTCTGGAGAAGTTTGACGTTGTTCATAATGATACAATATGGAAGAAGACTCAGTGACAGGAGCACTTTTCTTTCTATCTTAGAAAAATGAACAAAACGTAATTAATTATTGCATTAATTGTAGTCAAATTTTTCTTTACCTTGGAGGTTTATCAGGAGGTGTTCTCTTTTCTGTTGATGATGTAATATGATGTAATTCATCCTGGGTCTATACAAATAGTGAACACAATAATAATGACATTACTTTATGAAAATCCTCACTTCATTAAATGATAAACCAGGTATTTCAAAGTTGGGTGTTACTGGAGTTGATTCTCGTTCTCCCAGAAGACCACAAGTAGATATTTCATTTATATCCAACTATGTCAAAAGATACATAAATTAATAGATGAATAAATTGATGGAATAATGAATAGATACACTTTACATTACTTAACATACTGTTTTCTCTTTAGTATCTTCTTCATTATCTCCTACATAATGATGTCATATTGAAATAAAATCATCAGTTGCCAAATCTAGCATAGGTATGAGACTGGGAGGATCAGACTCATATGGACTCATACCGGTACCATGGACTGGGAATGGATATATATAATGACCATTGGCCTTTGTTTTGATTGTTCTTGATTTTTCTTCTGTTCAAGTTTGTATTCTTTAATTCCTTTAGAATAAACACTTTTTCTACCATCATCCGGTGACTCTTGAGAAATCTCACGTTCAAATTGTATTTCAGATACCTATGTTATTGATATAGAACCTCTACCTGGTACCTTAGTACGTGGTTTTGGAACTGGTTTTTGTTCAATAGTTGGCTGTGATTCTGATGGCTCTTGATATCCAAGTTCAATTAACTTCAATGCATCTTCACCATGGAAACTAGATGGGTGGGGTCCTTGCTGTGTCTGGTTCTCAGGTTCTGTTTGTCCTGGTACTGGAGATCTTGAAATATAGTTAGAGGATCCTGGACATTTACATCTGGATACTGGAATAAGCTGTGTTGTCTCCTGTTGCTGCAATGTTGAGGGGAGAGGAGTTTCTTCAGATTTTCTGTGTGTGTTCTCTCCCTTAATTGTTTAAATGGGACAAGACGACTTTGAATATTAGGAACATTGAAATATGAAGAGGAATTTGTAGATGAGGAATCATATGATGCCATATTGCTGAGATATCTGTTAGAAAAATAACACAAAATACAAATAACAATTAACATATAATCATTAGTGGTCAAGTCTAATATAGATATCAGACTAGCAATATCATATTTAGAGATACAGACACATTTCTTTCACCCTCTTTCCCTTTGCCCCTGTCATTACTTACTTTAATTGTTTGTTCATCTAGTCCTCTAAGTAATGAGTGTCTAATACAGCTATCTAAGTCTTGATCCATATATTCAAATACTAAATGTACTATGAGCAGCAGACACTGATGGTATATGATAGGTTTTAGTGTGATAACTGATGGTGAGTTGATAGTTTGTAAAGAAGCATATTTATTTTAGATTTAAAAGTGATTAAAGATGAGCTACATTTTACATGATAAGGAAGTGAGTTTCACAGAGAGAACAGAAGGGACAAATGACTTTTGTGAGGCAGATGAGTGAAAAAAGGGATAGTAAAAGTGAGAGGATCAAAGTGACGAGAAGCATAACTTGGCAGAGGCTTGTGAATGAAAATAGGGGAGGGAAATTAGATGAGATTGTTAGTGATTTTATAGAGAAGAAATAATTTGAAAATAGAGCAACGAGTTGAGAGGGTCAGAAGGTTAAAAGTTGAGAGAAGAGATGAGTAATCATTGTCCGGTTATGAGAGCACATTTTTAGAGCAGTGTTGGGTTTTCTCAAGAATTTCAGCATTAGTGGAAGATACGGGTGGGTCCCAAACAGAGGAGCAGTAGGAGAAATAGTGAATGACAAGAGAGCGATACAAAGTGAGAGAAGAGTATGAGAAGCATGCTTATAGAAGTTATGGTAGATGATTCCGATAGTTTGACGAGCTTTAGTGCAGACATATTGGATGTGAAGAGACCATGATAAATTAGAAGTGATAATAATACCAATGTATTTAAAGGAATTGACTTGTTCAAGTTGAGAACTGTCTAAGAAAAGAGGAGAGAGGGAGGTTAGAAAGGAGGGAGGCTTACGAGAGACAATCATGTATTTGGTTTTTTTTTTGAGTTGATGGTAAGATGATGAGAGGTAATCCACAATGAAATAAGATTGATGTTGGATTGAACAGTGGACATTGAGGCTGTAGAAGAAATTTCTTGCGAAAGAAGGATGTCATCAGCATAAAGAGTGAGGGTGGCTGAAGAGAGGAGGGACAGTTTAACAATGTCATTTATATAGATAATGAATGAGAGAGGCCCGAGAATGGAACCTTGGGACACACCAGTGTGACTTGAGATTTAGAAGATAGAGAACCATTTATGATTACTTGTTGAGTATGGCCTTGCAGATAGCTATGGAGCCACGATAAAAGATAAAGAAGGTCGAGCGAAGATAAGGAGTCAAGTAGGGGCTTGTGAGGGACTGAGTCAAATGCTTTAGTGAGATTGAAGAAAACTGCACAGACTACATTTTTGTGATCCAGTGAAGAAAACCAAGATTTGACAATAGATAATATAGCAGTTTCAGTTGAGAATCCTGGTCAGAAACCAAACAGACAATTTGAAAGGATATTGTGAGCAGAACAAAATTTGTATAGATAGTTAAAGACGTGACGTTCTAAGATCTTACTTGGGAGTGAAAGTAGAGAGATTGGGCAACAGTCTGAAGGGGATGAAGAAGAGTTTTTCATTTGGGGATAGGTACAATATCGGAGTTTTTCCAGTCTGAAAGAAATATACCTGTTGAGAGGGAGGAATTGAAAATAAGGGAAAGAGGAGGTGAAATATTAGGAGCTGTGTTGTGGAGTATAATAGAGGAGATACTGTCAGGACCAGAAGCAATGTCAACAGGAATACAAGAAATGAGACTGCAGATTTCATCTGGGTCGCAGAGAAAATCTGGAGAGTTGTCATGTAGTGAAGTAAAGGGATTACGAGCAAGAGGAGGTAAAGGGGCAGTTGACGTGTTGAAACAAGAGAAGTATTGATTTAGAACATCTTCTTTAGAAGAGGATGAAGTTACAGAATACCATTATAGATAAGGGAAGGAATGGAGACACATTTAGAGCGAATGGATTTAACAGCAGACTGAAAAGATCGTAGTAAGGAAGAAGTGAGTAAATTATGAAAGAATTTGGATTTTAGGTGTCTGAGGTAAGCTAGAGTCTTGTTTCGATAAGAAGTGTATTTGGCCCAAAGAGAAGGAGAACCAGATCTTTAGCAAAAGGGAAGATTCACTTTCTTTTTTTTGACATGGTTAAGGAATGATCAGTTGATCCAAGGATAATAAGAGTTGGTAGGGGGTACACAAGTTTGCTAGGAACAGTGGTGGTCATAATGCAGAGGAAAAGTTCTTTAAATATGGCCCAGGAAGAGTTAAGATCTGACAAAGAGAGTAATTCTTTCCAGTCAATGGAACTGAGGAGGGACATTAGCACACTCAAAGTCAGTGAGATGGTATAGCCAGACCTTACAAGGAGGGAAGGGATAGGGACTGTTAACAGAATCAGTGGGAAGGGAGGAAAGAATAGAGAAATGGTCTGAATAAGAAACAGGAGGAAGAATACTACAAGGAGGAGTGTCAATGTTAGATGGAAGAAAAACAAGATCAATAGTGGAAGATGTATCAGTGTGAGAAGAGTGGGAGCATTAACGATTTGCTTAAGGTTAAAAGTATCAGATATGATGACATCCAGTTTGGTCCTGGAGGAAGAAGTAGAGTAAACATTAATGTTAAAATCACCTAAAAGGATAAGATTAGAAAAAAAGAGGGATTATAGGATGTGAGGTCATCAAATAAGAGATACAGATCATCAAACAAGGATGGAGATCAGTAGTAAGTGTCAATTGAAAAAGAGCAGTGATTAACCTTAATAGATAGGAGAAGAAATTCAATTTTAGGAGAAACATAAACTTCAGAAACAATAAAGTGAGATTTTACAAAGATAGCAATACCATCACCATGGTGGTTAACGATCACAACGGAATAAGATGTAATTAGTCAGAGCAATATCAGGATTGGAAATGTCAGCAGATAGCCAAGATTCCACAATACAGATCAGGATTGAGGACAGAGCAGAGAGCAGATAGTTCATCTAATTTAGGAAGAATGCTGCGAGCATTAAAATAGAAGATTTTTATTGAGTTTGACAATGTAAGTTGGAAGCAGTAGGACAGAGGAATGGGACAAGCAAAGTTGATAGAAGGTTTGATAGAACAGGAAGAAGAAGCTGATGATCGGGAGAAAGAAGAGAGAGAGATGTAGGGTGACAATCTTGTGAGTAGAGAGATGTTGGGACATTGGGATAAAAAGTTGAATGTTGAGGAGGTAGTAGGGGGAGGGGTTGAAAAAAGGAGGAGGTAAAGGGAAAGGTGGAGGCAAAAGAAGTGGTAGACTGGATTGAAGAGTAGGAGGAAGTGGAAGAGAAGGTAGGTTGGGTTGAAGACTTGAATGAGGATGATGTAAGAGTAGATCGGATTGGTGACTTGAAGAAGAGAGTAATGGAGCAATGGATTGAGGACTTGATTGAGTGGATGAAATGAAAGGTGGAGTTTGTTTTTTGACATAAAAAGTGTGGAGGAAGAGGAAGGAGTGGAGGTTTTCATGAAAGACGATGATGACTTTTGGCTAAAAAAAGATTCTGTGAGGATTTAGGCAGAGAGGTTGCAGAGGAAGAGGGAGTGGTTATAGAAGGGACAACAGTGATAATAGTAGGAGCAGCAGTGGTAATAGCAAGAGGAGCAGTTGAATGATTTAGTGAGAGTGTTGGAGTGCTGGCAGTGGAAGAAGGTAAAGTAGTAGGAGGAGAATGAGTAGAATGAAATAGTAGAGGAGATGCAGAAGCAACAGAGGAAAAGGACAAGGAAGTATCAGAGTGGTGAAGTGTAATGGGTGTGCCAAAAGATGGCGGCTGGAGATTTGGGGTATTGGGTAGAAATAATGGAAGAATCCCATTCTCCTTGCAAGCTTACATCTTCTCGTGATTGAGGAATGGGTGGAGTCTCTTTTGGCGACTTTGATAGAATGATGACTTCACGACTGCAAATGTAGGCATCTTCTGGGCAACATCAACATCTTCATAATTTGTAGCAATATCAACAAGTGTGTCATTATAAATTAAAGAAATTGGCGTGACTTCTTCTAGAGCTCTCTCTTTATCATGCTGCTTTTTAGTTTCTCGACAATTCCATCACATCTGTCAACTGGATGGCTATGATCTCCTGTTTGTTTAATTAGTGCACTGTTTTGCAGAATAAGCAGTACTGAACATTGTCTGTTTGAACACCTCCAGTATGTCCTTCCATCATCCATCAAACAATTGAGAGTGTATCAACAACCATCAAGAAGAACAGCTTTTCCACCTTTCTGAGTAGTAATAAATTCCATTTCTAACTCATGAGCAAGTAGACTGACTGACTGATTGACTAATACTAGTCTTAAATACTAAAGTTTGGTAATATACGATTATTATAGACACCTTTAAACTATAACTTACCAGCAATAACTTTCTTACAACACTCCTGTATATATAATAGTTATAGAAATGACTATTATAGACAACTTCAAACCTTAACTTACCTGCAATAACTCTTTGTTCCTAATATTCTGGATTTAGTCACCACACCCACATTTACAGTTGCCATGACAACACTCTTGTATATAGAATAGTTATAAAAATGACTATTGGAGAGAAAATTCAAACTTTAACTTACCACCAATAACTCTTTCTTCCCACTATTCTGAAATTAGTCACCACACCAACTTTTACAGTTGCCACGACAACACTCCTGTACATAAAATCGTTATAAAAGTGACTATTATAGACAACTTCAAACTTTAACTTACCAGCAATAACTCTTTCTTTCTAATAATTTGGGAAAAGATACCACACCCACTTTTACAGTTGCCATGACAACACTCCTATGCATAAAATAGTTATTAAAATGACTATTACAGACAACTTCAAACCTTAATTTACAAGCAATAACTCTTTCTTCCTAATATTCTGGGTAATGTCTCAACATCCATTTACAGTTGCCACGACAACACTCCTATGCATAAAATAGTTATAAAAATGACTATTATAGACAACTTCAAACTTTAACTTACCAGCAATAACTTGTTCTTCCTAATATTTTGGGAAAAGTTACCACACCCATATTTATAGTTTCTACGACAACACTCCTATATATAGAATAATCATAAAATTACTACTACAGACCACTTTAAGCCTTAACTTACCAGCAATAACTCTTTCTTCCTAATATTCTGAGTAATGTCACCATGGCCATTTCACAGTTACCATGACAACACTCCTGTATATAGAATAATTATAAAAATGATTATTATAGACAACTTCAAACTTTAACTTACCAGCAATAACTCTTTCTTCCTAATATTCTGGATTTAGTCACCACACCAACTTTTACAATTGCCATGACAACACTTCTACCCATAAATAATTATAAAAAAACCATCACAGACAATTTTTAAACTTAACTTACCAGCAATAACTTTTTCTTCCTAATATTCTGGGTAATGTCACAACATCCATTTACAGTTACCATGACAACACTTCTATGCATAAAATAGTTATAAAAATGACTATTATAGACAACTTCAAACTTTAACTTACCAGCAATAACTCTTTCTTTCTAATAATTTAGGAAAAGTTACCACACCCACTTTTACAGTTGCCATGACAACACTCCTATGCATAAAAAAGTTATAAAAATGACTATTATAGACAACTTCAAAATTTAACTTACCAGCAATAACTCTTTCTTCCTAATATTTTTGGAAAGTCACCACACCCACTTTTACAGTTACTATGACGACGCTCCTATATATATATATATATAGAATAACTATAAAAATGACCATCACAGACAACTTCAAACCTGAACTTACCTGCAATAACACTTTCTTTCTAATATTTGGGAAAAGTTACCACACCCACTTTTATAGTTTCTATGACAACATTCCTATATAGAATAATTATAAAAATGTCTATTAGAGACAACTTCAAACTTTAACTTACCAGCAATAACTTTTTCTTCCTAATATTCTGGGTAATGTCACAACATCCATTTACAGTTGCCACGACAACACTCCTATGCATAAAAAAGAGTTATAAAAATGACTATTATAGACAACTTCAAACTTTAACTTACCAGCAATAACTCTTTCTTTCTAATAATTTAGGAAAAGTTACCACACCCACTTTTACAGTTGCCATGACAACACTCCTATGTATAAAATAGTTATAAAAATGACTATTACAGACAACTTCAAACTTTAATTTATCAGCAATAACTCTTTGTTCTTAATATTTTGGGAAAATTCACCACATCCACTATTACAGTTGCCTCGACAACACTTCTGTATATAGAATAATTATAAAAATGTCTATTAGAGACAACTTCTAACTTTAACTTATCAGCAATAACTCTTTCTTCCTAATATTCTAGATTTAGTCATCACACCCACATTTACAGTTGCCATGACAACACTCCTGTATATATAATAGTTATAGAAACAACTATTATAGACAACTTCAAACTTTAACTTACCAGCAATAACTCTTTCTTCCTAATATTCAGAGTAATGTCATGATGGCCATTTCACAGTTACCATGACAACACTCCTGTATATAGAATAATTTTAAAAATGACTATTATAGACAACTTAAAACTTTAACTTACCAGCAATAACTCTTTCTTTCTAATAATTTTGGAAAAGTTACCACACCCACTTTTACAGTTGCCATGACAACACTCCTATGCATTAAATAGTTATTAAAATGACTATTACAGACAACTTCAAACCTTAATTTACAAGCAATAACTCTTTCTTCCTAATATTGTGGGTAATGTCTCAACATCCATTTACAGTTGCCACGACAACACTCCTATGCTTAAAATAGTTATAAAAATGACTATTATAGACAACTTCAAACTATAACTTACCAGCAATAACTCTTTGTTCTTAATATTTTGGGAAAAGTCACCACATCCACTATTACAGTTGCCACAACAACACTCCTGTATATATAATAGTTATAGAAACAACTATTATAGACAACTTCAAACCTTAACCTACCTGCAATAACACTTTCTTATTAATATTTGGGAAAAGTTACAACACCCACTTTTATAATTTCTACGACAACACTCCTATTTATAGAATAATTATAAAAATGACTACTACTACAGACTACTTTAAACCTTAACTTACCAGCAATAACTCTTTCTTCCTAATATTCTGAGTAATGTCACAATGGCCATTTCACAGTTACCATGACAACATTCCTGTATATAGAATAATTATAAAAATGACTATTATAGACAACTTCAAACTTTAACTTACCAGCAATAACTTTTTCGTCCTAATAGTTTAGGAAAAGTTACCACACCCACTTTTATAATTTCTACGACAACACTCCTATATATAGAATAATTATAAAAATGACTATTACAAACTACTTTAAACCTTAACTTACCAGCAATAACTCTTTCTTCCTAATATTCTGAGTAATGTCACTATGCCCATTTCACTTGGGAAAAGTCACCACGCCCACTTTTACAGTTACTATGATGACGCTCCTATATATATAGAATAACTATAAAAATGACCATCACAGACAACTTCAAACCTGAACTTACCTGCAATAACACTTTCTTCCTAATATTTGGTAAAAGTTACCACACTCTACGACAACATTCCTATATAGAATAATTATAAAGATGTCTATTAGAGACAACTTCAAACTTTAACTTACCAGCTCTAACTCTTTCTTCCTAATATTCTGGATTTAGTCACCACACCAACTTTTACAGTTGCCATGACAACACTTCTACCCATAAAATAATTATAAAAATAACCATCACAGACAATTTTTAAACTTAACTTACCAGCAATAACTCTTTCTTACTAATATTCTGGGTAATGTCACAACATCCATTTACAGTTGCCACGACAACACACCTATGCATAAAATAGTTATAAAAATGACTATTATAGACAACTTCAAACTTTAACTTACCAGCAATAACTCTTTCTTCCTAATATTTTGGGAAAAGTTACCACACCCACTTTTAAAGTTTCTAAGCCAACACTCCTATATATAGAATAATTATAAAAATGACTACTACAGACCCCTTAAAACCTTAACTTACCAGCAATAACTTTTTCTTCCTATTATTCTGAGTAATGTCACCATGCCCATTTCACAGTTACCATGACAACACTCCTGTATATAGAATAATTATAAAAATGACTATTATAGATAACTTCAAAAATTAACTTACCAGCAATAACTCCTTCATCGAAATATTTTTGGAAAATTCACCACACCCACTTTTACAGTTGCTATGACGACACTCCTATATATAGAATAATTATTAAAATGTCTATTAGAGACAACTTCAAACTTTAACTACCAGCAATAACTCTTCCTAGTATTTTGGAAAAAGTCGTCACACCATTTTTATAGTTGCTATGACAACATCGAAATATTTTTGGAAAATTCACCACACCCACTTTTACAGTTGCTATGACGACACTCCTATATATAGAATAATTAGAAAAATGACCATCACAGAGAACTTCAAACATTAACTTACCAGCAATAACTTTTTCTACCCAACATTCTTGATTTAGTCACCACACCCACTTTTATAGTTGCCACGACAACACTCCTGTAAATATAAATAGTTTAAAAATGACTATTATAGACACTACACAATTCACACCTTAACTTACCATTAATAACTCTTTTCCTAATATTCTGGATTTAGTCACCACACCCACTTTTACAGTTGCCACAACAACACTCCTATGCATAATATAGTTATAAAAATGACTTATAGAAAACCTCAAACCTTAACTACCAGCAATAACTCTTTCTTCCTAATATTTTGGAAAAAGTCACCACATCCACTTTTACAGTTGCTACGGCAACACTCCTATGCATAATATAGTTATAAAAATGACTATTATATACAACTTGACGGTGTAGTGCTATTCCGCCCACTCCCAATTTGCCTACTCCCACTTTGCCTACTAGTAACCCAAAAGTGTCATTTCATCTACTGCATCTAGCACCTAGAAAAATACTTTAGTACCTAGCACCTAAAATAGCTCCTAAAATAGCACCTAAACAACCTAAACAATCTTTTAGTACCTAAAATAGCACCTCAAGTAAAATCTTATAATTTGGTAGCTCCGTGCTTCATTATTCATTCTTTCATTCAAATAATACCAACTACAAACTATCAGTTACGAGAGATGGAGTTTGTAACCACAACTAGAGGAGGACGACCACTTATTCATGAGGGCTACAATTATGTTCTCAACAGTCGAGGTCGTGATGAGCGAATCTTTTGGAGATGTGGTAAGAGTTGCTGTTGCAGTGGAGCACTGACTACAATCAATTATGAGATTGTATCGAGCAGAGCAAGTGAACACAACCATCCATCCAATGATGCTGAGATGATAGCCTGTAAAGCTATTGCGTCAATGAAGCAAGCAGTCAAAGACAAAATCGATCCAGTGCCTGCACTTTATCAACACCAGTTGAGAGAAATATAGGCCAAAAAAAAAAATATGGAAGAAGTGGCTGCACAATTACCAACTCTCTACTCCATGAAATCTTCACTTTATCAGCTAAGATGAAAGTGACTTCCACCATTTCCCACATCAAGGGATGAAGTATATTTTGAAGGTGAGTGGACACAAACAATTGCAGGAGAGCCATTCTTGTTACCCGAAGATGGTGATGGAGATGATAAAATAATTATTTTTTCAACTGATGCTAGACAACTTTAAACCTTGAGTTACCAGCAATAACTCAACTTTTTTCAACTGATGCTAACATCAGACATCTCTCAGAGGCTGACAAGATCTATGTTGACGGCACTTTTCAGACATGTCCCAGATTATTTTATCAGATCATTACAGTACATGCTTTTATAAATGGAAAGCACTTTCCATTGGTGTACTGCCTTCTTCCTAGAAAATCTTGTGCCATCTATCAATGAACATTGGAGACATAGAATGTAAAGCTGAAAAACTTGGACTTGAACTACACCCAGATAAAGTCTTAACAGACTTTGAACTAGCAACAATTCAAGGGATTGAACTTGCTTTTCCTACAACAGAGGTGAAAGGGTGCCTCTTTCATTTCTCCCAAGCTCTCAACCCAAGTATGTATGAGCTTATTGATGTTTTTCAGCAAGAACAAGCTGACACAGAAGTGACCATTGCTCAGCTGGCAACAGGCTCTCAACCCCCAAAACAAGGAAGGACAACAATTACAAAGACAAGAAAGTAGAAGAACTGATTTAGACAGGACAGTATCTCACTAGGAGAATATGTTAAAGCTGTTTCTGCACACACTCATATTTAGAACGAAAATATTTCACAAAAAAATATTTAGTAGGCAAAATGACACTTTTGTGCTACTAGTAGGCAAAGTGGGAGTAGGTGTTGAGTATTATAGACAACTTCAAAACTTAACCTACCAGCAGTAACTCTTTCTTCCAAATATTCTAGGTAAAGTCACTACACCCACTATTACAGTTGCCACGACAACACTCCTATGCATAAAATAGTTATAAAAATGACTATTATAGACAACTTCAAACTTTAAATTACCAGCAATAACTCTTTCTTCCTAATATTGTGTATTTAGTCACCACACCCACTTTTACAGTTGTCACGACAACACTCCTGTATATATGATAGTTATAAAAATGACTATTATAGACAACTTCAAACCTTAACTTACCATCAATAACTCTTTCTTCCTAATATTGTGGATTTAGTCACCTCGCCCACTTTTACAGTTGTCACGACAACACTCCTGTATATATGATAGTTATAAAAATGACTATTATAGACAACTTCAAACCTTAACTTACCATCAATAACTCTTTCTTCCTAATATTGTGGATTTAGTCACCTCGCCCACTTTTACAGTTGTCACGACAACACTCCTGTATATATGATAGTTATAAAAATGACTATTATAGACAACTTCAAACCTTAACTTACCATCAATAACTTTTTCTTCCTAATATTGTGGATTTAGTCACCTCGCCCACTTTTACAGTTGTCACGACAACACTCCTGTATATATGATAGTTATAAAAATGACTATTATAGACAACTTCAAACCTTAACTTACCAGCAATAACTCTTTCTTCCTAATATTGTGAATAATGTCACCACATCCATTCACAGTTACCACGACAACACTCCTATGCATAAAATAGTTATAAAAATGACTATTACAGACCACTTTAAACCTTAACTTACCAGAAGTAACTCTTTCTTCAATATTTTCTGCCTTTTCTGAATGGAGATTGCACATTCACTTCTATAATTTCCACTACTGCATAAAGACTTGATATAAATAAAAGAGAAATGTAAATAAGGTAACAAAAAAATGAAATTACTATCAAAAGTACAATAGTAATAAACACAGTATAATGACAAACTTTACATGATAATTACATACTTCATTAACATTAACTTAATCCAATGTTAAGTATGTTGGATGACTACTTGAAATAAACTACATTCACATTCAAACTGACATATCAGTTCAACATTTCACTCTAGACAGATTGTAGTAATAAATTGATTAGCTCAAAATAACTTGTGACTAGTTTTGATGTTCTATTTTGTTTATATTACACTTACCTTAAAGTATTCATTTCTATCAACTAAGTCTATACATTCTATTTTCTTCTATGTCCCAGTATGAGGTACATATATGAGAGAAACTGGGGACACTAACTCTAGTAGGCATACCTTACTACCTGCCACGAGGCAGGTCAATTTTAACCCTTCATTAATTTCTAGATAATAATACTATGTACATGTAAGTACAAAATTAAGAATTTATAAGATATTAATAAAAAATAGTAATTATGACTGACAAGGTTATATGTTGACTTTGTTATGTATTTTTACTTTAATATTGTTTATGTTCACAACACAAATAAGATATTAATTTCCTTTAATAACCACACACTTCTCTTTCTCCTCTATAGAGAGACAACGTACTTCCTCATTAAGTTCATCTCTTTCAACAATAGTCATTTTCTCTTTCCTTTGAACTAGTGTATTATCAACTACAACCTATAGAAGAGATCACAGTTATTTTACACATATACATTCCTATAATGATATCATATGGAAACACAATGATCTCTCCAGATTATTAACTTAATATTATTTACTGGTTACTACTTACAATGGTTGGTACCAATGAACAAAGCAATAGCTATGGACTGAAAACTGACTATCAACAAAAAGGAGTTGATACAAAATTGCTATATGTCCATGTACAGTAAACTATTTATATAACTGATCAACCTAGCTGTAAAAGACAATTTAAAGATACTCTAAAACAATATCTATAGTTTATAAACTTACTTAATGTCCATATTTTGTCAGAGCTTTTCTAGTTCTACTAACTACAATACTCTCATCAGTTTCTAACTAGTAACAGACTAATATCATATAATATCAATGGAATAGACATACTTTAAAGGAAACAATGATAGCATTAGGTGACCAATGTTGAGTCAATACTGCTATTAACTTTGGTACTTGTTGTAAGTGAAGACTCAATGATGTTGATGATGGTATCTTATGTTTGACATGACAAGAATTTAAAGGAGACAGAAATTATTATGTTAAGAACATGTATAATAGAAGAATGAAATATCTCACAGCACAAAGGGGCATATACAATAAGTCTAATGTACACTAACTAATTTTAATGATATATAGTAGTAACTACTCAGTTTCATATAACTTCCTTCATTTCAGAGTATTGAATGATTTTTTCTCTTTTATTTAATATATAAGACTCATCTCTACTAGACTTCACTTACCATGTCATCATGATGTATAGAGTCAGACACAGCTGCTACCAGATATATCATATATTGAGAGGTGTTCATTAATGGACTAATAACATTGAGATAATGTACATAGTCAAGTATAGTAGTGAATGGGACACAATATAACAAGTTAGTTGATATTATAATTATCTGTTACAATTAGTTACTCCATAATATAGACTATTTATAATCATTTGTCCATTCATACTGAAGATTATCAAGACAGTGTTTTTCTTTTGGTATATTCATTAATAGCATTTCTACTATCAGATCTAATGATATACTTGATGTTTCCATATTTTATACTTGTTCCTGATTTCTTTCCATTACTTGACATATTTCTATAAATTTCAATAGATTTTGAATTTGGTTCTCCTTAACATTATTGCTATTGTTGTAGAGTTGATTATTATAATTTGTATAATTATATATGCTGTAGTGGCTATTTCTATGGTACCAGAGGTCCATACTCTAATGTGAAATTAATACAAGAGGTTTTAGTGTTTATAGTTTGGTGTCTGATAATACAGTGATATATTGTTGCATTCTGTCCCTGTGTTATTCGGGAAGTCTGGAAGTATCCAATACACAGAAAGACATGTGAAATTATGAGATATTGCAACAGCCTAGCTTCCATTTGTAAAATACTCTATGTTTGTTAGTGATTGGTCTAGTGCAAAGACTCTTGATGATGAAAAAAATTTTCTTCCGTTATTTAATTGGTTTCTAGATATGTGGTCATAAGTAAGATCATCCAAAATAAAAATATTATTATAGTTAGTGTTAATATACCAAGGCATTAAATTCCTGTGGGTTGTCATAAATTGTGATCATGTTCCAATATAATTTATGGATGATTTCTGAACCTAAAGAGAATACATCAATAAAACGATAACATAAGTCAAGTCGTTGCTCTGAAAACAATTTTATTATAGTCAATAAAAGAACTTTGTCATTGTTTTTACAACTTTGAGATTTCTCTCAAGAGTATACAATTTGTACTGATAATTTGAATTTAAAATTATTGAATAGACCCATATAATCCCCATTTATGAAAAGTTACAATTAAAAGTTAAAATGAAATGGTTAACAGTTGTATCAGAATTATGCTACATCTACTGAATAATAATAATAGCTTGAAGCTAATATTAATAAATCATCACTTTTAATATTGTTTATGTATATGTATCTTTGATATATTATTGTTACCATTATTTAATATGTCTATCAAAAATTATTATCGTTTAATAAAATCTGTAATCTGTTATATATAATTTAAGAAGTAACAATTTATATTGTCATCCATTGTTCAGCAGAAAAACCTTTGTTTTGTTTAACATAATTTGGCAGTTTCAGTTTTTAGTACTCTACAGAGAAGTATATATACCAATCATATAAGTAATAAATAGAACATGTATAGATAATACATATGTTATGTGTGCATATTTGCTTTATATATCAGGGTCAGAGATCTATCTATATAATTATATTATATACACTTGACAACTGGAGATTTATCTGATATAGCCTATCATGGAATTCATGCTAATCTCAACAATTGTTCGTAACAAAACACATGTTGTCAAGCTGTAATCTCAACAAATCATGTATTTTTATTCTTTATTTAGAAGAAAAATACAAATAAAGATTGGAAACCTTAATTCAAGTTACTACACAATGTGATATTGGTTTTGAACTATCAAGAAGTGCTAGTATTTTATGTCAAGCTAAAGTAGTAATTGGAATGATACTCTACCAGCTTTAATAGGTGCCTGTGTCAGGTGTGAAACCTCAAAAGGAAATGATTGTAAGTATTATGAACGAATACTACACATTGAATGCTGTAAGAGAGTCATAAGTAAACTTACTTGATGATATAAATCTATTCGCAGGTACTCCAGGAATATTGCAGTAAACATGACAAGTAGGTAGTTGTACTTCAGGTATTTATTATTATTACTATGTGGCGTTCTAAGAGATACTGCGCTATGACTGACTATGAGCGGAAGACAAAGACAACACTATACGGTGAAACTGATGTTCCGCCTTTTCCACTTAGGAGAAGGGATAGGAGATCTTTGTTTTCTGTAACCATGACTATTCATGATGCTAGTATGTTAAAAGAAACAGACTCTCAATCTGATCTCTATACTAATGACGTTCCAAGTCAACGATCTCGACTGCATGCCGTGGAAGACAACTAACGCAATACAGGGTGAACTCGATGTATGCATTGAAGTCAGTGTATTCTCTCCTTGTCTTTCAGAAGAGGATAAGGTTCCATTTTAAAACCAAACTGATCGTAAATAAACATTTGAGGGTAAAGAAATTGTAATTAATTGCATTTCATTTGCTACCATTACAATATCCCTGCTCTCTATATTTCATATGTAAATACTGTATTCCATCTTTAATCAACAGACATTGAGGAAGAGCTACAAGTAATTAATGCTAGTAGTAAAATGTTAGAAGACAAGTTTGAAAAAAAACTATGAGAAATTGAGAACCTTATAAATGGTTTTTAGGATCAAACGTTTAGGAAGAATCAAAAGTATCATCAGATGTTAAAGTGAGTAACTTAAATAAGTTAATTTTAATTAAAGAATTGTCAGAATGCCATCAGAACAGTATATAAAACACTACAGGACAACGAAGAAGATTTTGAATGGACATTTGAGTATGTCATATTACTTTTATTTATATAATTTATGTGGCTATCCTTATTTAGTAAACCAGTCAAGGACAAAGTGAATGTGGACATTACAGTGACAATTGTTGCCGAAGTGAAGTCCCTAGTACGTGTTTCTGTCACTGAAATGAAAGGTATGTTATTATAGTTTATGAATAAATGTTATTTTATTTACATTTTAACTAATAGGAACATATCAAAAATATTTCAAAATTTAAAAAATTTTTTTTTTACAAAGACACAATGGAAAGTATGCACAAAACAAAGATAGACAACAGAGAAGAAATAGACTTACAAGGTAATCTTTGATATCCTTCATAAAAATATTAATATTGGCATCTATTAATATAGAAACTACCTGTTCACATGGCTTCTCTTAAAAGAGAAAAGGAAAGATTGTGCATTTCATGAGTACCAATGAAATTAAAAAGAAAGTAAATGAAGATAGTGAAGATAATATTTTAACTGAGCACCCTCTTCTATGGAAATCAGAAAAAGTACTCGACTTTCGTGGTTAGACAAAAGGAAATATTTGTCAAAATCTACTATTTAGAGGAAATTGTATTTATAATAAAGATAGATAGACTGGCCATCACATTAGCCATTAGAGTTGACATAGAAGTGAATGACAATTATGTTGTCATTTGTTTTGTATTTGAATAGATTTAACATGTTCATTTATAAAATTTATACTTTTTCAAAGAACATTTTAAAGTAGTATTCCCATAGTGGACATATATTGTATACTAACACAATTTCTCAATTGAAATAATTACTTATTCTAACAGAATTCCTCAAATTGAATAATAACATACTATCAAAAAATTCCTATATTGAAATAATGACATATTCAATACAATACTTAAACGGGAATATTGCTGGTTCCTTATGTTTATAAGCTGTGGGAAATCTGTTACACAGAAAGACATGTGGAATTATGAGATATTACAACAGACTTCCATAAGCAAAATACTTGTCTTTCAACACAGTGCAAGATAGTAGTGATGACAATTACATCATCCCTATATAATACCACAGGTGACACACAAACAAGTAAGGATATATTCCAACTATCTAATTCACTTAATAATACACTGATATGTTGTTGCATTCTGTGCCTGTGTTATATTATGTGGGAATGATGTAATTGTCATCACTACTGTCTTGTATGCATTCTTTGTATTGGACTGATATTACATATCCTAAAATTTATTGTTTTTGGGAAGTATTTTTATCTATGAGTCTACACAGCCCGAATATCATTTAATTGTACAATCAAAAACTACTGAAAATTCAAATATCTGTCAACTTCATACATGTATGTTGCAATAATATACTAATGAACTCGTGAAAACTTTTGCTGAAATTAACAAGTTAATATTATTATAATTTAATTATTAACATTTTTCTGTAGAACATTTTCCATTAAATTAAAAAGAGAAGTAGACATCAAAATCATACAAAAAATGTCAATTTTTCTTTGTACCAAATAATTTGATTATAATGATTACAAAAGAAATGAAACACATTTTGTTCAACAGAAGATATCAAACAAACTATAAAATGATTTTAGCAGATTATCTGTGCTTGCTAGATGTCACACCCAAACTTTACTAGGTATTAAACAAAAGAAAATTTAATAGAAAAATAATATTGTGAAACCAAAAAAAAATATTTTTGGAATATGAAAAAGTCTATGGGTGTGGTCTTGTAGACAAAGAATGGGAGATAGGAATAGTGAAGGTGATGGGGAAAGAGAAAAATATGGTGAGTGCGAAAGTGATTGGGATAAGAAGGAAGAGGGAGTAGAACCAGTAAATATAGTAGGAATTGTTAAGAAAAAGGAGTCCTCTATAGCTTAATCAGCAGTCACCCTTTTAGCAGATTGAAATATTTGCATTTTCTATTAAAGAAAGTAAAATAAATGTTCCAATGTAATTTATGTATGATTTCTGAACCTAAAGAGAATACATCAATGAAACGATAACAATAGTTAAGTCATTGCTCTGAAAACAAGATAGTGAAGATAATATTTTTACTGAGCACCCTCTTCTATGGAAATCAGAAAAAGTACACGACTTTTGTGGTTAGACAAAAGGAAATATTTGTCAAATTCTACTATTTAGAGGAAATTGTATTTATAAAAAAGATAGATAGACTGGCCATCACATTAGCCATTAGAGTTAGCATAGAAGTGAATGACAATTATGTTATAATTTGTTTTGTATTTGAATAGATTTAACATGTTCATTTATAAAATTTATACTTTTTCAAAGAACATTTTAAAGTAGTATTCCCATATAGTGGACATATATTGTATACTAACACAATTCCTCAATTGAAATAATGACTTATTCTAACAGAATTTCTCAAATTGAATAATAACATACTATCAAACAATTCCTATATTGAAATAATGACATATTCAATACAATACTTAAATGGGAATATAGCTGGTTCCTTATGTTTATAAGCTGTGGGAAATCTGTTACACAGAAAGACATGTGGAATTATGAGATATTATAACAGGCTTCCATAAGCAAAATACTTCTCTTTCAACACAGTGCAAGATAATAGTGATTACAATTACATCATCCCTATATAATACCACAAGTGACACACAAACAAGTAAGGATATATTCCAACTATCTAATTCACTTAATAATACACTGATATGTTGTTGCATTCTGTGCCTGTGTTATATTATGTGGGAATGATGTAATTGTCATCACTATTGTCTTGTATGCATTCTTTGTATTGAACTGATATTACATATCCTAAAATTTATTGTTTTTGGAAAGTATTTTTATCTATGAGTCTACACAGTCTGGATATCATTTAATTGTACAATCAAAAACTACTGAAAACTCAAATATCTGTCAACTTCATACATGTATGTTGCAATAATATACTAATCAACTGGTGAAAACTTTTGCTGAAGTTAACAAGTTAATATTATTATAATTTAATTATTAACATTTTTCTGTAGAACATTTTCCATTAAATTAAAGAGAAGTAGACATCAAAATCATACGAAAAATGTCAATTTTTCTTTGTACCAAATAATTTGATTATAATGATTACAAAAGAAATGAAACACATTTTGTTCAACAGAAGATATCAAACAAACTATAAAATGATTTTAGCAGATTATCTGTGCTTGCTAGATGTCACACCCACACACACATGTACATACAGATATATATTTACACAACATATACAAGAACTACTAACACACATACAAACTTTACTAGGTATTAAACAAAAGGATATGTAATAGAAAAATAATACTGTGAAACCAAAAAAGAATATTTTTTGAATATGAAAAAGTCTATGGGTGTGGTCTTGTAGACAAAGCATGGGAGATAGGAATAGTGAAGGTGATGAGGAAAGAGAAAAAGATGGTGAGTGTGAAGGTGATTGGGATAAGAAGGAAGAGGGAGTAGAACCAGTAAATATAGTAGGAATTGTTAAGAAAAAGGAGTCCTCTATAGATAATCAGCAGTCACCCTTTTAGCAGATTGAAATATTTGCATTTTCTATTAAAGAAAGTAGAATAAATAAGTCACACTAAATACAACAAATTTGTTAAACAAAATATTATGTGGACATGTAGTTACTGTTTATAGATAACAACAGAATGAGTTTTAAACTAATACAAAAATCTTTCATTATACCTTAGACACAATAAAAATACATGTACATAAATAATGAAAGGCACTAAAGTGCCGAACCTCGTTGCAGTTTCTAAGTTATTTATAAATGCTATGCCAGCTTAGGCCCAGCTATGATGTTGCTAGGTAGCATCGCAAGAAAATTTAACATTCTAGAAGGTGTGGTCACATTTATCAATATTTCATCTACAAAATTAATTGTAACTTGAAAATGAAACGTTCTTTGGAAATGTCCCATAGTACAAACATAGATCAATATATTATCTATTAGTAGCAGTTTTTTCAGTGCTTTGAGACATTTCCTGAATGTGTTACTTCGCTCAAAGTCCATGTACAATCTTGAAATCACTTTTCATTACTTTTCTAACGATTGCTTCGACCAATAGCTTTCTGTCTTGCCGATGCGTATTCCTCTAAGATTGTCTACAACATACTAAAAAATTACTACCATTATAAAGTCCACACGTTTTTCTATTCATTGCTAAAAGTTGGTAGCTGGTAACGCTTCGGTTACCAACTTATAGCAGTTCAAAAACAATCCCCGGTAACAGGCAGTCCAGACACACACACACACACACACACACACTGACAGACTACAGTATCCTTGCTATGCGCCCATGCACAGCGAGGTTGATAAATAACCAATTTTACATGTACATGTATGCTTACTGATAATACCTCTTGAACATCTTGTCAAATTCTATGCAAAATATCTATCCTCGATCTTGGAAGAACAACTTTGAAATGTTTGTGTGAAATTGGTGTCTCTGGTGTCCATTCTTTAATTGAAGTAGTACCTATTGTACTAAAGAGAAATAGACCAAATAAGTTATTAAACAGGAATAAACTCTTACTAATAATTAATGTATATATTGCCTTGGTAAAATAAAAAACACGACAGCTGATTTCCAAATAATGTTCAATATATTAAAAACTTGGTAATGTAATGATATTCTTATGAACATTTAGCTAGTGTGACTTTGCTAAAGTAATCAAATCCAATAGCATATTATACAACAATAATTCACATAACACTGTCATTTCCTTTAGCCAGGTACTAAGAACTGGTTATATGACACTTTAGTATTTCCTAACTTACATATATGTCATACTAGCTATTGCTACATACTACTACAAGGGTTGGGTCATTACATATATAGTAAAATGAACTAAAGAGGTACTTAGAGTTCTATTGAAATTCAGGATATATATGTTTGTGTGTATGTGTGTGTGTGTGTCAGTGACTAAGCTAAGGCATCTATGGTAATCCACCTAGCAACATCAAGACTTCAAGCTAACTTTACACAATGTGTGTATATGTAAATGACTTCTACACATGTTTAAATATCTGTCCACTGATGCATCCATCAAGGTGTCAATTTTATACTTTGCTATCTACTGAAGTATCTCTTGAAGTTGTCCTATTTCTCCATTTCTTTTTGAAGCAAAAAGTGGTCTATATAAGGAAATACAATATGACATATCATTTAATACATACATACAACTTAGTACACTAGATCTTTCTCTCAGATTTTGCAACAACTAGTTTTACTTTTTGTAAGCTATATTATACTTGTTGCTAAGTACTCTTTAACAAAAGAACAGTTTATTTACAATGACACAACCCACCAAAGAAGTAACAGAAAAGAGCAGATTACAAACATTGTAGTATAATAGTACATATATTTGACATTAGATAGTTTATGTCAAAAATTGTTTAATGTTCCTTCTAATGTCCATTTTAGCTAAAACACATACTACACTCCTTATATCTATTGTTTTACTATAAAAGGATTGTAGTAATACTGCTGGAGATCTGTACTACTGAGTAACAACCTATATAATATATATATATATATAAAGAGAAAGAGAGAAAGAGAGAGAGAGAGAGAAAGAGAGATTTAGTTGCATTTATAACTATAAATGTATGCACACATATCCATATCCACACATCATCCGAGTCTTTGTCAGTAAAATATGATATGATGCTAAGGTTATCATCCACACAACTATGAGTGTGGTCCTGGTTGACTTCAAAACTCACTTAAATTCATAGTAATAAAATTAAATTTTTTCACTTAGGTTGCTGAAGACCACACATCAGGATATACACTGGGATATATCATTGATTTTTATTAAGATGCTTGCTAATACGTAAATATGGTCTATAGTTGTACAAGTATTAGCTGTCTTTTTCAACTTGACACTCGTTGCATTGTTTTTTTACAGAGAGAGAGAGGAGAGAGTGAGAGAGTGAGAGAGAGAGAGAGAGAGAGAGAGAGAGAGAGAGAGAGAGAGAGAGAGAGAGAGAGAGAGAGAGAGAGAGAGAGAGAGAGAGAGAGAGAGAGAGAGAGAGAGAGAGAGAGAGAGAGAGAGAGAGAGAGAGAGAGAGAGAGAGAGAGAGAGAGAGAGAGAGAGAGAGAGAGAGAGAGAGAGAGAGAGAGAGAGAGAGAGAGAGAGAGAGAGAGAGAGAAAAGAGAGAGAGAGATTTAGTTGCATTTGTAACTATAAATGTATGCACACACATCCATACCCACACATCATCCTTTTTGTCAGTATAATATGATACGATGCTAAGGTTTATAAAAGTCAATAACATGTTTCAGTGCACATTCATCCTACAACTATGAGTGTGGTCCTGGTTGACTTCAAAAAACTACTTAAATTCATAGTTATAAAATTAAATTTTTTCACTTGAAGACCACACATCAGGATGATATGCACTGGGATATATAATTTATTTTCAATAAGCTGTTTGCTAATATGTAAATATAGTCTATAGTTGTACAACTATTAACTGTCTTTTAAAACTTGACACTCATTGCATTGTTTTTTTACAGAGAGAGAGAGAGAGAGAGAGAGATAGGGAGGGAGGGGAGGGAGTGAGAGAAGTTAACACAAGCCAGCTATAGCAACAACAGGGTACCAGTACAAGAAGTTAATTTCTACCAGGAATTCATCATTATAACAAGTAGTAGTAAACGTAATCATAAATAGTATCTATTATACAGTGACACTGATACAGAAACCTTCAAGAAAATCCCAGAACTCCAAACAGTGCTAACAATCAACAAACACAAGTTAAAATAGAATTAATAAATGTAGCTTCACATCTGTTGCAGTTTAACAGGGCAACCTGTCACCAACATCAATTATATACAAAGTTTTTCACTCTCATAGCCATATTGAGTCTAATATTAGTTGTGATAACATCATGACACTCCAACCTACTTCTCCTTCATGTGGCTAGCTAGGAAACCATGAAGCAACCTATATCAAATATACTGAATGCCAGAGGGTTTTTTGATGAACTGATTGTGTATGCAAACTCAAGGTCTTCTTTTAAAATATTTTCTATTATTTTATTTTACTATGAAAAGTAAATATTGATCAACACAATCTAATTTTACTCCATCTTAATACTAACTAATACATCATCTATTACTAAAAGAAATAGGGTTCTTTATTTCTTTATTGAAAACACAAAAGTATGTGTTTTTTTGTTATATAATGTACTGAATTAGTTAAAGATTGCAGTGTTACAGTACTTCATAATGAAGTGTACTAGATTAATACTGCTATCCATGATATATGTACATGTGTGTCTGTGTAGTAATACTGGAAGGCTTTGTCAATACTAGTTAGGCATTGTTGGATTCTGTTATACACAAGTGATTAATAGGAGAACATACATACAACATGCACAATAACATAACACACACACACAAGTTTTACTTGTACATGTGATAGCTAACTCCTTGACTGATGAGAATATTTTGTGGCTTCAAGTCACAATGGATAATGTCATTAGAATGCTTCCAAAAAGTATATGATATAAGTAGTCCTAAAATGAGAAAAAATGTTAAATATATAAAATAGTTACTAGACAGCTTAAAGGGAGCTTATATGCCAACATTTGTAATAATAGTTGAAGTAATTAGAGGCACATTTCTTTCACCTCTTTCCCTTTGTCTCTCTCATTACTTATTTAAATTGTACATTTTTGCCTACATACTAAAAATAATGCAATAAAAACCTCAGCTTAATTTCAGCAAAAGTTTGCATACCAATATAACATACTACAGTGTAAAATAACACTACTGTATTATGGACAATATAAGACCACAGCCATAATATAGAGGTGTCCTCATTACTACTACAGGATTAAATTCCAAGTTGTCTAACATAGTTAATTCCTAACAAGTCATATTATGAATAAGATTACTAGTAGTACTTATAGGAATAAACTAGTTTTTTAAGAACAAATCATAGACTCTAGAGTTAATGTCACAAATTAATTTCACAACAAATTGTAACACTAATTTTAGTAGTACAGACATAGTCTATGAAACATTTCAAATTTCATGTCTACAGTATTAAAAAAGAGTGCTACAATTTAATGTGAAATTAATCATCCAAACAAATACAAGATATAATGTTATATACTCCACATTATCTAAGTAGATATAAGTTGTTATTTCAGTAACTGTTTATCAGCTTCTTGTACCTTGATGATGCCAAATATTAGTTAATTCTATTACAAAATCTCTTCCTTGGGTTTATATTGAATTAAAACTAGCAATATTGACACACGAAGTCCAGTTGGCTCATCTCTCCTTTAGGGCTGCACATGGATGTCTTCACATTTCTTTCAAGATCATAAGTTCCGCCTTTTAATTATCTTTATAAACCCCACCTCTCAAATACAAACTCGCCAGATTGTTTTCTCTCTCAGTGACATTGTCAAGATGAGTGATATCTACATGAAATGAAAGTAAGTAAAGTTAATGCAATGATTTAGCTAAAAATACAAATGAAACTTACCTAAAAATTTCACTGCCAATAAACAACTCATCCTCTCAACTGCACTTATACATTGTAGTTTTCATTGCAACTGGAAAAACAAATGCAACTGACTTAAATTTTAAAATATACATATATTTATCTATTGTACGTGTATATTTTCAGAGTACATTATGAAGATCAGATATAAATTTCTACTGGCTTCTTTTGACATAATTCAGTAGATGGGGAAAATAAGACAAAGGCCAATTGTTTTAATGAATCACTAGTTGAAAATCTGTCACCTCATAGTTAATGAGATATGTCACTTATCATTACCACAACATGAATACATGCTTAATAAAACAGGCAACAAAGGTTGTTAAAACTACACAATATCATAATATCTATACAAATATGCACACTATGATGGCACCTACATTAAATGTGACATAAACAGTTTTGTTTCTCAATACTAACAATTCTTTAAGGAAATTTGTTTAAGTTACTTGAAGTTGTAACACAAAATAGTTCAGTCAAATGATAAAGAACACACAAATAACAATAATCACATGATATGTTATTATCTGTCAAATATGTGTGGATACAAGAACTTAACAGACAGATGGACTCAGAGCAAGTGCTGTAACCTTTGTCCAATTAGAGTTGCAGGTGAGAATTAACAATGTTTTAATCAAATTTGTGTTTGGAACATTAATGTTGCAAAGATAAGGTTATTCCATTGTATCATTACAAAAGTCATAAAAGTTGTGATAAAGCTTTTAGAAAAGTAATAACACTTAATTGTAATATTTAGTAAGTTGTAACTATTATAGTTGCTATTGTTAATAGAACAATTAACATGACTTGTATGGAACAATGCAATGATTGTCAAGTTGAAAAACCCTATAATTAATTGTACAACTTATAGACCACATTTACATGCAAGCAAACAGAACCATCTTATTAAAAATCAATGGTATAGCCCAGTGCATCTTCCGGCTGTGTGGTCTTTAGCGCTCAAAGTAACAAAATTTAATCTTATTTCTATGAATTTTAAAAAACATATTGTTTTAGTCCCAAATGGGGGGTAGGTCTTACCTGACACTAAACTGAGAATGGTATTTTATTGCTATTATGTATAAAAGAATTCTTTGTAATTACATAGTATTTCATTTGGTAAAAGTGACCCTTGGCCTTTATTTGTGTAAAATTTAGTACGTTTCTTTATTATGTAGCCCTGACATATTTAAATGTCTGTGATTTATATAAAGGAAAGAATTTATGTTTGTCAAAGAGAAAAGAGGAAAAGTCTAACCTACAGCTTTTTGATATTTTAAAATCTAATCTATGACTTTGTGACAGTATCACATAATATTCTGACAAACATTAGAACGATGTGTGTGAGTGATCATGCATAGATTATGATTATAAACACAACTAAATTAGTTATTAATTTCTTTCTCTCTCTCTCTCTCTCTCTAATATATATATATATATTATTGTCTAAATTTTCAAAGGTTATCATTTATGGCTGTAACTAACAGAGATCATATGCTGCTTGTTTTACTATGAAATGTCTTGTGAGTGTTGTTAAGTATCACAACCATACATAATAAATCTCTTTTTATCCTCTTTTGTTCATTTTGTTATACTATCTTGCTCTCTAATAATAGTAATAATAAAGATGACAAAGAAGCTCAAATAATGAAATTGTGATCAGTGATTAATTCAGTAATCGTATTTTTTTCATTATTATTTGCTAAACATTTTATTGAGTTTACAGAAAACACAACGGATGGATGTTATTAATATTCTCTATGGATGTACCAAATAACACTTCTTTTTGAATTAATATGTTCTGAAATTATAGTTTTGCAAATTCAAACAGATCTTAATTATTTTTATGTAATTTTATATTAATCCTTTTCATTTTTAAAGGAAAATAAAGTATGTTATATGTTCAAAGACATCAATACTAAACCATTAGTCTTAGGTAATTATCTTAGGTAACTGTATAACTATTAAGATGGTTTATATTATGATGCATGTATTTGTGAGACCTCTGTAGGAAAGGTATTACAACCATACAAATATTAGTGTGGATATTAACACCAGGTGATACTATTTCATTGTTAAATCATGAATATATTCAATTGTATTGTTAAGTAAATAATGCTAGTATTTCGAAACCCATTTATGTTCCACCCACACTGCATCATGCCATCATGTGATGATAAATTCTATACCACACACAAAATACTTTTGACAAAGAAGACTTTGAATTGAAGAGTGTGATCTAATTGATGTAAGTAAAGAAGGCGATATTTCTTTATTTGGTACTGATAACTACATTGCTACTTAGACAAAAATATAGATTATAATATTATGATATACATATATACATGTATGTGTGTCAGCATACAGATACTTCTATTGTAATCAGACCATCCTCCCAGTGGTAGGTAAGTGAATGGTTTTGTCAGTATGTAGTTCTTGTTTAAAGAAATACTCTCTAGAAGGTAATCATGCAGTGGCACATACATGGGTCTAACATCTTTAAATTTGTTAACTCATGTCAAAAATTGCATAGGAACTACTGAATATATTTTCATGTTGCAGTTGTTTATTCATAGGTTGTACACATGCACCAAGATAATGTAGTATGTGATTTATATGTCAAATATTGCAGACCAGAAGTGTATAAAGTAACAAGTTCGGTGGGACAGACTAAGTTAGCATATTTTGATCTCTAGCACATCAACCTTAAATGTTAAATGTTAATTTGTATCCCTATAGTTCACTGACTAGACCTAAACTAAACTATAGCAGCAGATGTTATATATTTGCAGATTCTATAAGAAAACTTGCCACAATAACTTGCCATTAAACCAATCCTTATCTCTAAATCCTAAAATCTAATGTGTTAGAATAAGCCATACATCTGTAGTTTTTTAAGATGTCATAGTCGAGCGCCATTAATGCATTAGATCATCATAAAACTGTATGGTGCTCCATTAGTAATATCACCAAATATATATCTCTGTATGACTGTGTACCTAGTCTGAAAAACACTAGAGGCAGATATTTGCGTGTTACCACAGGAACTAAGACGGCTTGGCAAGCAGCTGGTACAAATTGTCCACTTTTACTCCAGACATAGCCTTTACGCACCCATTTTTGTTGCACCTGAAGCAAGCCGTAATCTTCAGAATTTTCATTTATTCTAGAATTATTTAACGCTAAATTAGAGTATTACGGAATGACGTACGTACATTGTCAAATTATCTTATTTACTTGACAAATGTGCAGCTCGCTCAGGCTCACCCTCAAAAAACAAGATGCGATCCTAACTAGCATATCAGTTATGAAGCGTCATCTGGAAAAATAAACTATTTATTGCTGTACTTGATCTCATGATCATGAGGTGATATTGAATTGTTGTCATGATCACATTGTGTATATATATATATATGATTTTAATTCAACAATAAATTTAGAACATATAATTTATTCTCTTTGTTTTATAATGTGATATATATAATACATTAGAGTATAACTGATATATGTACATTGATATCTAATGTTCTATTATAGAGCTAGACCAACTTAACAGTACCAGCCAAGGGCTGCCAGGTCTCCTGGCAATGGGAGCTCAACTCTCAAAGAAAAAACAAGTTCAACCCTCAAAGAAAAAACAAATTCAACTCTCAACGAAAGAACAAATTCAATTTTCAAAGACAACACAGTCTGATATTGTAAGTATATCAGTAACTAATCCATTATACTACATGTGTTAGTGTACAATCAATACATTACATGTTATATGATAAATATGATGATGTAGTAAGTGAGTACTCTTATAGTAGACTAGTGTCTGGTATTGTTAATACTAGTTGTATCCTTTATTGTCTAGTTCTAGTTTTATTATAATATAACTACTGTATTTCCTTGAATATCAACCACAATATCTATATCAATATTGATCAACAAGTGATAAGAGTACTATTTGAGAGTGACATTCAATAATCAAAAATCATTTATCATAAAATATTGTCACTTTGTGTATTATGTCTTTGACTAGTTCTATAGTTTTATTAATTTGTATGATTTACTATTTTTAAATAAAATGACTTGTTATATTATTATATAGGACAGAGAACTTTGGGAGTCTTCTAGAAATGGAAATGTAGAAAATGTGAAGCAATTACTCCAGAATGGAGCAAACTTCAAATGTCATTATCCCAATGTAAGATCTCATTAGTTTATTATTTAGTCTGTTATTATTTGTGTTTACTAACTTAGTAATTAAATCAAAATATGTAGATTTAGTGAGTATTAATTGTTTTAGCTGTGTTTGTATTGTGTATACGCAGATATGTAATTGGATTTATATCATATATTAAAATGTCTTTGTTTATTATATAGTATGTGACTGGACTTACACCACTTCATACAACACCTCATACTAATGCCTACATCAAAGGTCATGACACAATAGCACATATTTTTGAAAATGCAGGAGCTACTCCTGATTATGTAAGTATATATAAGTATAGTATGTAGTTGAGGTTAATATTTATAATTACTAGAATACTTGTTTGTTATATTGATATCATGTACATGTACATACTTGTATACTGCATGAAAATGTCTCCTAGTTATTACCAAGTCCTAATACACATATCAATACATATATTGTTTATGTCTAGTTTTCTCCATACTACCTTTCTTATTACTAGCTACTAACTATAGCATTAGTTTAAAGCATATTATGTAATACTAAGGTACAGCATACAGTGTTAATAATTGCCTTCATATTACAATTATGAAAGAAATTATCACAGATTGACTAAACAACTATGTTTCATAGCAGCCACACCCACATTCAATCATTACAAGTGTTGTATTTTAAATTATAGCTATAATGCTACTAACTTTAATGATGTATTGGAGTAAACAGTAAGCATACTTTGTTACCTTATTAACATAATATACCTTGTTAGAAGCCAAAATTTATGCCACATCAATACCAGGAGCTGTTCATCTAACAGACACAATATTCATTTTAATAGAGATCCTATCATTACATGTACATTTAGAATAATATGTAGCCATCTTTGAGATTTAGGACAAAATATTCAGTAAAGCTGATAGACTTGTGTCAACCATTTATACAATAATTATTAGAAGAATACATGTGTATATAAAGAACTGGGAAATTAATTAGTGGTTTGTTGTACTAGTCACAATTATATGTAATTAAACTCAACACTTGTATATACTGTTGTATTTATTATGATGTATATTATTTGTATTTACTTGTTATGATTTATTAGAATGAAATAATGTTAGCAGCCGCAAGCAGAGGACTAATAAACATTGTAAAAGAAAGTATTCAAAAGAAGGCAAATGTGAATTATCAGGATGAAGAAGTAAGTTATTACCTTATAATAATAAATGATGGTTAACTAGTAATAGATAGTTTTGTTGTCATTAATTTGATAATCACAAGTTTGTGAATACAATATAATATTTTCATGATAAGTCATATAATACTCAGTGTTATGTGAAGTGTAATATTTTGATTGTCATAAAAATCCTATAGAGCTATACTGATATGATGTCATGATAATTATGATGACATTGTCATCTAATAATTTTGATAAATAACATACTAAGACATTGTAATATTTTGTGTAGATACCAGTAGTTTAATCCATAAAGCCACTATACAATATTCATTGTGTACTATATATACTTCAATGAGCACACCTGTTTTTATACTATACATTTTATGATCATAAACATTGTATGTATGAAGAAAGTTTTTGACTATTCTATATATAAAGAGTTGTTTTAGTCATTTAGTCACTAGTCAGTGAATAATAAAGCTACAACATGGTAATTGTACATATCAGTACAGGAGATATCTCATTTCTCTATTGTCATTCATAAGCAAAGCTTGGCTACTTTTCAAAACTTTATTTTGCTGTTGACAAGAGGAAATTAATTTCTTACTGGTTTAATATTTGTACAATAGTACCAGAAACACATGAGCTTTATGAATAAGTGTTCTTAACAGCTAATTCAGACCCTAATATTTGTAACAAGGTTTGTTTTATGTGCAGAGATGCTTTATTTCCCATGTACGTGTGTATTGTATTCAGTTCATGTACATGTATTTAATACTATTATTATGTATTATATCAGTACAAGATATTATAATAATATACATGTACATGTAAATCACTAAACATGATACAGACAACAAGAACCAACAATCTTATATAATTCCTGCCCTAACTTTTGAAAGTAAATTGTCATTTTGATGTCTTTTACTTTGGCGCTATACTCTTTTAGAGAGTAGCAAGGTATTCTATTAAGTTAACAAACCAGATCTCCTTTATGTCAAAAGTTTCTGATCCATTTTCTTAGTCCAAAACTGCCAAATACATTTAGCCAAGTACATCTAGTCCATAACAGAAACTTTAATGTATCTCAATTCTAATTAATTAAACAATTGGTAAATTAATTATGAAGCCAGTATGTGCTTATTATTAGAGAGGTGCTATTATATTGGAGAGGTGCTTATATTAGAAATATTAAAATATAATGTTACCAATAAAGCTACAACATGGTAATTGTAGATATCAGTACAGGAGATATCTCAATTTTCTATTGTCATTCATAAGCAAAGCTGGGCTACTTTTCAAAACTTTATTTCAGTATGAACAAGAGGATATTAAGATCCAATTAGTTTAATACCAGAAACACATGACCATTATGAATGAGTGTTCAACAGTTATGTTTGTGTCCTAAGCACTGTATATTGAAGCATGTTCAGTAATTATTCCATATAAGGAATATACATTTAAGTTCACAGTCATAGTGCAAGTACTGTATGTCATAGAATCAATGAATATAATTACTATTAGCAGTGTTATCTATTGTGGTATTGAATAGTTATTAGTAATTTACTATTTATTCATTTTATAGTATCATCAGACTTCTTTGCATTATGCTTCAAGTGAAGGACACATTGAGATAGTTCAGTTACTCTTAACAGCTAAGGCAGACCCCAATATTTATGACAAGGTTTGTATTATATATAGAGATGGTTTATATTCCATGTACTTGTGTATTGTATTCACTCCATGTGCATGTATATAATACTACTAGTATGTATTATATCAGTACAAGATATTATAATAATATACATGTACATGTACATGAGTGTTCAACAAATATTATGTGTTTCCTAACCACTATATATATTGAAACATGGTCAGTGATTATTCCATATAAGGAATATACACTTTAGTTCACAGTCATAGTGCAAGTATTGTTAAGTTTGTCACAGAAACAATGAATATAATTACTATTAGCAATGGTATGAAAATTGAAGAAAAAAAGACTTGTACATCAAAGTGTTTAAAGAAATATGACTTAAAGGTTATGAGACTTTTGTAATCAAAGAGATAGAAACAGTTAATAATGTATTATTTTTATTTCAAAATATGAGCTCTCCATCAGAACATAAAAACTAATCTTAGACTTGGAAAGATGCTAGAGTCTTGTTGTAAATCTTCTATCACTATTTTAGATTTCATTTCAATAGTAATGAATGGACCTTTCCTTGCAGCATGATACAAAGAAATTGAGACACTAGTTTGTGACATCTTGTACACACAGACAAATTTCTACATGTGCTTTTTATATTCTTTTTAAAGCTCACCTAGTAAAAGGTTATAGCCCAAAATTGATAAAACAATAAAACACTTATCATTTGTATCCATATGTGGAAATACATATAGTATGGAAGTTAGATTTTTTCTTGTGACACACATGTGTCCCTGCTAGTGCACATTATGCTAGTAATGTGTGATCTTGTGTAATATAAATAAGATCTATTGTTATTACTAAACAATTTATTTCATTTTATAGCGGGGAAATAGTCCACTTCATATAGGACACTGGTACCATCAAAATAACATTGTTAAGCTCTTATGTTCTTTTGGAGGAGATATGGACCAAGTTAGAAACGTAAGTAATATAATAATATATTTAGTGCATATGATGACATGGACATAGTGATTGTATATGCTATGATATATTATAAACATGACCTAATTATATGTGGGTTAGTGTTCCACTGATACTAGAGTTTACTGATATATTCAACACCGATAAATATGTTTAAATTTTCACCGATATCTTATCTGATATTCAAAACAAAATGATGTATAGAAAGAAGAAGAGGAAGAAAGAAACAAATATATAAAACAATTAAAACTAATAGTCATAATTAACAAATCGCAAATTTGGTTTTAAAAAAATTGCTCAACCCTTTTTTGCTAAGAGGCAGTTTCCTGAGTTAGTACATATGTCTGATTCACTGCTGAATAATCTTTCAGAAGCAACTGAGGCAAGTGGAGCACTTAAACATTGTCGTGCTAATAGTCTTAGGATTGGCCATTGTGATGCTCTACTTTTCCATTAAGAAAATGGTTGAGATTTTGAATCATTAGGTATGTTAGGCTCCTTAAAATACTGCTCAACTTCAGATTCTGCCAACTCTAATGACCTTTGGGACTGATCTGCTATTAACTCCCTACAGAAGCTCCACAAAAGAGAAAATTGACCATCATCACTACCTCCTTCGGTGAATGTTTCAGTTACAGTTTGTTGTGTGCTAGCTCTATCGGAAGGAAGGTCATCTTTCTGTGGTTCAGCTTTGTATAAGATGTAGCATCTGCTTTGCTATCATTGCAGATGACATTGAAGAGAATACCTTGTCCTTAAATGTTGGATCTAAGACAGTTGCTACAACAAAGTATTTGTTAGATTCCCTGTCCTAATAGCAACGTTTAAGTGATGCAAGCATCTCATCCTTCATCCTTTTCACTCCATGATCAGAATTTGGGATTTCTAGAAACTTATGTATGCTGTTTACAACTGAGTTGATAACAGAAACTGTAGAGTAATTGCCACTAGCTACTTTGTTCCCTCTTCATAGACCTGTAGTATCTTCACTGCTTTCTTAGACAACAACCACTGAGCATTAGTGAGTTCAACGGGAACATCTAACTCTACACTGGTTGCAATAACAGTTTCTTTTGTTCGAGCAGTCATTGCAGCATCTAAAAGGTAATGTTCCACTTTGTAGGTTTGTCTTGGATCAGTCTATTTTTAGACATACCAAGTTGCTCGTGAGTTTTAAACACTGCCTGCAAAGCCACATTGGAGTGATTATAGTTTGCGACTAATTTGTGCACTCTTGCAGTGAGCAATGTAACTGTAGATTGTACCAGGCATCCATCCTTTACTATCAACTGCAGTGTATAGGCTAGTCAAGATATGTTAGGAATTCCATAATCTCTAAGACCAGCAACAAAGTTGCTGCCATTATCTCTTACAACAACGTGTTGCTTCTCAGATAAATTCCAACTCTTTAAACATTTGATGAGCATGGTTACTATGTGCTCACCTGTGTGTTGTTCATTGAATGGAGCAGCATGTAGACACATATGTTGATATTGAAACTCTTTTGTAATTGAATGACAGGTTAAACTGATGTATGACTCTTGAGCCACAGAGCTCCATATGTCAGTGGTAATAGATAAACTATCAATATTTAACAGGGAAACTCTCACCTTCTCACTGACTTTTTGATGCATCTCAGGTGTAAGTGTTTCAGAGGAGTATTTTGACAAGGGTGTTTTTATACTGAGGCTCCATCAACTTTAGTAGGCAATTACAACCATTATGTTCCACAATAGAAAATGGTTCCTTGTCTACAGCAATCATCTCTCCGATTGCCCTGTGAATCTGTCAAGATCTAACATGGTCAAACTCGAAAGATTGTGTTTTCTCTATTGATTTTACCATTGTTAGTTACCTTTTTGCTCCTTTCCCACTCTCCTGTTCAATTTTGACAGCCATGTACTCAACTGGATGTTTTGTCTCAAGGTTTTGCCACAAGTTGGAAGTACTTTAACCTTTAACTGAACTTCCACCTCTAGGAACCACACAGTCACAAAACAAACAGCTTGCTTTGCTTTCATTGGTTGCTGTTAGTCTGTTACAATGAAATGCTTCCAAACAGCACTTGTTCTTCTATGTTTATTCACCACTGAATCAATGGCATATTATACCTCACGTGATCAATGGTAATGATTGATCACGTGAAGTATAATATGGCTTCCACAAACGCATATGTTTATTGATTATTTTTATGACTTATCTAACATGAGGTTAATTATACCAATATTTAAAGTTATTGTGACAACAGTACCGATACTGATACCAATTCATATATCAGTGCAACACTAATGTGGGTAAATGTCACAGTTATAATATATTATTTATTTTAACAGGATGACTTACTTTTGACTTCAGCTGAAAATGGTGATATGCATAACGTAAATGTAGCACTTACATCAGGTGCTAATGTCAATGTTTATCATGGTGGTTTATTTAAGGTTAGTATACTGATTGATTAGTGGTTCAGATCATGTTAGTGTACAGATTATAGTATATGTATTGTTGATAGTACTTGTGGTCTGTTAGTGTAATGCCATTAAAGTTGGAGGGTTCAAATTTTGGTACTTATTTCCAAAACTCTATTTTTAATGGATTTACATTTGTACATGCATATTTGAAGTGGGTGTGGTGAAGTTAAAATACTTTACAAACAATTTAAGAAACATTTATTTCATTGAACATTGGTTTATTGATACTAAACTTCATATAATACAAACTAATTTAAGAAGTAATAGCAATGGGATATCTATGATTACTAATATTGAGTCATCATGTCATGAGATACATGTAAACACAATATTCAGTGTCTAACAACAAATCTACATTCTGTGACAATTGATTGACATGATTGAACAGTAAATTTATATATTGTCTTGGGTACTGAGATCATAACAATTTATACTAAGGAAAGCTTCTACCTTTTTAGTATATTCTATGAATGGATAGGTATCTAACAGAAACATCATTAATAATATAGTGATAAGACCAAATGCCATAAATATGTAGGTGATGTGAGGGGAAGTTGAGTATTTTAAGTTTGCTAGGACAAATTCTAAAGGAATGTGAGTTGTTAAAAACACATTTGTATAATATTTGTATATACAAATCAATCAAAATGATTTAAGGAATTTTTTTTCAAAATGCATCATTGGTATGTGGAGTTATAATTACATTGATTGTTCAAGTCATCAAAAATTGAATGTGAGAAAGTTTATTATAACAGACTGGCCTAAGTAAATCAAATAAAGATTTTTATTTTTGCCTGTTAAAAGTGGTGAGGATCACTCCTTTTCCAGTCATATCATTTCTGACATCTCTGTATAACAGATAAAAAAATTAAAAAAATTCCATATAACAAAACTTCTATTAATATAGTGACATCATGGAATGAGATAGAACTAATAAAGAGAATATGTTACTACTACAGTTTGTTTTTCACTAATGTTAGCTGCTATTAGTAGTTTGTATTGAATATGAAGAGTATGTTATAGGGTTACTTCTTGTATTATACAATGTAATAGAATCATTATGATGATATGTACTGATGACTGGTTCCATTGACTATATAGTTTACTGTTTAACAGTTATTAACCTCACTGTGTGTGGGCGCATAGCGAGGGTACTGTAGTCTGTGTGTGTGTGTGTGTGTGTGTGTGTGTGTGTGTGTGCATGTGTGTGTCTGTTACCAGAGTTGTTTTTTTTGAACTGCTATAACTTGGCAACCGAAGCATTAGCAGCTACCAACGTTTAGCAACGAATAGAAAAGCATGTGGACTTTACAACAGTAGTGTCAAGAACATTGTCAAGAAAAACAGAAGCTTAAAACTCGCAAAAGAATTTTCAGGCTGCAGAGGTCAAGTGCCGTTTCTCGAAAAGTAAAAAACATAACGTGGAGATTTTTTAGTATGTTGTAAACAATCTCAAAGGAATACGGATCAGCAAGATAGAAGGCCATTGGTCGAAGTAATTGTTAGAAAAGTTCTGAAAAATGTTTTTTGGACTTGGAGCGAAGTAACGCATTCAGGAAACGTCTCCAAGCACTGAAAAGACTCCTACTAATAGATAATATATCGATTTATATTTGTACTACGGGACGTTTCCAAAGAACGTTTTATCTTCAAGTTACAATAAATTTTGTATATGAAATATTGATACATTTTAAAGGGTCATGTAAAGACTCAGAGAAACTTTTCATCACGAAATTAGCACTTAATCTTGCTTGGCAATTGAATGAAACTATCACTTACTCAGTTACTGCTTCACAGACATGGCAAAGCTAGAAATCAAGCAATAATTAATGAGCATATACAGAATGACAAAGCTTATCATTTTATAACCACACCTTCTGGAATGTTAATAAATTTTCTTGCAATAACAACATCATAAGCTGGGCCTAAGCTGGCATAGGATTTATAAATAACTTAGAAACTACAGGGAGGTTCGGCACTTTAGTGCCTTTCATGTTATTTTGTAATTAAATAACTTTGTCTCTTATATTTCTAGAGAGGACGTACACCTGCACATCTTGCAGCAGAGAAAGGTCATGCTGACATAGTAAAATTGCTAATTGAAGTTGGACAAGCTGATGTCAACACTAAGGATATAGTAAGTTATAGTAATTGTATTACAAAACATATCATTGGACCAAATTTTGACGATCAAATAGTTCCAATTACTTCATATGAGGTTAATAAATCAATAAAACACATGATTTGAGGTGTATTACTGATGTAATTAGGAACCTGCATTCTACAGCAACTGTTCTTTACCAGATCATGATTCTATTAATAATTTTTACAAAATAATTGAATAATAATACAAATTATTATTATTTATGAACTTAATTAAGTCATTATGTAAACACACTAAAATGGTACTTTCATTATGTAACTTGTAACAAGGCTATTCTATATATATAACACAAGAACTACCAAACAGTGTTTAAGGTTACTGTCTGTTAGTCATGATACCATTAATGAAGTCGGATGTTGTAATTTAGAAATAATATGAATGAACATAATCATGACATTATTTAATAAAAACCACACATTATGGTAAAGAATTTTAAGTAAACAGTTTATATGCATTTTCTATGTGATCATTTTGTTTAGAATGTATACTAAATATTGTAATCAGGAAGACAATCAATATATTACTAGGATACCAAATTTGGTAAACATCCAGTACAAAGTGGCTGCGTAGCAACCTACATATACACAAACATTTTTTCAAAATTTCTTAGTGCATCATGTGTTGTTTTCCCAATTAAGTTCACATAAAATGATATCATAATTCTTTAGAAAAATCAAAGTGTGTACTTTGTAATGTGGTATTCTTCATGTGCTTGTATCGTTTTTCTTTAATATAGAATTTGTGTGTCTTAATATGTTAGCTTGTTTAGTGAATCAATAATAATATGATATAGTGACATCATGGAATGAGATAGAACTAATAAAGAGAATATAATACTACTACAGTTTGTTTTTCACTAACGTTAGCTGCTATTAGTAGTTTATGTTGAATATGTAGAGTATTTTGTGCAGTTACTTCTCATATTATAGACTGTAATAGAATTGTTATGTTAATATGTACTGATGACTGGTTCCATTGACTATATAGTTTACTGTCTAATAGTTTATGTTCTTTTGTAATTAAATAACTTTGTCTCTTATATTTCTAGATAGGATGTACACCTGCACATCTTGCAGCAGAGAAAGGTCATGCTGATACAGTAAAATTGCTAATTGAAGTTGGACAAGCTGATGTCAACACTATCAATAATGTAAGTTATAGTAATTTTATTACAAAACATATCATTGGACCAAATTTTGACGATCAAATAGTTCCAATTACTTCATATGAGGTTAATAAATCAATAAGACACATGATTTAAGGTGTATTACTGATGTAATTAGGAACCTGCAATCTACAGCAACTGTTCTTTACCAGGTCTTGATTCTATTAATAATTTTTACAAAATATTTGAATAATAATACAAAGTATCATAATTGATGAACTCAATTAAGTCATTATGTAAACATACTAAAAATGATACTTTCATTATGTGACTTGTAACAAGGCTATTCTATATATATAACACAAGAAATAACAAACAGTGTTCAAGGTTACTGTCTGTTAGTCATGATACCATTAATGAAGTCAGATATAGTAGTTTAGAAATAATATGAATGAGCATAATTATTGCATTATTTATTGAAAACCACACGTTGTTCCTAAGAATTTTTAACGAATGTTCTATTTACATTTGCTTCATGATCATTTTATATAGAATGTACACCAAATATACAAGTTTGTATAAAGTGGCTACATAGTAACCATATATAGGCAAATATTTATGGCCATAGATATGAAAATGGTACCTAAGTGCAAACAGATTTCGAAAGAACTCTTGTGAATAAATTGTTGCCATGGGATCATCTTGAACAAAAAGTTATTAATATTTCGTATGTGACAAGCAGAATGATTGTCTTTTATAAGTACTAAATTACATTAATTTCCTGCTTAAGATGGATGTGTAAGAACCGTTTTGACACAAGCATTGGTTCGAAATTCATTTGGATGTTAAGTACCTTTTTCATATTTATGGTCACATTTATTCAAAATTTCCTAGGAATCAGATAATCCACATAATTTAATATAGCAACAGCACTTTTGTCACCATAGAAACAATTACTAACCAAAAGAATGTACGTCACCAAAGCAACAATTACTCTAACAACAGCATGTATCTCACCATAGCAACTATTACTATAGCAACAACAATTGTCATAGTAATAGCTGCCATAGCAACTGTTACTATAGAGCAAATACCATACACTGGGATTTATTGACGACTGATAAAATTTGGCAAATTGGCAAATTTAAAAAAATCACAAATTAAATAACAGTCAAAATTATCACATAGTTGCCACATGCACACTTTTGTACATGTGGTAGCCTTTAACAACAGAATCAAACCTGAACTCCATTTTATTTCATTAAAGTGGGTGTGGTAACAAGATGTGCTAAATTCATCAAATTTAATCTTGCCAAATATTAATATTTACAATTCCACCAAATTTTATCGTCGCCAAAAATTCTCGGTATATGATATGTGTTTGTGTATTCATCACCATAGCAACAACTTCCATGGTAATAATTATACTACTATGTCATTATTACTTATAACACCATGATAATTGAGTGAACAGAAACTTTAGTTTATTTCAATTTTAATAAATTAGGTGCTCGTAAAATTAATTATGAAGCCAGAAAGTGCCTATTATTATTAGAATAGGCAAACATATATATTGACAGGAGTGATGTCTATATTGGAGAGTTACCTATATTAGAAATGTTAAAATATAATGTCACCAATACTACCTATGATGTGTTAGTTATTTATATACAGTAATGATGTCTCCTTTGTCTGTTATCTTTCATTAGCAAGGGTTAGAAAATTTTGAAATTTTTTTGTAGTATTAAACATTTATTAATAATTAATTTGTAGCCACATTATTTAGTTTTATTTTTTCTCTAGTTTCATCAGAGTGCTTTGCATTTTGCTTCAAAAGCACGACACATTGAGATAATTCAGTTACTCTTAACAGCTAAGGCAGACCCCAATATTTGTGACAAGGTTTGTATTATGAATAGAGTCAAGGGCTGTGGTTTGTAATGTGGTATTCTTCATGTGCTTGTATTGTTTTTCTTTAATATAGAATTGTGTGTGTTAATGTGTTAGCTTGTTTAGTGACTCAATAAGAATGTCATATAGTGACATCATGGAATGAGATAGAACTAATAAAGAGAATATGTTACTACTACAGTTTGTTTTTCAATAATGTTAGCTGCTATTAGTAGTTTGTATTGAATATGTAGAGTATGTTGTAGGGTTACTTCTTGTATTATACAATGTAATAGAATCATTATAATGATATGTACTGATGACTAGTTCCATTGACTATATAGTTTACTGACTAATATTTTATGTTTTTTTGTAATTAAATAACTTTGTCTCTTATGTTTCTAGTTAAGATGTACACCTGCACATTATGCAGCAGAGAAAGGTCATGCTGACATAGTAAAATTGCTAATTGAAGTTGGACAAACTGATGTCAACACTAAGGATATAGTAAGTCAATGTAATTTTATTACAAGACATATAATTGGACCAAATTTTGACGATCAAAAAATTCCAATTACTTCATATGAGGTTAATAAATCAATAAGACACATGATTTGAGGTGTATTACTGATGTAATTAGGAACCTGCAACCTACAGCAACTGTTCTTTACCAGATCATGATTCTATTAATAATTTTTACAAAATAATTGAATAATAATACAAATTATTATTATTTATGAACTTAATTAAGTCATTATGTAAACACACTAAAATGGTACATTCATTATGTGACTTGTAACAAGGCTATTCTATATATATAACACAAGAACTACCAAACAGTGTTCAAGGTTACTGTCTATTAGTCATGATACCATTAATGAAGTTGGATATTGTAGTTTAGAAATAATATGAATGAACATAATCATGACATTATTTAATAAAAACCACACATTATGGTAAAGAATTTTAAGTAAACAGTTTATATGCATTTTCTATGTGATCATTTTGTTTAGAATGTATACTAAATATTGTAATCAGGAAGACAATCAATATATTACTAGGATACCAAATTTGGTAAACATCCAGTACAAAGTGGCTGCGTAGCAACCTACATATACACAAATATTTTTTCAAAATTTCTTAATGCATCATGTGTTGTTTTCCCAATTAAGTTCACATAAAATGATATCATAATTCTTTAGAAAAGTCAATATGTGTGCTTTGTAATGTGGTATTCTTCATGTGCTTGTATCGTTTTTCTTTAATATAGAATTTGTGTGTCTTAATATGTTAGCCTGTTTAGTGACTCAATAATAATGTCATATAGTGACATCATGGAATGAGATAGAACTAATAATGAGAATATGTTACTACTAAATTTTTTTTTCACTAATGTTAACTGCTATTAGTAGTTTATCTTGAATATATAGAATATGTTGTGCAGTTACTTCTCATATTATACAATGTAATAGAATTGTTATGATAATATGTACTGATGACTGGTTCCGTTGACTATATAATTTACTGTCTAATAGTTTATGTTCTTTTGTAATTAAATAACTTTGTCTCTTATATTTCTAGTATGGACGTACACCTGCACATCTTGCAGCAGAGAATGGTCATGCTGACATAGTAAAATTGCTAATTGAAGTTGGACAAGCTGATGTCAACACTATCCATAATGTAAGTTATAGTAATTGTATTACAAAACATATCATTGGACCAAATTTTGACGATCAAATAGTTCCAATTACTTCATATGAGGTTAATAAATCAATAAGACACATGATTTGAGGTGTATTACTGATGTAATTAGGAATCTGCATTCTACAACAACTGTTCTTTACCAGATCATGATTCTATTAATAATTTTTACAAAATGTTTGAATAATAATACAAATTATTATTATTTATGAACTTAATTAAGTCATTATGTGAACATATTAAAAATGGTACTTTCATTATGTAACTTGTAACAAGGCTATTCTATATATATAACACAAGAACTAACAAACAGTGTTCAAGGTTACTGTCTGTTAGTCATGATACCATTAATGAAGTTGGATATAGTAGTTTAGAAATAATATGAACCAGTATAATTATTGCATTATTTAATGCAAACCACATGTTGTCCCTAAGAATTTTTTAACGAATGTTCTATTTGCATTTGCTACATGATCATTTTATATAGAATGTACACCAAATATACAAGTTTGTATAAAGTGGCTACGTAATAACCATATCTAGGCAAACATTTATGGCCATAGTTATAAAAATGGTACCTAAGTGCAAACAGATTTCGAAAGAACTCTTGTGAATAAATTGTTGCCATGGGATCATCTTGAAAAAAGTTATTAATATTTTGTATGTGACAAGCAGAATGATTGTTTTTTATAAGTACTAAATTACATTAATTTCCTGCTCAAGATGGATGTGTAAGAACCATTTTGACACAAGCATTGGTTCGAATAACATTTGGATGTTAAGTACCTTTTTCATATTTATGGTCACATTTATTCAAAATTTCCTAGGAATCAGATAATCCACATAATTTAATATAGCAACAGCACTTATGTCACCATAGAAACAATTACAGAATGTACGTCACCAAAGCAACAATTACTCTAACAACAGCATGTATCTCACCATAGCAACTATTACTATAGCAACAACAATTGTCATAGTAATAGCTGCCATAGCAACTGTTACTATAGAGCAAATACCATATACTGGGATTTATTGACGACTGATAAAATTTGGTAAATTGGCAAATTTAAAAAAATCACCAAATTAAATAACAGTCAAGATTATCACATAGTTGCCACATGCACACTTTTGTACATGTGGTAGCCTCTAACAACAGAATCAAACCTGAACTCCATTTTATTTCATTAAAGTGGGTGTGGTAACAAGATGTGCTAAATTCATCAAATTTAATCTTGCCAAATATTAATTTTTACAATTTCACCAAATTTTATCGTCGCCAATAATTCTCGGTATATGATATGTGTTTGTGTATTCATCACCATAGCAACAACTTCCATGGTAATAATTATACTACTATATCATTATTACTTATAACACCATGATAATTGAGTGAATTGTTGTTTTAAGACAAATTTGTAGTTTTATGTTTTAATTTTTGCAAACACTCTCAAAACCTATAAAATAATTAATTAATGACAACTGTTCTTTACCAGATCTTGATTATATGCTTAATTGGCAAGTAAGTAAATATCTAGTTTCTACCCAAAAGTATAGAGTTTTGTCACTATATTTTGACAGAAAACCATTTATTGCCAAACAATACCAAAACACACTAGCTAGATGTTCAATTCATATGTATTCATCAATCACCATGAAATATTTATGAATTTCAATACCAATGGTACATATGAAATCACAAAATCCAAGAAATCATTTAATCCATAGAAAAAACAACAGCTCATAATTTACTACAGCATCAGCATACTTGTTACCATAGCAACTGTTACTATGGCAACTAATATACCACAACTTTTGTGATTATTTTTCATCACAATGCCACAACCTGCTGTAAAAATAACATAGTAACAAGCCTGTTCGCACTATAGATAGTGAAGAAAGACATCTTGTTAACCATTGTGAATACAAATATACAAAAGAAATACATAATGCACTGTGTGATATAGGCAAGTAACATAATATAATCACAGTTTAATTGTAATAAGAATTCTCAGCACTATATCCCTCATTGTCTTATTAGTGAGTAAATGTTAAAGATTCAGTTATGTGTCAATTCTTGTATGTACTACAATATTTATTTTTCACATTACTATATATTAATATAAATAAGACATGTTGTAGTGCATGCAGTTGACTGTGAACTGTTGTATGATATATATATATATATCATTGTCGACTGGGAACGTACTCATACAAACAAGGTACATGTACATATGACGTTACTAAGATATTGTTTTGCCATCTGTACATTGTAAGCTTGTCATTATTGCCTACTACATTAGTAGCTTGTTTGCTTGAAAGATCATGTTCCTTTTTTTTAAACTACAAAACAGTCCCTTCATTTAAGTAGTATACATTTTGTAATATATTTTGATTTATGATGTCAACAAGTTGCTGACATAGTAATCATATAATGATGCTCCAATGGTACACTGGTCATACATTTCACTTCTTTCTAGTCTCTATGATCTAAAAGAATTTAAATTATCTTGATATTATTGGATCCTATATTTACTTATCATAGTCTACTGTTATATTTGTAGAGATGATATAATTGCCATCTTACTAATCCTAGACTTTATAAAAGGGTGGAGTTCTTGTTAAGAACATTCTATAAGCTTTATTTTCCCATTACAAAGTTAACAAAAGTTTCAGATATTTCCTTGCTTCAAGATACAAAGCTTGTGATAACTTGTCCACATATTACCAGTATGTCAGTATATATTTCTCTTATCTTTTCTTATCTTCTTAACTCTTTTTAATTTATCAGTTATAGCTGTAATTTCAACAACAGTTAGTTATGAAATTAGATGCTCCTTCATGATGTTCACATACTCCTGATAGTATACAGGAAACATTCTCAATGCCAACCTCTACTGTCCACTATTAGGATATGAATATTATCAGTCATAGTATCCAAGTAATATAAAGAGAGTTAGTGGCTAATTGGATTAGGTTTTGAGGTAGTCATTGTCTATTATAATAACCACAATATAAACAAAAATGTACTTTTAGTATAACTCAAAGTTGTCATTACTGTAGCAAATAACTTGTAATGTTGTTATGATATGAATACTGTCACTATGATGTAACTAACTGACTTTATACATTTATCTACTGTAGTATTTAACAATTATTAATAATTAATTTGTAGCCACTTTATTTACAATTTATTCTTTCTATAGTATCATCGGACTTCTTTGCATTATGCTTCAGAGAAAGGACACATTGAGATAGTTCAGTTACTCTTAACTGCTAAGGCAGACCCCAATATTTGTGACAAGGTTTGTATTATGTACAGAGATGGTTTATATTCCATGTACTTGTGTATTGTGTTCACTCCATGTACATGTATATAATACTATTATTATGTATTATATAAGTACAAGATATTATAATAATATACATGTACATGTAAATCATTATTAGCTATTCATGTATTATTTTTATTTCAAAAGATGTGCTCTTTGTAATCTTAGGCTTGGAAAGATGCTAGAGTCTTGTTACGAATGTTCTATCACTCTTTTATATCCTATTACAATACTAATGAATGGACATTTCCTTGCAGCATAATACAAAGAAATTGAGACACTAGTTTGTGACACCTTGTACACACAGACAAATTTCTATATGTGTTTTTATATTCTTTTTAAAGCTCACCTAGTAAGAGGCTAGAGCACAAAATTGATAAAACAATAAAACACTTATCATTTGTATTCATATATTGAAATACATATAGTATGGATTTTTTCTTGTGACACACATGTGTCCCTGATAGTGCACATTATGCTAGTAATGTGTGATCTTGTGTAATATAAATAAGATCTATTGTTATTATTTAACAATTTATTTCATTTTATAGTGGGGAAATAGTCCACTTCATATAGCACACTGGTATGATCATAATAACATTGTTAAGCTCTTATGTTCTTTTCGAGGTGATATGGACCAAGTTAGAAATGTAAGTGATATAATAATATATTTACTGCATATGATGACATGGACATAGTGATCTTATATGTTATGTTATAAACATGACCTAATTATATGTGGGTACATGTCACAGTTATAATATATTATTTATTTTAACAGGATGACTTACTTTTGACTTCAGCTGAAAATGGTGATATCCATAACGTAAATGTAGCGCTTGCATCAGGTGCTAATGTCAATGTTCATCATTGTGGTTTATTAAAGGTAAGTATACTGATTGATTAGTGGTTCACATCATGTTAGTGTACAGATTATAGTATATGTATTGTTGATAGTACTTGTGGTCTGTTAGTGTAATGCCATTAAAATTGGAGAGTTCAAATTTTGATACTTCTTTGCAAAACTCTATTTTTAATGGATTTATATTTTGTATATGTATACTAGAAGTGGGTGTGGTGAAGATGAAATACGTTACAAACAATTTAAGAAACATTTATTTCATTGAACATTAACTTAAAGGTTTATTGATACTAAACTACATATAATACAAAGTAATTTAAGAAGTAATAGCAATGGCATATCTATGATTACTAATATTGAGTCATCATGTCATGAGATACAGGTAAACACAATATTCAGTGTCTAACAACAAACCTACATTCTGTGACAATTGATTGACATGATTGAGCCATAAACACTGTAGCAGGTCAAAGAATCACTATAAATGTTATGTGCTATAATTAAGTAGTGTGATAAAGATAAATATTTCTGAAAAGTAACATATAGTCAACTATATTAACTTTAATTAATGGCTGTATTTTATATGGGCAGTAGATTTATATATTGTTTTGTGTACTGAGATCATAACAATTTGTAACTAAGGAAAACTTCCATCATTGGACCAAATTTTGACAATCAAATAGTTCTTATTACTTCATATGAAGTTAATAAATCAATAAGACACATGATTTGAGGTGTGTTACTGATTCAATAAGAAAGCTTGAATTTTACAGCAACTATTCTCTACCAGATCTTGATTGTATTAATAAGTTTTTACAAAATATTTGAATAATAATACTAATATTAATTATTGATGAATTTAATGAAAGTCATTATGTAAACATACTATAAATTGTACTTTCATTATGTGACTTGTAACAAGGCTATTCTATATATATAACACAAGAACTAACAAACAATGTTCAAGGTTACTGTCTGTTAGTCATGATACCATTAATGAAGTTAGATATAGTAGTTTAGAAATAATATGAATGAGCATTATTATGATAATATTTAATAAAACCACACATTGTGCTAAAGAATTTTGAATGAACAGTTTATATGCATTCACTACATCATCAATTTGTATAGGATGTATACTAAATATAGTATCCAAGAAGATCAATGAATATAGTACTAGGATACCAAATTTGGTAAACATCCAGTGCAAAGGAGGCGTGTAGCAACCACGTATATTTTATTTCAAATTTTTTAGTGCAACATGTGTGGTTTCCTAAAATGAGTGCGCAAAATATGATATCATAATTCTTTAGAAATCGAGTGGTGTGGTTTGTCATGTGGTATTGATCATGAGCTTGTATCATTTTTCTTTAATATAGAATTTGTGTGTTTTAATGTGTTAGCTTGTTTAGTGACACAATAATAATGTCATATAGTGACATCATGGAATGAGATAGAACTAATAAAGAGAATATGTTACTACTACAGTTTGTTTGTCACAAATGTTAGCTGCTATTAGTAGTTTGTATTGAATATGTAGAGTATGTTGTAGGGTTACTTCTTGTATTATACGGTGTAATAGAATTATTATGATGATGTGTACTCATGACTGGTTCCATTAACTATATAGTTTACTGTCTAATAGTTTATGTTCTTTTGTAATTAAATAACTTTGTCTCTTATGTTTCTAGTTTGGACGTACACCTGCACATTATGCAGCAAAGAATGGTCATGCTGACATAGTAAAATTGCTAATTGAAGTTGGACAAGCTGATGTCAACACTATCGATAAGGTTAATGTCTGTTAGTCATGATAACATTAATGAAGTCAGATATTATAGTTTAGAATTAATGTGAATGAGTATAATTATTGCATTATTTAATGAAAACCACATGTTGTTCCTAAAAATTTTTAACAAATGTTCTATTTGCATTTGCTACATGATCGTTTTATATAGAATGTACACCAAATATACAAGATTGCATAAAGTGGCAGTGTAGTAACCACATATATGCAAACATTTATGACTATAGATATGAAAATTGTACCTAATGCACAAACAGATTTTGAAAGAACTTTTGTGAATAAATTGTTGCCATGGGATCATCTTGGAAAAAAGTTATTAATATTCTGTATGTGACAAGCAGAATGATTGAATTTTATAAGTACCAAATTACATTGATTTCCTGCTCAAGATGGATGTGTAAGAACCGTTTTGACACAAGCATTTGTTCGAAATTCATTTGCATGGCAAGTACCTTTTTCATATTTATAGTCACATTTATTCAAAACTCACCATAACAACAATTACTCTAGCAACAGCATGTATGTTACCATAGAACTATTTCTATAGAAAGTATGTGTGTGTGTATTCATTACCATAACAACACCTTTCATGGTAATAATTATACTACTGTATCAATGATACTTATAAAACCATGATAATTGAGTATATTATTGTTTTAAGACAAATTTGTAGCAATATCCTTTTAATTTTTTACAAACACCCAAAACTTATAAAATAATTAATTAGTTACTATTGTTTAATTTTTGAACTTAATTGGCAAATTGACTTGTAACTAGACTATTCTATATATATAACACAAGTTACTTCTCATAATATACAGTGTAATACAACAGTTACTAAGTAAAAGAATGTATGTCACGTTGTCACCACAACAATAATTACTCTAACAACAACATGTCTCTCACCATAGCAACTGTTACTATAGCAACAATAATTGTCATAGTAATGGCAACAATAATTGTCATAGTAATGGCTGCTATAGCAACTGTTACTATAGAGCAAGTACCGTATACTGGGATTTATTGGTGACCGATAAAATTTGGCAAATTAGCGAATTTCAAAAAACTGCCAAATAAAATAACAGTCCAAATTATCACATAGTTGCCATGTCTACACTTTTGTACACATGGTAGCCTCTAACACAATCAAACCTGAACTCCTTTATTTCGTTAAAGTGGGTGTGGTAACAAGACATGTGATAAATCCATTAAATTTAATCTCGCCAAATATGAATTTTTTCAAATCGGCCAAATTTTATCGTCTCCAATAATTCTCAGTATATGATGTGTTTGTGTATTCATCACCATAGCAACAACTTTCATGGTAATAATTATACTACTATATCAATATTACTTATAACACCATGATAATTGAGTGAATTATTGTTTTAAAACAAACTTGTAGCTTTATGTTTTTATTTTTTTACAAACACTCTCAAAGTCCTTAAAATATTTAAATAATGACCATTATTTAATTTTCATGCTTAATTGGCAGATAAGTAAATATCTATTTTGTAAAAAAAGTTTTTTATAGTATAGAGTTTAGTGACTGTGGTAATATTATACATATTTTGACAGAAAAAAAATTATAGCTGAGCTATTCTAAATTTGTGAAAAACAATGCCAAAACATACTAGATGTTCAATTCATATGTATTCATCAATCATCATGGAAAATGTATGAATTTCAATACCAATTGTACACATGAAATCACAAAATCCAAGAAATCATATAATCCATAGAAAAAACAACAGTCACAATTTACTACAGCATAAGTGTATTTGTTACCATATCAATAATCTCTATATAAACATCATCTATGTCACCATAGCAACTGTTGCTATAGCAAATAATATACCACAACCTTTGTGATTATGTTTAATCACAATGCCACAACCTGCTGTAAAAATAACACAGTAACAAGCCTGTTCTCACTATAGATAGTGAAGAAAGACATCTTATTAACTATAGTGAATACAAATATACAAAAGAAATACATAATGCACTGTCTGGTATACGCACGTAATATAATATAATCACAGTTTAATTGTAATAAGAGTTCTCAGCACTATATACCTCATTGTCTTATTAGTGAGTAAATACTAAGGATTCAATTATGTCTCAATACTTGTATATACTACAATATTTATTTTCACATTACTATATATAGTAATGTAAACAAGACATGTTGTAGTAAATATAGTTGACTGTGAACCCACAAGTATTGTAAACTGTTGTATGATATAAACATATCACATATTGTTATTTGTTGGGAATATACTAGCTCATAGAAACAAAGTATATGTACATATGTTCCTAAGATATTCTATTGCCATCTGTACCTTGCAAGGTTGCAATTATTGTCTACAACATAAGCAGTTTGTTTGCTTGAAAGAAGTTTGTTTTGTTTATTACACAATTATTACAAAATTGTATGTACAACTTACCACCAGTAGATGGAGTAGAAGATATGTTGTTTCTTGAGTACTGTAGTCATGTTTGTCAACACAACATAACATTGCACTTGTAATGCTTTATAAATAATGTTATTGTTACCATGGGGATTAATACAGGATTAAAAATTGATGATATGAGCTTTTAAGATAGTTCACCTTTTGTTATATACTTTGTCATGTATCTAGCACATGTATTTACATCAAACATTGTACAGGACCGGACATCATCTTTACGTTATTGTATAGTTATCTGTTAATTTACTCAGTCCTTTGAATATTTTAGGATATAATGGCAGTGTGTTCTCTGCAGTGTCTTTCTTCACCTTGTACACACATGTTACTAGGTCCAGTGCCTGTATTGCTGGACGTCCCACAAAGGCTTTGTCCAATCCTTTCATATCTTACATTTTTTTCTTGACTACTTTTTTTTATATTCCATGATTCCTAGAAACTGTTCAATGAAAAACAGCTACAATTTGTGCCACTTTATATATGTGTAGACAGCATAAGCAAAACTTTACTTAGTCTTTTTTTAAAAAAAATGCACGGTTATATCTGTTCCTGTGTTGATCCTAAAACATAGATTTAGACCATTTAACAAGATAGTCATTTATCATGGATGTTTTTCTCCTTTCATTACTGCTATCTCAGCTTCCACTTTTCCCAGAAAAGTGTCTTCTTCAACTACTCTGACTGTAGTGACTGAATGGCAGATGACCTCATAATGTCCTCCTCCCTCTAGAGCACATGTGATAAATACTTTCTGAGCTGGACATATGAATTTGTTGTGATTAGTTTCTTTCTATAACTTGTAAATTTGCTAGATTTCCCTTGAAATCAAAAAATCTTTTCATCTTGGTTTTTCTTTGAAAATGAATATGTTTTGTACAAAAATAATCTTTCCAAATGTGTTAGCTTGTTTAGTGACATCATGGAATGAGATAGAGCTAACAAAGAGAATATGTTATTACTACAGTTTGTTTTTCAGAAATGTTAGCTGCTATTAGTAGTTTGTATTGAATATGTAGAGTATGTTGTGGGGTTACTTCTTGTATTATACTGTGTAATAGAATTATTACGATGATGTGTACTGATGACTGGTTCCATTGACTATATAGTTTACTGTCTAATAGTTTATGTTCTTTTGTAATTAATAACTTTGTCTCTTATGTTCCTAGAGAGGACGTACACCTGCACATCTTGCAGCAGAGAATGGTCATGCTGACATAGTAAAATTGCTAATTGAGGTTGGACAAGCTGATGTCAACACTATCGATAATGTAAGTCACAGTAATTGTATTACAAAACATATCATTGGACCATATTTTGACGATCAAATAGTTCCAATTACTTCATATGAGGTTAATAAATCAATAAGACACATGATTTGAGGTGTATTACTGATGTAATTAGGAATCTGTATTCTACAGCAGCTGGTCTTTACCAGATCTTGATTGTATAAATGAGTTTTTACTAATATTTCAATAACAATACTAATATTTATTATTGATGAATTTAATTAAAGACATTATGTGAACATATTAAAAATGGTACTTTCATTATGTGACTTGTAACAAGGCTATTCTACCAATATTTCAATAACAATACTAATATTTATTATTGATGAATTTAATTAAAGACATTATGTGAACATATTAAAAATGGTACTTTCATTATGTGACTTGTAACAAGGCTATTCTACCAATATTTCAATAACAATACTAATATTTATTATTGATGAATTTAATTAAAGACATTATGTGAACATACTAAAAATGGTACTTTCATTATGTAATTGTAACAAAGCTATTCTATATATATAACACAAGAAATAACAAACAGTGTTCAAGGTTACTGTCTGTTAGTCATGATATCATTAATTATTAAGTCAGATATTATAGTTTAGAAATAATATGAACAAGCATAATTATTGCATTATTTAATGGAAACCACATGTCGTCCCTAAGAATTTTTAACGAATCTTCTATTTGCATTTGCTACATGATCATTTTATATAGAATTTACACCAAATATACAACTAGACTATTCTATATATATAACACAAGTTACTTCTCATAATATACAGTGTAATACAACAGTTACTAAGTAAAAGAATGTATGTTACGTTGTCACCACAACAATAGTTACTCTAAAAACAGCATCTCTCTCACCATAGTCTGTTAGTCATGATACCATTAATGAAATTAGATATAGTAGTTTAGAAATAATATGATAATTATGATAATATTTAATAAAACCACACTTTGTGCTAAAGAATTTTGAATGAACAGTTTATATGCATTCACTACATCATAAATTTGTATAGGATGTATACTAAATATAGTATCCAAGAAGATCAATGAATATAGTACTAGGATACCAAATTTGGTAAACATCCAGTGCAAAGGAGGCGTGTAGCAACCACATATATTTTTTTTTTAATTTTTAAGTGCAACATGTGTGGTTTCCTAAAATAAGTGCGCAAAATATGATATCATAATTCTTTAGAAATCAAGGGGTGTGGTTTGTGATGTGATATTGATCGTGAGCTTGTATCATTTTTATTTAATATAGAATTTGTGTGTTTTAATGTGTTAGCTTGTTTAGTGACACAATAATAATGTCATATAGTGACATCGTGGAATGAAATAGAACTAATAAAGAGAATATGTTACTACTACAGTTTGTTTGTCACAAATGTTAGCTGCTATTAGTAGTTTGTATTGAATATGTAGAGTATATTGTAGGGTTACTTCTTGTATTATAGTGTAATAGATTTATTATGATGATGTATACTCATGACTGGTTCCATTGACTATATAGTTTACTGTCTAATAGTTTATGTTCTTTTGTAATTAAATAACTTTGTCTCTTATGTTTCTAGTTAAGACGTACACCTGCACATTATGCAGCAGAGAAAGGTCATGCTGACATAGTAAAATTGCTAATTGAAGTTGGACAAGCTGATGTCAACACTATCGATAAGGTAAGTCACAGTAATTGTATTACAAAACATATCATTGGACCAAATTTTGACGATCAAATAGTTCCAATTACTTCATATGAGGTTAATAAATCAATAAGACACATGATTTGAGGTGTATTACTGATTCAATAAGAAACCGACATTCTATAGCAACTGTTCTTTACCAGATTTTGATTGTATAAATGAGTTTTTACTAATATTTCAATAACAATACTAATATTTATTATTAATGAATTTAATAAAAAACATTATGTAAGGCTATTCTATATATATAACACAAGAACTAACAAAAAGCGTCAACGTTTCTGTCTCTTGGTCACAATATCATCAATTAAGTCAGATATTGTAGTTTAGAAATAATATGGATGGATATAATTATGATATTATTTAATAAAACCACATGTTGTGCTAAAGAATTTTGAATTAGCAGTATATATGCATTCGCTACATGATCAATTTGTATAGGATGTATACTAAATATAGTATCCAAGAAGACCAATAAATATAGTACTAGGATATCAAATTTGGTAAAACATCCAGTGCAAAGTAGACATGTACAAACCACATATATTTTATTTTAAATTTCTTTAGTGACATCATGGAATGAGATAGAGCTAACAAAGAGAATATGTTACTACTACAGTTTGTTTGTCACAAATGTTACCTGCTATTACTAGTTTGTATTGAATATGTAGAGTATGTTGTAGGGTTACTTCTTGTTATATACAATGTAATAGAATTATTATGATGATATGTACTGATGACTGGTTCCATTGACTATATAGTTTACTGTCTAATAGTTTATGTTCTTTTGTAATTAAATGACTTTGTCTCTTATATTTCTAGAGAGGATGTACACCTGCACATCTTGCAGCAGAGAATGGTCATGCTGACATAGTAAAATTGCTAATTGAAGTTGGACAAGCTGATGTCAGCACTAAGGATATAGTAAGTCACAGTAATTGTATTACAAAACATATCATTGGACCAAATTTTGACGATCAAATAGTTCCAATTACTTCATATGAGGTTAATAAATCAATAAGACACATGATTTAAGGTGTATTACTGATGTAATTAGGAACCTGCATTCTACAGCAACTGTTCTTTACCAGGTCTTGATTGTATAAATGAGTTTTAACTAATATTTCATTAACAATACTAATATTTATTATTGATGAATTTAATTAAAGACATTATGTAAACATATTAAAAATGGTACTTTCATTACGTAACTTTTTCATATTTATGATCACATTTATTCAAAACTTCCTAGAAATCAGATATCCACGTAATTTACTATAGCAACAACACATATGTCACCATAGAAACAATTACTAAGCAAAGGAATGTACGTCACCATAGCAACAATTATTCTAGCAACAGCATTTATGTTACCATAGCAACTGTTACTATAGACAGTATGTATGTTTGTATCCATCACCATAACAAAACCTTTCATGGTAGTTTAGAAATAATATGAATGAGTATAATTATTGCATTATTAATTTAATGAAAACCACACATTGTTCCTAAGAATTTTGAACGAATGTGCTATTTGCATTTGCTACATGATCATTTTATGTAGAATGTACACCAAATATACAAGTTTGTATAAAGTGGCTACATAGTAACCACATATATGCAAATATTTATGGCCTAGATATGAAAATGGTACCTAACGTGCAAACAAATTTTGAAATAACTCTTGTGAATAAATTGTTGCCATGGGATCATCTTGAACAAAAAGTTATTAATATTCTGTAAGTGACAAGCAGAATGATTGAATTTTATAAGTACCAAATTACATTGATTTCCTGCTCAAGATGGCTGTGTAAGAACCGTTTTGACACAAGCATTTGTTTGAAATTCATTTGCATGGCAAGTACCTTTTTCATATTTATGGTCACATTTATTCAAAACTTACCATAACAACAATTACTCTAGCAACAGCATGTATGTTACCATAGAACTATTTCTATAGAAAGTATGTGTGTGTGTATCCATCACCATAACAACACCTTTTGTGGTAATAATTATACTACTATATCAATGATACTTATAACACTATGATAATTGAGTATATTATTGTTTTAAGACAAATTTGTAGCAATATCCTTTTAATTTATTACAAACACTCAAAACCTATAAAATAGTTAATTAGTTATTATTGTTTAATTTTTGTGCTTAATTGGCAAGTTGATTTGTAACTAGACTATTCTATATATATAACACAAGTTACTTCTCATAATATACAGTGTAATACAACAGTTACTAAGTAAAAGAATGTATGTTACGTTGTCACCACAACAATAGTTACTCTAACAACAGCATCTCTCTCACCATAGCAACTGTTACTATAGCAACAATAATTGTCATAGTAATGGCTGCTATAGCAACTGTTACTATAGAGCAAGTACCATATTCTGGGATTTATTGGTGACCGATAAAATTTGGGAAATTAGCGAATTTCAAAAAATTGCCAAATTAAGTAACAGTCAAAATTTATCACATAGTTGCCACGTCTACACTTTTGTACACATGGTAACCTCTAACAACAGAATCAAACCTGAACTCCAATTTATTTCATTAAAGTGGGTGTGGTAACAAGACATGTGCTAAATCCATTAAATTTAATTTCGCCAAATATAAATTTTTACAAATCGGCTAAATTTTATCGTCTCCAATAATTCTTGGTATATGATATGTGTTTGTGTATTCATCACCATAGCAACAACTTCCATGGTAATAATTATACTACTATATCATTATTACTTATAACATCATGATAATTGAGTGAATTGTTGTTTTAAAACAAACTTGTAGTATTATGTTTTTAATTTTTTACAAACACTCTCAGAGTGTATAAAATATTTAAATAATGACCATTATTTAGTTTTCATGTGTAATTGGCAAGTTTGTAAATATTTATTTTGTAAAAAAAAGTTTTGTATAGTATAGAGTTTAGTGACTGTGGTCATATTATACATATTTTGACAGAAAAACATTTATTGCCGAGCTATTCTAAATTTGTGAAAAACAATACCAAAACATACTAGATGTTCAATTCATATGTATTCATCAATCATCATGGAAAATGTATGAATTTCAATACCAATTGTACACATGAAATCACAAAATCCAAGAAATCATATAATCCATAGAAAAAACAACAGTTCACAATTTACTACAGCATAAGTGTATTTGTTATCATAGCAATAATCACTATATAAACATCATCTATGTCACCATAGCAACTGTTGCTATAGCAAATAATATACCACAACCTTTGTGATTATTTTTAATCACAATGCCACAACCTGCTGTAAAAATAACACAGTGACAAACCTGTTCTCACTATAGATAGTGAAGAAAGACATCTTGTTAACCATAGTGAATACAAATATACAAAAGAAATACATAATTCACTGTGTGGTATAAGCAAGTAATATAATATAATCACAGTTTAATTGTAATAAGAGTTCTCAGCACTATATACCTCATTGTCTTATTAGTGAGTAAATACTAAGGATTCAGTTATGTGTCAATACTTGTATGTACTACAACATTTAATTTCACATTACTATATATAGTAATGTAAACAAGACATGTTGTAGAGTTGACTGTGAACTCACAAGTATTGTAAACTGTTGTATGATATAAACATATCACATATTGTTATTTGTTGGGAATATACTAGCTCATATAAACAAAGTATATGTACATATGTTCCTAAGATATTCTATTGCCATCTGTACCTTGCAAGGTTGTAATTATTGTCTACTACATAAGCAGTTTGTTTGCTTGAAAGAAGTTTGTTTTGTTTATTAGATGATTATTACAAAATTGTATGTACAACTTACCACCAGTAGATGGAGCAGCAGATATGTTGTTTCTTGAGTACTGTTAACATGTTTGTCAACATAACATAACATTGCACCTTGTAATACTTTATAAATAATGTTGTTGTTACCATGGTGATCAATACAGGATTAAAAATTGATGATATGAGCTTTTAAGATAGTTCACCTTTTGTTATATACTTTGTCATGTATCTAGCACATGTATTCACATTAATTAGCATTTGGATATAAATATTGGTTCTCTAATGTGTAGTAATTGGTGGGATCATTTCTACAAGTAATTAAAGTGGTTTGTACAGTACTGTTAAAAGTTTTTATCAAACATTGTACAGGACTGGACATCATCTTTAACTTATTGTAAACTTACATGTTAATTTACTCAGTCCTTTGAATATTTCAGGATATAATGGCAATGTGTTCTCTGCATTGTCTTTCTTCACCTTGTACACACATGTTACTAGGTCCAGTGCCTGTAATGCTGGATGTCCCACTAAAGCTTTGTCCAATCCTTTCATATCTTACATTTTTTTCTTGACAACTTTTTTTATATTCCATGATTCCTAGAAACTGTTCAATGAAAAACAGCTACAATTTGTGCCACTTTATACATGTGTAGAAAGCATAAGCAAAACTTTACTTAGTCTTTTTTTAAAAAATTAGCACGGTTATATCTGTTCCTGTGTTGATCCTAAAACATAGATTTAGACCATTTAACAAGAAAAGTGTCTTCTTCAACTACTCTGACTGTAGTGACTGAATGGCAGATGACCTCATAATGTCCTCCTCCCTCTAGAGCACATGTGATAAATACTTTCTGAGCTGGACATATGAATTTGTTGTGATTAGTTTCTTTCTATAACTTGTAAATTTGCTAAATTTCCCTTGAAATCAAAAAATCTTTTCATCTTGGTTTTTCTTTGAAAATGAATATGTTTTGTGTAAAAATAATCTTTCCAAATGTGTTAGTAGTTTATTTTAAATATGTAGAGTATGTTGTAGGGTTACTTCTTGTATTACACAGTGTAATAGAATTATTATGATTATGTGTATTGATGACTGGTTCCATTGACTATATAGTTTACTGTCTAATAGTTTATGTTCTTTTGTAATTAAATAACTTTGTCTCTTATGTTTCTAGGGAAGACGTACACCTGCACATCTTGCAGCAGAGAAAGGTCATGCTGATACAGTAAAATTGCTAATTGAAGTTGGACAAACTGATGTCAACATTAAGGATTTAGTAAGTCACAGTAATTGTGTTATAAAACATATCATTGGACCAAATTTTGACGATCAAATAGTTCCAATTACTTCATATGAGGTTAATAAATCAATAAGACACATGATTTGAGGTGTATTACTGATTCAATAAGAAACCTACATTCTATAGCAACTGTTCTTTACCAGGTCTTATTGTATAAATGAGTTTTTACTAATATTTCAATAACAATACTAATATTTATTATTGATGAATTTAATTAAAGACATTATGTAAACATACTAAAAATGGTACTTTCATTATGTGACATGTAACAAGGCTATTCTATATATATAACACAAGAAATAACAAACAGTGTTCAAGGTTACTGTCTGTTAGTCATGATATCATTAATTATTAGTCAGATATTATAGTTTAGAAATAATATGAACGAGCATAATTATTGCATTATTTAATGCAAACCACATGTTTTCCCTAAGAATTTTTAACGAATGTTCTATTTGCATTTGCTACATGATCATTTTATATAGAATGTACACCAAATATACAAGTTAGTATAAAGTGGCTACGTAGTAACCACATATATGCAAACGTTTATGGCCATAGATATGAAAATGGTACCTAACGTGCAAACAAATTTTGAAATAACTCTTGTGAATAAATTGTTGCCATGGGATCATCTTGAACAAATGTTATTAATATTCTGTAAGTGACAAGCAGAATGATTGAATTTTATAAGTACCAAATTACATTGATTTCCTGCTCAAGATGGATGTGTAAGAACCGTTTTAACACAACCATTTGTTTGAAATTCATTTGCATGGGAAGTACTTTTTTCATATTTATGATCACATTTATTCAAAACTTCCTAGCAATCAAATATCCACGTAATTTACTATAGCAACAACACATATGTCACCATAGAAACAATTACTAAGCAAAGGAATGTACATCACCATACCAACAATTATTCTAGCAACAGCATGTATGTTACCATAGCAACTCCTACTATAGACAGTATGTATGTGTGTATTCATCACCATAACAACACCTTTCATGGTAATAGTTATACTACTATATGAATGATAGTTATAACACTATGATAATTGAGAACATTATTGTTTTAAGACAAAATTGTAGCAATATCCTTTTGATTTTTTACAAACACTCAAAACCTATAAATAATTAATTAGTTACTATTGTTTAATTTTTGTGCTTAATTGACAAGTTGACTTGTAACTAGACTATTCTATATATATAACACAAGTTACTTCTCATAATATACAGTGTAATACAACAGTTACTAAGTAAAATAATGTATGTCACGTTGTCACCACAACAATAATTACTCTAACAACAGCATCTCTCTCACCATAGTCTGTTAGTCATGATACCATTAATGAAGTTAGATATAGTAGTTTAGAAATAATATGAATGAGCATCTTTATGATAATATTTAATAAAACCACATGTTGTGCTAAAGAATTTTGAATGAACAGTTTATATGCATTCACTACATCATCAATTTGTATAGGATGTATACTAAATATAGTATTCAAGAAGACCAATGAATATAGTACTAGGATACCAAATTTGGTAAACATCCAGTGCAAAGGAGCCGTGTAGCAACCACATATATTTTATTTCAAATTTTTTAGTGCAACATGTGTGGTTTCCTAAAATGAGTGCCCAAAATATGATATCATAATTCTTTAGAAATCAAGGGATGTTGTTTGTAATGTGGTATTGATCATGAGCTTGTATCATTTTTCTTTAATATAGAATTTGTGTGTTTTAATGTGTTAGCTTGTTTAGTGACACAATAAAAAATGTCTTATAGTGACATCATGGAATGAAATAGAACTAATAAAGAGAATATGTTACTACTACAGTTTGTTTGTCACAAATGTTAGCTGCTATTAGTAGTTTGTATTGAATATGTAGAGTATGTTGTAGGGTTACTTCTTGTATTATACAGTGTAATAGAATTATTATGATGATGTGTACTCATGACTGGTTCCATTGACTATATAGTTTACTGTCTAATAGTTTATGTTCTTTTGTAATTAAATAACTTTGTCTCTTATGTTTCTAGTTTGGATGTACACCTGCACATTATGCAGCAAAGAATGGTCATGCTGACATAGTAAAATTGCTAATTGAAGTTGGACAAGCTGATGTCAACACTATCGATTATGTAAGTCACAGTAATTTTATTACAAAACATATCATTGGACCAAATTTTGACAATCAAATAGTTCCAATTACTTCATATGAGGTTAATAAATCAATAAGACACATGATTTGAAGTGTATTACTGATTCAATAAGAAACCTACATTCTATAGCAACTGTTCTTTACCAGATCTTGATTGTATAAACGAGTTTTTACTAATATTTCAATAACAACACTAATATTTATTATTAATGAATTTAATTAAAGACATTATGTAAACATACTAAAATGGTACTGTCATTATGTAACTTGTAACAAGGCTATTCTATATATATAACACAAGAAATAACAAAAAGTGTTCAAGGTTACTGTCTGTTAGTCATGATATCAATAATGAAGTCAGATATTATAGTTTAGAAATAATATGAATAAGTATAATCATTGCATTATTTAATTTAATGAAAACCACACATTGTTCCTAAGAATTTTGAACAAATGTTCTATTTGCATTTGCTAAATGATCATTTTATATAGAATGTACACCAAATATACAAGTTAGTATAAAGTGGCTACATAAAAACCACATATATGCAAACAATTATGACTATAGATATGAAAATTGTACTTAATGCACAAACAGATTTTGAAAGAACTTTAGTGAATAAATTGTTGCCATGGGATCATCTTGAAAAAAAGTTATTAATATTCTGTAAGTGACAAGCAGAATGATTGAATTTTATAAGTACTAAATTACATTGATTTTCCTGCTCAAGATGGATGTGTAAGAACCGTTTTGACACAAGCATTTGTTTGAAATTCATTTGCATGGCAAGTACCTTTTTCTTATTAATGGTCACATTTATTAAAAACTTACCATAACAACAATTACATGTACTCTAGCAACAACATGTATGTTACCATAGCAACTATTTCTATAGAAAGTATGTGTGTGTATCCATCACCATAACAACACCTTTCATGGTAATAATTATACTACTATATCAATGATACTTATAACACTATGATAATTGAGTATATTATTGTTTTAAGACAAAATTGTAGCAATATCCTTTACTTTTTTTACAAACACTCAAAACCTATAAAATAATTAATTAGTTACTATTGTTTAATTTTTGTGCTTTATTGGCAAATTGACTTGTAACTAGACTATTCTATATATATAACACAAGTTACTTCTCATAATATACAGTGTAATACAACAGTTACTAAGTAAAAGAATGTATGTCACGTTGTCACCACAACAATAATTACTCTAACAACAACATGTCTCTCACCATAGCAACTGTTACTAAAGCAACAATAATTGTCATAGTAATGGCTGCTATAGCAACTGTTACTATAGAGTAAGTACCGTATACTGGGATTTATTGGTGACCAATAAAATTTGGGAAATTAGCGAATTTCAAAAAATTGCCAAATAAAATAACAGTCAAAATTTATCACATAGTTGCCACGTCTACACTTTTGTACACATGGTAACCTCTAACAACAGAATCAAACCTGAACTCCAATTTATTTCATTAAAGTGGGTGTGGTAACAAGACATGTGCTAAATCCATTAAATTTAATTTCGCCAAATATAAATTTTTACAAATCGGCCAAATTTTATCGTCTCCAATAACTCTCGGTATATGATATGTGTTTGTGTATTCATCACCATAGCAACAACTTCCATGGTAATAATTATACTACTATATCATTATTACTTATAACATCATGATAATTGAGTGAATTGTTGTTTTAAAACAAACTTGTAGTATTATGTTTTTAATTTTTTACAAACACTCTCAGAGTGTATAAAATATTTAAATAATGACCATTATTTAGTTTTCATGTGTAATTGGCAAGTTTGTAAATATTTATTTTGTAAAAAAAAGTTTTGTATAGTATAAAGTTTAGTGACTGTGGTCATATTATACATATTTTGACAGAAAAACATTTATTGCCGAGCTATTCTAAATTTGTGAAAAACAATACCAAAACATACTAGATGTTCAATTCATATGTATTCATCAATCATCATGGAAAATGTATGAATTTCAATACCAATTGTACACATGAAATCACAAAATCCAAGAAATCATATAATCCATAGAAAAAACAACAGTTCACAATTTATTACAGCATAAGTGCATTTGTTATCATAGCAATAATCACTATATAAACATCATCTATGTCACCATAGCAACTGTTGCTATAGCAAATAATATACCACAACCTTTGTGATTATTTTTATTCACAATGCCACAACCTGTTGTAAAAATAACACAGTGACAAACCTGTTCTCACTATAGATAGTGAAGAAAGACATCTTGTTAACCATAGTGAATACAAATATACAAAAGAAATACATAATTTACTGTGTGGTATAAGCAAGTAATATAATATAATCACAGTTTAATTGTAATAAGAATTCTCAGCACTATATACCTCATTGTCTTATTAGTGAGTAAATACTAAGGATTCAGTTATGTCTCAATACTTGTAAGTACTACAATATTTATATTCACATTACTATATATAGTAATGTAAACAAGACATGTTGTAGTGTTGACTGTGAACTCACAAGTATTGTAAACTGTTGTATGATATAAACATATCACATATTGTTATTTGTTGGGAATATACTAGCTCATATAAACAAAGTATATGTACATATGTTCCTAAGATATTCTATTGCCATCTGTACCTTGCAAGTTTGTAATTATTGTCTACTACATAAGCAGTTTGTTTGCTTGAAAGAAGTTTGTTTTGTTTATTAGATGATTATTACAAAATTGTATGTACAACTTACCAGCAGTAGATGGAGCAGCAGATATGTTGTTTCTTGAGTACTGTTAACATGTTTGTCAACACAACATAACATTGCACCTTGTAATGCTTTATAAATAATGTTATTGTTACCTTGGTGATTAATACAGGATTAAAAATTGATGATATGAGCTTTTAGAATAGTTCACCTTTTGTTATATACTTTGTCATGTATCTAGCACATGTATTTACATCAATAATTATCTTGATATAAATATTGGTTTTCTAATGTGTAGTAATTGGTGGGATCATTTCTATAAGTAATTAAAGTGGTTTGTACAGTACTGTTGGAAATTTTTATCAAACATTGTACAGGACTGGACATCATCTTTACCTTATTGTATAGTTACATGTTAATTTACTCAGTCATTTGAATATTTCAGGATATAATGACAGTGTGTTCTTTGCATTGTCTTTTTTCACCTTGTACACACATGTTACTAGGTCCAGTGCCTATATTGCTGGACGTCGCACTAAAGCTTTGTCCAATCCTTTCATATCTTACATTTTTTTCTTGACAACTTTTTTTATATTCCATGATTCTTAGAAACTGTTCAATGAAAAACAGCTACAATTTGAGCCACTTTATACATGTGTAGAAAGCATAAGCAAAACTTTACTTAGTCTTTTTTTTAAAAATTAGCACGGTTATATCTGTTCCTGTGTTGATCCTAAAACATAGATTTAGACCATTTAACAAGATAGTCACTTATCATGGATGTTTTTCTCCTTTCATTACTGCTATCTCAGCTTCCACTTTTCCCAGAAAAGTGTCTTCTTCAACTACTCTGACTGTAGTGACTGAATGGCAGATGACCTCATAATGTCCCCCTGCCCCTAGAGCACATGTGATAAATACTTTCTGAACTGGACATATGAATTTGTTGTGATTAGTTTCTTTCTATAACTTGTAAATTTGCTAGATTTCCCTTGAAATCAAATAATCTTTTCATCTTGGTTTTTCTTTAAAAATAAATATGTTTTGTGTAAAAATAATCTTTCCAAATGTGTTAGCTTGTTTAGTGACATCATGAAATGAGATAGAGCTAACAAAGAGAATATGTTACTACTACAGTTTGTTTGTCACAAATGTTAGCTGCTATTAGTAGCTGCTATTAGTTAGTAATAGATGACTGGTTCCATTGGCTATATAGTTTACTATAACTTGTAAATTTGCTAGATTTCCCTTGAAATCAAATAATCTTTTCATCTTGGTTTTTCTTTGAAAATGAACATGTTTTGTGTAAAAATAATCTTTCCAAATGTGTTAGCTTGTTTAGTGGCATCATGGAATGAGATAGAGCTAGCAAAGAGAATATGTTACTCCTACAGTTTGTTTTTTACAAATGTTAGCTGCTATTAGTAGTTTGTATTGAATATGTAGAGTATGTTGTGGGGTTACTTCTTGTATTATACAATGTATTATACAGTGTAATAGAATTATTATGATGATGTGTACTCATGACTGGTTCCATTGACTATATAGTTTACTGTCTAATAGTTTATGTTCTTTTGAAATTAAATAAATTTGTCTCTTATGTTTCTAGAATGGAAATACACCTGCACATCTTGCAGCAGAAAAAGGTCATGCTGATACAGTAAAATTGCTAATTGAAGTTGGACAAGCTGATGTCAACACTATTGATAATGTAAGTCACAGTAATTGTATTACAAAACAAATCATTGGACCATATTTTGACGATCAAATAGTTCCAATTACTTCATATGAGGTTAATAAATCAATAAAACACATGATTTGAAGTGTATTACTGATTCAATAAGAAACCTACATTCTATAGCAACTGTTCTTTACCAGATCTTGATTGTATAAATGAGTTTTAACTAATATATCAATAACAATACTAATATTTATTATTGATGAATTTAATTAAAGACATTATGTAAAAATACTAAAACGGTACTGTCATTATGTAACTTGTAACAAGGCTATTCTATATATATAACACAAGAACTACCAAACAATGTTCAAGGTTACTGTCTGTTAGTCATGATACCATTAATGAAGTCAGATATTATAGTTTAGAAATAATATGAACGAGCATAATTATTGCATTATTTAATTTAATGAAAACCACACATTGTTCCTAAGAATTTTTAACGAATGTTCTATTTGCATTTGCTACATGATCATTTTATATAGAATGTATACCAAATATACAATTTTGTATAAAGTGGCTGTGTAGTAACCACATATATGCAAACATTTATGGCCATAGATATGAAAATGGTACCTAATGCACAAACAGATTTTGAAAGAAGTCTTGTGAATAAATTGTTGCCATGGGATCATCTTGAACAAAAAGTTATTAATATTCTGTATGTGACAAGCAGAATGATTGACTTTTAAAAGTACTAAATTACATTAATTTTCTGCTCAAGATGGATGTGTAAGAACCGTTTTCACACAAGCATTTGTTTGAAATTCATTTGCATGGCAAGTACCTTTTTCATATTTATGGTCATGTTTATTCAAAACTCACCATAACAACAATTACTCTAGCAACAGCATGTATGTTACCATAGCAACTATTTCTATAGAAAGTATGTGTTTGTGTATCCATCACCATAACAACAGCTTTCGTGGTAATAATTATACTACTATATCAATGATACTTATAACACTATGATAATTGAGTATATTATTGTTTTAAGACAAAATTGTAGCAATATCCTTTTAATTTTTTACAAACACTCAAAACCTATATAATAATTAATTAGTTACTATTGTTTAATTTTTGTGCTTAATTGGCAAGTTGACTTGTAACTAGACTATTCTATATATATAACACAAGTTACTTCTCATAATATACAGTGTAATACAACAGTTACTAAGTAAAACAATGTATGTCACGTTGTCACCACAACAATAATTACTCTAACAACAGCATCTCTCTCGCCATAGTCTGTTAGTCATGATACCATTAATGAAGTTAGATATAGTAGTTTAGAAATAATCTGAATGAGCTTAATTATGATAATATTTAATAAAACCACACGTTGTGCTAAAGAATTTTGAATGAACTGTTTATATGCATTCACTACGTGATCAATTTGTATAGGATGTATACTAAATATAGTATTCAAGAAGACCAATGAATGTAGTACTAGGATACCAAATTTGGTAAACATCCAGTGCAAAGGAGCCGTTTAGCAACCACATACATTTTATTTCAATTTTTTTAGTGCAACAAGTGTGGTTTCCTAAAATAAGTGCGCAAAATATGATATCATAATTCTTTAGAAATCAAGGGGTGTGGTTTATGATGTGGTATTGATCATGAGCTTGTATCATTTTTCTTTAATATAGAATTTGTGTGTTTTAATGTGTTAGCTTGTTTAGTGACACAATAATAATGTCATATAGTGACATCATGGAATGAAATAGAACTAATAAAGAGAATATGTTACTACTACAGTTTGTTTGTCACAAATGTTAGCTGCTATTAGTAGTTTGTATTGAATATGTAGAGTATGTTGTAGGGTTACTTCTTGTATTATACAGTATAATAGAATTATTATGATGATGTGTACTGATGACTGGTTCCATTGACTATATAGTTTACTGTCTAATATTTTATGTTCTTTTGTAATTAAATAACTTTGTCTCTTATGTTTCTAGTTAAGACGTACACCTGCACATTATGCAGCAGAGAAAGGTCATGCTGACATCGTAAAATTGCTAATTGAAGTTGGACAAGCTGATGTCAACACTATCGATAAGGTAAGTCACAGTAATTGTATTACAAAACATATCATTGGACCAAATTTTGACAATCAAATAGTTCCAATTACTTCATATGAGGTTAATAAATCAATAAAACACATGATATATTCTATATAAATAACACAAGAACTAACAAAAAGCATCAAGGTTTCTGTCTGTTGGTCACAATATCATTAATCAAGTCAGATATTGTAGTTTAGAAATAATATGAATGGATATAATTATGATATTATTTAATAAAACCTCATGTTGTGCTAAAGAATTTTGAATAAGCAGTATATATGCATTCACTACATGATCAATTTGTATAGGATGTACACTAAATATAGTATTCAAGAAGACCAATAAATATAGTACTAGGATACCAAATTTCGTAAAACATCCAGTGCAATGTAGACATGTAGCAAACACATATATTTCATTTTAAATTTCTTTAGTGACATCATGGAATGAGATAGAGCTAAAAAAGATAATATGTTACTACTACAGTTTGTTTGTCACAAATGTTAGCTGCTATTAGTAGTTTGTATTAAATATGTAGAGTATGTTGTAGGGTTACTTCTTGTATTATGCAATGTAATAGAATTATTATGATGATGTGTACTGATGACTGGTTCCATTGACTATATAGTTTACTGTCTAATAGTTTATGTTCTTTTGTAATTAAATGACTTTGTCTCTTATATTTCTAGAGAGGATGTACACCTGCACATCTTGCAGCAGAGAATGGTCATGCTGACATAGTAAAATTGCTAATTGAAGTTGGACAAGCTGATGTCAACACTATCGATAATGTAAGTCACAGTAATTGTATTACAAAACATATCATTGGACCAAATTTTGACGATCAAATAGTTCCAATTACTTCATATGAGGTTAATAAATCAATAAGACACATGATTTGAGGTGTATTACTGATGTAATTAGGAACCTGCATTCTATAGCAACTGTTCTTTACCAGGTCTTGATTGTATAAATGAGTTTTAACTAATATTTCAATAACAATACTAATATTTATTATTGATGAATTTAATTAAAGACATTGTGTGAACATACTAAAAATGGTACTTTCATTATGTGACTTGTAACAAGGCTATTCTATATATATAACACAAGAAATAACAAACAGTGTTCAAGGTTACTGTCTGTTAGTCATGATATCATTAATCATTAAGTCAGATATTATAGTTTAGAAATAATATGAACGAGCATAATTATTGCATTATTTAATGCAAACCACATGTTGTCCCTAAGAATTTTTTAACGAATGTTCTATTTGCATTTGCTACATGATCATTTTATATAGAATGTACACCAAATATACAAGTTTGTATAAAGTGGCTACGTAGTAACCACATATATGCAAACATTTATGGCCATAGATATGAAAATGGTAATAACGTGCAAACAAATTTTGAAAGAACTCTTGTGAATAAATTGTTGCCATGGGATTATCTTGAACAAAAATTTATTAATATTCTGTAAGTGACAAGCAGAATGATTGAATTTTATAAGTACCAAATTACACTGATTTCCTGCTCAAGATGGATGTGTAAGAACCGTTTTGACACAAGCATTTGTTTGAAATTCATTTGCATGGCAAGTACTTTTTTCATATTTATGATCACATTTATTCAAAACTTCCTAGAAATCAGATATCCACGTAATTTACTATAGCAACAACACATATGTCACCATAGAAACAATTACTAAGCAAAGGAATGTACATCACCATAGCAACAATTATTCTAGCAACAGCATGTATGTTACCATAGCAACTGATACTAAAGTTACTTCTCATAATATACAGTGTAATACAACAGTTACTAAGTAAAAGAATGTATGTCACGTTGTCACCACAACAATAATTACTCTAACAACAACATCTCTCTCACTATAGCAACTGTTATTATAGCAACAATAATTGTCATAGTAATAGCTGCCACAGCAACTGTTACTATAAAGCAAGAACTCTATAATGGAATTTATTGGCGACCAATAAAATTTGGCAAATTGGCGAATTTCATAAAATTGCCAAATTAAATAGCAGTCAAAATTTATCACATAGTTGCCATGTCCATACTTTTATACATATGGTAGCCTCTAACAACAGAATCAAAACCCGAACTCCATTTTATTTCATTAAAGTGGGTGTGGTAAGCTAAATTCATCAAATTTAATCTCGCCAAATATAAATTTTTACAATTCCACCTAATTTATCATTGCCAATAATTTTTGGTATACAATATGTGTTTGTGTATTCATCACGACAGCAACAACTTCCATGGTAATAATTATACTACAATATCAATATCACTTATAACATCATGATAATTGAGTGAATTGTTGTTTTAAGACAAATTTGTACCTTCTTTTAATTTTTTGCAAACACTCTCAAAGTGTAAAAAATATAAAAATAATGACCATTATTTAATTTTCATACTTATTTGTAAGTTTGTATAAACATTTTTCTAAAAACAACTATAGAGTTTAGTGACTGTGGTCATATTATACATATTTTGACAGAAAAAACATTTATTGCTGAGCTATTCTAAATTTGTCAAAAACAATACCAACACATACTAGATGTTCAATTCATATGAATTCATCAATTATCATGGAAAATGTATGAATTTCAATACCAATGGTACACATGAAATCACAAAATCCAAGAAATCATATAATCCATAGAAAAAACAACAGTTCACAATTTACTACAGCATAAGTGTATTTGTTACCATAGCAATAATCACTATATAAACAGCATCTGTGTCACCATAGCAATTGTTACTATAGCAAAAAATATACCACAACCTTTGTGATTATTTTTAATCACAATGCCACAACCTGCTGTAAAAATAACACAGTGACAAACCTGTTCTCACTATAGATAGTGAAAAAAGACATCTTGTTAACCATAGTGAATACAAATATACAAAAGAAATACATAATTCACTGTGTGGTATAAGCAAGTAACATAATATAATCACAGTTTAATTGTAATAAGAATTCTCAGCACTATATCCCTCGTATTAGTGAGTAAATGCTAAGAATTTAGTTATGTCTCAATACTTGTATGTAGTACAATATTTATTTTTCACATTACTATATATAGTAATGTAACAAGACATGTTGTAGTAAATATAGTTGACTGTGAACCCACAGGCATTGTGAACTGTTGTATGATATAAACATATCACACATTTTATTGGTTGGGTTAGGAATGTACTAGCTCATATAAACAGAATATATGTACATATGTTCTTAAGATATTTTATTGCCATCTACATAAGCAGCTTGTTTGCTTGGAAGATTTTTTGTTTATTAGATGATTATTACAAAATTGTATGTACAACTTACCAGTAGTAGATGGAGCAGCAGATATGCTGTTTCTTGAATACTGTAATCATGTTTGTCAACACAACATAACATTGCACCTTGTAATGCTTTATAAGTAGTGTTGTTGTTACCATGGTGATCAATACAGGATTAAAACTTGATGATATGAGCTTTTAAGATAGTTCACCTTTTGTTATATACTTTGTCATGTATCTAGCACATGTATTCACATTAATTAGCATTTGGATATAAATATTGGTTCTCTAATGTGTAGTAATTGGTGGGATCATTTCTACAAGTAATTAAAGTGGTTTATACAGTACTGTTGGAAATTTTTATCAAACATTGTACAGGGCTGGACATCATCTTTACCTTATTGTATAGTTACCTTTTAATTTACTCAGTCCATTGAATATTTCAGGATATAATGACAGTGTGTTCTCTACATTGTCTTTCTTCACCTTGTACACACATGTTACTAGGCTCAGTGCCTGTATTGCTGGACATCCCACTAAGGCTTTGTCTAATCCTTTCATATCTTACATTTTTTTCTTGACAATGTCTTTTATATTCCATGATTCCTGGAAACTGTTCAATGAAAATCAGCTACAATTTGGGCCACATTATACATGTGTAGACAGCATGAACAAACTTTACTTAGTCTTTTTAAAAATCTTAACAAAGTTATATCTGTTCCTGTGTTGATCCTAAAACATAGATTTAGACCTTTTAATGAGATAGTCACTTACCATGGAATTTTTCTCTTTTCATTACTGCTATCTCAGCTTCCACGTTTCCCAGAAAAGTGTCCTCTTCAACTACTCTCAGTGTATTGACTGAATGACAGATGACCTTATAATGTCTCCCTCCCTCTAGAGCACATGTGATAAATACTTTCTGAGCTGGACATATCAATATGTTGTGATTAGTTTCTTTCTATAACTTGTAAATTTGCTAGATTTCCCTTGAAATCAAATAATCTTTTCATCTAGGTTTTACTTTGAAAATGACTATATTTGTTTACAAATAATCTTTCCAAACATTCCAGTTTTATAGCTATCGTGGTTCAAACAGAATTGTAAGAGTAAGAAAAAACATTGTGCAATAAATAAATAGACAGTGTCCTTTGACTACATGATTGTTCTTCTCGAATACACAAAAGCAGTTCTGTAAAATAGACATTCCTGTTAATTAACATGTGACCCTAAACAATCCTAGGACCACCTGACATGTGCAACATGTCAGGTAATTAAAACAAACTACCCATGAAGACAAGATACATTATCTTATAATAACACATGACAACACTAACAGTCAATGGAAGTATGACTAATCAAAGCATCATTATCTTTATGTCATTATAATCAATATGTAACTGTTATATTATTGTCTATCATAAGAATATAGAACTATTTTGTGTTATTAATGTTTTCTGTTTTAATATCTTAATATCTTTCTCACCTTCTTGTTAAGAATTTTGTATCCATGAGATATCAATAATGACATCATTATAAAATAAATTATTATAGCAAATTATCTTGCTCCATGTTCTCATCTAGACCTATGTGTTATGTGTTTACTTCTTTTTCTAGGATGGCAATACTCTATTGCATTCTGCTTGCTTATGTGGTGGAATTTTATTTCAATCACATTCTACCTCCGCAACTGGTAGTAAGGACACAATACAATACCTGCTAAATGATGTGAAGTTAAATCCACTGGCTGTAAACAACCATCATCAAATACCATTAGAGCTTATTCCACCAAATCACAAAGACAGACTCCAATTGCTAAAGTTGTTTCAACCATTTCTTCAACATTATATAGAGTATCCAGTAGAGTCATATGCCAAACTATTCCTTTGTGGAAAAGCAAATGCTGGTAAAAGCTCTTTAGCTGCTGTTATATCTTATCGAGCTGACCAGTGGTATCGTAACATTGATAAAGAAAAATGTGTTGAAGGTGTTGTATTACAAACCACCGGAATTGACTACCACAGCATTCGTAGTAGTGAAATAGGAAATGTCGTAATTTTGGATTTTGCTGGACATGCAGAATATTACAGTAGCCATGCTGCAGTATTGGAAACTCTTTTGTTGAGGTCACCAGCTGTCTTTGTAATTGTAAGCAATCTTACTGATGAGAAAGAGATAATAAAGAGGGACCTTTACTTCTGGTTTAATTTTATTGAGAATGTTAGCACTAATTTAAGTATCCCCAGTCAAGTTATCATTGTTGGAAGCCATATTGATCTTTTACCACGTGGAAATGATTACGAATCTTTTATTAATGAAATTGCAAGTTGTGCCATTCGTGATCAGAATTATGCTGGTTTCCTGGCAATGGATTGCCATAGACCAGGAGGTAAAGGTGTTAAAGAATGTATGACTACACTAAAGAAGAGCTGTGAAGCTGTTATTGACAGAGAAGATAAAATAAGCTACCACTGTCATTGTCTACATGCTTTCCTTCAACAGCTTCAACTTGTTGCCATTAGCTTAGATGACCTCTGCTCAAGAATTGACAACATGAATGAGCCATGTCTTTTGTCAGATCGATCGACTGTGTTGACATTTTTGACCATTCTTGGAGAAAAGGGTCTTGTCTTATTTTTAGGTGATTGGTTAATTATTGACAAAAAAGATCTCTTAACTGAGGTAAATGGCGTTCTTTTTAATGAAAGTATTGATCGTGTTTGTAAACCAGTTGCCAGTAACACTGGTATCATGCCAGTGTCCACATTAGCTAAATTATTTCCCAACCACAATACAAAAATGCTAATTCGCTTCTTAACAAGTCTACAATTTTGTCACCAAATCAATTCTCGTTCTGTTAATTACATCACAAACAATATACCATCTGAAGTACCTCCTGTAAATGAAGATGCCAAATATTTATTTTTTCCAGCACTTATTAAAGAAGAGAGGCCCTCACCAATTTTTCAAACAACAGATGGATTTGGTTGGTGTCTATGGTGTCCAAATCCTCAGCAATTTCTACCTATACGATTCCTCCATACACTACTTCGTCACTTAGCCTATACTCGTTGTCTACCTCCTGACAGCACTGGTATTGCCGAAACCAACATTGAAATCAAGAAACTTTGTCGTAATTGTACTATGTGGAAAAATGGCATATATTGGAAAGATGAGAATGATATTGAAGCAATGGTGGAGGTTACTGAACACAATAGATGTGTTACAATTCTAGTTTCACACAGTAGTTCATTGAAAAGTTATGAAATCCGTACATCTCTCATTAAAGAAGTACTTAGTCTTGAGAACAAGATATGCTCTTGTGAAGTGCAGCAGTTTGTTATTCCTCCTGGTAATATGAACGATGTTGTTGAAAAGGAGCAGAGACACCGTATAATCTATTCCCTCAGAAAAGTAGCCCTTGGAGTTATTACCAAATGTCCTATTGATGATGCAAACAATAAAACTGCTGAAAGAGTTGATGTCAGATCTGTTGTTGGTGAAAAAGAACCTTACCTCTGCATTGCCCCGGTTGTCATTCAGGCTCTTTTTATAGACAGCAACAAAGACATACTATTACCACATCACTACATCCAACATATAGAGGAAGCATGTAGGGAGATGATGCCACTGGCATCTCATTCCAGTCATCTGTCAGTGAGAATACGCCTTAATCAATTTAGCATTTTTACTGGCCGTAACCCTTTGGTAAGTTAATTAATTATTAAATAAATTTTAATTGTTTTGATTTTGTACATAGACTACATCCTCTAGACCTATTAGAGAGGAAGAGATACAATGTTTGCCTGAAGATGCTTTTTTTATTACAAAGAAAGGTAAATCATCATACCTGTCCTGTGTAACATTTACTTGTTATGTTTATAGAATCTGTCACCACTAATCCTAATAAACAGATACAATCATCAAGTACACACGATATATCAGGTATGTTTGTATTCATGTATCCATTGTAATAAGTGATAACAATAGAGACATGTAATATGTTTACTTTGTACATACCTGTTTTAAGGTTATTATATAGAGAATAATATAGCTTTTAGCAGAAGGAACAGATTATATTGACAGGTGTTATTTTGACTTCGTTTGTTCTGCTTTATAATTTGTTTATTTGTGTGTGTTAGTTTTGTTACAATGATGATAATTTTAAAGACAGTAGCAATTGTTTTGTTTCCATACTATTGCCTGTCAGAAATGTTTGCACAGCTTTTATTGTTTAATTAATATCATGTTACAGGTAACCAAGAGTCAAAAGAATGTACATTCACTGATGATTTTACACATTTTCCTAAGTTAGGTAAGTGAATGGAGTCATTTCTGGACAATTGTTAACTTAAATTTCCTATTAGATGTGCAGCCAAAAAGACCTGAAGTTTTAACCCAACTAGTATGTATTGATACTTTATGGCGTAATATTGGTATTGGTCTTGGGGTCAGTTGTAATGTCCTTCAAGGTTTGGCTGAATCCAGCCAGTCAAATCTAGCAAAACTTGACCAAATTATTCAGAAATGGCTGGACATGAATGGTCAAGGTGAAGGTGCTCCTGTCACTTGGAGAACAATATTAGATCTTTTAAAGGGACCACTCGTTAACAACAAAGCCCTAGCTATGAAGATATACCAGTCATTAAAAGAAGAAAGTTCTAAAGAACAGATAGCTCCAAGTAAATATACAATAGACTCATCATATTGTAACATAAATGTTTTAGACTCGATGCAGTTAATTATATGATAGTCACAATATTAAAATTATAGTATTAACCTGCTCTGTAGGTCTTGCCTGACTTAAGTTACCATAATATTATCTATGCCTCATTTTTCAATTATGAACAAAATCGTAAATATATTTTAGCAGTTTTTAGTGAATTATAACTCACATAGCAATTAGGATCACTCTAGTTATAGTTCAATATACAACTATTATCATATAATGCTTGTATTATGACTTTGTATAAGAAGATTTGTATATAACATGTGACATTTTATAAGGTTCACTTTATATCATATAGAACCTGCTAACGAATCATGTACTGCTAATACAACTGAAGGATATAATACTGACAAGTTACCTATGCAACATCAGGTATGATTTATCCTCTTATTTATAGATCATATTAATGTTGGTCATTCACAAATTCAGTTCATTAACGACATAATACAGACAATGGTTACATCATTAATCTTTCCTATTGTAAACATAAAATACTATTTATCACATACTTATACTCTACTCAACAGCAACGATCCTCACAAGAACTTTCAAATGAACCCAAAGAAGAGACTCTCTCTAGTCATAGTACACATCAAGGTAATGTAAGACACAATAATAATCACTGTATATAATATATGTGATAACATCAACCAGGAGCACATGAGCGTCGCGAAGCGACACGAATGCGCTCCTGCATCAACTAATCAATTATGCCTGCCTATACAGTCTATGTGGTTATAGTTGACATAGTAATATTAAGTAGTTCATTTATCTTGATAAATGTTGTTTGCTTGCTTGTTGAGATCAAAATTCACCAATTATTTTTGTGTTTACTAAACAACCTTTAACTCAGTTACTTTTCCTTTTCTTGCCATATTGTGTAGGCACTTATGATCCATCAGAAATATTTTTGGATTATTATGCCGATATTTGTGATGCCATTGAAGTTAACCTCCATCGCATTATTATCCGGCTCCTTACTGCTAGATTGATATCATCAAAGTTTAAAGAAGATGTACAAAGTATGAGTGGTGATGCTTATGACAAAGCAGACAAAATAGTTAATGAGCTACAACGACAGGTCAAGGAAAGAGGAATTGATTTTTTAAAAGCTATCTGTGATTTCCTTTTGAACCAGAACCATACATTAAGAGATATTGGCACAAGAATGAAATGTCAACTAGAAAGTAAGAGATTATATTGTAAACTCTAGTATGACTGTTATTTTATAATATAATTACTTGTTTTAAATAATGTCATATTCAAGCGACCTACTGTATATTTTTCTTTTTAATGCAGGCTTAACTCCACCTACTTAATTAGTGTGCAGTCCCTCCCTTCTTTTAATTTTGACATTTATTGCTTTATATATTTCATTATTATAGTTACATTAGTTTATACACACTTTAATTGCCAAGAAAGGTTTGCCATTAGTTTTAATGTTTTGAATGCTGCTTTTTTATAAAATATAATTGCTAAATTTATAATACTGTTTATAATCTATTGAATGATTTTAGTTCCTGAGGTAACAATGCTAAAATAAACACTCATTCACTAAAGTCCTTTGGAAATTGATTTACTAGCTCAAAGAGCTGACCTTACTGCACTAGGTCTATAGTTCTTTGTTCTTCCTTAATTAGTTTGAACTAAATATCAGATCTAAAGCTTTCACCATACAAGTAGTCAATGGAAGTTTGTTTTAATTGAAGAATATCTTGACAGAATAGATGTCATTCAAGATTTGTGTAATAAGTTTTATTATATGCTACAAGAAGAAAAGGGCATATTGTATATAAATGAGTTGTGTGCTAATATCATAATACAATACTACCTGTTGAAGTTCTATATCTGACTGTATTTAGTCTGTACAGAATACTGCCAGTCATATTGTTATAATGACTGTTATTTCAAAATACTGCAGAGGATTACTAATATGAATGTAAGAGAAAAATATATATATTGTAGTACTATACATATTTATTTGAGTATTAGTGACAAGTTCTGGTTAAATATTTAAACTTGCAATATTTATTGCTCTCAACAAACAAAATAGACCTTTGCTAATGACCACAATATATAAATAAGGCACTCAATAGTATAAGCTAATGAAGGGAATTCATACAATAATAATAATGGGATAAAATGGAACAAATATATATCTATATAACACGCAAAACCATATTTACTAAGAATGTTGCTAGTGATGTTTTAACATTATTTTAAAATGTATAAATGAACAGCAAGATTTAAGCTCAATTGGCTGTTAGTTCAAAGAGAGCAAGTGGAGGGAAATTATATTCTTTCCTTGTTCTTCCACACTTATCCTACTGTAAGCAATGTATAAAGTAAGCACAAACTAACATCATCTATGAAGACAAAGACTGATCAGATATGTATAATCATATATTTCTCTCTTATTATATATGCATACCTTTTATATACTACAACAGTGACCATCAGCAACATACAAACATAATAATGATACCAAACCTTATAAAGTGAACAAGACATTGAAAATAAGAGGCACATTCAAATGACAACAATGACCTGTACATTCTATCAATACAATACTCAACAATAACATGATTATTTGTAATCTGATTTGCAATAGGAACCACTCCTCAAAAACATTTGTGACCTGATTTGTGAAATAGGACCATTGTTAAAACACCTCAAAAAACAACTCTGATTCATACAGTTGTTAAATATGCACAACTACTCATTGTAACTGTATGTATTGAAAACTGTTTTTTGAAGTGTCTAGTGTTTCCATTTCACAAATAAATTACAAATATTAAAATCAGATCTCAATTATTCTGTACCAACTAAATCATCACACTTCATCTTACTTTGTAAATTATAACCTTATCTTAAGTCATATTGACAACTTGGTATAAAAAAATCCATACATTAAAAATTAATAAAAGTAAAATTTTTCCAAGGGTAATAACAATATCCAGTCTTGCTATTCATAATAAAACATAAAATGTATGTAACATGTCATGTACATCAGTTCAATGTTGTTTATGTACATGACACAAATAAGATATCAATTTTTCTTCAATGACCACACCCTTCTCTTTCTCTTCTACAGAGAGACAAAGTACGTCTTCATTAATTTCATCTCTTTCAACAACAGTCACTTTCTCTTTCCTTTTTACTAGTGTATTAGCAACTACAACCTATTATAGAGAAGTATAGTGGTCATATTATTTGTATGTCAATGTAGATTATGAACACATGAAGAAAGACACATGTAGTTACTTGTCAATCATCATAAATGTATCATTCACACAAGCAGGGGCAGTTCTAGGGGGGACTAAGGGGGCTTGAGCACGCCCCTCACTCAAATTTTCGCCTCTAGAGTGAACTAACCTGAGTTATAATCTCGCTTATAACATGCAGCGCCACACCTACTACGTATTGAGCATGCGCATTCCAAAAGCACTCAGTGTTTTTACAGCTGAGATAACTAAGCGACTCTATAACTATGTTGGAATGACGGAAATACTTCATGATTAAATTTTTCACTGTGCTACATTTGCGCATGCGCAAAATAAAGGGCGTGGTCCTAAACTTACAGCTCCCCCCTAACGCCATTCCTAGAACCGCCCCTGACAAGGATGATGGAACATTGGATATGTCCATAAGTGCATAATGAGAAAAGATGTAAGGGGTAGGAACATTAAACGCCCATGCAATTGCTTAAAATGTCAGGTAGAACTCTTGGAACTCAGGTTGCTAAATTTAGATAAATTACTTATAAACAGGTTTTGTACTTGAATGTCATTTGAGTAATCTTGCTTCAACTATACTCATCTTTATGCATCTTCATGACTAAAATACCTATTTTGCCTTAAGACAAGTATTATCATAGTCTATAACAAAAACTAAGTTTGTGACTCATTATACTGGTATGTCACATGACTACTTTATTGTGATCTAATCTAAATATATTAACACAATTCCCAACAGCTTAAAATGACATTTTGATGATTACATCTTTCCTCAATAAGCACTCTTAACATGTTTTCAACAGTAGAAATGATCACACTGTATGTCTCACTAACATTGACTGTCAAAAGTTGACTTTATACATGTACATACACTAGGTCACATTGTATGTATAAACTATATACTTAGATGACAACTTTACTAGAAGGTACATTACATATATTTTTCTACTTTACTGACTTACTTGATGTCCATATTTTGTCAGAGCTTTTCTAGCTCTACTAACTAAAATACTCTTATCAGTTTCTAACTAGTAACAGACTAATATCACATAATATCAATGAAATAGACATACTTTAAAGGAGACAATGAAAGCATTAGGTGACCAATGTTGAGTTAATACTGCTATTAACTTTGGTACTTGTTGTAAGTGAAGACTCAATGATGTTGTTGATGGTATCTTATGTTCAACCTGACAAGAATATAAAAGAGATTATGTTTATATACACAATATATATAGTGAATCTCAAATTCCTCTTCTGATGCTAGTATATATCAATAGTATACTTCTTAAAGAATTATGGAAACTAATTAAAATTATTTTTCACTAAATAAAACAATAGTAAGTTCAAAGTACAGGTAAACTCTACTTGTTCTCATATTATGACATATAGAACACAAATGTCTTTTAGAAACAAATACTCTAGTTAAGTATAGCTCCTCCCTTTGAAATAGGTCTAGAGCTAGAGAGAATCCTAATAACATCTAATCTAAATTATCATAATAAGCTAAATATCACAAACACTACTTAAGAGGAAGGTCTGGTTTGATACGCTAGTAAGTTTTACATACCATGTCATCAGGATTGATGAAAAAGTCAGACATAGCTGCTGCCAGATATATCATATATTGAGAGTTATTCATTAATGGACTAATAACATTGAGATAATGTACATAGTCAAATATACTAGTGAATGGGACACAATATAACAAGTTAGTTGACTTAATCTAGAGTAAGAGAAATAAAAGAATGCTAATAAAATGAAAAGCAATCAGCTAATTGAGGAATGCAATTAGTACTAATTGAAATAGGGGTGTGGTTAAACAGAAACCACATGGAAGACAACTAAACATAATCTTACATTATTAAACTTAAAACTAGAGCAATCATAGTGAGGGAGAACAAGACATGTACACAAGATAAGCTGCTACCATATCAAGTTTATTGTATCATTAAAGGTCATGTCTAGAGTGTCAGTAACAGATAATGTACTTTAATGGGAAATTCATACTACATACCTTAGACCCTATCTTTAAACATTAGAACAAAAATAGATTTGGTAGGTAAGATTCAGTTATATTTGATTTAAACCCAAAAACTACCAGTCCTATTCATTGTGTATTAAACTGATCCACACCACATACACTCTTAATATTAACTATAGACAGTAAAATATGACATCACCTAAGTTATATAGCTGTGTTAACATAGTTCAATTACCTCAATCAATTTCACTCTAACTTCTTTGCCTTTAACTTGACATATATAATCATATGGTTCTCGTAATATCTATTAACAACACATAGTGATACATAACAAAGAATTATACTAATAAACATATAATAATACATATTCGTTCATAGTCACCTGCTTTCTTTACTGGATGGACAACCATTTTCCACGTGTACTACCCCTCCTACTAAAAGTTTAAGCTCCGCCTTTTAATTATCTTTATAAGCCCCACCTCTCAAACACTAACCAAATTGATTTATTTTCTTTCAGTGATATTGTCAAGATGAGTGATATCTACATGAAATGAAAGTAAGTAAAGTCACTAACTGTTGTTGTTAAATTACCTAGTTTAGTCCCTTGTATTGTAATATTACCTATAATATATATATATATGTATATACATATATATATATATATGTATATATATATAGGTATTGTAAATCACATTATCAAATATATAGTGTGCTTCTTGGTGTAACTTGACTGATGATGTAACAACTTGTCCTATGATGACATCACTATGTGTCATAGAGTTAATAATGTTAGATTTGGTTTAGGACCTCAGGTGATGTCGTCAATATGATGACATCACTATGTGTTATTTCATTACCGTAGGACTGGTTTTGATTGATCTAGAACTCGCAATCAAAAGATTGCAGTGAATAAATTACGCAATTATTGCAGTGACATTTGACCATGCCTTATTGATCCGACAGCCACATGGTATTTGCTGTAAAGTGAGTGGATGAGTATTCGGCAATATTTCAATCCAACTGTGAACCTACCAACAACCAGTCAAGTGCAGATGTCTCCAGAAATACTTAAAGATGTCAACCAAGCAGTGAAAGCGGCTTTAGAGCATGCGGAAGAAACTGGAAACCAAGGCAAGAGAGGTAAAAAGTGAAAGTACAACACATCTTTTACTCCTGAGGATCGTGCTGTTATGCCGTCTAGCATTGCGCTATCGTTAGATTCGCAATATGGCTTCTATAGCATTATTCACATTTGTTTAACTGCACAATCGAAACCTGTCCTACGATATGAATTAGAATAGAATCACATGTAAATAATACTTGTTCTGTTGAGGTAGTTTTCCGTTGATATTAACTAAATCTTATTTCCATATTAGGAAATAACTCGTTGATGTGAAGAAGATGCATACAATAAAATACACAGAGACATTGTTGACTTGATAATAGCTAAAGCACAAAGGGAAGGTATGTCTGGAGACCCAATATAGTAACCAATGTATAACCTGTTTCAGTCTGCATGAACATGTCTTATTAGTTTTAATATACTGTATAGTGGCTTTTATTGGTGGTCATAAAATTTAACAGTTTGTTATTAAAACAAGCAAAATTAAAAATTGCCATAATTATAATTTACAGTTTTATTAAAAACACCAAATTAATGAAGAGTGGGCAGTACTGTGATCTTGGCGTTGCCATGTGAAATAACATAACAATAAACTCAAAATGATATAGTGACTGATGGATTCTCAAGAGATAGCTAGTTGTGTACAAGATCACCATATGTATAATAGCATTTGGACATTCATACTTGATGAAGCGTAATAATGTACAATTGAGGAGAATGACAGTTTAACTCTCTTGTTAGTCTGTTTTACTTCTTTAGATGATAAAGATACACACTCCTTTTACCAAATATGGCAACTTTCACAAGCTTTGAAGAAATATTTCAGTAATACCATACTTCTGTTCATACTATATAGAGGATCATGTCCAGAAACATGACACAATAATTATTATTGACAGTTTTTTATTTGACGTTCTTATCACTGACTGTCATTATGCCAATTTGATTCACTGCCAATATAACCCGCTATATGGTATTGTTAAAAATTAAAGTTAGATAAATGTTGAGACACATGATTGTAAATAACATGATAAATAACTAATATTTAACTAATGGCATTCTTCTTGTCCATTAGAATGTAGCATTTGAGAAGTCTGTTACAAAAGATAAAAATGGATCCAACATATCTGATATGGTAGCAGAACTGGACATAGAGTCTCTATGACAGTAACATTATGTATACAGATATTTCATGTAACTTGGACTCATTAAAAACATTATATCAGTTCACATTCTTTGTTGATTATTTTCTTCTAATTGATCAGTGGGCTTGGTCACAGAATTACAAGCTAACTAGCAAACCAGGTTGGTACAATAGGTTGAAAGGAATACATAATATTGTCAGCTGTTGACAGATATCAATGCTGATCAAAAACCGTCACTGAAGTTATATAAATCTGCTTTATCTCTAATTGTTTAATTGTTTCAGTCAATATTGTTTTTGACATTACATTACGAAGATGAAGCTGTTATACTTGTTGTTAACAATTTTGGAGGTAGAATAGATTAAGTACTGTAATATTTTAATGTAATTAGAAAACTTTTAATTAATTGTTAATAAGATCAATTAAAAATCCAATAATGTTGGTCACGCGTGGTGAGGTTTTCCCGCCAAATTGTCACGAGTTGGTGCCTTGTGTTTGTCGAAATGAAGTATGACAGAGATGTCTTGAAAACATAAAAGGACTCCATTTTGCAAGCTTATATTAGTGTACAGACCCCCGTGGGTCTTCATCGCTACGACCCGTCTCATCGTTCTCCACTTCGACTCTCTTCACGACTCGTCTCTTCGTTCGTCGTTGGATCTCTCCTCTTCGCTGGACATCATTTCATTCAGTTATGATCATCCTTTTCATTTTCTTTTCTGTTATTTTTTATTTTTTATTTCTTGTTCTTTTTAATATTTGTTTTTATTAATCAGTTCGCTAATTGACTTTTCTCTTCGTTTCTACAGGACTCTATTTGGAAGTTGTCTGATGTTCTCTGATGTTTAGACTGTTCTCTGACGTTCTCTGATGTTTTGACTGTTCTCTGGATGTAAAAGATGAGTTGCTCTCCTGCCTGGTCTCTTCTGTCTTCTTCCTTCAAGCCTTCTTTCCTCTTCTTTTTATTTTTATTTATTTTTTTTTATTTTGGGCTATCCAGCCTATACATTATACACACACTCATACAAATCCTATTAATCATCTTCCCCCTGCCGCCTGGCGGCCTTCAAAAAAAATTTTTTTAAATATCCAAGGCCGCCAGGTGGCGGGGGGAAGCTCTGATCTTCTAGGATGTGTGTGTGTGTGCTGTGTGTGTGTAGGTTGGTGGTCCCTTTTCACTTCCTCTGTCTCTCTTCACTCTCTATCCATTCATTGTTACTATCAGTTCATAACTACTCTCTTTTTCTTTCCCTGCAGGAGCAGCACTGGTGAGAAAGGTGAGCTGTCTCTCCATCCATCCATCCACCTTCATCCATTCTTTAGTAATCCAGTTGTTATTCTTCTCTTTCTCCCTCTATGTTCTCAACTTGTGGACTGACTGGACTCTTGGGAACTCTCTATCTTCTTCTCTTTTCTACAATTGCTGGATTGGAGACCTTCACTGGACTTCTTGGGGACTCTTCCACTACTTATTTTTATTTTTAGTTGTCATTTTTTATTTTATTTTTAGTTGTTATTTTTTGTTTTATTTTTAGTTGTTATTTTTACTTGTGATTTTTTCGTTTACTTTCTATATGTATTCATTTTCTAAAAACATTTTCACTAAAATTTGTCAAAAATCAATCTTGATTTTAGTTTCAAAATATTTAAGACTTTGTTTGAAAAATGGCTAGTTTAGAATTTAATTTCTATCTTTCAACTACAATCAGTTTACTTACAATTGTTGTTGTATATTACAATCTTACTAAATTTCCAATAATTTTTTTATAACTATAATATTATGCATTTTTTATAATACTATTCTACTTTTTATTCCTTTAGTTTGGTAAGAAAAACACAGATTACATTAATTTTTACATTAATTTTAATCAATAGATTTTTAATAATTTTTTACAAAAAAACTATTTAAAATCTACAAAAAATTCTTCTTGTTAGGCGTGTGCTGATAAATGACATTTTCCCGCCATAATGGTAATCACGCGTTCATTTGCTAATTGTGAACACGTGTTGATTGATGTTTTCACACCTGATGAATATGGCTAAATTTCTGTTTCACTGTTTAATTTAATCAAGTTATTTTTATTTCTTTTAAATTGTTTGTCAACAATTTAAGAAGTTTAAAGTTCAGTATTTATCAATACAGACAATTTGTATTTCACTTTTTTTTAATTGTAGATTTGATCGAATCTTTATAGCATTAAATTTGTGCCATGCCTACTGTGTAACATTAAATAGACAATTTAGGATACAATTTGTGTGATACTTGTCTGTGTCTATTACATAACTATTAGCAAACAAATGATTTTTTTAAAATGAAAAACAAAACTGACAGTGGATAGTATAGGATGTCAATAAACAACATTTAAAATGCACACCTAAAATCAATTGAATAGTTATACAGTTATATTGGACTGGCTTACCTTTGGACCTAGATACTTGATCAACAATTTGAAAATGTAAATTTAATAATAATACACGAGATGTTTCTATCATAATTCATATTTGTTTAAAATAATGCTGTAATACACAAATAGTAGTTTATGTGAAAGAATCATCTTAAGTGTGATTTTAAAAGTGCAGATATTTTAGGTTAAATTAGGAGGTATAACTGGTTTGTCTTGATCTGTAGAACTAATTTCATTGAGATTCCACAGATATTCTGAAAAAAAGAGAAACCTACAACATTTTCTTCAACAAGAGTTTATTTGGTGGTCTAGTTTTAACAACGTTAATCTTTCTAATTTGTTAAAACAATGTCTTATTGAATATTTGTCTAATTCAAAACATTTTACTCTCATAGTAATATATTCTGAACTAAGAACATTGTTTATATTGAACTCTCATCAGTGTCCTGAACCAGTTCATGCTAATGTCTCAAACTGTCCAATACAGAGAGACTCACAATTTAAAAACATGTATTTGATATAGGGACTTTTAATACCTCATCTTTTTTTGGGAATATATCCTTTACCCTCAAGTCCATACATGAACTAGACCACACAACTACTTACATATATACATGTATTTACTTTATAATCTATCTTTACAAGTGTCCATCCAGCCAAGAACCAGCTAAGACAAATGCTTCTTTTTACATTAAGCGCTAACCTAGCCTCGTACCCAGGCTAAACGCCTGTAACTACTGTTTGCGCATGCGTTTAATTTCCACAGATTTCTTGGAAAATAGTATACTCTAGGAATCCTCCGTCAACTATGACGTCAAAATTCCTTTAACCTCAATGTTAGATTAATTATGATGGCTACTTGTAGTACTGATAGAAACTTTTCTGCTGGTCTACTGTAAGCTCTAAAGAAGCTAGGAACCAGCTGTTTGAATGCCTTTAAGTCTGCAAGATATTTCTGTAGAGAGACAATTCGAAGTTTGCACTTAATACAAATATATAAAGAGAGACCATGATCTCTCGAAATGATGGCATCAAGCAAAGAAGTTATTCGAGAAACCCAGTTGTTTTGCATCCCAACAGCACTGAACAAGTTTGTTGCTCTTTTGGCTTCCACTAAATCACTGCATAACCGACAAATGCTTAAACTCGTGTAGTGAATGTAACGTCATCATTATAAACCCAGCCCATCGATTCGTCATTTAATTAAAAAAGTAGTAATTATGATGTCAACATGTTTCAATAATTACGCGCATGCGCAAGCAGTAGTCACCAGGCGTTCTACTCTAACGCCTGGGTACGAGGCTAGCGCTAACCAAGCAGTCAGTCGAGTGCTTTGTTGACTATTAGTAATGTAGTGGAGATCACTGACTGTTATGAAAATTGTAATTTAAGGAGAAGAACTATTTGTATCATTCAATATATCAAGACTATAGAAAAGAACAAAGGAAGTCATGGAATTAAAATTCAAGGAAACTCTATTTCAGGTACTTGTAAACTGTCCACTATAAGGACACTCATTGATAAAACCAAACTACTAGTGTTCTACCTATATTATAATAGTATATGGTTGACTGTGTGATATGATGATATATTCACATACCATAAATTAAGTTGCTTAGTAAACAGTGTAGTTCTCTCATCTAAAAATGCTTTTGTTGTTGCTTCCAATTAAGCTAGAACAAACAATATTAAAGCTAGAGAGGACAGACTAGAGGTAAATAGAAGATATTGATAGACAAACAATGTTCTATAATAGACAAAATATAATGTGGAAAATGAAATGATTATATAAAGAAGATACCTGATGATAGAGCCATCTCAGAGTAAGTGACAATATTTAATAATACAGCCCTTGTTGGTTTGGCAATATCAAATCTGAAGAATAATTCAGTGTCATCATGTGACTATCACATGTACAGTGGAGGCTATCATAAAAGACACTAATTTAGAAATCTAACCAGTCTAACATGAGTTATTAACTTGTGTTATTAACTTGTATTGTTTACCTGTCTAACATAACAACAACAGGTAGAACCAATGTAATCCTAATAGGAAAGAATGATAATGTTCTAATAATGTCACATGTCCACTGGTTTATTGACTGGTTATATAAGCCACTGCAGTATCCTAGAGAGAAATATCATAAGACAAAAGGATCAAACAATAATATATGTCAATTATCTGATAGAGTAATGATGTACAAAGACAGATAATAGTTCTAATAAATATATGAACTGTCTATACCAATATAGAGTAAGTTACACATAGTAATAGAAGAACTAGTCATATCTCCTCCATTAAATGGACCATCAGTGTCTTCATCTATGTCTTCTTTTTATGTTAGATGAATGAAACCTTTAGTACGTGCCTTAACTTTGTTGGTGAGCATTAATTAGAAAATGTATCCATAGCAATTAATTAGTAGGTGGGACCAAACTAGTTTAAACTTTATTTTGATCTGATGGACGTCCTAATTTTTGCTGCGTCTACTTTCAAGGCTGTAAACATTAAAGAACTAGTTGAAAAGTTAGCAAAAAGTATGTGAGTTAAACTAGATTACCAATGAGAGATTATATTTAATTTGTTTTAAATCTTGTTGAATTTCCTCAGGTCTACAAGAAAGTGATCATGGATACTAGTTCCTTATTATTACTTACTGGTCAATATTTGAGTTGTGTATTTAAAGGTAAGTTGTCAAGTACAATATTTGACTTAATGTTACATAATCGGATGGACCCACCAACCAATCAGATAGGAGGAGTTATTAAAAACACTTTATATGTAGTAGAAGATATGAAGTGATGTGTGGTTATATAGTTTGGTAAATAATACATTAAAATAGATTAAATGTTAAATGAGTGAGAACAAATTACTTGCACATGTAGCAAATGATGGAGAGATGAGTATTTTTTAGTAATAATGGACAGATTATAAATGGACAGAATGATTTGTTTATAAAATGGAGAGATAGATATTTTATCATATTAATTATGAATGAATTATTTCAGTATATTTTTCTTTATAGATGGTGCTGCTCTAGTAACAATAAAAGAAAGAGTGGACACTGTTGGTGGCCATAGAGAATCCAAGTCTGAAGCTTGTATAGACATGTAATAACTGTTTTTAGCATTTCACAGATAAGAGCAGGAAGCAAAAGGTTCATTACCAGCCGTACAATTTGTAAGGTCTGTTACAACTGATGCCTCTTCTACTGAAGGTACATGAAACGAATATCAGAATCACAAGATTTATTTGTAAACATTATTTACACATTTTAATTAGCAAACATTTATAATTCATATTACAAACTAACATATTATCATTTCAATCATACATTTACACTATTATAATTTATATAATTGCTTTGGTCACTAAACCATACATGATACTGAGGTATAATTTTACTGTAAAGCTATATTTCAGACCATATTTGACACAATAGAGATTAGCTAGTAGTAGAGTCCATATTGCACACACAGTAAAAATCAAATGAGTGATCTGTTATGGATGGACATATGTAACTGGTAACTGTCCTGTCACTTGTGTCATACATTAAGAAATACAATGTATAAGTGAATATAGACACTACCTCTTATACTCAGTACCATCCTATGGAGGTCTAATGACAATATCTAGAAACTTAATGGAGTTTAAATTAGCGATAGTGATAATATGACCTCATGAATTGAACTTTATCTCTGTAGATTTTTGTCTTTGCTATCAAGAAGGATTCAAGTAATGATCTAATTAAAGATACAGATGGAATTCACTTAAAATTTAATTACCAATAAACAGATCATCCTCTTGACTGAACTTTTGTATGTAGTTTCCATGACAATTGGAAAAACAAATATAACTGACTTATAATTTGAACTATACATGTATTTATTTATTACATGTGTCCATCTTCAGTGTACATTACATATATATGATAATCAGATATACATTTCTACTGACTTCTTATAGACTCAATTAGAGGAGGAGTTAGGACAAAGGTCACTTGATTTGTTAAGTCACTAAAGAAATCAAAGACCAGCTAGTCATCTTGTGTATGTAACAAAGACTGTGATATAAAAATTGACATAAAATCATTAGTAGTCAAGTCTAGTATAGATATCAGACTAGTATTATCAGATTTAGAGAGGGGGACTCATAATAACCATTCCTCTTAAAATAAATAAAGCAATGATACTGTTTTTAATCGCAGAGTTGAACCTGATCCAAAGCAGATTTAAAGTCTACTTGTCGAAGTAATTATAATTAAATACATTTACGTCTGCATAAGGAGTGTGAGGGTAGCCCCTGTAGTTAGAAAGGATTGAGCCTCACCCAAATCGTCTATGACGTCAGAATGATCACGTGATGGCGCTTTTTCCCACCAAAGATAGAGAAGCGGTACACCAGTGACTAAGTTGGTAAGTAATATAAAGTAGAAGTTAATTAGTAGTATTGTATGTAGATAATATGAGTCATGGGTCATGTTAACACTTGCAGTACTACAGTGTTTACTTGTTGACTACATACACGAGATATGTTACTTCTTATGACATTTGATTGAAGAGGAAGTACATTCTTTTCTATGACTTAGTGTATTTCTAGCTAGTTTTGGTAACAAGAGAGTATTTCAGACAATTACAAAGACAGAAGAGTTAAGGCTGTGTAAACACAAGCTATGTTCATTTGTTTTTGGAGTTCCAACTTTTTAACACTCTATGATTGAAAAAAGTCTCTTTATTTGTTTCAATGTTTAAGATATTGTACTTGAGATGATGTTGACATGATCATGTTGTATATGATTGTACAATGACAATAAATGAAGATTATACAGTTTATTGTCTTTGTTGTATAAAGTGATATATATAATACATTATAGTATAACTGATATATATACATTGATATCTAATGTTCTATTATAGAACTAGATCAACTTAACAGTACCAGCCAAGGGCTGCCAGGCCTCCTAACAATGGCAGTTCAACTATCACATTATATTGTAAGTGTATTAGTAACTAATCCAGTATACTACATGTGTTAGTGTACTATCAATATATTACATGTATTATTATTAAGTATGGTATGGTTTATATGTAGAGAAAGACATGGCAAAATGGCTGACACACTTAATGTATTACAATATATTGTCAAATAACTGTTAATGTTCCCTCGTAAATTGTTTTAGTATCTAATTACCGTTATTAATTATTTTACAGGTAGTAAATTCTTCAATAATGTTATAAAGTATTATTAAAATAGAGAACATAATCCTAAGTACATCATGTTCTTTATATATAAATATTGTCACATTTTGTATTGTGTATTTAAACTGTTCTATAGTTTTATTAGTCTCATATAATACATGTAGTTGTGTATAATTTACTAGTTTTAAATGTAATGACTTGTTTTATTATTATATAGGACTATAAACTTTGGGAGTCTGCTAGAGATGGACATTTAGAGAGAGTCAAACAAGCACTTCAGAAAGGAGCAAACTTGAAATATTGCTATGCGGTAAGATCCTATTAATTTAGCCTTAATTTCCTGTTATTATTTGTGTGTAGTATTTTAATATTCTCGTGTAATTTAATTTAATGAAATCCATTATATTGTGTGATATTTATGTCTTAATTAATGATACATGTCAATATAAAATAATAGCTTGTATTGTGTATACACAGATATGGAATTGGATTTTATTTCATATATTAAAATGTCTTTTTTATTATATAGATTAGTTATAATAAAGGAGGTTATGTAACACAAACTGCAAACATAGGTGTTAGTCATTGTTCTGTAAGTGTATACATGTATGTAGCTGAGATCAATATAACTCAAGTGTTTGATTGATAGAATCTATGTAACAAAAAAAGACATTTTAATATTATTAAAATGTCTTTTTTTGTTACATAGATTCTAAATACTTTTAGTCATTGTTCCACAAAAGCAACACCTCATACTATAGCTTACATCAAAGGTCATAACACAATAGTACAACTCTTAGAAAATGCAGGTGCTACTCCTGATTATGTAAGTGTATACATGTATGTAGTTGAGGTCAATATTTAGTATAACTCAACCATTTGTCCATTACATTGATATTATATACATGTACATACTTACATTAAAGTATACCTGCTATTTATTGCCAAAGTCCTTATACACATAACATGTACTTAATGGATAAGTATCATGACCTTTGCTGACATAATTGTTATGTAGCTTTGTTCTGTTTTCTCTACAAGACTGTTCTTTAACAATGGTTTTTATAGCTTATAACTATCATAAGACATTAGTTTAAAGCATATCATGTAACACTAAGGTCCAGTATTGTTGCTAATTGACTTTGTATTACATACCAATAAATTATACAGTGAGTAGTTTACATAAATTCTAGATTTCATAGTAATCCACCAATTTCAGGTACAAATTAATTGTTAAAATGGCTTATTAATTTTTACAGTGCATATCCAGATTTATTTCTGACAAATTTCATAATTAAAATGCTACTAATGCTATTATTAGTTTTGATGTAATATTGGAGGGAACAGTATGCATACTTTGTTACCTTATCTTATACCTAATTGCAAAGCTAAATTATGCCACATAAAAATTAGGAAATTAAAGTAAATAGATATTGTTAAGCACCTTAGCACTAAGAAAGTATTTCTGTAGTGTTCAGGCTGTCCTGGAATGACCTACTGAAAATCTTTGTATATCTGTAATATATATATATATATATAATATTTATTATGTCGTATATTATTTCATTTATTTGTATTTACTTAATATGATTTCTTAGGATGAAATTATGTTAGCAGCCGCTATAAAAGGACTAGCAGATAAAGTGAAAGAAGCTTTAATGAAAAATGCTAATTTGAGTGCTAAAGAGGTGGATTTTGTAAGTTATCCCTTATTATAATAAGTGAGTCTTTGTTATAAAAGGTAGCTCATTAATTGGACAATTATAAGTTCATTTATAAACAATATACTATTTTCATGAGTAGTCACCTATATATAAGGTTTAATGCTTTGAAATATAAAGTTTTTTGATTGACATAAAAAACTCAATCTAAGGAGCTATACTATATATGTCATGACATTGTAATATGATGATGAAAACACTAGGACATTGAAATAGCTTGTTTGTAGATAGCAACAGTTGAAAAGCAAGTGTCATACTCAAAGCCACTGTGTAGTATAAGAATCTATAGTGCAATATATAGTTTTATTATATGTTATAAACTTACTATTTCTAGATATTTAAATAAACAATATTGTTGTATTGCTGTAATAGACAAAGAATTAGAGTAAATCTGTCATGAACAAAGTCATTACTTCATTTATGTACACATTATATTTTTAAACTGTTACTAACTCTATACTATATAACTGATTTAGTGATATTCTCTTACTGTAGTATTTTAGAAATTGCAGTAGTCATATTTAAATTCACATTCTTTGTTGTTTCATTATTAGAATGACGATACAGCTTTGCATTTAGCCTCAGGTAATGGTCACGCTGAGGTAGTCCAATTTCTGCTACAGTCAAATGCAGATCCTAATATTCATAACAAGGTCAGTGTGTATTGTGTATAATTTATATTTCATTTATTATCTCTACTACATGTACATATATGTTTAGTAGGACAGGATATAGTTCAAAGTCAATGTAATGAGTAGAATTAAGTTAACCTTTTCGTTCCATGCAAATAAATTTTCACTGAAATTTTTGTGGGTGGGATGAAATATTTTTCATTTCTTCTTTGATATATCTAACCAATTACTAATATTATTGGAAGCATTGTTTTGGAGCATGTGTCTATGTATATTTCTATATATGTTTGTTTTAGCTATTTTAATCTATTGTCATTATTAAGCAATTTATTTCATTTTATAGTGGGGACATAGCCCACTTTATCTAGCATACTGGTATGATCATGATAACGTTGTTGAGCTCTTATGTTCTTTTGGAGGAGATATAGACCAAGTTAGAAATGTAAGTGATGAATGTAATAATATATTTACTGTATATGATGACATGGACATAGTGATCTTATATGTTATGATATATTATAAACATGACCTAATTATATGTGGGTACATGTCACAGTTATAATATATTATTTATTTTAACAGGATGACCTACTTTTGACTTCAGCTAAAAATGGTAATATAGAAAATGTAACTCTAGCACTTACATCAGGTGCTAATGTCAATGTTCATCACGGTGGATTTCTGAAGGTTAGTACACTGATTAAATAGTAATAAATTACTGTTGTTTGTTAGTGTTTACTTTTTAAAGTATTGTATTTTATAAAAAAGTAGATAAGTAACAATCATTAAAGGTATTTATCTCCTCCTACTCTTATGGACATTGTTTCATTAAAAGACAGTTTAATCTCTCTTTTCGTACTTCTAGTAGACTACACTATCATTTACTCTGTTGATATTTTCATACATTGATAATAATGAAGGAGGTATTTGGTCCAAATCTTAAATTAATATGCCTATTTTGACATTTTGACAAACTTTCTTCTAGCGTTGTCAATTAATATGACCTTTTCTAAATTCAGCAAAAATTTTATTTGTAAATTGGTAGATTTGTTTTTATTGATATAATCTTTCCTTTTAACAAATTATATTCATGGTCAGTGAATGTCAGCCCACAAAAGACATGAACATTTCTATTATTAAATTATCTTGAACCAGCCTTTGAAGTATGGCCTAACAATGCTATTTTTAATAATACTGGTAATCACAATCCAAAAATAAAGCTTTACTCATTCTTACTTTCAAAGCAGGTGTTATAATTGTTATACTAATACTTAATATAATACTGTAGTCCTAGTTGTTTCTTATCACTAAAGTTTTATAAATTAATAAATACATATTGTAGGTATTTATTGTTTTTTACAAGCTCACTTTACATGACAGCCACTAGTGACCCATTCTTCTCTATTATTCTATGATAGCTATTATAAATATTTAATTATCAATAATAAGGGGAAAAATAGAATGCCAATACAACTAAAAGTATCTCAGAACAAATTTTACAATTTTAATCTTGTTTGATTTTAAAATGTGGTCCATTTTATGATAGGTATGTATTATAATTTTCTATAAATTTTGATGTTAACAATAAATACTTGTGTACTTCCTTTAGTATCAGCATACAGCTCTACATCTAGCTTCAAAAGGAGGTTATTGTGATATTGTACAGCTACTGTTAAACTCCAATGCAAATCCCAATATTCGTGACTGGGTCAGTGTATAATATTTGTAAAGATTACTAAGAATAGCCTGTAGTAAATAATTCTTATCTATTATTCTATGGTAACTACTTCAAATCTCTAATTTTCAATAATAAAGAAAACAACTGCAATACCAATACATCCAAAAGCATCTTAGGACATTTTTTATAATTTTAACCCCGTTTAATTTTAATATTTGTTCTGTTAGTCATAGTTAAATATTATCATCGTTTATTAATTTTTTGTTATTATAATCAACAATAAATATAATATTTTTGTCTTTTATCTAGGTTCAGAGAACAGCTCTTCATACATCATCTGAAGCTGGTTACTGTAATATTGTACAGCTACTATTAAAGTTCAATGCAGATCCCAATATTTCTGACAAGGTGTTCAGTGTATATTGTTTTTAAAGATTACTGCATGTTACTATAGATTAAATAATAATTACTTCATATTTCAAATTTCCAGTTTTCAATAATAGAGAAAACAACTGAAATTCTAATACATCCAAAAGAATCTTAATTGTTTTAATTTTAATATGTAATTCTTTTTTATTATTAGTATACATGTTATGATATTCTATAAAATTTAATCTATTATTGTGTACTTCCTATAGCGTAAACAAACAGCTCTACATCTAGCATCGGAAGGATGCTACACTAACATTGTTCAGCTACTGTTAAACTCCAATGCAAATCCCAATATTCATGACCGGGTCAGTATATATTATTGTAAAGATTACTAAGAGCAGCCTATAGTGAGCCATTGTTATGTATTACTCTAGGGTAACTACTTCAAATCTCTATTTTTCAATAATAGAAAAACACCAGCAATACCAATACATCCAAAACATTCTAAGACAGTTTTTATGATTTTAATTTTTGTTTTAGTTTTAATATGTAGTCTATTTTAGTATTGGTATATATTATAATATTATGTAAAATTTAATGCTATTGTAATCAACAATAAATACTTGTGTTCTTCTCCTGGAGTCAGCAAACAGCTTCACATTTAGCATCAGAAAGAGGTTACTGTGATATCGTAGAGCTACTGTTAAACTCCAATGCAGATCCCAATATATGTAACTGGGTCAGTTTATATTGTTTGTAGAGAATACTACAAGTTACTAGATTTAAATCAATATTCATGATATAGAATATTATGGGTGGGGCTAGTAGAAATTGATTTGTTGGTCAAATATTTGTTAGTACAGGATTACCAAAGATATCAGTGTCAGTTATCAATAGGTGTGACCTGTTATAATGGTAGTACATATAGTTGAAAACATTTTGGTATTCGCAGAGGGACCACTAGTATGGTTTTCCATTTGTGTCAAACTGTTCTGATGATTATAAGAGGATTTGTATCATTAGTATTATACTATACTTTTATACTTTTACTAGACTTTCACCCAAGACTAAATGGTTAAGTATATGAGAACAGCCAGTAGTGAGCTACTCCAATATTAATTCTTTTTCATTACATGTACTCCATAGTGACAATAAGATTGATGGAGCACATCCTTATTCCTTAACTTTGATGGCATATTTGAGCTGTCCTTAACACATCTAAATTGTCTTTCATTATTAATATAATTAAAACCCTAACCCTTGAACTTTAAACATTAATATTGATATCATACTGGACATACATTGCAATTGCTTGCCAAATGTTTGAGATTATCGAAGAAAAGCTCACACCATATTGCATGTTGGTGAGTGTTTATCATATGTTTCTAGTGTCATTGAGGATTGTTAAACATAAATACTTTAATTTATAGAGATAGAAATATTTTGTATAAATACTGAAATGTGATGATTTCATGCCAAATACATCAACATGTAGAAATTAATGTAGTTTTAAAAAATGACAATGGTTTAAATATCTTTTATTTATCATTTATGAAAAAATATTTATTTCATGTCATAGTAAATACAATAATATTGTTAGACATTTAGTATTCTCCTGATAAGAAACTACAATGACAATCTATAACTGTATCATGTATTGGCAGTAATTATTAACTAGTTAAAGATCTAGTCTTTGATGTGATCTCTAAGTTCATAGTGACAATAAGAAGAATGGAGCATACATTATAGATGTTGAATAAGCTTATGTCATCCATAGATATATGTTACTCACTAGATGTTAAACTCCCTATATCATGAATATATTAACATGTAATAGACATTGCTATTATAATAAACTTGTGGTTGCATTGAGAATACACAGTTACCCCTTAATTCAGATAGACAAAGAGTAATATCATGGAACAATGTGTCTTATCTGGAGCTGTCCTTAACACATCTAAATTACCTATGGTTACTAATATAACTAGACCCCTCCCCTTAAAAATTAAACCTTAACATTGATGGCATACTTGAGATATATCGCAATTGGTTGCCAACAACTTAAGATTATTGAAGAATAATCTCTCTTCTCATAGAAGGACTAGCACTATATTGCATATCAGTGGGTGTGGCTTATAAAATAATAAAGTAATATTACAATAATCAATCAGGACAGGAAACTATTTGTTAGTTATTATACAAAATGACTTTTTGAATACATTTAAAAAAAGGTTACTTTATTTTATATTATTAATGACAAACATATAATTTCCATAATATATTACAACGAAATCTCCATAGAACATCTTTTCATTAGTTATAATACTTAGAAACCCTATACCTTATAAATGTAGTTATAAAGTCAAGTTTAAATAATTATATCATGTTAATAGAATTGATAATCATTATAAGTGTGGTAGTTATGATACGTTTGTGACCTAAATGACCTAGTTTATTATTGATGAAAATGTTTATAGTAAACTGACACTCATTTAATATCTTAGATAGTTTCTATGTCTTTTTATGTCCCTGTGATTGGTCAGGTTTGACATGATAATACAATAGCTATGATTATCTGTATTGATGACTGTTATATTGACTATATAGTTTAGTGTCAGATAGTTCCTGTACTTTTTGTAATTGAATAAATTTTCCTCTTATGTTTTCTAATTTATAGTCAGGGCAAACACCAGCACATTATGCAGCATGGGAGTGTTATGTTGATGTTCTAAAGTTATTAATTGAAGAGGGACAAGCTGACATAAATGCTACAGATAATGTAAGTCATATTATAGTTACTTATGAGCTATTCCTTTGAAGTATGACATTTAATATTGTCTTCAATATTGATAGCAACCTTACTCATATCCAGACTGTCCAATATTTTGATAACATGTTTTTGCCAAAAGATGTTCCAAGAACATTAATCACAAATAAAATTTTGACATTTGTCTACAATGTGTCAAACGTAACCTGTTGTCATTACATCAATCAATGACAATATTTATTAATGGATCAATTTATTAATAGTTATGAACAATTAATACGCAAAATTTAGCATGCTCTATGTGACCTTTATTGTGTGCTTCTTGGTGTAACTTGTACCATAATGATGACATCATTTTATGTCATGTGTAGATAATGGTAGTATAAATGTATGGTTTAGTTTTTTTGAGTTTAGAAGGTTAAGGCTTTAGGATGCTTTTTGGTAACTTGTAACTTGTACTATAATGATGACATCAATATGTGTCATGTCATGATGATGTCATCAAATTCAAGTTACTCCAAGAACCACTCCCTTTATTAGCCCTCCCACACATATACACACTCTTGTGATTTACCTGTCTGTTTGTGGCTTCAATAGTTATTGATCCTCTGTTATAATACACTTTATGTTGATTTTCCTATAATTGGGTAATAGCATTCTTAGGAACTTCATATATTCTAAATAGATCACCAATTTGAGGTGGAAGTACATTGACATGTAGACAAGTCATTTTGTTCATTTGTATGTAAAACAAATATTCACATGATCTTATGGACACATAGTGAGTGATACAAGGCAGCATAAGTTAGTAAAAAACCGTCTGTGCTTCTATATGAAAGATCACTATGTACAATACATACCGTAACAGCCATTTTGCATTTTCACTCTCTTAACACATGCTCACATCTATGTATACTTTACCTACATCCTCATTCCTGTTGTATGAGTCCTATATGTACTTGTCCCCAGACCCTTCATCTCTTAGGGAAGGGTTGGCAATGTCAGACTAATATTGGTAATCTTTATTAACTAGTTAAAGAGGTAGTCTTTGATATGATCTCTAACATATGTACATACTTTTTGTCTTAGGATTTGTTTTCCTTGTCGTTGTATATAGTACAAACCTTTCTTCTGAAAGATTAGTCTTTTTCCTATGACAATATATAAAAGTATTTTAAAAATATACTCAGGTTAATCTGTTTATTTGTCATTATATACACATGAAACATATATTATATTACTTATAACAATACAGTTGTTATTTATTTTCATTGTTTATTTTAGAATGAAAATAATCTATTACATTTAGCTTGTGGGCGTGGCAGTGAAGAAACCATACACTACCTTTTACATAATGTCCAGCTAGATCCACATTATCTAGCAGCTCTAAACAATGATCAAGAAATGCCATTGGATCTTATTCCACCAGATGTATCTAGCAGTAATAAATTTCGATTACTGAAGTTGTTTCAACCATTCAAACAATGTCACAGAGACTACCTCTCAAAATCGTATGCTAAATTATTTCTTTGTGGAAAGACAGAAGCTGGTAAAAGCTCATTGGCTGCTGTTATCTCTTATCGTGCTAAAAAGGGACAAAATGGTTACTATGATCTAGAAAAATGTGTTGAAGGTGTTGTATTACAAACCACTGGAATTGAGTACCACAGTGTTCGTAGTATAGAAATAGGAAATGTTGTAATTTACGATTTTGCCGGACATGCAGAATATTACAGTAGCCATGCTGCAGTACTGGAAACTCTCTTGTTGAGGTCACCAGCTGTCTTTGCAATTTTAAGCAACCTTACCGACGATGAGGAGACGATTAAGAAAGACCTCCTTTTCTGGTTTAACTTTGTTGAAAATGTAAGCATGAAGTTAATTAGCTCAAGTCAAGTACTTGTCCTTGGAAGTCATGTTGATGAATTATCCAGTCGAAAAGACTTCCGGCCTTTTGTAAATGATGTAGCTGATCTGGCTGTTCGTTTTCAGAACTACAAAGGGTTTTTCCCAATAGACTGTCATCGACCAGGAGGAAAAGGCATCGAGACATTTATGGAGAAATTAAACGAGAGCTGTGAAGCTGTTATGGACAAAAATGATAAGATGAGCTACCACTGCCACTGTCTAAATTCTTACCTTCAACAGCTGGAGGAGGTTGCTATTAGCCTAGATGAGCTATGTTCCAAATTAATGGAATTAAATGAGCCTTGTCTTTTGACAGATCGATCAACAGTGTTAGAATTTTTGACCATTCTTGGAAGTAAGGGTCTCATTTTGTTTCTGGCTAACACATGGGTGATTATTGACAAAAAGGCTCTCTTAACTGAGGTAAATGGTGTCTTATTTAATAAAAGCATTGATCGTGTGCGTAAACCAGTTGCCACTAATACTGGTATAATGCCTGTCTCTACTCTAGCTAACCTTTTCCCTAAACACAATACAGACATGCTGATTCATTTCTTAACAAGTCTACAATTTTGTCATCAAATAGACTCTTATGCTGTTTCTAGTATCACTAACAATGTACCATCTGATGACTTCACTATTAGTAAAGATGAGAAATTTTTATTTTTTCCTGCACTTATTACAGAAGACAAACCCACTTCAATCTTTGAAACAACAGATGGATTTGGTTGGTGCCTATGGTGTCCTGAATCACATCAATTTCTCTCCATGCGTTTTCTCCATACTCTTCTTCTTCACTTAGCTTATACATGCTGTTCTTGTCCTCCTGAGGGAACTGATGATATTACCGACAATGCAGTGTTCCAAGAATTACATCGAGTCTGTACTATGTGGAAAAATGGTATTTATTGGAAAGAGGAGAAGACTAATATTGAAGTTATGGTTGAGGTTACTGAAGACAACCGATGTGTTACAGTTCTAGTTTCTCAATACAGTTTAATAAAAAGTTATCAACTCCGTGCATCACTCATCAAAGAAGTACTTAAACTTAAAAAAGAATTATGTCCATGTACTTCAAAACAGTTTATTATTCCACCTGGTGATGTTAAGGATGTCATGGAAAAGAAACAGAAAAATCGTATACTCTATGCTCTGAGAAATGTTGCTAAAGGAGTACTAACGAGAGAAACCATTACTTCTTCTACTAACGAATGTGTTCCTGTCCATTTAGTTGTCGGTGAAAAGGAACCATACCTCTGTATTGCCCCTCTTGTCACCAAAGCTCTCTTTACTAACACCACCAAAGATCAAATACTACCAGATCACTATGTCCAACGTATAAAAGAAGTATGTAAGGAGATTATGACCCTGTATCCATCATCAGATTTTACACACCTCTCTGTAAGAGAACATCTCAACAAATTTAGTATTTTTGCTGGACGTAATCCTTTGGTAAGTTTATATTGACTTTATCTTAACACTATGTCTATGAAATTGTTTTATCTTCTCTACATAGAGTATACCTTCTCCACCAATAAAAGATGATTTAGTTATTATTACAGATTTTATTAACCCTGTTACCAAACCTGACAAACAGATGTCATCATCTATTACATACAATGTTGGAGGTATATCTACATCTCAAGAAAATATCATATTTTTAATTATTTAGTTTGTTCATTATTTAGTATTCTTGTTTTATATCTACTACATTTATATTTGATTACTTTCATTAATTGTTATATATTGTTATATTACAGGTGGTAGTCAGGAGACAATGTTAACAAAGGATAGTTTAACTGATGAATTCAGTCAATTCCCTAAATTATGTATGTTAGACAATCTTATATAACAGTTCTTTATCTTATTGTACTTACAGTGGAAAGACCTACAAGACGTGAAGTTTTAATCCAACTAGTTGATATTGATGCTTTATGGCGTAGTATTGGAGATGGTGTCGGAGTGAGTGATAATGTCCTTCAAGGTTTGGCCAATGCCAACATGCAAGATCGAACAAGACTTGGTCACGTTATTCAAAATTGGTTGGACATGAATGGTCAAGGTGAAGGTGCTCCTGTCACTTGGATGACCATTTTAGATGTCGTAAACGGACCACTTGTTAAGAAGAAAGCTCATGCTATGAAAATATATGAGTACTTGAAACAAGAAAGTTCTGTACAACAGATTATTTTAAGTAAGTATGTAATAATATCTTTAGTTGCTATATTTATACAGACTGCTTGCATAATAATTCCATGATCACTAAAGAGGTATTTAATTACACACATGGCGATCCTATTGGAGGTCACTCTACGAGACATTAAGTCATACTTTGCAAGTATCTTTAATTGTTATGGAATATGACAATAAAATGTTGACTATGAGATGATTGGAATGTTTATCTGTAGTAAACTAAATTGGAACTCAATATAACTATTATGTTGAGAAGTAATATAACTATTAACATATAATTGTCACTTTGTTCTACTCAATATTCTATAGAATATACTAAGAAATCAAGTGTTCATGACTCAACTGAAGGTTGTATTTTTGAGGACTTATTGATGGAACATCAGGTATGATTTATCCTCTTATATAGTAGATTGTATTAATTGTAATCATTAACAAATTTAATTTGTTAAAATATTAAGGATTATTCCTCTTGCCAGTAAGTAGCTTTTAACATAATAGCTTGTGAACAGATACTCAATAGCTTAATGTGAGAAAGGGTATCTAGCATATTAATAGGTAAGATAGCAGATCTCTGTGATTGCTCAACATGACGCAAAAAGTAGTTTCACATTAAGCAAGTAGGTGTCTGGTCAGACAACTGAGCAGTCATATCACTATATGTAGCCACACTCATGAAGCTTTCTTTGTGATTGTGGGTTCTTAGAAGCATTCCTAAGTTTGACATAGATAGATTGATAGTTTCACTATGTGACAACAATTACTACTAACAATTACATTGTAATTCCTCACCTCCAGTCTTATCAATAATATAAACAATAGTTACATCATCAATCTTGTGTATTGTAATACTACAATACTTTATACCTCATATATTATCACTTATATCCTGTATCCAATAGCAACATTCTACTAATGAACTATCAAGTGAAGACAAAGCAGATACTCTCCCTAGTGATACTACACAACAAGGTAATATAAGACACCTAAATAATAAACACTACATATAATGTATGTGATGATTGTGTTTGTATAGAGTTATTTTATAGTCTAGATTGTTATAGTTGACATAAGTAGTTTATATATGTTGATAATAGACTACTTAGAGTTGTATTTGATTATTGAAATCATGAGATATTAAGATATAATATTAATTCTTATATATGTTATAAAATCACTAATAATATATTGAACAGGACAGTATACATATATTTCTACATGATTAACTTAAAGCTATATACCTATAACCACACAATAGAGGAAGGAGCATGCAACTTCCATCTGACAGCTAGTACATGAAAGTTAATTAATTAGTGACAAAATCAAGTGGAGGTTAAGTAGAATGTACACTTTAGGTTTTTAGAATATTTTGGGGTGTGGTCTAGAAACAGTAGCTATATATTACAGGAAGTGATATATTATAATCATGCCATTTTTTATTCATGTCCTATCAACAATAACCACATTTTATGAAATATAGCTAATTTTACTAAATAGGTAGTGAATATGCTTTGTTTTTATTATGACATCATAGTGTTACATAAACATGATTTTATCTATACTCAGCTCCTGCTAAGCGTAAGAGATCTATTTCGCCTTTAACATCAAAGAAGCTCAAACAATCTGATAACACAGATGATGATCAATTAGGTAGATATATTTTAAGTGTCACACACACTTGTTAAATTATAATATCTACATTTACAGATAACTTTATACATCATTTTAACTTACTTTTACACTCGTATTTGGAGTTATGATATGTTATGTTGTCTGTTTCTATAGAAACCAATCCAGGCTCTCATAAACGTAAGCACAGTAACAACTTTATGTCAGGTAATGACAACAAAGCAGTTGATGTTTTAGCTAAAATTAATTATTTTCTACATACATGTTATGTTACTAACATTATAACATGAGGAATTTATTTTCAATTGATAAGACATACAATGCTATATAATTATCTTAAATATGAACAAATATTTTATCAATTGTATATCTAATTTGGAAAGTAAATGAAACTAATGTAGTTTAATTATATTCATAACAAAGTATTAGTGAATAAATGTTGTGTTTTATTTCTATGTATCTAATATTTAACTTATTTTAATATAATTCCTTTATTTTACACGACATTAGATGATTTACCTAAAACTAAGAAGTCTACCCAGGAACAACAAGAGAGTAATGTCAGAGGTATATCATTATAAATATATATGTGTGTAGATTTGAGTAAACTGATGATGATACTTAATTAGTTAATAATCTTAAAGGGAACTACCAATATAAGGATACCTGTATCTTTAGTTATAATTTCAATGATTTAGCTGTTCATTGAGTTAAGGAATAGCTTACAAGTAATACTTTATAATATAATAATAATGTTACTTTAATAGCTGCTACTGTTATATTAAAACACTTTTATTAATTGTTATATATTGTTATTATAGGACATACACTCAAAAACACAATTGATGAACAAACTGATGGTAAGTTCTTATTACTAAACCTTTGTATTACACAATGGTTCATGGATAATGTATACATAGAGAAATACTCATTATATTTTTTTTAAAACAAACATATTTACTGCATTTGATACAAACCTAGGGCTCCCATTACATACTATATACTCATGTAATTTAACAAGTATAGATTATATACCAATATAAAGGATTTATTGAACTGAGTGCCACAGGAACAAGGTTTGATAAACAAGTGTAGACCATACTAGGTGTATAACTAACTTCTACTATAGTAAATTGCTTTAGTATTGAAAATTTGCTTATTGATCAGTAATCAGTTCCTCTCCTTAGAACAGTAATGTGATTAACTGATCTGACATTACAGTTGACAACTTCAATACATATTGGTATATGACACAAACATTTGCTACAACATTTAGCCTATCATATAATTGTCACTTTATTCTCCTCTATGTTCTATAGAACATGATAAGGAATCAAGCATTGTTGATTCAACTGAAGTCTATATTACTGACAACCTATCAATGGAATATCAGGTATGACTTATACACTTATATAGTAGATTGTATTAATTGTAGTCATTAATAAATTTGATTTGTTAAAAGTGTTAGGATATACATGTAATTCAAGATACCTGACACTATTATAAAGTCACTATAATAAGTAAAATTACTGATGGATAATTTATAGCTATAATAGTAAGTTTTCCAGTTGATCCTTAGCACAGCAAAATTTAAAAACAAATCAAAGCTATAGAGTCTGTACTTTATAATAAGCCAGGGTCATTAGGAACAATTCAATAATAACTCAGTAATTAGTCTTGTCATGCAGTGACTAGCTCTTAACATAAATAGTTTATTTCAGTTATTAGGAGGTATTCTTGCTAATCAGATCATTTGCTTTCTGTAAACTGTGTAGTCTCATTCCAGACACTCACTAGTTTAATGTCAAAAAGGGTGTCTGGTCTATTTATAGGCAAAATGAAAAATCTTAAATGTTGAAATAATGTGTTCCTGATAATACAAAAAGTAGTTTCTGGCATCTTGCCATGCAACTGAATAGCCACACTCATGAAGCATTCTTTATCAATAGAACATCATAGAACATCAATAGATTGTTGTTAGAAGCATTCCTAAGTTTGACATAGATAGATTGATAGTTTCACTATGTGACAATAATTACTATTAACAATTACATTGTAATTCCTCACCTCCAGTCTTATCAATAATATAAACAATAGTTACATCATCAATCTTGTGTATTGTAATACTACAATACTTTACACCTCATATATTATCACTTATATCCTGTATCCAATAGCAACATTCTACTAATGAACTATCAAGTGAACACAAAGCAGATACTCTCCCTAGTGATACCACACAACAAGGTAATATAAGACACCTAAATAATAAACACTACATATAATGTATGTGATGATTGTGTTTGTATAAAGTTATTTTATAGTCTAGATTGTTATAGTTGACATAAGTAGTTTATATATGTTGATAAATAGACTACTTAGAGTTGAATTTGATTACTGAGATCATGAGAAATTAAGATATATTAATTAACTACTTCTCTTCTACATTGTTTACTAACTGTTCTTTAATTCAGTTATATTTCTTTTTATTGTTACATTTTATAGACACTATTGATCCATCAGAAATATTTCAAGAATATTTTTCTGATGTTTGTGAAGCCATTGAAGTTAAGCCCATGTTCATTGTTAATCGACTCTTTTCTGCTAAGTTGATATCATTCAATTTTAAAGAAGATGTGAAAAGTATGAGTGGTGATGATTATGATAAAGCAGACAACGTAGTTACTGAGCTACAACGACAGGTTGAAGAAAAAGGAATTGAGTTTTTAAAAGCTCTTTGTGACTTCCTTCTAAAGCAGTACCAGGAGTTAAAGGACATTGGTACAAGAATGAAAAGTCAACTAAAAAGTGAGACATTTTATCATGCAACACTATAATTATATTAGATAATTAATATTTGTATAACTGAGTCTTTAATGATGTTATAATTGAGTAATCTACTATATATGACAAATGTCTTTACTTTCTATGTACTGCAGGCTTAACTCCGCCTACTTAGTCTCCAGTCCCCTACATTTTTTACTTTTTATATTTCCCTCTACATATATTTCCTTAGTATAGCTGGTTAATGAATATACTTAAAACTTAGAGAGTCTAGAGACTTAGTTTGTTATGTTATGGTTGCTGTTGATTTTGTTAATCTTTTTATTGTTAAAATACATGACAAATTAATCCTCTATTATCATATTAATAACATAAAATGTGAAGTAATCCACAATTACATAACTACAATATTTCATTGAAACAATATACAACATCATTCAGTAATTGTCTAATAATTTTCTATAACACATTTACTAACAGCAGTGAGTAGTTATCTAATGTAGTGTCTTTATTGATGAGTAGATTGATCAACAAGACGTTTAAAGAGTTGAACTAGTTGGTCAAGATTATCTTGTACATCCTACAATAGTGACATATAACTAGAATATATAAAATAGTACTAACTTGACTAGCTAAGTATTGTTATGTTTGTAGTATTAGTTCCACTATTTTCCAGTCATCAATCTCTCCAGGAGACACACCCTCTATTAGTTGAGGATTGAAATGAAAGAAAGGAATAGGATCACGATATTTCTGACATGAGATAGCAAATTTGTCAGCAGTTGTCTCTGACTCACTAATCTATAGTAAATAAGAGATCATGTAATATATAAACTAACAATGTTATATTATCAAACATCCTATATGGACATAACTGAACACAGTTTACATAGACAATAATTTATAACTAAGGAAGAAGGCCTTATTGCCTAGCTCATGACCATATTTGGAAGTTTGTGTACATGTGAATACAATTAACTATGTCATGAATACAATTAAACATTCCAGTCATCCACAAAGTGTTTCCTACTACATATAGTCTTTCAAAGGAACATAGTACATCATCAAGAAAATCCTTTGAGGCTATGCACTTTTTTATCAATAGTACAACACATAACAGTATTTTAGAGTTCTATTGAAGTTCAGGAAGTATATGTATGTCAGTGGCTAAGTTGAGGTATCTATGATAATCCACCTAGCAACGTCATGACATCAAGTTAACTTCCATCAATGGGTGTGTGTGTAATTGATTACTACACATCTTCAAATATCCATCCATCCATCAAGTTGTCAATGTATACTTTGTTATTTACCGAAATATCTCTTCAAGTTGTACTATTTCACCACTTTTTTAAAAACAAAAAGTGGTCTATATAAAGAAATAAAAATGACATATCAGTTAATACTTACAACGTAGTATGCTAGATCCTTCTCTCTAAACCTTTAAAGCAATTAGCTTTAGTTACAATGACACAACCTCCTAAAGAAGTAATAGTAAAGAGCAGGTAACATACATCGTAGATAACAGTACATGTACATGGAGTCTCAAAGCCAGATGTTATACAAGGGGAGGTAACATCTGGACAAACTCACATTCAAAGCTGAGCAACTATGAATGTTATTATAGTTGAAGATAACATGACTTCCTGTTACAAATGTACCTAGTGGTACTTTATTTTAACACATCAACAGTTGAGATGTTACTCTGTCTAGTTTGTGCTTGAGAAGTCTATCAAGAGGAAAAATCTGACAGTAAAAGAATTGATTTTTATCTTCAACCACATTTTAATGAATTTGCAGGTGTGGTCGTGTGCAATCACATGACACAACCAATTTGATTGGTCTGTACAAAATCAGTGCAGAACACCAGCTTTGAATGTAGGTTTGTCCAGACATTCCCTCCCCTTGTAGAACATCTGACCTCAAGACTAATGTTAATGACACTAGTTAGTTTATGTCATATAGTGTTTAGTATAACTTACCTTCCAATGTACATTTCAGCTAAAATACACCCTACACTCCATATATCTACTGCTTTACTATAAGAGGATTGTAGTAATACCTCTGGAGATCTGTACCATTGAGTAACAACCTAAACAGAGAGAGAGAGAGAGAGAGAGAGAGAGAGAGAGAGAGAGAGACAGAGAGAGACAGAGGGAGACAGAGAGAGACAGAGAGAGACAGAGACAGAGAGAGACAGAGAGAGACAGAGAGAGACAGAGACAGACACAGAGAGAGAGAGAGAGAGAGAGAGAGAGAGAGAGAGAGAGAGGGAGAGAGAGAGAGAGAGAGAGAGAGAGAGAGAGAGAGAGACAGCAGAGAGAGAGAGAGAGAGAGAGAGAGAGAGAGAGAGAGAGAGAGAGAGAGAGAGAGAGAGAGAGAGAGAGAGAGAGAGAGAGAGAGAGAGAGAGAGAGAGAGAGAGAGAGAGAGAGAGAGAGAGAGAGAGAGAGAGAGAGAGAGAGAGAGAGAGAGAGAGAGAGAGAGAGAGAGAGAGAGAGAGAGAGAGAGTTAAACAATAGCTAATTATATCAACAACAGTGTACCAGTACAAGTAGGGGTTAGTCCTACCAGGAATTCATCATTATAACAAGTAGTAGTAACAGTAACCACAAGTAGTAACTATTATACAGTGACCTGACACAGGAACCTTCCAAAAAAATCCCCAGAACTTGTCTATTAGACCTTTCCTGTCACACCGAACCATACCACAGGCTTCAAAGCCATGGCCGTGAAGGTCTGAGAAGAGTGCAGGAGAGTTGTAAAAATTGTCAACATAAATATGAAATCCTTTGTTCTTTAGGCCAGATACAAGAGACATGACTACGTTATGAGCCAGGCCTTGTTCTGGAGACGCATTTCATTCTTTTCCTGTATATGAGATGTATTATGCATGTGTATGTGATACTCATCTTACCTGTGTATAAATGAAAATTCCACACATACCCAGTAACAGAGTCAGCATCCACCCACACTTTGATCCCCCACTTTGTAGGCTTCTTGGACATATACTGAATCTGCTGAGCCTACCCTTGAACCATGCTCTCATCAACTGCTATATTTTTTTAGGTGTAGGCTGATTTAAAAGCTGTAACAATAAGATCAAGTAGAGGATGAATCTTATATAACTAATCGTACTTGTTGCTATCTCGTTTGGGCATTTTTGTCGAATCATTTAGATGGAAGCACTTCATTAATAACTCGAATCTTCTACCAGACATAATGGCTGTGAACGACTCATTGTAAAATGGCCACTTCGTACTCCAGTAAGATCTAATTACATGTACTCTAATAACAACACTGTGTATTTGTAATTGTAAATGCCTAAAAGTTTGTTTATACTGAGAAAAGGAGCTAATCATATTCATAATAATTTAGCTAATAAAGCTAATAACCTGTACTTTAGCCATAAAAGCTTTCATAATCACATTTTTTGGTAATAATAATTCTCTGGTAATAAATTCTACAAAAATTGAAAATTATTAAAATACAATGAATATTACCAGAGAATGAATGTAATTAGTCTTTTTATATAATTACCTCAAAGTTGGATAACCAACAACACCCATTGTTATAATTATTGCCAAAAGAAAATTAACTCCATTTCTATCCATAGGGTTTCTTCTACAATCATTACCATGTGCATGACGATGGTTGTCCAGGTATTCTTTAGATGATGCAAGCGCTTGTTCAGCAAATCGGACCGTCTCAGTGTAAATGAAGTCTTTTACTTCTGAAGTAAAAAAACTGATTAAAAAAGTCCAAATGTGTGCACATGGTGCTATCAGTGATGCCTGGTACAGCAGTAAATGCATGTACTATAAAAATATTATTATAAACTTTTTACCATTTTTGTGGCAATAATAATGTATTATACATATACCTACCAGGTCTAGAAGTAGGAGGTGTTTGGTCTTGTTGTCGATGACGAGGATTAATAGGACCCGTAAATAGTTCCTGAAGATTAATTGTAGTGATAGGTGTAATTACTGAGTGTGTTTGGGCAGTAAGTGTAGGTTCAATAGTAGGTGCTTTCAGAGGTGAAAAAATTTGGAAGCTGGGATAGTCATCATCTGAATTGGGTGGGGCTTGTTCTTCTAACACAGTGTTGTTAGGTACTGGGCTAGTGCTGTTGGAAAAGTTCTAAAAAGAACTGGTTTCATTTCCATCGTTGAGGATTGTAGGATTATCAACATATCCATCAAACTCGTCATCTGAATCTTCACTTAGTTCTGAAAAGAACTGGTTTCATTTCCATCATTGAGGATTGTAAGATTATCAACATATCCATCAAACTCGTCATCTGAATCTTCACTTGGAATACTGTCCATATACTCGAGTAAAAACTCAGGATCAGCAGGTAAGTGCTGGCTTGTACTGTTAGATCGAGTCATGGTAAGTTTGAGTTCATAGTGGCAGATGCAGAATTGCATCCACGCCCGAGTTAGAACTGCCCAGGTAGATGCAATTTTGCATCTGCGTGTGTCAAAGGGTTAATAGTTATATAAAACATGGACAATAATTTAACACACACACACACACAGGGTGTACTCGTACATATGATAGCTAATCTGTGTTGATAACATGATAGAGTAATTTCTTGAATTTCTTTCTTCTTTTCATTTGGAATTTGTAACCAGCTATTAAATGCCTAAAATAATAAAGGACAAAGAGGGAGCATGAGGGAGGGAGAGAGAGAGATAGAACAGAGACCAAGAAGAGAAACATATTTATTACATTAAACTCTTAGGATTTCTTTTCACTATATCTTGTCTTTTCAAATTCCCTACTAAATGTCTATATATAAAACACACTTCTACTAACCCTCTCTTTTCTATAAATTCTTACAATATTTCATTTAAATAGATTTATAGTACACATAGGCAAACCACATCATTATAAGTAAACAAAAGCATGATAGACAAAAAGGTACTAATTCCTGTAAAGTATGACTTCCTGACCGACCAATAGCCATGTTATATAACTGTGTCAATACAAATGAATTACCTCAATCAATTTCACTCTAACTTCCTTGCCTTTAACTTGACATATATAATCATATGGTTCTCGTAATATCTATTAACAACACACAATGACACATAACAAAGAATTATACTAATAAACATACTCGTTCATAGTCATCTGCTGTCTTTACTGGATCAACAGCCATTTTCCACGTGTACTGCCACTCCCACTAAAAGTTTAAGCTCCGCCTTTTAATTATCTCTCAAACACAAAGCTACCAAATTGATTTATTTCTTTCAGTGACATTGTCAAGATGAGTGATATCTACATGAAATGAAAGTAAGTAAAGTTACTAACTGTTGTTGTCAAATTACCTAGTTTAGTCCCTTGTATTGTAATATTACCTATAATATATATATATATATATATATATATATATATATATATAGGTATTGTAAATCACATTATCAAAAATATAGTGTGTTCTTGGTGTAACTTGACTGATGATGTAACAACTTGTCCTATGATGACATCACTATGTGTCATAGCGTTAATAATGTTAGGTTTGGTTTAGTGCCTTAGGTGATGTCAGCAATATGATGACATCACTATGTGTTATTTCAATATGAATTAGAATAAAATCACATATAATTATACTTGTTCTGTTGAGGTAGTTTTCCGTTGATATTAATTGAATCTTATTTCCATATTAGGAAATAACTTGTTGATGTGAAGAAGATGCATACGATAAAATACACAGAGACATTATTGACCTGATAATAACTAAAGCACAAAAGGAAGGTATGTATAGAGACCCAATATAGTAACCAATGTATAACCTGTTTCAGCCTGCATAAACATGTCTCATTAATTTTAATATACTGTATAGTGGCTTTTATTGATGGTCAAAAAAGTTGACAGTTTGTTATCAAAATGAGCAAAATTAAAAATTACCATAATTTTAATTTACTGTTTTATTAAAACCACCAAATTAATGAAGAGTGGGCAGTACTGTGATGTTGCCACGTGAAATAACCTAACAACTCAAAATGATATAGTGACTGATGGATTCTCAAGAGATAGCTAGTTGTGTACAAGATCACCATATCTATAATAGCATTTGGACATTCATACTTGATGAAGAGTTATAATGTAGAATTGAGGAGAATGACAGTTAACTTTCTTGTTAGTCTGTTTTACTTCTTTAGATGATAAAGATACACACTCCTTTTCACCAAGTATGGCAACCCTTATAGGCTTTGAAGAAAGAATTCAGTAACACCATTCTTTTGTTCATACTATATGGAGTCATGTCCAGAAACATGTACATAACACGATAATTATTATTGACAGATTTTTATTTGACGTTCTTGTCACTGACTGTCAATATACCGATTCAATTTGCTGCCAATAAAACCTGCTATATGGTATTGTTAAAAATTAAAATTAGATAAATGTTGAGATACATGATTGTAAATAACATGATAAATAACTAATATTTAACTAATGGCATACTTCTTGTCCATTAGAATGTAGCATTGAGAAACCAGTTACAAAAGATAAAATGGATCCAACATATCTGATATGGTAGCAGAACTGGACATAGAGTCTCTATGACAGTAACATTATGTATACAGATATTTCATGTAACTTGGACTCATTAAAAACATTGTATCAGTTCAAATTATTTGTTGATTATTTTCTTCTAATTGATCAGTGGGCTTGGTCACAGAATTACAAGCTAACTAGCAAACCAAGTTGGTACAATATGTTGAAAGGACTACATAATATTGTCAGCTGTTGACAGGTATTAATGCTGATCAAAAACCGTCACTGAAGTTATATAAATCTGCTTTATCTCTAATTGTTTAATTGTTTCAGTCAATATTGTTTTTGACATTACATTACGAAGATGAAGCTGTTATACTTGTTGTTAACAATTTTGGAGGTAGAATAGATTAAGTACTGTAATATTTTAATGTATTTAGAAAACTTTTAATTAATTGTTAATAAGATCAATTAAAAATCCAATAATGTTGGTCATGCGTGGTGAGGTTTTCCCGCCAAATTGTCACGAGTTGGTGCCTTGTGTTTGTCGAAATGAAGTATGACAGAGATGTCTTGAAAACATAAAAGGACTCCATTTTGCAAGCTTATATTAGTGTACAGACCCCCGTGGGTCTTCGTCGCTACGACTCGTCTCGTCGTTCTCCACTTCGACTCTCTTCACGACTCGTCTCTTCGTTCGTCGTTGGATCTCTCCTCTTCGCTGGACATCATTTCATTCAGTTATGATCATCCTTTTCATTTTCTTTTCTGTTATTTTTTATTTGATTATTATTTTATTTTCTGTTCTATTTATTTTTGTTTTTATCAATCAGTTCGCTAATTGACTTTTCTCTTCGTTTCTACAGGACTCTATTTGGAAGTTGTCTGATGTTCTCTGATGTTTAGACTGTTCTCTGATGTTCTTTGGTGTTTTTGACTTCTGACATTCTCTGGTGTTTTGACAGTTCTCTGGATGTAAAAGATGAGTCGCTCTCCTGCCTGGTCTCTTCTGTCTTCTTCCTTCAAGCCTTCTTTCCTCTTCATTTTATTTTTATTTTTATTTTTATTTTGGCTATCCAGCCTATACATTATACACACATTCATACAAATTCTATTAATCATCTTCCCCCTGCCGCCTGGCGGCCTTCAAAAAAATTTTTTTTAATATCCAAGGCCGCCAGGTGGCGGGGGGAAGCTCTGATCTTCTAGGATGCGTGTGTGTGTGCTGTGTGTGTGTAGGTTGGTGGTCCCTTTTCACTTCCTCTGTCTCTCTTCACTCTCTATCCATTTATTGTCACTATCAGTTCATAACTACTCTCTTTTTCTTTCCCTGCAGGAGCAGCACTGGTGAGAAAGGTGAGCTGTCTCTCCATCCATCCATCCACTTTCATCCATTCTTTAGTAATCCAGTTGTTATTCTTCTCTTTCTCCCTCTATGTTCTCAACTTGTGGACTGACTGGACTCTTGGGAACTCTCTATCTTCTCTTTTCTATAATTGCTGGATTGGAGACCATCACTGGACATCTTGAGGACTCTTCCACAACAGAGACTGTCTTATTTTTATTTTATTTTAGTTGTCATTTTTTGTTTTATTTTTAGTTGTTATTTTTCGTTTATTTTGTATATGTATTTATTTTTCAAAAACATTTTTCACTAAAATTTGTCAAAAGTCAATCTTAATTTTAGTTTTAAAAATATTTAAGACTTTCTTTGAAAAATGGCTAGTTTAGAATTTCATTTCTATCTTTCAACTACAATCAGTTTACTTACAATTGTTGTATAGTACAATCTTACTAAATTTCTATTAATTTTTATAACTACAATATTATGCATTTTTTATAATACTATTTATTCTACTTTTTTAATCCTTTAGTTTGTAAGAAAAACACTTCTTTAGTTTGTATCAGATTATATTAATCTTCTTTGTATATTAATTTTTACATTAATTTTAATCAATAGATTTTACAAAAAAATAATTAAAAATCTACAAGAATTGATTTTCTTGTTGGGCGTGTGCTGATATTGACATTTTCCCGCCATAATGGTGGTCACGCGTTCATTTGCTAATTGTGAACACGTGCTGATGATGTTTTCACACCTGATGAATATGGCTTAATTTCTGTTTCACTGTTTAATTTAATCAAATTATTTTTAATTCTTTTAAATTGTTTGTCAACAATTTAAGAAGTTTAAAGTTCAGTGTTTATCAATACAGACAATTTGTATTTCACTTTTTTTTTAATTGTAGATATGATCGAAACTTTATAGCATTAAATTTGTGCCATGCCTACTGTGTAACATTAAATAGACAATTTAGGATACAATTTGTGTGATACTTGGCTGTGTCTATTACATAACTATTAGCAAACAAATGATTCTTTTTAAAATGAAAAACAAAACTAACAGTGGATAGTATAGGATGTCAATAAACAACAATTAAAATGTACACTTAAAATCAATTGAATAGTTATACAGTTATATTGGACTGGCTTACCTTTGGACCTAGATACTTGATCAATAATTTGAAAATATATATTTAATATCAATACATGAGCTATCTCTATAATAATTCATATTTGTTTAAAATAATGCTGTAATACACAAATAGTAGTTTATGTGAAAGAATCATCTTAAGTGTGATTTTAAAAGTGCAGATATTTTAGGTTAAATTAGGAGGTATAACTGGTTTGTCTTGATCTGTAGAACTGGTTTCATTGAGATTCCACAGATATTCTGAAAAAAAGAGAAACTTACAACATTTTCTTCAACAATAGTTTATTTGGTAGTCTAGTTTTAATAACATTAATCTTTCTAATTTATTAAAACAATGTCTTATTGAATATTTGTATAATTCAAAACATTTTACTCTCATAATAATATATTCTGAACTAAGAACATTGTTTATATTGAACTCTCCTCACTGTCCTGAACCAGTTCATGCTAATGTCTCAAACTGTCTAATACAGAGAGACTCACAATTTAAAAACATGTATTTGATATAGGCACTTTTAATATCTTATCTTTTTTGGGAATATATCCTTTACCCTCAAGTCTATACATGAACTAGACCACACCACTACTTACATAATACATGTACTTACTTTATAATCTATCTTTACAAGTGTCCATCCAGCCAAGAACTAGCTAAGACAAATGATCCTTGCTACATTAAGAGCTAACCAAGCAGTCAGTCAAGTGCTTTGTTGACCATTAGTAATGTAGTGGAGATCACTGACTGTTATGAAAGTTGTAATTTAAGGAGAAGAACTATTTGTATCAGTCAATATATCAAGACTATAGAAAAGAAGAAAGGAAGTCATGGAATTAAAATTTAAGGAAACTCTATTTCAGGTACTTGTAAACTGTCCACTATAAGGACACTCATTGATAAAACCGAACTACTAGTGTTCTACCTATATTATGATAGTATATGGTTGACTGTGTGACATGATGAGATATTCACATACCATAAATTAAGTTGCTTAGTAAACAGTGTAGTTCTCTCATCTAAAAGTGCTTTTATTGTGTTTCCAATTAAGCTAGAACTAACAATATTAAAGCTAGAGAGGACAGACTAGAGGTAAATAGAAGATATTGATAGACAAACAATGTTCTATAATAGACAAAATATAATGTGCAAAATAAAATGATTATATAGAGAAGATACCTGATGATAGAGCCACCTCAGAGTAAGTGACAATATTTAATAATACAGCCCTTGTTGGTTTGGCAATATCAAATCTGAAGAATAATTCATTGTCATCATGTGACTATCACATGTACAGTGGAGGTTATCATAAAAGACACTTATTTACAAAATCTAACCAGTATTCCATCTAACATGAGTTATTAACTTGTGTTATTAACTTGTATTGTTTACCTGTCTAACATAACAACAACAGGTAGACCCAATGTAATCCTAATAGGAAAGAATGATAATGTTCTAATAATGTCACATGTCCACTGGTTTATTGACTGATTGAATAAGCCACTGCAGTATCCTAGAGAGAAATATCTTACGATAAAAGGATCAAACAATAATATATGTCAATTATCTGATAGAGTAAAGATGTATAGAGACAGATAATAAAAGTTATAGTAGATACATGAATTGATGGATAGAGATGTATAGTGGATGGATAGATATAGATGACTATATGGGACATTAGATAGATGTATTAATAGATAATACCTACCTGCCAGTAGTCCATGTCCAATTATTGTAGTAGTTCTAATAAACATATGAACAGTCTATACCAATATAGAGTAAGTAACACATAGTAATAGAAGAACTAGTCATATCTCCTCCATTAAATGGACTATCAGTGTCTTCATCTCTGCCTTCTTTTTGAGTTAAACTAATGAAAGCTCCAGTATGTGCCTTAAATTATAATACTGAACTAAACAAAGGAATTAATGATTTATTTGGAAGAGGTATTGAGGATTTGATAGGATTGAGGCAAGTTTGTAATATTTTCTAGTAAAGCTTGTCCATCTGGTTTATTGTGGAACCAGCTGTATCATCTAAATCAGTTGAAAATGTTATATACTTTTCATAAACTGATGATTGCTCGGTAATTAATACACATATTAGAATGTGTCATTACAATAATATTATACAGTGGCTGTTAGAAAGTCTATACTTTGCCATTTTATGTGACCTGGATAAGTTCAAAATATGATATACTATGGGACAATAGACACAACTGCTTTTATACTGAGTGGGTGTGTCAGGTCACTAGTAGTGTAATCATTTTATTACATACAATTATAGTTACTGCGAGTGTCTTCATTTCTTGAGTCACTTCTTTTAGATTTCTACTTTCTTCTCATTATTTTCACACCCATGGTAAGGGTTCCAATTGTCATGGTCACTGCTCCATCATCAAACTGGAACTTCCTGAATCATCAACAGGATATGAAATATAGCTAGAGGAGGCCGTGTATTAAAGGTAGAATCAGAGAAATCTATTAAACCACGAGGATTAAGTTTGTTGGTGAGCATTAATTAAGAATGTATCCATAGCAATTAATTAGTAGGTGGGACCAAACTAGTTCAAACTCATTTTTGATTTGATAGACGTTCTAATTTTTGCTGCGTCTACTTTCAAGGTGGAGGCTGAAAACATTAAACAAGTGGTTGAAAAGTTAGGGAAAAAGTATATGAGTTAAACTAGATTACCAAAGAGAGATTATATTTAATACTTTTTAAATCTTGTTGAATTTCCTCAGGTCTACAAGAAAGTGATCATGGATACTAGTGCCTTATTATTACTTACTGGTCAATATTTGAGATGTGTATTTAAAGGTAAGTTGTCAAGCACAATATTTGACTTAATGTTATATAATTGGATGGACCCACCAACCAATCAGATAGGAAGAGTTATTAAAAGCATTTTATGTAGTAGAAGATATGAAGTGATGTGTGGTTATATAGTTTGTGAAGTAATACATTAAAAATAGATTAAATGTTAAATGAGTGAGAACACAAATTACTTACACATGTAGTAAATGATGGAGAGATAAGTATTTTTAGTAATGATGGACAGATTACAAATGGACGGAATGATTTGTTTATAAAATGGAGAGATAGATACTTTATCATATTAATTATGAATGAATTGTTCTAACTAATAAACATATATTTGATCAATGTGGTCCTCATCTGTTTGATTGATATGTAAGCAGATCTGGTTCTGCAAACTCTTATGTAAAATTAGTATACTCTAGTATACTTCAGTATATTTTTCTTTATAGATGGTGCTGCACTCTGTTGAAGTTAGCAGCACATATTTGTAGGCGGACCTTAAAACCGCGGTATGTGTTGCTGCACTTAATGTACATTCCTCATTTGAATGTGCTGCTGCAGAAGCCTAATTAATGTCCTATCACTACATGACACTGCTACAAGGAAACTTGTGTTATTTTGAAAAGACGTCTGAAGGTCAGTGTTTTTGTTAGAACACGTAAGAAGATTTAGAAGCATATAATTTACAAATGAACTATTTTTCAATAAGTTGCTTAATCTAAAATCAAGAATTTTGTGTTTATATAGAGGGAAGTTGTCTTTGTAGAAGGCACTTAACAGCTATTTTGTATGAAAAGTGAAATTTCTCCATTATTAACAAAGTGATAACCTATAAGTATAATTCAATGAGGTTATGGCTTACAATTATTATCCCTGGAATTATCTCTAGCCAGATGATTGATTTCATAAAATCACTTAAATAGAAAATAGCTTTTTTAGATAATTACTCACCAAAGCAAGTAAATAGTAATCAATTTCCATTAGCTACATGAAACCTGTATGAAATAATTGTTTGTTAGACTGATATTCTCACCATATCATCAAGGTCATTGGCCAGCCATCATCCACATACTTCACTTTACCAAAATCACTGCAACATTCTCCATTTATTAATTGTCTGATTGTGTGCTGTTTGTATATCATAAACACATGATTTTTATAAATTTTAAATGATATTTGTAAACATACTTCATTTGCTTTGATTGTTGTTCTAATGAACCTTCTTGTAAATATGCTATCACTGATACAATGATAGAGTATTAGATATAGTATTCACATATGTGAATAACATACTGATCTGATTTGTCACGTTAAAAATTCGGATAACTTTTAAGGTAAAACTCCTTGCCCCATTTTTGTTTAGTACAAAAGATGTCGTCCTTATCTGTTACTGGTTGAGATGTAAATGATGGAAGTAGTATGTCATTGTCCTCTAAATCTTCTTCTAAATGTCAATAAACATAGAATTTATAGAACTATATGCTTACAATCCATTATATAATTAATTTCATTTTCTCTATCACAACCTAAAGTTAACAAAGATTGGAATTACAATCATTCAGTAATCATGTAGTTTATAATGTACCTGGGTTGACATAAGTTTTAATGGTTTCTACGTATTCTGGAGGAGCATTTTCCATATGCACTTCTGCTACTGAACAGCTAGGAATTAACAGACAATGTATTAATATACATTATTTCATGGACAACATACCTTATTTTAAGGATCCATTTCTTGTAAGTTGTCAGCTATTTTTATAGATAATGTCAACATGTAATAAACAGTCTCTACCTCAAAATTATCCTCATCGTATGGTATTCTGAGATAACTTGCCATATACTGTTAAATTTAATTATCTGATGTAAATGTTAAATCTTAGCTATGCTATTCACATACCTTACATATATATACATTTCTGTACATGTTGGGGCATGTGTCCTTATGATTAAATATGTCAGGGTACCCATTTTTAATTAATCTGTTTACCAACCTTCACCACATTAATTTTCCAATTGTTATATCTTCTTGCTTCCTTCATTACTGTTGTCCTCCACGTAGCAACTGCATGCTTTCCTGTAAGTTTGTCTCAATCATGTGCAATATCTCATGTGAATATACCTGAAAGTTTCAATGAGTTCATTTGCTTTATCACTTTTGTCATGAATAGTATATACCAATACATCCTTATTCTCATGTTGGCTGAACTATAATAGATAAAGTGATGATAGTGCATGTGTTTTATTAGTTTTTACTCACTAGTACCATGTCCTCTTTCAAAATAGGACAGATTATCAGGAATATCTCTCTATATCATTAGTCTCCACTAGACCTCTGTTGTATATATGGTACATACTCAAGATTTCTTCATTATAACTTACTTTCATGTAAAAACATGGATTCACTCTATCAAATTCTGACATGGATTTTCTTGTCATTCAAATTTTTTAAGTCAGCACTGTTTATGACTTCAACATAACCCAAATCCTTTATAATAGAGTATTGTTCAAAGATGACATATTTGATTATTTCAATTACTGACTGTATAAAAGGTTTCAAATTTGTTGTTACTAATTGTCTTCAAAACATTTATAAAAAAGTATACTGTCTACATTTATTTGAGTGTATTATTAATGATTAGACATTTGAGATGGACTGTACCTTAGATGAAATAAATTTTTCACTGTTTGTTAATTCTTTTATGTCTTTTAAATTGAGGTTTATGTCATCCAATGACAACACAGTCAAACTATCATCAATGGAAAATATTGTTTTAAGTGCCAAACCATTGCTCTTATTCAGTGGGATTTTGTGGGCATTAATAACTGACATTTCTGATTGCATTGTTTCATTTGTCTCTGTTTTGGTGTTAACTACTAAATAGAACAAACTGGAATGGAATGTTTTGTGTTTAACAACTCACAATTAGAGTTAAAGTGTACTGGTGGAAATTAATTATCATCATCGCTGTTGCTTTCAGACATAGTGTACAAGACTGGTTATCAATAAGAAATGACTTATTTAAGAATTTTGTGTGAATCACTAACTTTCTTGCTTATGAAGATTATTTAGCTCCAACAAGATCATTGTTCGAGCTACTCGAGCTTCACTCTATGATTTATGTAACCTTCCTATGCAAGTAGGCATTTTTTACACTTACTTCTTTAAAATTTAATTTTCTCTTCTCGATGAAACACTTTGCTGCCTGTAAACGTAAATGAACATTATACAAGTTAATGAAGTCTTACCATGCAGACAAATACCCGACAATCAAAGGCATTACTCTGTGTTGGACTGTTGCACATCTATGGATGTACAAGTACCATAAAAATGAGTTAGTGTAACATACTTTGGAATCACAGTATCTCCACTCATGAATGGATAGTTTAAACTTTGACAGTCTACACAAATATAGCCTGCTTTTTTTCAAAAGTTATCTTATGCAATAATTCCTTACCATATGCTATTAATTAAATGAGGCCAACTATTATGATATGAATCGACTTCATATATGATCTTATCATTTACATCAACAACCTGTGTAATTAATGTATCCCAAACATATATTATGTTGATTAAGGCACTGACAATGAGAATCCAATGTTGTGGACGATGAACTGGAAATATGATCGTGTCTTTCTCTAACAGATTTTTGCCCTGAATTTATTACTTTTTGTTTAATTTTAAAGTTATAAAATCCTTACATATTTTGTGACACCACTAAAGCCTCTTGCTTTTAATAATGGAAGGAATATGGAGTCGACAACAGCAATATTCCTCTAGTTTTAACAATTTCTGTGACATGCATGTAAAATTATTTGACTTACATCCTTTGCTAACAATATTAAGTAATTCATTATTACCTACACAAGTAGATACTATTATATAATATATACAATGATTATATATGTATATGTATACTTATGTGTGTGTATGTATATATAATAATTTATGAATGCATATATATAGTTTACTTCTGCAGTTAGCCACACTCCTGGCTGTAAGGTGTTGTACGGTGCCTTGATCTCTTTCCAGTCCTTTATCATATATATAGAATAAATTCTTTGCTAGCAATGCACTTACTATTTCCTTGTCTTCATTAACAACTAATGGACTCTGATAGAAATATATTGTAACAGTAAAGCATGCACATTTTAACAACAGACTGACTTCTCTCCATGATAAAATTGGTGGACAATCATCAATTGCTTTCAATACGGTCTATACAAGTTTAGTTAGTATAATTAATTACAATATGTATTATGTGATATGAAATAATTTCATACTAACCTCCGACTCATCCGACTTGTATATAGCTAGACATACATTTCTCTAAGAGGCAATCATAATGATGTATTGTTTTCATTAGCTTTACTCACAGAAATATAGTCTATATTTTTGTTGTAATCATAGTTAGTAATTATGTTATTGTCATCATATTCAATCCACTCTCCACCAGGTGTTTTCACTAATGCTGTGTCTATTGTTTTTGTTTGTTTTAATATAGGTAACTTATAGCTGTATAATAACTTACAGTGACCTGTGTCTACAGATGTTGGACGTCCATGATGAACCTACACAGCGATAGGATTAAATGGAAACTTTCATTGTAATCAGTACTAACAGCTATTCCAAGTAATCGGTAAGTTCTTGAGGTGTAATCATGTTTGGTAGTATTTTCAATTGTAATTGTCCTATTAGATATAATGTCAGATTGATTACATTGCTTACAACTTACTCTTGTAGCAACAATGGCTGGTTTGATTTTTTACTTGAATATGTGTTTCGAGAAATGCCTAGTATCTGTACATCTGGTAGTGAAGCAACATTTGTGCTAACAGTCATTAGACGTTCATTGCAAGGTATGCATCTGTAGGCTTTATTATGACATTATTGTTCACAATATATAGCTTACAAATGATGGGATGTTTCATCTGAGTAGCAAGATATTTTCTTTCGCCACAATTCTGATATACAGTCTTCTTTTTGTCCAACCACTGAAATTAATAGTATTTTTGTGTACTCTTCTCCAACATATATCTAATTGTTAATATAAACAACACTGTCATCGTCACAATAACAGACCTCCTTGCAGATAGGACATTGTTTCTTAGTGATTGTATGTATGTTAAACAGTTTCTGTTTATTAGACAAACATTCTTAGTAGATTACAGTTGTACATTGCTTAAATCTCCATTACCTGCATTGATTGAACACTAACAGCATCAATAAGTAATTCTATTCCTTCTATTACATCATTCTGGCCACCAAAAGCTATGTGTGTTGATGTCATCAATGCCTATTAAATTACATAAATCATATCATATTGCCTGAAATAAATGAATACTGTTATCATCTGTGAATTAGCAACGTTATCTTCTACTGTGCACTCAATGTTTAAGTATTCTTTTTGGACTGGTGTTAATTCCACTTGTGGTATACCTATTATAATAATTCATCAATACTTCAAAGTTTGGGGTTTCTAATTACCACATAGATGTTTTGCCAGGGGGGTTACATGCAATAACTGGAGGACGCTGTTTATCCAACATAGGTTGCTGGTTTGATTTCCAAAACCCTTGTTGGGTGTATAGCATAACTCCAGTGGCGCTCCAGTCTCATAGATCTGTCATATATATACAAACACCTTGTCAAAGATGAGTGTTTATTAACTCACAGGTGTTGATGGTAACAACCAAGGTTGAAAAGATGTTATAATGACATCATCATCATCATCATTGTGTTCATCACTCCTAGAGAATTTCAACTTTTCACTATCATTAATGACTTCTTGTTTTTCCTGCATTAAAGTGAGTACATAGTACATTAAACACTTAATTAATCATACATTGCATTCTACGGACAATGTTTCATCACAGCCTCCCCTATAGGAGATTATAATATGTATTTGTGTAAATATCGTTAGTCATCTGACTTTGGTTTGATGGACACTTGAGATGATTTTGTATTGCTAAATTCATCATATTGGGACCTAAGTGAGAAAACTGAAAGTTATCTCTAAACATATTTCTGTGCATACAGCAATATAAAATCCTTCTTTGGAGGCTTTTGGTAGTGACCCATTAGGTTTTGTCCTGGCTTCTTAGATCTTTTTGACCACTTCTCCTCAAGCAGTTTTGTTTTTGGTTTATCTAGCTGTTTCTGAATACATGTATATATATATATATTGTATATATAGACAAATAATGTACTTTACCTTTAGCCTCTGTCTGTCTTTAGTAGAAACATTGTCAATATAAGCCAGCTGCCTTCCAAAGTGAATTGAGTAGTGCTCCTTTAAAAAAAGATCTGGTCGCTTTCTGTGCTTTGGATGGTCACTTCTTTTCAATATGAGGTTCCAGGCCTCAATTGTTCCAGCAGTTCGATTTCTGCTTGTTGACATATCTCCTGAATTAACACTCCTCAGTATATTTGTCCAAAAAGGAACCATAGACAACCATTTCCGTTCCATTGTTTCGATCCATTTAGGTTGAAAAATTGGGTTTGGAGGACATGTTTTGTCAGTACAATACTTCAAACTTGACAACTTTTGCTTAAAAAAAGCAAAGAATGGCTTCTTACATGATGAAAGGATCATTGCTTCTTCTGAATTGGTAGTACTTTCCAGTATATTCTCTGCTAGCTCTTCGTTAATGTTGTCAATGTTGCTGTCAATTAACTGGGGAACCTCTCCAAGTTTTTTGAAAGTATCTTCAAGCTCATTAATTGCACATTGCACTTCATTGTTGACATACTCCGAGCCAAAGATTAGAGCACATCTCTTGAGATTTATTAAAAAAATTTCAATTGATGTAGAATTTAACAAAACTGAAAAGCAGTACATTGAGAAGCTGTACTGCTCTTTTATGGCACTAAAGTAATGTAAATATACTAACAAATTGTATGCTGTGATAAACTTACAACAATTTTTTCATGTCATACTTGGCACTCTTCATAACATGACTTATGCATGCATGTACGAAACACTTGTTGAAATCTGAGCTTGTTGAGCACCTGTTTGCCACACGAAAACAGCGGTGTAAATAATCTGATAATGTCTCCAAGTTAAAAACTCTTAAAAAGCTGAGAAGAAGGACTAGGCTTCTATCAATAATGATGTACTTAGGAACAACGATGTTTTGATGCCCATACAACAATGCTTCATGTCGTCGGAAGTCTTCAAGAAAATGGGAAATGGCCATTACAGAATGCTCTGTCGAAATAAGTTCAGCCACAGCAACAGGTGGCTGACCTTTCTTTGGGTGTCCAACAACAAGAGCATAGTATAAGGATGTGTTGGACTCATAGTCAGTGCCCTTTAAACTAATAACTGTACCTGTCGCATCCAAGTACAAAACTTGGTCTTTGGCAAAATTGTGATATATTCTTACTCCTTCCTCAGTAAAGAAAGAAACACTAAATGGTTTTGCTACAATCCGTTGAATGTATCCGCAAATGTTTCTTTTGCAGCCAAAGGATTCTGTGATCTCTTTGTCTATAACTTTCAGAGACATAACAAGATCCAAGTGTGGAAATTGGTCTCTTTGACCCTCTGATGAAATTTTTCGAAGAACGTGCTGACTACTGCCAACCTTGTCCCTCTTTCCTGACTCCAGCTCTGCTAACGTTAAAGACGAAAACTTTTTGTTATAAAGACAAGATGGTGTTAAGGAAAGTACTTCTTTTTTGGCAATTGTTCTATTGCTTGAGCGTATTTGCCTGGATCGTCTCTCGTCTGTGGCATGCTTAACGAAGGGGGATGTAAAATTTATAAAGACATTTAATGTTATTGGAGGATTACTCTGACAAAAGGACATTATCTTGAGATGAAACTGTACAGGGCAATCAGTAAATGTACACTTTCCTGAACAACGAAATGAATAATGAGATGACTTTCTTGAATGTTTTCTTTTCATCCAACGGTTTTTCATAGCAAAAGAGCAGTATGGATTGTGAGGAGACAGAATATTGATGATTGGGTTTTGCCAGTCAGTCTTAGTAGATAACTCTGGCCATATACTTGATGGTATGGTAGTCATCACATTTGCAGGAACTGAAGCATAAAAGAAACAACTGTTTTGATTCCCTCCTATAGTTGACATCTACATAATAATAGACAATGCTTTTGAGCTTGAGTAGATGCAGCATATTTTACCTGAAGTTGTCGTTCAGTCCAGTATGCAGGCGAAACAATGAAACTAGGCAACTCTTTCCTTTCCTGTTTTATTGTAATAGTATCCTCTTAAAAATGAACTTTTCACATACCTGGTGTTCTCCAAATGCCAGTTCAAGAGCTCTCTTTTGTGGATGTTCTATTTTGAAGTTTGTATGTATGTAGCACGTTTCCAATTTCAAACTTACCTTCTTCATACATAAGTTCATCCATCGCTTTACTAATGCATACTTGACATTTATATGTATCAATGCCTTTTGCTAAGACATCATCAATACCTACACAATCATAATGATACCAATCTCCACAATAATCACACATGATCATGTCCCTAGCAGGAAATAAAAAGTTAACATTGAAAAATTATGTATACATAATATGAACACACACATATATACCTAGTCTCATCATATCTTTTTTTGCATATGCAGTATATTGTTGTAGAACCCTATTATGTTTTATGTAAGAAATGTTACAACAGCGCTTTTAGACTTACAAATAAAGATGCTGTTGAAGAGAGAGGAGTGACAGCATTGGTAGTCTATAAATGTCCAGGTAAACATTTCATGTCATTAACATAATTATAATTTACTATGGTGTCATAACAGAGAGAGAGGGAAGTTTCTTTTGTGGCAACAGCCTACATGTTATACAAGTACATGTCAAAGTCAATGCATCATTTCCTTAATCTTACATGATTGGAATTATGAGTACACGATAATACTGTGTTTCGGATTGAATATGAACATAACTTGTCATCCTATTAAGAATGGTTCATGGACAATTTGAACTAGTTTATGACACTTACGGAAAGTTGTTCAAATGTATTATTAATAAGCAATGATGTGTCTGCATGTTTGTGAAGGCCATCTTGTGTTGGAGAGTTAGCTTGCATCAGCTCAGTGATAATGTGAGTGTCCTATTTTAAATCGTTAATAACTGCACATGTCATCTACAGGTCCACTTACTGTGTTGAGACATTGTTGGGGTGAAGTAGTAACTTGTGATACCTTAGGGAGAGTATAATCATCCTATATTAAATACTTAACTGTATCTTGTTATTACATGTCTACTTACCTTGTTGAGACATTGTTGGGGTGAAGTAGTAGCTTGCGATTTATTAGGGAGAATATATCCATCCTATTATATATATATTAACTATATTATGTCATCTACAGGTCCACTTACTGTGTCAAGGCCTTGTTGAGGTGAAGTTGCAGTAGCAACAGGAGTAGCTTGATAGTTGGTAATCTATATAATATAGTTGAAGATAATGATGTATGTACATTTATATAGAAAGTGCATGTATGTGTCATGTAAATATGCTATATATCTGTTATCTTACCAGCTTTATGATATTAGTCCTGAAGTTGTTTACATTTTTATACCAATGATTGCTTACAGCTTTGATAAGTCTTGGCGATGGATTGGTTTTACCACATGCACTGATTGCGGCCTGGACCCAATAGCCATGTCCTTTGCAGGACGCTTTTTTTGGTGGAAGCCCATTTAGACAAATGTAATTAGCAAGAGCATTACTGTTAACATGAAACTTCACTTTGGGCGGCTAAAGAAAAAGAAAAGCAATGATTACATACATGCATTCCTTACCATGCTATCCACTTAGTTATAAGAAACAGGATATTGAAGGTTAGAAAAAGACTCTAAAAAGAACTGCTTTTTCACTAAAAGGACACTCAGAAAGAGATATCTCAGTAGAACTGACAAAAGATAACTGAAGTTAGTCCAATTTTATCACGAGTTTGCCCAATTTATAGACATCAATGATGCAACAAATTTCAGTTTGTTTGTAGGAATGTAGCAGTGAAATTGTGTTAATAATTCACATGAATAAACTGTTAATTTTGTCCATGTTTAGGACCTTAATTAATAAGAACGACATGATGAATTAGTGTAAACTAGAAGAATACAGACCACAGTTTGTTAATATATTGAACAATGCTCCAGATTGTATGATATTCAATATGTTAACACCTATTACAATCAGACCTACTTTATTTCTATAAGTGTGCATGCTTGTCAATTAATGTCCTAAACATGGACAAAATTTAGTTCATTCATGTGAATAAACTGTAAATTTTGTCCATGTTTAAGACCTTAATTAATAAAAACAACATGATGAATTAGTGTAAACTAGATGAATGCAGACCTCAGTTTGTTAATATATTGAACAATACACCACATTGTATGATATTCAATATGTTAACACCTATTACAACCAGACCTACTTTATTTCTATAAGTGTGTATGCATGTCAATTGCATTTATGTATAGCACTATAACCGTCATATGTTTCCAATTAATAGAACAGTTAAAATGAGACAATCATAATTTTACATGAATATACTACATGTTGTGCATTGTGTAGGTTGTATCTTTGATTAATTTAGAACAACCATATATATTATAAAAAGGCAAATGTTATGTTCTCTCAACTGTTCTTGTTATTATTTATTTCTAGTAGTTGTAAAATTTCCTCTTATTGCTGGCTATGGAGACTTTGAATGTAAACAATAATATCATATTCAAGTGTCTCAAGTTAGTATAAATACTATCGTCAGTTGTTATGATGTGGGTGTGACTTTCTCGCCCAGCAATAAGACCATTTATTCATTTTTCAGTTCATTTCTTCTTATTGCTGGCTATTGAGAGTACAGAAAGAAATGACAATATGATATTCAAGTGTGTCAAGTTAGTGTAAATACTATCATCAGTTGTTTTGATGTGGGTGTGTCTTCCTCGCCCAGCAATAAGACCATTTATTAATTTTTTAGTACATTTCTTGTTATTGCTGGCTATTGAGAGTACAGATGTAAATGACAATATGATATTCAAGTGTGTCATGTTAGTGCAAATACTATCGTCAGTTGTTTTGATGTGGGCGTATCTTCCTCGCCCAGCAATAAGACCATTTGTTCATTTTTTAGTACATTTCCTCTTATTGCTGGCTATTGAGACTTTGAATGTAAACGACAACATGATATTCAAGTGTGTCAAGTTAGTGCAAATACTATCGTCAGTTGTTTTGATGTGGGTGTGTCTTCCTCGCCCAGCAATAAGACCATTTATTCATTTTTAGTACATTTCTTCTTATTGCTGGCTATAGAGACTTTAAATGTAAATGACAATATGATATTTAAGTGTGTCAAGTTAGTACAAATACTATCGTCAGTTGTTTTGATGTGGGCGTGTCTTCCTCGCCCAGCAATAAGACCATTTGTTCATTTTTTAGTACATTTCCTCTTATTGCTGGCTATTGAGACTTTGAATGTAAACGACAACATGATATTCAAGTGTGTCAAGTTAGTGCAAATACTATCGTCAGTTGTTTTGATGTGGGTGTGTCTTCCTCGCCCAGCAATAAGACCATTTATTCATTTTTAGTACATTTCTTCTTATTGCTGGCTATAGAGACTTTGAATGTAAATGACAATATGATATTTAAGTGTGTCAAGTTAGTACAAATACTATCGTCAGTTGTTTTGATGTGGGCGTGTCTTCCTCGCCCAGCAATAAGACCATTTGTTCATTTTTTAGTACATTTCCTCTTATTGCTGGCTATTGAGACTTTGAATGTAAACGACAACATGATATTCAAGTGTGTCAAGTTAGTGCAAATACTATCGTCAGTTGTTTTGATGTGGGTGTGTCTTCCTCGCCCAGCAATAAGACCATTTATTCATTTTTAGTGCATTTCTTCTTATTGCTGGCTATAGAGACTTTGAATGTAAATGACAATATGATATTCAAGTGTGTCGAGTTAGTACAAATACTATCGTCAGTTGTTTTGATGTGGGCGTGTCTTCCTCGCCCAGCAATAAGACCATTTGTTCATTTTTTAGTACATTTCTTCTTATTGCTGGCTATTGAGAGTACAGATGTAAATGACAATATGATATTCAAGTGTGTCAAGGTAGTACAAATACTATCATCAGTTGATTTGATGTGGGTGTGTCTTCCTCGCCCAACAATAAGACCATTTGTTCATTTTTTAGTACATTTCTTCTTATTGCTGGCTATTGAGAGTACAGATGTAAATAACAATATGATATTCAAGTGTGTCAAGTTAGTGCAAATACTATCGTCAGTTGTTTTGATGTGGGCGTATCTTCCTCTCCCAGCAATAAGACCATTTGTTCATTTTTTAGTACATTTCCTCTTATTGCTGACTATTGAGAGTACAGATGTAAATGACAATATGATATTCAAGTGTGTCAAGGTAGTACAAATACTATCATCAGTTGTTTTGATGTGGGTGTGTCTTCCTCGCCCAGCAATAAGACCATTTATTCATTTTTAGTACATTTCTTCTTATTGCTGGCTATAGAGACTTTGAATGTAAATGACAATATGATATTTAAGTGTGTCAAGTTAGTGCAAATACTATCGTCAGTTGTTTTGATGTGGGCGTGTCTTCCTCGCCCAGCAATAAGACCATTTGTTCATTTTTTAGTACATTTCTTCTTATTGCTGGCTATTGAGAGTACAGATGTAAATGACAATATGATATTCAAGTGTGTCAAGTTAGTGCAAATACTATCGTCAGTTGTTTTGATGTGGGCGTATCTTCCTCGCCCAGCAATAAGACCATTTATACATTTTTAGTACATTTCCTCTTATTGCTGGCTATAGAGACTTTGAATGTAAATGACAATATGATATTTAAGTGTGTCAAGTTAGTGCAAATACTATCGTCAGTTGTTTTGATGTGGGCGTGTCTTCCTCGCCCAGCAATAAGACCATTTGTTCATTTTTTAGTACATTTCCTCTTATTGCTGACTATTGAGAGTACAGATGTAAATGACAATATGATATTCAAGTATGGCAAGTTAGTGCAAATACTATCGTCAGTTGTTTTGATGTGGGCGTATCTTCCTCTCCCAGCAATAAGACCATTTGTTCATTTTTTAGTACATTTCCTCTTATTGCTGGCTATTGAGACTTTGAATGTAAACGACAACATGATATTCAAGTGTGTCAAGTTAGTGCAAATACTATCGTCAGTTGTTTTGATGTGGGTGTGTCTTCCTCGCCCAGCAATAAGACCATTTATTCATTTTTTGTACATTTCTTCTCATTGCTGGCTATAGAGACTTTGAATGTAAATGACAATATGATATTTAAGTGTGTCAAGTTAGTGCAAATACTATCTTCAGTTGTTTTGATGTGGGCGTGTCTTCCTCGCCCAGCAATAAGACCATTTGTTCATTTTTTAGTACATTTCTTCTTATTGCTGGCTATTGAGAGTACAGATGTAAATAACAATATGATATTCAAGTGTGTCAAGTTAGTGCAAACACTATCGTCAGTTGTTTTGATGTGGGCGTATCTTCCTCGCCCAGCAATAAGACCATTTGTTCATTTTTTAGTACATTTCCTCTTATTGCTGGCTATTGAGACTTTGAATGTAAATGGCAACATGATATTCAGGTGTGTCAAGTTAGTGCAAATACTATCGTCAGTTGTTTTGATGTGGGTGTGTCTTCCTCGCCCAGCAATAAGACCATTTATTCATTTTTTAATACATTTATTCTTATTGCTGGCTATTGAGAGTACAGATGTAAATGACAATATGATATTCAAGTGTGTCAAGTTAGTGCAAATACTATCGTCAGTTGTTTTGATGTGGGTGTGTCTTCCTCGCCCAGCAATAAGACCATTTATTCATTTTTAGTACATTTCTTCTTATTGCTGGCTATAGAGACTTCGAATGTAAATGACAATATGATATTTAAGTGTGTCAAGTTAGTGCAAATACTATCGTCAGTTGTTTTGATGTGGGCGTGTCTTCCTCGCCCAGCAATAAGACCATTTGTTCATTTTTTAGTACATTTCTTCTTATTGCTGGCTATAGAGACTTTGAATGTAAATGACAATATGATATTTAAGTGTGTCAAGTTAGTGCAAATACTATCGTCAGTTGTTTTGATGTGGGCGTGTCTTCCTCGCCCAGCAATAAGACCATTTGTTCATTTTTTAGTACATTTCCTCTTATTGCTGACTTTTGAGAGTACAGATGTAAATGACAATATGATATTCAAGTGTGTCAAGTTAGTGCAAATACTATCGTCAGTTGTTTTGATGTGGGCGTATCTTCCTCTCCCAGCAATAAGACCATTTGTTCATTTTTTAGTACATTTCCTCTTATTGCTGGCTATTGAGACTTTGAATGTAAATGACAACATGATATTCAAGTGTGTCAAGTTAGTGCAAATACTATCGTCAGTTGTTTTGATGTGGGTGTGTCTTCCTCGCCCAGCAATAAGACCATTTATTCATTTTTAGTACATTTCTTCTTATTGCTGGCTATAGAGACTTTGAATGTAAATGACAATATGATATTCAAGTGTGTCAAGTTAGTGCAAATACTATCGTCAGTTGTTTTGATGTGGGCGTATCTTCCTCTCCCAGCAATAAGACCATTTGTTCATTTTTTAGTACATTTCCTCTTATTGCTGGCTATTGAGACTTTGAATGTAAATGACAACATGATATTCAAGTGTGTCAAGTTAGTGCAAATACTATCGTCAGTTGTTTTGATGTGGGTGTGTCTTCCTCGCCCAGCAATAAGACCATTTATTCATTTTTAGTACATTTCTTCTTATTGCTGGCTATAGAGACTTTGAATGTAAATGACAATATGATATTCAAGTGTGTCAAGTTAGTGCAAATACTATCGTCAGTTGTTTTGATGTGGGCGTATCTTCCTCTCCCAGCAATAAGACCATTTGTTCATTTTTTAGTACATTTCCTCTTATTGCTGGCTATTGAGACTTTGAATGTAAACGACAACATGATATTCAAGTGTGTCAAGTTAGTGCAAATACTATCGTCAGTTGTTTTGATGTGGGTGTGTCTTCCTCGCCCAGCAATAAGACCATTTATTCATTTTTAGTACATTTCTTCTTATTGCTGGCTATAGAGACTTTGAATGTAAATGACAATATGATATTTAAGTGTGTCAAGTTAGTGCAAATACTATCGTCAGTTGTTTTGATGTGGGCGTGTCTTCCTCGCCCAGCAATAAGACCATTTGTTCATTTTTTAGTACATTTCCTCTTATTGCTGACTTTTGAGAGTACAGATGTAAATGACAATATGATATTCAAGTGTGTCAAGTTAGTGCAAATACTATCGTCAGTTGTTTTGATGTGGGCGTATCTTCCTCTCCCAGCAATAAGACCATTTGTTCATTTTTTAGTACATTTCCTCTTATTGCTGGCTATTGAGACTTTGAATGTAAATGACAACATGATATTCAAGTGTGTCAAGTTAGTGCAAATACTATCGTCAGTTGTTTTGATGTGGGTGTGTCTTCCTCGCCCAGCAATAAGACCATTTATTCATTTTTAGTACATTTCTTCTTATTGCTGGCTATAGAGACTTTGAATGTAAATGACAATATGATATTCAAGTGTGTCAAGTTAGTGCAAATACTATCGTCAGTTGTTTTGATGTGGGCGTATCTTCCTCTCCCAGCAATAAGACCATTTGTTCATTTTTCAGTACATTTCCTCTTATTGCTGGCTATTGAGACTTTGAATGTAAATGACAACATGATATTCAAGTGTGTCAAGTTAGTGCAAATACTATCGTCAGTTGTTTTGATGTGGGTGTGTCTTCCTCGCCCAGCAATAAGACCATTTATTCATTTTTAGTACATTTCTTCTTATTGCTGGCTATAGAGACTTTGAATGTAAATGACAATATGATATTCAAGTGTGTCAAGTTAGTGCAAATACTATCGTCAGTTGTTTTGATGTGGGCGTATCTTCCTCTCCCAGCAATAAGACCATTTGTTCATTTTTTAGTACATTTCCTCTTATTGCTGGCTATTGAGACTTTGAATGTAAACGACAACATGATATTCAAGTGTGTCAAGTTAGTGCAAATACTATCGTCAGTTGTTTTGATGTGGGTGTGTCTTCCTCGCCCAGCAATAAGACCATTTATTCATTTTTAGTACATTTCTTCTTATTGCTGGCTATAGAGACTTTGAATGTAAATGACAATATGATATTTAAGTGTGTCAAGTTAGTGCAAATACTATCGTCAGTTGTTTTGATGTGGGCGTGTCTTCCTCGCCCAGCAATAAGACCATTTGTTCATTTTTTAGTACATTTCTTCTTATTGCTGGCTATTGAGAGTACAGATGTAAATGACAATATGATATTCAAGTGTGTCAAGTTAGTGCAAATACTATCGTCAGTTGTTTTGATGTGGGCGTATCTTCCTCGCCCAGAAATAAGACCATTTATTCATTTCTAGTACATTTCCTCTTATTGCTGGCTATTGAGACTTTGAATGTAAACGACAACATGATATTCAAGTGTGTCAAGTTAGTGCAAATACTATCGTCAGTTGTTTTGATGTGGGTGTGTCTTCCTCGCCCAGCAATAAGACCATTTATTCATTTTTAGTACATTTCTTCTTATTGCTGGCTATAGAGACTTTGAATGTAAATGACAATATGATATTTAAGTGTGTCAAGTTAGTGCAAATACTATCGTCAGTTGTTTTGATGTGGACGTGTCTTCCTCGCCCAGCAATAAGACCATTTGTTCATTTTTTAGTACATTTCTTCTTATTGCTGGCTATTGAGAGTACAGATGTAAATAACAATATGATATTCAAGTGTGTCAAGTTAGTGCAAATACTATCGTCAGTTGTTTTGATGTGGGCGTATCTTCGTCGCCCAGCAATAAGACCATTTGTTCATTTTTTAGTACATTTCCTCTTATTGCTGGCTATTGAGACTTTGAATGTAAACGACAACATGATATTCAAGTGTGTCAAGTTAGTGCAAATACTATCGTCAGTTGTTTTGATGTGGGTGTGTCTTCCTCGCCCAGCAATAAGACCATTTATTCATTTTTTAATACATTTATTCTTATTGCTGGCTATTGAGAGTACAGATGTAAATGACAATATGATATTCAAGTGTGTCAAGTTAGTGCAAATACTATCGTCAGTTGTTTTGATGTGGGTGTGTCTTCCTCGCCCAGCAATAAGACCATTTATTCATTTTTAGTACATTTCTTCTTATTGCTGGGTATTGAGACTTTGAATGTAAATGACAATATGATATTTAAGTGTGTCAAGTTAGTGCAAATACTATCGTCAGTTGTTTTGATGTGGGTGTGTCTTCCTCGCCCAGCAATAAGACCATTTATTCATTTTTTAGTACATTTCTTCTTATTGCTGGCTATTGAGAGTACAGATGTAAATGACAATATTATATTCAAGTGTGTCAAGTTAGTGCAAATACTATCGTCAGTTGTTTTGATGTGGGTGTGTCTTCCTCGCCCAGCAATAAGACCATTTGTTCATTTTTTAGTACATTTCCTCTTATTGCTGACTATTGAGAGTACAGATGTAAATGACAATATGATATTCAAGTGTGTCAATGTAGTACAAATACTATCATCAGTTGATTTGATGTGGGTGTGTCTTCGTCGCCCAGCAATAAGACCATTTATTCATTTTTTAGTACATTTCTTCTTATTGCTGGCTATTGAATGTACAGATGTAAATGACAATATTATATTCAAGTGTGTCAAGTTAGTGCAAATACTATCGTCAGTTGATTTAATGTGGGTGTGTCTTCCTCGCCCAGCAATAACACCATTTATTCATTTTTTAATACATTTCTTCTTATTGCTGGCTATTGAGAGTACAGATGTAAATGACAATATGAAATTCAAGTGTGTCAAGTTAGTGCAAATACTATCATCAGTTGATTTGATGTGGGTGTGTCTTCCTCGCCCAGCAATAAGACCATTTATTCATTTTTTAGTACATTTCCTCTTATTGCTGGCTATAGAGATCTTGAATGTAAGTGACAATATGAAATTCAAGTGTGTCAAGTTAGTGCAAATACTATCGTCAGTTGCCTTGATGTGGGTGTGTCTTCCTCGCCCAGCAATAAGACCATTTATTCATTTTTAGTACATTTCTTCTTATTACTGGCTATAGAGACTTTGAATGTAAATGACAATATGATATTCAAGTGTATCAAGTTAGTGCAAATACTATCGTCAGTTGTTTTGATGTGGGTGTGTCTTCCTCGCCCAGCAATAAGACCATTTGTTCATTTTTTAGTACATTTCCTCTTATTGCTGGCTATTGAGAGTACAGGTGTAAATGACAATATGAAATTCAAGTGTGTCAAGTTAGTGCAAATACTATCGTCAGTTGTTTTGATGTGGGTGTGTCTTTCTTGCCCAGCAATAAGACCATTTGTTCATTTTTCAGTACATTTCTTCTTATTGCTGGTTATTGAGAGTACAGATGTAAATGACAATATGATATTCAAGTATGTCAAGTTAGTGCAAATACTATCGTCAGTTGATTTGATGTGGGTGTGTCTTCCTCGCCCAGCAATAAGACCATTTGTTCATTATTTAGTACATATCCTTTTAATGCTTGTTATTATGACTTTTTGAATGTAAACTGTTGTAATGATCTATATTAAGAAATCACATTGAATAATGGTGTCATCTTTGTATATGACAAACCATTATAATTTTATATTTGGATGCAAGAGTGTTAAACTTGTCACTGTGAGATGAACTTAAACTATCTGTGTCAATTTAGTAATAAAATTCACGTAAATATTTATAATAACCTAACTTTTTAGACTTGTTTGCAAAAAATCTAGTATAAGGAATTAAGGCCAAGTTTTGCTGGAGGCCAGTGCCTGTAGTGCTAGTTTTATTGATTATTTATGCTAACAATTTCATGCTAAAAATTTTGTTCTTAAAATATAAAAAGTAATTGATTACAATTTATTAAACAAAGTATTTTGAAAGGAATTAATTGGCTATCATTTATAATATATTAACTAAATGGATTGAATTTTCTGTTCTACACACAATGTTGTTGTAAGTTTTCAGTATACAGCGAACAGCAACTGCAGCTCCACCCTATCAAAAATACTTGAAACCACAAATATTTAATAAGGCGTGGTTATCTAGTACCTGAGGAATGTGCTGCTGCACGAATGTGCTGCTAACTTCAACAGAGTGTAAAGGACTTATTATAAGACAGAGAGGTATGTGGAATGAAATTAATGTTTTAAGTGGTCTCCATCTTCTTATCAATGCTTTAACTATGACATTGATGATCAATACAAACAACCCTCCAACTAGAATAACATTTCTAGATATGCGAAACAGCTCAAGTACACGATAAGCGGATGGTCTTGGGCCAACAATATATTCAGCATATACGCCAAAAACTAAAACGAATTTCCCAGAGATAATTGCTTCTCTTGTTGGACCTAAATAGAGTACTAGATTCGACAGTAAAAAGAATATCAAAGAAAACACCAAAAAAAGAAACAACGCTTTAGTCAGCTTCATAGTCATACTTTATTTCTGGGCGTGGCTACTCAAGCCAATTTGCAGACATAATATAGCTTGCTATGTAATTTCGCAAAGCCAAACCCTTTGGTCAGAGACTACCACGCATAATACAGTTGTCGAAAAGGAATTTCATTAAATATATATACATATGTAAGATTGTATAACTGCATGTGGTTTGTAATAATTACGTATTAATGTAATAGTTAAACACATTAATCACCATGGAGAAAAGAAGACACCAGCTTGTTCAAGAACCGTTCGCTAAGCTGTAACATGATGAAGTTAGGCTAGAGCAAATGAAGGCTATATATATATATAAGCTTAAACAGTCTATAATGGTTCTATAGAAAATTGGGTAAACCAAGGTAGATGTCCCTGTACTTTAGCAGTATCACGTACTGCATTACCCACAAGAGACGCTGATGATGTTACTTCTGAGGTTGAAAGAGTAAATAAAGAAAGGTATAGAGAGCTCAACTGAGCACATTTCTTTGTCCCATTGGCAATAGAGACTTCAGGAGCCATTTTCCAAGAGTCTCTTCAATTCTTGAGATCTGTATCAAAGGAGACAAGGTGTCACACAGTACCTAGAGTTATTTCGATAGTTCCTACAGGAGTGATAACATTACCTTGAGTTCAGTTTAAAGAACATTGACAATGCCAAACAACTTCATAGAATATGACTTAATTATTTGTAAAACCATAAAAATAATTTAATATCCTTTATATTCATTCGTTTATTTATCTTTCATACTTAACTTGTTAATTATATGGCTTTACTTATAGTTTCTGTTCAAAGTATTTACTTAACAATTTTAATATTGAATGCTTCAAGCTAGCTTTAAAATTATGTAACAGTTACAATTATATGAGGTGTGAAACCACCTATTTCCTTTCCCAGTAACCACATCAGAGCTACATTAATTATGATAAATAAAACAAATCATTTATTATAATTTAGGAGGGTCACCCCCAGTTGGTGAGGGTACATTCTTATATAACAAGGCAAGTTTGTCCACAATAGTTTCCAATATCACATTTCCACCAAGTTTTTTGATCTCATCAATAGCTCTACAAAAAAGTAAAGGTTAATGTGTTATGAGTATTATATAATATTTTAATATATGGTATATATAATATAACTACTGTAGTTTAATATTAACTATAACTACATGTACTTAGGCTGATGTGTTGAGTCAAGTGATTCAATGTTCAACTGGTAATGATGCGTAACTATATCCAGAACAGCTTACAAATGATCATATATAATTCTTAACAACAACTATATAAAACTATACTCTGTTAACATGGAGAACGACTACTAATTCAATGATATAACTCTGAATAATAATTAATTAGAGAAAAATGGTTTACACATTGAAGTCTGAAAATGTTAACACAAAACTAGTGCTAGTTAATTAGAACCATTAATCTCATATAAAGTAATTGGCATTCCTTACATTCCATATTACATGTAATTTGTAAAGTAGTTGTGGAAATTACTTTTAATAGTAAAAATAGGATACATTTAAAAGACACAGTGACAGAGAACCACAAAAAGCTTAACCGCGCTTAAAAAACTTTGTAACTATGACACTATATAAACTTAGGTTAATGATGAGGAATTAATTATTTAATCATCTAGTTAATTATTGGAATTCCAACCACAGCGATTCTTAACAGCATATACTTCTTTTCTTCTATACAAATTATAAGTGGCCATACTTTGCCTAATTTAAAACCACACCTTCTTCCTATTTTGAAGTCTACTTTACATTTTTACTTTTTTGTCAAATCTAATACTTTATGTAAAAATTAATGATAAATATACTCACTTTTGTTCCAAGTCCCTTAATACTTGTACAGTATAGCTAAATGTACCAGTTTGTTCAAGACATTGTAAGAAGAACTTCTTTATATCCACATCAGTTGTCCTCTGCCTTAAAATATCTGACAGAAAATAAACTTCAGAAAAATAACAAAAATATACCTGTACATGTTATATACATGTACCACTGTTGTTTAATTACATGTGGGAGGATCCATTTTTACTGGCAGATACTATCTGAACTATATTAGTATACATGTATATCTTGTAAGACTAGTTTTATCATAGTACTAATACAACATAGCACATATCATAGTACTAATACAACATAGCACATATCATGGTACTAATACAACTATATTGAACATATACATTGTGTCATTGTAAACTTAAAAAGGATACTCATCAGTTTTGATGAAGGGTCATTTCTTATTCCATGAATTATTGGAAATGAGAATTTGCCTTCTGTTAAATCTTCACAGAAACTTTTATTCTCAGTATACTACAGTAATATAGACAGTTATAGATAAACAAAGTAATAAATTAATAAATTTATACCAAAAATTAATTTGTATTATATAAAAATTGTAACATCTCTCTTGAACAGCATGCCATTTGTCAAATTATTATGAGAGTGGTGTTGTAAATATTATACTACATTTTTATGCTGTTATTAGAGCCTACCTCAAACCTTAATCCTAAATGCTTAATGATAGTGAGTGAGTATCTGGAGACAAGACTCAAATTATATATATAAGTTATGAGGCGGTAGTGAGCCACTCCCATAATTAAGATAATTACTGTTGACACAATTGTCTTACTATATCAACATAAGCCTAAATTATAACTCTATAATTCTATTATTACTGTAAATGTAACGTCACAATATAGTTATATAATAAATTGCTCTAATGAGTTAACTTATTATCACTATTACTCACTTCAATAGACATTAAGTTAGCATAATCATCTCTTATTTGAAAATATAGTCCTAAAATCTCTAGAAGTGGATTAAAATCACTGTAAAAATAAATATCTTATTATAAGAACAAACATTATGGAGACAATACTATTGATCCATTTATCACTCCATCATCCATCCATCTATCAATCCATCTATCCATAGATCCATCAATTCATCTATCCATCCATACAATATTAACCTTTTATTTTCACTAAATAACTGCATTAAGTCAACAGCTAACTGAAATAAACCACCAGTCTCTATAATAAGTAGAAATATCAGTATAAGATGTTAAAATACATTTAGAGTGTACATAATTTAAATAAAGCAATCTGATTGGTCAGTTTCAACTTAATAAATTACATAGAAAACTTCTACCAATACTTAGAACACTTAAAAACTTGTTCAGGAAATGACAATGTTTATTATAATAGTTATATTCACAACACAATTCCTGATTTTGGATGTATATTGTAATGTCTGTTCTCAGCTTCTGGGTCATTAATAGGAGTTTCCAATACGAAAAGATGCACAACGAAACAGGAAATAAGAATTGGAACGTCTGTCCTTTTATATTATGTTGACTATAGGATTTATATTTCAAGTTTGTAAAGCTTTAATAGCACTTTCCAAACTTATCTAACACTGGAACACTCCAAACTCTCAAATAAGTAGTTACTCTTCAGGACACAAAGTTGCTTTATATTCACAATTACTTAAATACCTAAGCTAATAGATGTATGCATATAATAAACTGTAGAAGTCATAAATACCTTGTACTTTGTGCTAGGTATCTATATGTGACTTCCTGTGTCACTAAACCATGTATATCTTAGTGCTACTTAGATATAAGGACTACATGATTCAACGTTGATATCATGATATATTCTATATTGCAGTAAAATAAAAATAGGCTCACTTTCTCTAACCATAGTCTTATATTCTTCCTCAGTAGGACAAACATAGTTATCTCTCCAAAAGATATCTTTACCCTGTCCTCTATGAAGTAGTAATAACTGACCTATATCATATTATAATATAAATACTGTATAGAGTACTATCATAATATTATGATAGATGATATAGTCATTGATACCACAATGCCTTATATGGTAATAAGTATGTCATTGAAATAACATTACAACTTACATGTAAATATTTCCATAGCTCTAGGATGATTGAGTTTTAATGTTCTGTCCATTGACACAAAATAAATATAATTTGCTGAATTTATAGCAGAAGCAACACCAAACACTCTGTGAGCAACTATATCAATTAAAAATGTATAAAAGAGGATGAACTAGTCTCTAAACATAAGTCAACATGTACATTAAAAATTCATTTTAAATTGACCCCTGTTTTGTCACATAATAATAAGGGGTCTGAACACTGTGAACAACTACATTAACCCTTTTCACGCCACGCCCAAATTACGTATCTCTGGTAGCTAGAAGAACTTTCTAGGTCATAAATATGTAATGTATGTTTAGGAACTTAGTTCTAGACATGAAACATGTGTTCAACATTTGTTTATGTATTTATTTTGTAAAACTTACCACTCAAATCTGAGTTTTTACAAAACATAACATCATTAGAATCACTACCGTCACTGATATCAGTTTATATGGAATTATAAACTATCATGTATTATTTGTTTGCACATCTTCAAATATATCACTGAACTCTGACTCTTCACAGTCACTAAAATTTCTTCCTATAATATCATCTGTAGTTAGTGCTTTGGCCCTCACTATCTGTAACAGGTGGAGCTAGTGAAGCTGTTAATTGTGAGTGGGCACCAATGGGTGGGCGTTGGGTGTGAAAAAGTTAAGTAGTATTGCAATAATATAGATTAAGCAAACTAGGAACACTATCAAACTTGTGTCAAGAAAAAAATTGGGAGGTTAGTGCATTGACACATGTATGCGTCGTTGGTGTTGGCGTGAGATTAGTTACCGACACATAAATGTGTTTTTGGTGCACAAAGGGTTAACTAGAATGTTAAAAATAAGATGGACTAGCCTTTAAATAAACCATTAGCACTTGATATAAAGATAATCTCTGTTGCTACAATATTAGGCACGTAATAATAGCAACTATAAACAGTATTTGTATAGAGAGATTTCTGGCAATACAATAATACTCTGAAAGTATTAGCAATACACTACATTAAGTATCATTAGTATAGAGGGTGTCCTTAATATAAAGTGATTAGGTAAAAGGTCAGGCAAACATCAATTCATGAAACTATATGCAGTATATAGTAAATTTTGTTTACCTGGAATACCTCTTCTTAACAATGAATTATCCTCTATATCATCAATACTAGAGAAAACAAATACTAATAAATTAGAAATAGTTTAGTGAATATTTTCACTGAGAATTATTTACTGAAGTGTACAATATATGAGAAACACTCTTAAGTTATACTAGTATGAATTGTACTTACACAAGACTTGCATTGTGTAACATTTGAGTAATTTCTTGAATTTCTTTCTTCTTTTCATCAGGAATTTGTAACCAGCTATTAAATGCCTAAAATAATAATAGACGAATACCGGGAGGAGAGAGAGAGAGAGAGAGAGAGAGAGAGATAGAACAGAGACCAAGAAGAGAAACATATTTATTACATTAAACTCTTAGGATTTCTTTTCACTATATCTTGTCTTTTCAAATTTCCTACTAAATATCTATACATAAAACACACTTCTACTAACCCTCTCTTTTCTATAAATTCTTACAATATTTCATTTCAATAGATTTATAGTACACATAGGCAAACCACATCATTATAAGTAAACAAAAGCATGATAGACAAAAAGGTACTAATTCCTATAAAGTGTGACTTCCTGACAAACCAATAACCATGTTATATAGCTGTGTCACAAATGAATTACCTCAATCAATTTCACTCTAACTTCCTTGCCTTTAACTTGACATATATAATCATATGGTTCTCGTAATATCTATTAACAACACACAATGATACATAACAAAGAATTATACTAATAAACATACTCGTTCATAGTCATCTGCTGTCTTTACTGCATCAACAGCCATTTTCACGTGTACTGCCACGCCCACTAAAAGTTTAAGGTCCGCCTTTTACTTATCATTAAAAGCCCCACCTCTCAAACACAAAGTTACCAAATTGATTCTTTCAGTGACATTGTCAAGATGAGTGATATCTACATGAAATGAAAGTAAGTAAAGTTACTGTTGTTGTCAAATTACCTAGTTTAGTCCCTTGTATTGTAATATTACCTATAATATATATAATATATATAGGTATTGTAAATCACATTATCAAAAATATAGTGAGCTTCTTGGTGTAACTTGACTGATGATGTAACAACTTGTCCTATGATGACGTCATTATGTGTCATAGAGTTAATAATGTTAGGTTTGGTTTAGGGCCTTAGGTGATGTCATCATATATGATGACATCACTATGTGTCATTTCAATATGAATTAGAATAGAATCACATATAATAATACATGTTCTGTTGAGGTAGTTTTCCGTTGATATTAATTGAATCTTATTTCCATATTAGGAAATAACTCGTTGATGTGAAGAAGATGCATATAATAAAATACACAGAGACATTATTGACCTGATAATAACTAAAGCACAAAAGGAAGGTATGTATAGAGACCCAATATAGTAACCAATGTATAACCTGTTTCAGCCTGCATGAACATGTCTCATTAATTTTAATATACTGTATGGTGGCTTTTATCGATGGTCCAAAAATTTGTCAGTTTGTTATCAAAATGAGGAAAATTAAAATTTGCCATAATTTTAATTTACTGTTTTATTAAAAACACCAAGTTAATGAAGAGTTGGCGGTACTGCGATGTTGCCACGTAAATAACATAACAACAAACTCTGATATAGTGACTGATGGATTCTCAAGATATAGGTAGTTGTGCACAAGATCACCATATGTATAATAGCATTTGGACACTCATACTTGATGAAGAGTTATAATGTAGAATTGAGGAGAATAACAGTTTAACTCTCTTGTTATTGTGTTTTACTTATTTAGATGATATCATAAAGGTGCACACTTTTTTCACCAAGTATGGACACTCTTGGAGGCTTTGAAGAAATATTTCAGTAATGCCATATTTATGTTCATACTATATAGAGGATCATGTCCAGAAACATGACACAATAATTATTATTGACAGTTTTTTATTTGACGTTCTTGTCACTGACCGTCAATATACCAATTCAATTCACTGCCAATAAAACCCACTATATGGTATTGTTAAAAATTAGATAAATGTTGAGACACATGATTGTAAACAACATGATAAATAAATAATATTTAACTAATGGCATTCTTCTTGTCTATTAGAATGTACCATTGAGAAGCTAGTTACAAAAGATAAAATGGATCCAACATATCTGGTATGGCAGCAGAACTGGACATAGAGTCTCTATGACAGTAACATTATGTATACAGATATTTCATGTAACTTGGACTTATTAAAAACATTATATCAGTTCACATTCTTTGTTGATTATTTTCTTCTAATTGATCAGTGGACTTGGTCACAGAATTACAAGCTAACTAGCAAACCAGGTTGGTACAATAGGTTGAAAAGACTACATAATATTGTCAGCTGTTGACAGGTATTAATGTTGATCAAAAATCGTCACTGAAGTTATATATATAAATCTGCTTTATCTCTAATTGTTTAATTGTTTCAGTCAATATTGTTTTTGACATTACATTACGAAGATGAAGCTGTTATACTTGTTGTTAACAATTTTGGAGGTAGAATAGATAAAGTACTGTAATATTTTAATGTATTTAGAAAACTTTTAATTAATTGTTAATTAGATCAATTAAAATTCCAATAATGTAAGTCACGCATGGTGAGGTTTTCCCGCCAAATTGTCACGAGTTGGTGCCTTGTGTTTGTCGAAATGAAGTATGACAGAGATGTCTTGAAAATATAAAAGGACTCCATTTTGCAAGCTTATATTAGTGTACAGACCCCCGTGGGTCTTCGTCGCTACGACTCGTCTCATCGTTCTCCACTTCGACTCTCTTCACGACTCGTCTCTTCGTTCGTCGTTGGATCTCTCCTCTTCGCTGGACATCATTTCATTCAGTTATGATCATCCTTTTCATTTTCTTTTCTGTTATTTTTTATTTGATTTTTATTTTCTGTTCTTTTTAATTTTTGCTTTTATCAATCAGTTTGTTAATTGACTTTTCTCTTCGTTTCTACAGGACTCTGTTTGGAAGTTGTCTGATGTTCTCTGATGTTTAGACTGTTCTCTGATGTTCTCTGATGTTTTTGACTTCTGACGTTCTCTGGTGTTTTGACAGTTCTCTGGATGTAAAAGATGAGTCGCTCTCCTGCCTGGTCTCTTCTGTCTTCTTCCTTCAAGCCTTCTTTCCTCTTCTTTTTATTTTTATTTTTTTTTATTTTGGGCTATCCAGCCTATACATTATACACACACTCATACAAATCCTATTAATCATCTTCCCCCTGCCGCCTGGCGGCCTTCAAAAAAATTTTTTTTAATATCCAAGGCCGCCAGGTGGCGGGGGGAAGCTCTGATCTTCTAGGATGCGTGTGTGTGTGCTGTGTGTGTGTAGGTTGGTGGTCCCTTTTCACTTCCTCTGTCTCTCTTCACTCTCTATCCATTCATTGTTACTATCAGTTCATAACTACTCTCTTTTTCTTTCCCTGCAGGAGCAGCACTGGTGAGAAAGGTGAGCTGTCTCTCTATCCATCCATCAACTTTCATCCATTCTTTAGTAATCCAGTTGTTATTCTTCTCTTTCTCCCTCTATGTTCTCAACTTGTGGACTGACTGAACTCTTGGGAACTATCTATCTTCTCTTTTCTACAATTGCTGGATTGGAGACCTTCACTGGACTTCTTGAGGAATCTTCCACTACAGAGACTGTCCTATTTTTATTTTTAGTTGACATTTTTTATTTTATTTTTAGTTGTTATTTTTTGTTTTATTTTTAGTTGTTATTTTTACGTTTATTTTGTATATGTATTCATTTTTCAAAAACATTTTTCACTAAAATTTGTCAAAAGTCAATCTTAATTTTAGTTTCAAAAATATTTAAGACTTTCTTTGAAAATGAGTAGTTTAGAATTTCATTTCTATCTTTCAACTACAATCAAGTTACTTACAATTGTTGTTGTATATTATAATCTTACTAAATTTCTATTAATTTTTATAACTATATTATGCATTTTTTATAATACCATTTGTTCTACATTTTTATTCCTTTAGTTTAGTAAGAAAAACATTTCTTTAGTTTGTATCAGATTATATTAATCATCTTTTTACATTAATTTTAATCAATAGATTTTACAAAAAAATAATAAAAAATCTACAAGAATTGATTTTCTTGTTAGGCGTGTGCTGATGATTGACATTTTCCCGCCATAATGGTGGTCACGCGTTCATTTGCTAATTGTGAACACGTGCTGATTCATGTTTTCACACGTGATGAAATGGCTAAAATTCTGTTTCACTGTTTAATTTAATCAAATTATTTTTAATTCTTTTAAATTGTTTGTCAACAATTTAAGAAGTTTAAAGTTCAGTGTTTATCAATACAGACAATTTGTATTTCACTTTTTTTTTAATTGTAGATATGATCGAAACTTTATAGCATTAAATTTGTGCCATGCCTACTGTGTAACATTAAATAGACAATTTAGGATACAATTTGTGTGATATTTGTCTGTGTCTATTACATAACTATTAGCAAACAAATGATTCTTTTTAAAATGACAAACAAAACTGACAGTGGATAGTATAGGATGTCAATAAACAACAATTAAAATGCACACCTAAAATCAATTGAATAGTTATACAGTTATATTGGACTGGCTTACCTTTGGACCTAGATACTTGATCAACAATTTGAAAATGTAAATTTAATATCAATACATGAAATATCTCTATCATAATTCATATTTGTTTAAAACAATGCTGTAATACACAAATAGTAGTTTATGTGAAAGAATCATCTTAAGTGTGATTTTAAAAGTGCAGATATTTTAGGTTAAATTAGGAGGTATAACTGGTTTGTCTTGATCTGTAGAACTGGTTTCATTGAGATTCCACAGATATTCTGAAAAAAAAGAAACTTACAACATTTTCTTCAACAATAGTTTTTTTGGCGGTCAACTTTTAATAATATTAATCTTTCTAATTTATTAAAAACAATGTCTTATTGAATATTTGTATAATTCAAAACATTTTACTCTCATAATAATATATTCTGAACTAATAACATTGTTTATATTAAACTCTCCTCAGTGTCCTGAACCAGTTCATGCTAATATCTCAAACTGTCTAATACAGAGATCTTCACAATTTAAAAACATGTATTTGATATAGGCACTTTTAATACCTTATCTTTTTTGGGAATATATCCTTTACCCTCAAGTCCATACATGAACTAGACCACACCACTACTTACATATACATGTACTTACTTTATAATCTATCTTTACAAATGTCCATCCAGCCAAGAACCAGCTAAGACAAATGCTTCTTGTTACATTAAGAGCTAACCAAGCAGTCAGTCGAGTGCTTTGTTGACCATTAGTAATGTAGTGGAGATCACTGACTGTTATGAAAGTTGTAATTTAAGGAGAAGAACTATTTGTATCAGTCAATACATCAAGACTATATAAAAGAAGAAAGGAAGTCATGGAATTAAAATTCAAGGAAACTATATTTCAGGTACTTGTAAACTGTCCACTATAAGGACACTCATTGATAAAACCAAACTACTAGTGTTCTACCTATATTATGATAGTATATGGTTGACTGTGTGATATGATGAGATATTCACATACCATAAGTTAAGTTGCTTAGTAAACAGTGTAGTTCTCTCATCTAAAAATGCTTTTGTTTTTGCTTCCAATTAAGCTAGAACAATCAGTATTAAAGCTAGAGAGGGCAGACTAGAGGTAAATAGAAGATATTGATAGACAAACAATGTTCTATAATAGACAAAATATAATGTGCAAAATAAAATGATTATATAGAGAAGATAACAGATGATAGAGCCATCTCAGAGTAAGTGACAATATTTAATAAAACAGCCCTTGTTGGTTTGGCAATATCAAATCTGAAGAATAATTCATTGTCATCATGTGACTATCACATGCACAGTGGAGGTTATCATAAAAGACACTAATTTAGAAAATCTAACCAGTGTTCTGTCTAACATGAGTTATTAACTTGTGTTATTAACTTGTATTGTTTACCTGTCTAACATAACAACAACAGGTAGACCCAATGTAATCCTAATAGGAAAGAATGATAATGTTCTAATAATGTCACATGTCCACTGGTTTATTGACTGATTGAATAAGCCACTGCAGTATCCTAGAGAGAAATATCTTAAGATAAAAGGATCAAATAAATTAAGTCAATTATCTAATAGAGTAATGATGTATAGAAACAGATAATAAAAGTTATAGTAGATACATGAATTGATGGATAGAGATGTATAGTAGATGGATAGATATAGATGACTATGTGGGACATTAGATAGATGTATTAATAGATAATACCTACCTGCCAGTAGTCCATGTCCAATTATTGTAGTAGTTCTAATAAACACATGAACAGTCTATACCAATATAGAGTAAGTAACACATAGTAATAGAAGAACTAGTCATATCTCCTCCAGTAAATGGACTATCAGTGTCTTCATCTCTGTCTTCTTTATGTGTTAAATGAATCAAACCTCTAGTACGTGCCTTAAATTATAATACTGAACTAAACAAAGGAGTTAATGATTTATTTGGAAGAGGTATTGAGGATTTGATAGGATTGAGGCAAGCTTGTAATATTTGTAGTAAAGCTTGTCCATCTGGTTTATTGTGGAACCAGCTGTATCATCTAAATCAGTTGAAAATGTTATAAACTTTTCATAAACTGACGATTGCTCGGTAATTGATACACATATTAGAATGTGTCATTACAATAATATTATACAGTGGCTGTTAGAAAGTCCATACTTTGCCATTTTAAGTGACCTGGATAAGTTCAAAATATGATATACTATGGGACAATAGGCACAACTGCTTTTATACTTGAGTGGGTGTGTCAGGTCACTAGTAGTGTAATCATTTTATTACATACAATTATAGTTACTGTGAGTGTCTTCATTTCTTGAGTCACTTCTTTTTGATTTCTACTTTCTTCTCATTATTTTCACACCCATGGTAAGGGTTCCAATTGTCATGTTCACTGCTCCATCATCAAACTGGAACTTCCTGAATCATCAACAGGATATGGCAGACGTAGATCAGATATAGCTAGAGGCCGTGTATTAAAGGTAGAATCAGAGAAATCTATTAAACCACGAGGATTAAGTTTGTTGGTGAGCATTAATTAGGAAATGTATCCATGGCAATTAATTAGTAGGTGGGACCAAACTAGTTCAAACTCATTTTGATCTGATAGACTCCTAATTTTTGCTGAGTCTACTTTCAAGGTGGAGGCTGAAGAACTAGTGGAAAAGTTAGGAAAAAGGTATGAGTTAAACTAGATTACCAAAGAGAGATTATATTTAATTTGTTTTAAAACTTGTTGAATTTCCTCAGGTCTACTATTTTTTTAAAGAAAGTGATCATGGATACTAGTGCCTTATTATTACTTACTGGTCAATATTTGAGTTGTGTATTTAAAGGTAAGTTGTCAAGCACAATATTTGACTTAATGTTATATAATTGGATGGACCCACCAACCAATCAGATCGGAGGAGTTATTAAAAACATTATATGTAGTAGAAGATATGAAGTGATGTGTGGTTATATAGTTTGGTAAATAATACATTAAAATAGATTAAATGTTAAATGAGTGAGAACACAAATTACTTGCACATGTAGTAAATGATGGAGAGATAAGTATTTTTAGTAATGATGAACAGATTATAAATGGACAGAATGATTTGTTTATAATATGGAGAGATAGATATTTTATCATATTAATTATGAATGAATTGTTCTAACTAATAAACATATATTTGATCAATGTGGTCCTCATCTGTTTGATTGATAGGTAAGCAGATCTGGTTCTGTAACTCTTATGTAAAATTAGTATACTTCAGTATATTTCAGTATATTTTTCTTTATAGATGGTGCTGCTCTTGTAACAATAAAAGAAAGATAGGACACTGTTGGTGGCCATAGAGAATCTAAGCCTGAAGCTTGTATAGACATGTAGTAACTGTTTTCAGCTTTCACAGATGAGATCAGGAAGCAAAAAATGGTTCATTACCAGCTGTACAATTTGTAAGGTCTGTTACAACTGAAGGTATATGAAATGAATATCTGAATCACATGATTTATTTGTAAACATTATTTACAACTTTTAATTAGCAAACATTCATAATTCATATTATAAACTAACATATCAACATTCAAACATACAATTACACTATTATAATTTATATAATTGCTTTGGTCACTAAACCATACATGATACTGAGGTATAATGTTACTGTAAAGCTACATTTCAGACTATATTCGACACAATAGAGATTAGCTAGTAGTAGAGTCCATATTGCACACACAGTAAAAATCAATGAGTGATCTGGTGTGGATGGACATATGTAACTGGTAACTGTCCTGTCACTTGTGTCATACATTAAGAAATACAATGTATAAGTGAATATAGACACTACCTCTTACACTCAGTACCATCCTATGGAGGTCTAATGACAATCTCTAGAAACTTAATGGAGTTTAAATTAGTGATAGTGATAATATGACCTCATGAATTGAACTCTATCTCTGTAGATTTTTCTTAAAGAAAATTCTAATTTGTCTTTGCTATCAAGAAGGATTCAAGTAATGATCTAATTAAAGATACAGATGGAATTCACTTAAAATTTAATTGCCAATAAACAGATCATCCTCTTGACTGAACTTTTGTATGTAGTTTCCATGACAACTGGAATAACAAATATAACTGACTTAAAATTTGAACTATACATGTATTTATTTATTACATGTGTCCATTAACATTCAAACATATGATTCATATTATATATGTGAATAATGGTATTAAAATTAATAATAATGTCACTCACTATTACCTTAAAGTACTAAATTGGAATGTTAATCTACTTTAAATAGTAGGGATTATAGCTGAAACTGACTCATGAAATGTATTGCCATTTTTGAAATGTCACTCAACTGATTTGGAAACTCACACAATTATATTTCTTAATTAAAAACACATTTTGTCTTTATTGACAAAACAAGTGCCCAATAGCAACTGCTATTTTAAAGGGCATAAAGTGAATAGAACAATAATTAATACAGAATTAAGGTATTAAAGTACAGGATATAGTATCGTTAATAATACAGAGATAAAATAAGTGACTGATGGTATATGATAGGTTTTAGTGTGATAACTGATGGTGAGTTGATGGTTTGTAAAGAAGCATATTTATTTTAGATTTAAAAGTGATTAAAGATGAGCTACATTTTACGTGATAAGGAAGTGAGTTTCAGAGAGAGAGAACAGAAGGGACAAATGACTTTTGTGAGGCAGATGAGTGAGAAAAAGGGATAGTAAAAGTGAGAGGATCAAAGTGACGAGAAGCATAACTTGGCGGAGGCTTGTGAATGAAAATAGGGGAGGGAAATTAGATGAGATTGTTAGTGATTTTATAGAGAAGACATAATTTGAAAATAGAGCGATGAGTTGAGAGGGTCGGAAGGTTAAAAGTTGAGAGAAGAGATGAGTAATCATTGTCCCGTTATGAGAGCACATTTTTAGAGCAGTATTGGGTTTTCTCAAGAATTTCAGCATTAGTGGAAGATACTGGTGGGTCCCAAACAGAGGAGCAGTAGGAGAAATAGTGAATGACAAGAGAGTGATACAAAGTGAGAGAAGAGTATGAGGAGAAGCATGCTTATAGAAGTTATGGTAGATGATTCCGATAGTTTGACGAGCTTTAGTGCGGACATATTGGATGTGAAGAGACCATGATAAATTAGAAGTGATAATAATACCAATGTATTTAAAGGAATTGACTCGTTCAAGTTGAAAACTGTCTAAGAAAAAAAAAGAGAGGGAGGTTAGAAAGGAGGGAGGCTTACGAGAGACAATCATGTATTTGTTTTTTTTTGAGTTGATGGTAAGATGATGAGAGGTAATCCATAATGAAATAAGATTGATGTTGGATTGAACAGTGGACATTGAGGTTGCAGAAGAAATTTCTTGCGAAAGAAGGATGTCATCAGCATAAAGAGTGAGGGTGGCTGAAGAGAGGAGGGACAGTTTAACAATGTCATTTATATAGATAATGAATGAGAGAGGCCCGAGAATGGAACCTTGGGGCACACCAGTGTGACTTGAGATTTAGAAGATAGAGAACCATTTATGATTACTTGTTGGGTACACCCTTGCAGATAGCTATGGAGCCAAGATAAAAGATAAAGAAGGTCGAGCGAAGATAAGGAGTCAAGTAGGGGCTTGTGAGGGACTGAGTCAAATGCTTTAGTGAGATTGAAGAAAACTGCACAGACTACATTTTTGTGATCCAGTGAAGAAAACCAAGATTTGACAATAGATAATATAGCAATTTCAGTTGAGAATCCTGGTCAGAAACCAAACTGACAATTTGAAAGGATATTGTGAGCAGAACAAAATTTGTATAGATAGTTAAAGACGTGAGGTTCTAAGATCTTACTTGGGAGTGAAAGTAGAGAGATTGGGCGATAGTCTGAGGGGATGAAGAAGAGTTTTTTATTTGGGGATAGGTACAATATTGGAGTTTTTCCAGTCTGAAGGAAATATACCAGTTGAGAGGGAAATAGGAGGTGAAATATTAGGAGCTGTGTTGTGGAGTATAATAGAGGAGATACTGTCAGGACCAGAAGCAATGTCAACAGGAATACAAGAAATGAGATTGCAGATTTCATCTGGTTCGCAGAGAAAATCTGGAGAGTTGTCATGTAGTGAAGTAAAGGGATTATGAGCAAGAGGAGGTAAAGGGGCAGTTGATGTGTTGAAACAAGAGGAGAAAAGTATTGATTTAGAACATCTTTAGAAGAGGATGAAGTTACAGGAGAACCATTATAGATAAGGGAGGGAATGGAGACAGGTTTAGAGTGAATGCATTTAACAGCAGACCAAAAAGACCGTAATGAGGAAGAAGTGAGTAAATTATAAAAGAATTTGGATTTTAGGTGCCTGAGGTAAGCTAAAGTCTTGTTATGATAGAAATGGTATTTAGCCCAAAGAGAAGGAGAACCAAATCTTTTAGCAAAAGAGAAGGTTGAGTTTCTTTTTTTTGACATGGTTAAGGAATGAGGAGTTGATCCAAGGATAATAAAAGTTGGTAGGGGGGTACACAAGTTTGCTAGGAACATTGGTGGTCATAATGTGGAGGAAAAGTTCTTTAAATATGGCCCAGGAAGAGTTAGGATCTGACAAGGGGAGTAATTCTTTCCAGTCCATGGAACTGAGGAGGGGCATTAGCATGCTCAAAGTCAGCGAGATGGTATAGCTAGACCTTACAAGGAGGGAAGGGGTAGGGATTGTTAACAGAATCAGTGGGAAGGGAGGAAAGAATAGAGAAATGGTCTGAATAAGAAACAGGAAGAAGAATACTACAAGGAGGAGTGTCAATGTTAGATGGAAGAAAAACAAGATCAATAGTGGAAGATGTATCAGTGTGAAAAGAGTCGGAACATTAACAATTTGCTTAAGGTTAAAAGTATCAGATATGATGACATCCAGTTTGGTCCTGGAGGAAGAAGTAGAGTAAACATTAATGTTAAAATCACCTAAAAGGATAAGATTAGAAAAAAAGAGGGATTATAGGATGTGAGGTCATCAAATAAGAGATCCAGATCATCAGACAATGATGGAGATCAGTAGTAAGTGTCAATTGAAAAAGAGCAGTGATTAACCTTAATAGATAGGAAAAGAAATTCAATTTTAGGAGAAACATAAACTTCAGAAACAATAAAGTGAGATTTTACAAAGACAGCAATACCATCACCATGGTGGTTAACGATCACAATGGAATAAGATGTAATTAGCCAGAGCAATATCAGGATTGGGAATGTCAGCAGATAACCATAATTCCACAATACAGATCAGGATTGAGGACAGAGCAGAGAGCAGATAGTTCATCTAGTTTAGGAAGAGTGCTGCGAGCATTAAAATAGAAGATCTATATTGAGTTTGACAATGTGAGTTGGAAGCAGGAAGACAAAGGAATGGGACAAGCAAAGTTGATAGAAGGTTTGATAGAACAGGAAGAAGCTGATGATTGGGAGAAAGAAGAGAGAGAGATGTAGGGTGACAACCTTGTGAGTAGAGAGATGTTGGGACATTGGGATAAAGAGTTGAATGTTGAGGAGGTAGTAGGGGGAGGGGTTGAGAAAAAGGAGGAGGTAAAGGGAAAGGTGGAGGCAAAAGAAGTGGTAGACTGGATTGAAGAATAGGAGGAAGTGGAAGAGAAGGTAGGTTGGGTTGAAGACTTGGATGAGGATGATATAAGAGTAGGTTGGGTTGGTGATTTGAAGAAGGTAATGGAGCATTGCAATGAAATGATGAGGCAAGAGGAGGTAGAGGTAACTTGGGTATGAGATTTAAGGAAGGATGAGATGTTGGTATGCTGAGCTGAAGACTTGACAGAGGGGGAGGAAGTGGTACAATGGATTGAAGACTTGATTGAGTGGATGAAATGAAAGGTGGAGTTTGTTTTTTGACATAAAAAGTGTGGAGGAAGAGGAAGGAGTGGAGGTTTTCATGAAGGACGATGATGACTTTTGGCTAAAAAAGAATTCTGTGAGGATTTAGGCAGAGAGGTTGCAGAGGAAGAGGGAGTGGTTATAGAAGGGACAGCAGTGATAATAGTAGGAGCAGCAGTGGTAATAGCAAAAGAAGCAGTTGAATGATTTAGTGAGAGTGATGGAGTGCTGGCAGTGGAAGAGGGTAAAGTAGTAGGAGGAGAATGAGTAGAATGAAAAGGTAGAGGAGATGCAGAAGCAACAGAGGAAAAGGACGAGGAAGTATCAGAGTGGTGAAGTGTAATGGGTGTGCCGAAACGACTATTATAGACGACTTCAAACCTTAACTTACCTGCAATAACTCTTTGTTCCTAATATTCTGGATTTAGTCACCACACCCACATTTACAGTTGCCATGACAACACTCTTGTATATAGAATAGTTATAAAAATGACTATTATAGACAACTTTAAACCATAACTTACCAGCAATAACTCTTTCATCCAAATATTTTGGGAAAAGTTACCACACCCACTTTTATAGTTGCTATGACGACACTCTTATAATTATATAGAATAATTATAAAAATGTCTATTAGAGTCAACTTCAAACTTTAACTTACCAACAATAACTCTTTCTTCCCAATATTCTGGATTTAGTCACCACACCAACTTTTACAGTTTCCACGACAACACTCCTGTACATATAATAGTTATAAAAATGACTATTATAGACAACTTCAAACTTTAACTTACCAGCAATAACTCTTTCTTCTTAATATTTTGGGAAAAGTCACCACATCCACTATTACAGTTGCCTCGACAACACTCCTGTATATAGAATAATTATAAAAATGTCTATTAGAGACAACTTCTAACTTTAACTTATCAGCAATAACTCTTTCTTCCTTATATTCTAGATTTAGTCACCACACCCACATTTACAGTTGCCATGACAACACTCCTGTATATATAATAATTATAGAAACAACTATTATAGACAACTTCAAACCTTAACTTACCTGCAATAACACTTTCTTCCTAATATTTGTGAAAAGTTACCACACCCACTTTTATAGTTTCTACGACAACACTCCTATATATAGAATAATTATAAAAATGACTACTACAGACCACTTCAAACTTTAACTTACCAGCAATAACTTCTTCTTAATATTTTGGGAAATGTTACCACACCTACTTTTACAGTTACTATGACGACGCTCCTATATATATATATATATATAGAATAACTATAAAAATGACCATCACAGATAATATAGAATAATTATAAAAATGTCTATTAGAGACAACTTCAAACTTTAACTTACCAGCAATAACTTATTCTTCCTAATATTCTGGATTTAGTCACCACACCAACTTTTACAGTTGCCATGACAACACTCCTACTCATAAAAAATTATAAAAAACCATCACAGACAACTTTAAAACTTAACTTACCAGCAATAACTCTTCCCAATATTTTGGGAAAAGTTACCCCACCCACTTTTATAGTGTCTATGACAACACTCCTATGCATAAAATAGTTATTAAAATGACTATTACAGACAACTTCAAACCTTAATTTACAAGCAATAACTCTTTCTTTCTAATATTCTGGGTAATGTCACAACATCCATTTACAGTTGCCACGACAACACTCCTATGCATAAAATAGCTATAAAAATAACTATTATAGACAACTTCAAACTTTAACTTACCAGCAATAACTCTTTCTTCCTAATATTTTGGGAAAAGTTACCACATCCACTTTTATAGTTGCTACGACAACACTCCTATATATAGAATAATTATAAAAATGACTACTACAGATCACTTTAAACCTTAACTTACCATCAATAACTCTTTCTTCCTAATATTCTGGATTTAGTCACCGTACCAACTTTTACAGTTGCCATGACAATACTATTACATATAAAATAATTATAAAAATAACCATCACAGACAATTTTAAAACTTAATTTACCAGCAATAACTCTTTCTTCCTAATATTCTGGGTAATGTCACAACATCTATTTACAGTTGCCACGACAACACTCTTATGCATAAAAGAGGTATAAAAATAACTATTATAGACAACTTCAAACTTTAATATACCAGCAATAACTCTTTCTTTCTAATAATTTGGGAAAAGTTACCACACCCACTTTTACAGTCGCCATGACAACACTCCTATGCATAAAATAGTTATTAAAATGACTATTACAGACAACTTCAAACTTTAACTTGTCAGTAATAACTCTTTCTTCTTAATATTTGGGAAAAGTTGTCACACCCACTTTTATAGTTTCTACGACAACACTCCTATATATAGAATAATTATAAAAATGATTACTACAGACCACTTTAAACCTTAACTTACCAGCGATAACTCTTTCTTCCTAATATTCTGAGTAATCTCACCATGCCCATTTACAGTTACCATGACAACACTCCTGTATATGGAATAATTATAAAAATGACTTATAGACAACTTCAAACTTTAACTTACCAGCAATAACTCTTTCTTCCTAATATTTTGGGAAAAGTTACCACACCCACTTTTACAGTTACTATGACGACGCTCCTTTATATATATATATAGAATAACTATAAAAATGACCATCACAGACAACTTCAAAGTTGAACTTACCTGCAATAACACTTTCTTCCTAATATTTGGGAAAAGTTACCACACCCACTTTTATAGTTTCTACGACAACATTCCTATACATAGAATAATTATAAAAATGTCTATTAGAGACAACTTCAAACTTTAACTTACAAGCAATAACAATTTCTTCCTAATATTCTGGATTTAGTCACCACACCAACTTTTACAGTTGCCATGACAATACTCCTACCCATAAAATAATTATAAAATTAACCATCACAGACAATTTTAAAACTTACTTACCAGCAATAACTCTTTCTTCCTAATATTCTGGGTAATGTCACAACATCCATTTACAGTTGCCACGACAACACTCCTATGCATAAAATAGCTATAAAAATAACTATTATAGACAACTTCAAACTTTAACTTACCAGCAATAACTCTTTCTTCATAACATTTGGGAAAAGTTAACACACCCACTTTTATTGTTTCTACGACAACAGCCTATATATAGAATAATTATAAAAATGACTACTACTGACCACTTTAAACCTTATCTTACCAGCAATAACTTTTTCTTCCTAATATTCTGAGTAATGTCACCATGCCCATTTCACAGTTACCATGACAACACTCCTGTATATAGAATAATTATAAAAATGACTATTGTAGACAACTTCAAACATTAACTTACCAGCAATAACTCCTTCATCAAAATATTTTTAAAAAATTCACCACACCCACTTTTACAGTTGCTATGACGACATTCATTTATATAGAATAATTATAAAAATGTCTATTAGAGACAACTTCAAACTTTAACTACCAGCAATAACTCTTCCTAGTATTTTGGGGAATGTAATCACACCATTTTTACAGTTGCTATGACAACACTCCTATATATAAAATAATTAGAAAAATGACCATCACAGAGAACTTTAAACTTTAACTTACAAGCAATAACTTTTTCTTCTCAATATTCTTGATTCAGTCACCACATACACTTTTACAGTTGCCGCGAAAACACTCCTGTAAATATAAATAGTTAAAAAAGGACTATTATAGACACTTCACATTTCACACCTTAACTTACCAACAATAACTCTTTTCTTAATATTCTGGATTTAGTTATCAAACCCACTTTTACAGTTGCCACAACAACACTCCTGTGCATAATATAGTTATAAAAATGACTTATAGAAAACTTCAAACCTTAACTACCAACAATAACTCTTCCTAGTATTTTGGGAAAAGTTACCACACACTTTTTTTAGTTGCTATGACAACACTCCTATATATAGAATAATTATAAAAATGACCATCACAGACAACTTCAAACTTTAACTAACCAATAACTCTTTCTTCCAAATATTCTATGTTAAGTCACCACACCCATTTCTACAGTTGCCACGACAATACTCCTATGAATAAAATAGTTATAAAAGTGTCTATTATAGAAAACTTCAAACCTTAATTACCAGCAATAACTCTTTCTTCCTAATATTTTGGGAAAAGTCACCACATCCACTTTTACAGTTGCTACAACAACACTCCTATGCATAAAATAGTTATAAAAATGACTATTACAGACAACTTCAAACCTTAACTTACCAGAAGTAAATTTTTCTTTAATATTTTCTGCCTTTTCTGAATGGAGATTGGACATTCACTTTTACAATTTCCACTACTGCATAAAGACTTGATGTAAATAAAAGAGAAATGTAAATAAGGTAACAAAAAAATTGAAATTACTATCCAAAGTACAATAGTAATAAACACAGTATAATGACAAACTTTACATGATAATCAGATACTTCATTAACATTAACTTAATCCAATGTTAAGTATGTTGGATGACTACTTGAAATAAACTACATTCACATTCAAACTGACATATCAGTTCAATAATTCACTCAAGACAGATTGTAGTAATAAATTGATTAGCTCAAAATAACTTGTGACTACTTTTGATGTTCGATTTTGTTTATATTACACTTACCTTAAAGTATTCATTTCTATCAACTAAGTCTATACATTCTATTTTCTTGTATGTCCCAGTATGAGGTACATATATGAGAGAAACTGGGGACACTAACTCTAGTAGGCACACCTTACTACCTGCCACGAGGCAGGTCAATTTTAACCCTTCATTAATTTCTGGATAATAATACTATGTACATGTAAATACAAAATTAAGAATTTATAAGATATTAATAAAAAATAGTAATTATGACTGACAAGGTTATATGTTGACTTTGTTATGTATTTTTACTTTAATATTGTTTATGTTCACAACACAAATAAGATATTAATTTCCTTTAATAACCACACACTGACAATGTACTTCCTCATTAAGTTCATCTCTTTCAACAATAGTCATTTTCTCTTTCCTTTGAACTAGTGTATTATCAACTACAACCTATAGAAGAGATCACAGTTATTTTACACATAGACATTCCTATAATGATATCATATGGAAACACAATGATCTCTCCAGATTATTAACTTAATATTATTTACTGGTTACTACTTACAATGGTTGGTACCAATGAACAAAGTAATAGCTATGGACTGAAAACTGACTATCAACAAAAAAGAGTCGATACAAAATTGCTATATGTCCATGTACAGTAAACTATTTATATAACTGATCAACCTAGCTGTAAAAGACAATTTAAAGATACTCTAAAACAATATCTATAGTTTATAAACTTACTTAATGTCCATATTTTGTCAGAGTTTTTCTAGTTCTACTAACTACAATACTCTCATCAGTTTCTAACTAGTAACAGACTAATATCATATAATATCAATGGAATAGACATACTTTAAAGGAGACAATAAAAGCATTAGGTGAACAATGTTGAGTTAATACTGCTATTAACTTTGGTACTTGTTGTAAGTGAAGACTCAATGATGTTGATGATGATATATTATGTTTGACATGACAAGAATTTAAAAGAGACAGAAATTATTATGTCAAGAACATGTATAATAGAAGAATGAAATATCTCAAACCACAAAAGGACATATCCAATAGGTCTAATATACACTAATTTTAATGATATATATTAGTAACTACTCAGTTTCATATAACTTCTTTCATTTCAGAGTATTGAATGTTTTTTTCTCTTTTATTTAATATATAACACTCATCTCTACTATAAGACTTCACTTACCATGTCATCATGATGTATAGAGTCAGACACAGCTGCTGCCAGATATATCATATATTGAGAGGTGTTCATTAATGGACTAATAACATTGAGATAATGTACATAGTCAAGTATAGTAGTGAATGGGACACAATATAACAAGTTAATTGATATTATAATTATCTGTTACAATTAGTTACTCCAATATAGACTATTTATAATCATTTGTTCATTCATACTGAAGATTATCAAGACAGTGTTTTTCTTTTGGTATATTCATTAATGTCATTTCTACTATCAGATCTAATGATATACTTGATGTTTCCATATTTTATACTTGTTCCTGATTTCCTTCCGTTACTTGACATATTTCTACAAATTTCAATAGATTTTGAATTTGGTTCTCCTTAACATTATTGCTATTGTTGTAGAGTTGATTATTATAATTTGTATAATTATATATATATACTGTAGTGGCTATTTCTATGGTACCAGAGGTCCATACTCAAATGTGAAATTAATACAAGAGGTTTTAGTGTTTATAGTTTGGTGTCTGATAATACAATGATATATTGTTGCATTCTGTGTCTGTGTTATGTGGGAAGTCTAGAAGTATCCAATACATAGAAAGACATGTGAAATTATGAGATATTGCAACAGTCTAGCTTCCATTTGTAAAATACTTGTTATCTGTTAGTGATTGGTCTAGTGCAAAGACTCTTGATGATGAAACAAATTTTCTTCCGTTATCTAATTGGTTTCTAGATATGTGTTTCAGTTTTTAGTACACTACAGGGGAAGTATATATACCAATCATATAAGTAATAAATAGAACATGTATAGATAATACATACGTTATGTGTGCATATTTGCTTTATATATCAGGGTCAGAGATCTATCTATATAATTATATTATATACACTTGGCAACTGGAGATTTATCTGATATAGCCTATCATGGAATTCATGCTAATCTCCACAATTGTTCATAACAAAACACATGTTGTCAAGCTGTAATCTCAACAAATCATGTATTTTTATTCTTTATTTAGAAGAAAAATACAAATAAAGATTGGAAACCTTAATTCAAGTTACTACACAATGTGACATTGGTTTTGAACTATCAAGAAGTGCTAGTATTTTATGTCAAGCTAAAGTAGTAATTGGATTAATACTCTACCAGCTTTAATAGGTGCCTGTGTCAGGTGTGAAACCTCAAAAGGAAATGATTGTAAGTATTATGAACTAATACTACACATTGAATGCTGTAAGAGAGTCATAAGTAAACTTATACAAATCTATTCGCAGGTACTCCTGAAATATTGCAGTAAACATGACAAGTAGGTAGTTGTACTTCAGGTATTTATTATTATTACTATGTGGCGTTCTAAGAGATACTGCGCTATGACTGACTATGAGCGGAAGACAAAGACAACACTATACGGTGAAACTGATGTTCCTCCCTCTCCACCGAGGAGAAGGGATGGAGATCTTTGTTTTCTGTAACCATGACTATTGATGATGCTAGTATGTTAGAAGAAACAGACTCTCAATCTGATCTCTATACTAATGACGTTCCAAGTCAACGATCTCGACTGCATGCCGTGGAAGACAACTAACGCAATACAGGGTGAAGTCGATGTATGCATTGAAGTCAGTGTATTCTCTCCTTGTCTTTCAGAAGAGGATAAGGTTCCATTTTAAAACCAAACTGATCGTAAATAAACATTTGAGGGTAAAGAAATTGTAATTAATTGCATTTCATTTGCTACCATTACAATATCCCTGCTCTCTATATTTCATATGTAAATACTGTATTCCTTCTTTAGTCAACAGACATTCAGGAAGAGCTACAAGAAATTAATGCTAGTAGTAAAATGTTAGAAGACAAGTTTGAAAAAAAAACTATGAGAAATTGAGAACCTTATAAATGGTTTTTAGGATCAAACGTTTAAGAAGAATCAAAAGTTTCATCAGATGTTAAAGTGAGTAACTTAAATAAATTAATTTTAATTAAAGAATTGTGAGAATGCCATCAGAACAGTATATAAAACACTACAGGACAACGAAGAAGATTTTGAATGGACATTTGAGTATGTCATATTACTTTTATTTATATAATTTATGTGGCTATCCTTATTTAGTAAACCAGTCAAGGACAAAGCAAATGTGGACATCACAGTGACAATTGTTGCCGAAGTGAAGTCCCTAGTACATGCTTGTGTCACTGAAATGAAAGGTATGTTATTATAATTTATGAATAAATGTTATTTTATTTACATTTTAACTTATAGGAGCATATCAAAAATATTTCAAAATTTTAAAAAAAGTTTTTTTTTTACAAAGACACAATGGAAAGTATGCACAAAACAAAGATAGACAACAGAGAAGAAATAGACTTACAAGGTAATCTTTGATATCCTTCATAAAAATATTAATATTGGCATCTATTAATATAGAAACTACCTGTTTACATGGCTTCTCTTAAAAGAGAAAAGGAAAGATTGTGCATTTCATGAGTACCAAAGAAATTAAAAAGAAAGTAAATGAGGATAGTGAAGATAATATTTTAACTGAGCACCCTCTTCTATGGAAATCAGAAAAAGTACACGACTTTCGTGGTTAGACAAAAGGAAATATTTGTCAAAATCTACTATTTAGAGGAAATTGTCTTTATAAAAAAGATAGATAGACTGGCCATCACATTAGCCATTAGAGTTGGCATAGAAGTGAATGACAATTATGTTGTCATTTGTTTTGTATTTGAATAGATTTAACATGTTCATTTATAAAATTTATACTTTTTCAAAGAACATTTTAAAGTAGTATTCCCATAGTGGACATATATTGTATACTAACACAATTTCTCAATTGAAATAATTACTTATTCTAACAGAATTCCTCAAATTGAATAATAACATACTATTAAACAATTCCTATATTGAAATAATGACATATTCAATACAATACTTAAACTGGAATATTGCTGGTTCCTTATGTTTATAAGCTGTGGGAAATCTGTTACACAGAAAGACATGTGGAATTATGAGATATTACAACAGACTAGCTTCCATAAGCAAAATACTTGTCTTTCAACACAGTGCAAGATAGTAGTGATGACAATTACATCATCCCTATATAATACCATAAGTGACATACAAACAAGTAAGGATATATTCCAACTATCTAATTCACTTAATAATACACTGATATGTTGTTGCATTCTGTGCCTGTGTTATATTATGTAGGAATGATGTAATTGTCATCACTACTGTCTTCTATGCATTCTTTGTATTGAACTGATATTACATATCCTAAAATTTATTGTTTTTGGAAAGTATTTTTATCTAAGAGTTTACACAGTCTGGATATCATTTAATTGTACAATCAAAAACTACTGAAAACTCAAATATCTGTCAACTTCATACATGTATGTTGCAATAATATACTAATCAACTTGTGAAAACTTTTGCTGAAATTAACAAGTTAATATTATTATAATTTAATTATTAACATTTTTCTGTAGAACATTTTCCATTAAATTAAAAAGAGAAGTAGACATCAAAATCATATGAAAAATGTCAATTTTTCTTTGCACCAAATAATTTGATTATAATGATTACAAAAGAAATGAAACACATTTTGTTCAACAGGAGATATCAAACAAACCATAAAATGATTTTAGCAGATTATCTATGCTTGCTAGATGTCACATCCACACACACATGTACATACAGATATATATTTACGCAACATATACAGGAACTACTAACACACATACAAACTTTACTAGGTATTAAACAAAAGAATATGTAATAGAAAAATAATACTGTGAAACCAAAAAAAGAATATTTTTTGAATATGAAAAAGTCTATGGGTGTGGTCTTATAGACGAAGGATGGGAGATAGGAATAGTGAAGGTGATGGGGAAAGAGAAAAAGATGGTGAGTGTGAAGGTGATTGGGATAAGAAGGAAGAGGGAATAGAACCAGTAAATATTGTAGGAATTGTTAAGAAAAAGGAGTCCTCTATAGCTTAATTAGCAGTCACCCTTTTAGTAGATTGAAATATTTGCATTTTCTATTAGAGAAAGTAAAATAAATAAGTCACACTAAATACAACAAATTTGTTAAACAAAATATTATGTGGACATGTAGTTACTGTTTATAGATAACAACAGAATGAGTTTTAAACTATTACAAAAATCTTTCATTATATCTTAGACACAATAAAAATACATGTACATAAATAATGAAAGGCACTAAAGTGCCAAACCTCGCTGCAGTTTCTAAGTTATTTATAAATGTTATGCCAGCTTAGGCCCAGCTATGATGTTGCTGGTAGCATTGCAAGAAAATTTAACATTCTAGAAGGTGTGGTCACATTTATCAATATTTCATATACCAAATTTATTGTAACTTGAAGATGAAATGTTCTTTGGAAATGTCCCATAGTACAAACATAGATCAATATATTTTCTATTAGTAGCAGTTTTTTCAGTGGTTTGAGACATTTCCTGAATGCGTTACTTCGCTCAAAGTCCATGTACAATCTTGAAATCACTTTTCATTACTTTGACCAATGGCCTTCTGTCTTGCTGATGCATATTCCTCTAAGATTGTCTACAACATACTAAAAAAATTCTACATTACGTTTTTACTTTTTGAGAAACCACACCTTGACTTCTGCAGCCTGAAAATTCTTTTGCGAGTTTTAAGCTTTCATTTTCCTTGACGATGTTCTTGATATTACTGTTATAAAGTCCACACATTTTTCTATTCATTGCTAAAAGTTGGTAGCTGCTAACGCTTTGGTTACCAACTTATAGCAGTTCAAAAACAATCCCCGGTAACAGGCAGTCCAGACACACACACACACACACACACACACACACACACACACACACACACACTGACAGACTACAGTATCCTCGCTATGCACAGCGAGGTTAATAAATAACCAATTTTATATGTACATGTATGCTTACTGATAATACCTCTTGAACATCTTGTCAAATTCTAGGCAAAATATCTATCCTCGATCTTGGAAGAACAACTTTGAAATGTTTGTGTGAAATTGGTGTCTTGTTAGCATAATCATCTCTTATTTGAAAATATAGTCCTAAAATCTCCAGAAGTGGATTAAAATCACTGTAAAGATAAATATTATAGTAATAGAACAAACATTATGGAGACAATACTATTGATCCCTTTATCACTCCATCATCCATCCATTCATCTATCACTCTATTCATTCATCTCTTTATCCATCCATTTATCAATCAATCCATCCATCCATCTATCAATCCATCTATCCATAGATCCATCAATTCATCTATCCATCCATACAATATTAACCTTTTATTTTCACTAAATAATTGCATTAAGTCAACAGCTAACTGAAATAAACCACCAGTCTCTATAATAAGTAGAGATATTAGTATAAGATGTTAAAACACATTTAGAGTGCACATAATTTAAATAAAGCAATCTGATTGGTCAGTTTCAACTTAATAAATGACTTAGAAAATTTCTACCAATACTTAGAACACTTACAAACTTGTTCAGGAAATGACAATGTTTATTATAATAGTTATATTCACAACACAATTCCTGATTTTGGATGCATATAGTAATGTCTGTCCTCAGCTTCTGGGTCACTAATAGGAGTTTCCAATACAAAAAGATACACAACGAAAGAGGAAATAAGAATAGGAATGTCCGTCCTTTTATATTATGTTGATTATAGGATTTATATTTCAAGTTTATAAAGCTTTAATAGCACTTTCCAAACTTATCTAACACTGGAACACTCCAAACTCTCAAATAATTAGTTACTCTTCAGGACACAAAGTTGCTTTATATTCACAATTACTTAAATACCTCAGCTAATGGATGTATGTGTATAAAAACTGTAGAAGTCATAAATACCTTGTACTTTGTGCTAGGTATCTATATGTGACTTCCTTGTATATCTTAGTACTACTTAGATATAAGGACTATGTGATTCAACGTTGATATCATGATATATTCTATATTGCAGTAAAATAAAAATAGGCTCACTTTCTCTAACCATAGTCTTATATTCTTCCTCAGTAGGACAAATATAGTTATCTCTCCAAAAGATATCTTTACCCTGTCCTCTATGAAGTCGTAATAACTGACCTATATCATATTATAATATAAATACTGTATAGAGTAATATTATGATAGATGATATAGTCATTGATACCACATTGCCTTATATGGTAATAAGTATGTCATTGAAATAACATTACAACTTACATGTAAATATTTCCATAGCTCTAGGATGATTGAGTTTTAATGTTCTGTCCATTGCCACAAAATATATATAATTTGCTGAATTTATAGCAGAAGCAACACCAAACACTCTGTGAGCAACTATATCAATTAGAAATGTAATAAAAGAGGATGAACTAGTCTCTAAACATAAGTCAACATGTACATTAAAACTTCATTTTAAATTGACCCCTGTTTTGTCACATAACAATAAAGGGTCTGAACACTGTGAACAACTACATTAACCCGTTTCACACAATGCCCAAATTACGTATCTCTGGTAGCTAAAAGAACTTTTTAGGTCATAAATATGTTTTGGAACTTAGTTCTAGACATAAAACACGTGTTCAACATTTATTTATGTATTTATTTTGTAAGACCTACCACTCAAATCTAAGTTTTTACAAAACATAACATCATTAGAATCACTACCGTCACTGATATCAGTTTATATGGAATTATAAACTATCATGTATATTTGTTTGCACATCTTTAAATATATCACTGAACTCTGACTCTTCACAGTCACTAAAATTTCTTCCTATAATATCATCTGTAGTTAGTGCTTTGGCCATCACTATCTGTAACAGGTGGAGCTAGTGAAGCTGTTAATTATGAGTGGGCACCAATGGGTGGGCGTTGGGCATGAAAAAGTTAAGTAATATTGCAATAATATAGATTAAGCAAACTAGGAACACTATCAAACTTGTGTCAAGAAAAAAAATTGGGAGGTTAGTGCATTGACGCATGTATGCGTCGTTGGCATTGATGTGAGATTATTTAACAACACATAAATGTGTTTTTGGTGCACAAAGAGTTAACTAGAATGTTAAAAATAAGATGGACTAGCCTTTAAATAAACCACTAGCACTTGATATTAAGATAATCTCTGTTGCTACAATATTAGGCACGTAACAATAGCAATTATGAACATTATTTGTATAGAGAGATTTCTGGTAATAAAATAATACTCTAAAGTATTAGCAATACACTACATTAAGTATCATTAGTATAGAGGGTGTCCTTAATATAGAGTGATTAGGTAAAAGGTCAGGCAAACATCAGTTCATGAAACTATATACAGTATATAGTAAATTTTGTTTACCTGGAATACCTCTTCTTAACAATGAATTATCCTCTATATCATCAATACTAGAGAAAATAAATGCTAATAAATTAGAAATAGTTTAGTGAATATTTTTACTGGGAATTATTTACTGAAGTGTACAATATATGAGAAACACTCTTAAGTTATACTAGTATGAATTGTACTTACACAAGACTTGCATTATGTAACATTTGAGTAATTTCTTGAACTTCTTTCTTCTTTTCATCTGGAATTTGTAACCAGCTATTAAATGCCTAAAATAATAAAGGACAAAGAGGGAGCATGTGGGAGGGAGAGTGAGAGAGAGAGACTAAGAAGAGATACATATTTATTACATTAAACTCTTAGTATTTCTTTTCACTATATCTTGTCTTTTCAAATTCCCTACTAAATATCTATACATAAAATACACACACTTCTACTAACCCTCTCTTTTCTATAAATTCTTACAATATTTCATTTAAATAGATTTATAGTACACATAGGCAAACCACATCATTATAAGTAAACAAAAGCATGATAGACAAAAAGGTACTAATTCCTGTAAAGTATGACTTCCTGACAGACCAATAGTCATGTTATATAACTGTGTCAATACAAATGAATTACCTCAATCAATTTCACTCTAACTTCCTTGCCTTTAACTTGACATATATAATCATATGGTTCTCGTAATATCTATTAACAACACACAATGACACATAACAAAGAATTATACTAATAAACATACTCGTTCATAGTCATCTGCTGTCTTTACTGGATCAACAGCCATTTTCCACGTGTACTGCCACTCCCACTAAAAGTTTAAGCTCCGCCTTTTAATTATCTCTCAAACACAAAGCTACCAAATTGATTTATTTCTTTCAGTGACATTGTCAAGATGAGTGATATCTACATGAAATGAAAGTAAGTAAAGTTACTAACTGTTGTTGTCAAATTACCTAGTTTAGTCCCTTGTATTGTAATATTACCTATAATATATATATATATATATATATATATATATATAGGTATTGTAAATCACATTATCAAAAATATAGTGTGTTCTTGGTGTAACTTGACTGATGATGTAACAACTTGTCCTATGATGACATCACTATGTGTCATAGCGTTAATAATGTTAGGTTTGGTTTAGGGCCTTAGGTGATGTCATCAATATGATGACATCACTATGTGTCATTTCAATATGAATTAGAATAAAATCACATATAATTATACTTGTTCTGTTGAGGTAGTTTTCCGTTGATATTAAGTGAATCTTATTTCCATATTAGGAAATAACTTGTTGATGTGAAGAAGATGCATACAATAAAATACACAGAGACATTGTTGACCTGATAATAACTAAAACACAAAAGGAAGGTATGTATAGAGACCCAATATAGTAACCAATGTATAACATGTTTCAGTCTGCATGAACATGTCTCATTAATTTTAATATACTGTATGGTGGCTTTTATTGATGGTCAAAAAAGTTGACAGTTTGTTATCAAAATGAGCAAAATTAAAAATTACCATAATTTTAATTTACTGTTTTATTAAAAACACCAAGTTAATGAAGAGTGGGCAGTACTGTGATGTTGCCATGTGAAATAACATAACAACTCAAAGTGATATAGTGACTGATGGATTCTCAAGAGATAGCTAGTTGTGTACAAGATCACCATATCTATAATAGCATTTGGACACTCATACTTGATGAAGAGTTATAATGTAGAATTGAGGAGAATGACAGTTAACTCTCTTGTTAGTCTGTTTTACTTCTTTAGATGATAAAGATACACACTCCTTTTCACCAAGTATGGCAACTCTTATAGGCTTTGAAGAAAGAATTAAGTAACACCATTCTTTTGTTCATACTATATGGAGTCATGTCCAGAAACATAACACGATAATTATTATTGACAGATTTTTATTTGACGTTCTTGTCACTGACTGTCAATATACCGATTCAATTTGCTGCCAATAAAACCTGCTATATGGTATTGTTAAAAATTAAAATTAGATAAATGTTGAGACACATGATTGTAAACAACATGATAAATAAATAATATTTAACTAATGGCATTCTTCTTGTCCATTAGAATGTAGCATTGAGAAGTCAGTTACAAAAGATAAAATGGATCCAACATATCTGATATGGTAGCAGAACTGGACATAGAGTCTCTATGACAGTAACATTATGTATACAGATATTTCATGTAACTTGGACTCATTAAAAACATTATATCAGTTCACATTCTTTGTTGATTATTTTCTTCTAATTGATCAGTGGACTTGGTCACAGAATTACAAGCTAACTAGCAAACCAGGTTGGTACAATAGGTTGAAAGGGCTACATAATATTGTCAGCTGTTGACAGGTATTAATGCTGATCAAAAACCGTCACTGAAGTTATATAAATCTGCTTTATCTCTAATTGTTTAATTGTTTCAGTCAATATTGTTTTTGACATTACATTACGAAGATGAAGCTGTTATACTTGTTGTTAACAATTTTGGAGGTAGAATAGATTAAGTACTGTAATATTTTAATGTATTTAGAAAACTTTTAATTAATTGTTAATAAGATCAATTAAACATCCAATAATGTTGGTCACGCGTGGTGAGGTTTTCCCGCCAAATTGTCACGAGTTGGTGTCTTGTGTTTGTCGAAATGAAGTATGACAGAGATGTCTTGAAAATATAAAAGGACTCCATTTTGCAAGCTTATATTAGTGTACAGACCCCCGTGGGTCTTCGTCGCTACGAGTAGTCTCTTCTTTCTCCACTTCGACTCTCTTCACGACTCGTCTCTTCGTTCGTCGTTGGATCTCTCCTCTTCGCTGGACATCATTTCATTCAGTTATGATCATCCTTTTCATTTTCTTTTCTGTTATTTTTTATTTGATTATTATTTTATTTTCTGTTATTTTTAATTTTTGTTTTTATCAATCAGTTTGTTAATTGACTTTTCTCTTCGTTTCTACAGGACTCTATTTGGAAGTTGTCTGATGTTCTCTGATGTTTTTGACTGTTCTCTGACGTTCTCTGGTGTTTTGACAGTTCTCTGGATGTAAAAGATGAGTCGCTCTCCTGCCTGGTCTCTTCTGTCTTCTTCCTTCAAGCCTTCTTTCCTCTTCTTTTTATTTTTATTTTTTTTTATTTTGGGCTATCCAGCCTATACATTATACACACACTCATACAAATCCTATTAATTATCTTCCCCCTGCCGCCTGGCGGCCTTCAAAAAAAATTTTTTTTAATATCCAAGGCCGCCAGGTGGCGGGGGGAAGCTCTGATCTTCTAGGATGCGTGTGTGTGTGCTGTGTGTGTGTAGGTTGGTGGTCCCTTTTCACTTCCTCTGTCTCTCTTCACTCTCTATCCATTCATTGTCACTATCAGTTCATAACTACTCTCTTTTTCTTTCCCTGCAGGAGCAGCACTGGTGAGAAAGGTGAGCTGTCTCTCCATCCATCCATCCACTTTCATCAATTCTTTAGTAATCCAGTTGTTATTCTTCTCTTTCTCCCTCTATGTTCTCAACTTGTGGACTGACTGGACTCTTGGGAACTCTCTATCTTCTCTTTTCTACAATTGCTGGATTGGAGACCTTCACTGGACTTCTTGGGGACTCTTCCACTACAGAGACTGTCTTATTTTTATTTTATTTTTAGCTGTTATTTTTTTGTTTTATTTTTAGTTGTTATTTTTACGTTTATTTTGTATATGTATTCATTTTTCAAAAACATTTTTCACTAAAATTTGTCAAAAGTCAATCTTAATTTTAGTTTCAAAAATATTTAAGACTTTCATTGAAAAATGGCTAGTTTAAAATTTAATTTCTATCTTTCAACTACTACAATCAGTTTACTTACAATTGTTGTTGTGTATTGCAATCTTACTAAATTTCCAATAATTTTTTTATAACTATAATATTATGCATTTTTATAATACTATTTGTTCTACTTTTTTATTCCTTTACTACTTTTTTATTCCTTTAGTTTGGTAAGAAAAACACTTCTTTAGTTTGTATCAGATTATATTAATTTTCTTTTTACATTAATTTTTACATTAATTTTAATCAATAGATTTTACAAAGAAAATAATTAAAAATCTACAAGAATTGATTTTCTTGTTAGGCGTGTGCTGATGATTGACATTTTCCCGCCATAATGGTGGTCACGCGTTCATTTGCTAATTGTGAGCACGTGCTGATGATGTTTTCACACCTGATGAATATGGCTTAATTTCTGTTTCACTGTTTAATTTAATCAAATTATTTTTAATTCTTTTAAATTGTTTGTCAACAATTTAAGAATTTTAAAGTTCAGTGTTTATCAATACAGACAATTTTTTTATTTCACTTTTTTTTAATTGTAGATATGATCGAAAATTTATAGCATTAAATTTGTGCCATGCCTACTGTGTAACATTAGACAATTTAGGATACAATTTGTGAGATACTTGTCTGTGTCTATTACATAACTATTAGCAAACAAATGATTCTTTTTTAAATGAAAAACAAAACTGACAGTAGGATGTCAATAAACAACAATTAAAATGCACACCTAAAATAAATTGAATAGTTATACAGTTATATTGGACTGGCTTACCTTTGGACCTAGATACTTGATCAACTATTTGAAAATGTAAATTTAATATCAATACATGAGATATCTCTATCATAATTCATATTTGTTTAAAATAATGCTGTAATACACAAATAGTAGTTTATGTGAAAGAATCATCTTAAGTGTGATTTTAAAAGTGCAGATATTTTAGGTTAAATTAGGAGGTATAACTGGTTTGTCTTGATCTGTAGAACTGGTTTCATTGAGATTCCACAGATATTCTGAAAAAAAGAGAAACTTACAACGTTTTCTTCAACAATAGTTTATTTTGTGGTCTAGTTTTAATAACATTAATCTTTCTAATTTATTAAAAACAATGTCTTATTGAATATTTGTATAATTCAAAACATTTTACTCTCATAATAATATATTCTGAACTAAGAACATTGTTTATATTGAACTCTCCTCAGTGTCCTGAACCAGTTCATGCTAATGTCTCAAACTGTCCACTACAGAGAGATTCACAATTTAAAAACATGTATTTGATATAGACACTTTTAATACCTTATATTTTTTGGGAATATATCCTTTACTCTGAAGTCCATACATGAACTAGACCACACCACTACTTACATATACATGTACTTACTTTATAATCTATCTTTACAAGTGTCCATCCAGCCAAGAACCAGCTAAGACAAATGCTTCTTGTTACATTAAGAGCTAACCAAGCAGTCAGTCGAGTGCTTTGTTGACCATTAGTAATTTAGTGGAGATCACTGACTGTTATGAAAGTTGTAATTTAAGGAGAAGAACTATGTGTATCAGTCAATACATCAAGACTATAGAAAAGAAGAAAGGAAGTCATAGAATTAAAATTCAAGGAAACTCTATTTCAGGTACTTGTAAACTGTCCACTATAAGGACACTCATTGATAAAACCAAACTACTAGAGTTCTACCTATATTATGATAGTATATGGTTGACTGTGATATGATGAGATATTCACATACCATAAATTAAGTTGCTTAGTAAACAGTGTAGTTCTCTCATCTAAAATTGCTTTTGTTGTTGCTTCCAATTAAGCTAGAACAATCAGTATTGAACCTAGAGAGGACAGACTAGAGGTAAATAGAAGATATTGATAGACAAACAATGTTCTATAATAGACAAAATATAATGTGCAAAATAAAATGATTATATAGAGTAGATACCTGATGATAGAGCCATCTCAGAGTAAGTGACAATATTTAATAATACAGCCATTGTTGGTTTGGCAATATCAATTCTGAAGAATAATTCATTGTCATCATGTGACTATCACATGTACAGTGGAGGCTATCATAAAAGACACTAATTTAGAAAATCTAACCAGTATTCTGTCTAACATGAGTTATTAACTTGTGTTATTAACTTGTATTGTTTACCTGTCTAACATAACAACAACAGGTAGACCCAATGTAATCCTAATAGGAAAGAATGATAATGTTCTAATAATGTCACATGTCCACTGGTTTATTGACTGATTGAATAAGCCACTGCAGTATCCTAGAGAGAAATATCTTATGATAAAAGGATCAAACAATAATATATGTCAATTATCTGATAGAGTAATGATGTATAGAAACAGATAATAAAAGTTATAGTAGATACATGAATTGATGGATAGAGATGTATAGTAGATGGATAGATATAGATGACTATGTGGTACATTAGATAGATGTATTAATAGATAATACCTACCTGCCAGTAGTCCATGTCCAATTATTGTAGTAGTTCTAATAAACACATGAACAGTCTATACCAATATAGAGTAAGTAACACATAGTAATAGAAGAACTAGTCATATCTCCTCCATTAAATGGACTATCAGTGTCTTCATCTCTGCCTTCTTTTTATGTTAAATGAATCAAAACTCCAGGATATGGCAGACGTAGATCAGATATAGCTAGAGGAGGCCGTGTATTAAAAAAGAATCAGAGAATCCACGTGTTTTTGTTGGTGAGCACTAATTAGGAAATGTATCCATAGCAATTAATTAGTAGGTGGGACCAAACTAGTCCAAACTCATTTTTGATCTGATAAACGTCCTAATTTTTGCTGTGTCTACTTTCTAGGTGGAGGCTGAAAACATTAAACAACTAGTTAAAAAGTTAGGAAAAAGGTATATGAGTTAAACTAGATTACCAAAGAGAGATTATATTTAATTTGTTTTAAATCTTGTTGAATTTCCTCAGGTCTACAAGAAAGTGATCATGGATACTAGTACCTTATTATACTTACTGGTCAATAGTTGAGTTGTGTATTTAAAGGTAAGTTGTCAAGTACAATATTTGACTTAATATTACATAATTGGATGGACCCACCAACCAATCAGATAGGAGGAGTTATTAAAAACATTATATGTAGTAGAAGATATGAAGTGATGTGTGGTTATATAGTTTGTGAAATAATACATTAAAAATAGATTAAATGTTAAATGAGTGAGAACACAAATTACTTATACATGCAGTAAATGATGGAGAGATAAGTATTTTTAGTAATGATGGACAGATTATAAATGGACAGAATGATTTGTTTATAAAATAGAGAGATAGATATTTTATCATATTAATTATGAATGAATTGTTCTAACTAATAAACATATATTTGATCAATGTGGTTCTCATCTGTTTAATTGATATGTAAGCAGATCTGGTTCTGCAAACTCTTATGTAAAATTAGTATACTCTAGTATACTTCAGTATATTTTTCTTTATAGATGGTGCTGCTCTTGTAACAATAAAAGAAGGAGAGGACATTGTTGATGGCCATAGAGAATCCAAGTCTGAAGCTTGTATAGACATGTAGTAACTGTTTTCAGCTTTTCACAGATGAGAACAGGAAGCAAAAAATGGTTCATTACCAGCCGTACAATTTGTAAGGTCTGTTACAACTGATGCCTCTTCTACTGAAGGTATATGAAACAAATATCAGAATCACATGATTTATTTGTAAACATCATTTACACATTTTAATTAGCAAATATTCATAATTCGTATTACAAACTAACATATTATCATTTCAATCATACATTTACACTATTATAATTTATATAATTGCTTTGGTCACTAAACCATACATGATACTGAGGTATAATGTTACTGTAAAGCTATATTTCAGACCATATTTGACACAATAGAGATTAGCTAGTAGTAGAGTCCATATTGCATGCACAGTAAAAATCAAATGAGTGATCTGCTGTGGATGGACATATGTAACTGGTAACTGTCCTGTCACTTGTGTCATACATTATGACATACAATGTATAAATGAATATAGACACTACCTCTTACACTCAGTACCATCCTATGGAGGTCTAATGACAATCTCTGTGATATAAAAATTGACATAAAATCATTAATAGTCAAGTCTAGTATAGATATCAGACTAGTATTATCAGATTTAGAGAGGGGGACTCATAATAACCATTCCTCTTAAAATAAATAAAGCAATGTTACTGTTTTCAATTGCAGAGTCTAACCAGATCCAAAGCAGAGTTAAACTATGCTTGTCAAAGTAATTATAATTAAATACATTTACGTCTGCATAAGGAGTCTGAAGGTAGCCCCTGTAGTTGGAAAGGATGAAGCCCCACCCAAATCGTCTAATGACGTCAGGATGATCACGATATTCAAGTGTGTCAAGTTGTTTTAATGTGGGCGTGTCTTCCTCGCCCAGCAATAAGACCATTTCTTTATTTTTTAGTACATTTCCTCTTATTGCTGGCTATGGAGAATTTGAATGTAAACGACAATATGATATTCAAGTGTGTCAAGTTAGTGCAAATACTATCGTCAGTTGTTTTGATGTGGGCGTGTCTTCCTCGCCCAGCAGTAAGACCATTTCTTCATTTTTAGTATATTTCCTCTTATTATTGGCTATGGAGACTTTGAATGTAAGTAACAATATGATATTCAAGTGTGTCAAGTTAGTACAAATACTATTGTCAGTTGTTTTGATGTAGGTGTGTCTTCAAATAAGACCATTTGTTCATTTTTTAGTACATTTCCTTTTAATGTTGGTTATTATGACTTCATATGTAAACTATTGTAATGATGTATATTAAGAAATCACATTGAATGATGGTGTCATCTTTGTATATGACAAACCATTATGAGTTTATATTTGTATATAAGAATGTTAAACTTATCACTGTGGGGTGAACTTAAACTACCTGTTTCAATTCAGTAATAAAATTCATATAAATATTTATAATAACCTAACTTTTTTAGACTTGTATGCAAAACAATCTAGTATAAGGAATTAAGGACAAGTATTGCTGGATGCCAGTGACTGTGGTGCTAGTTTTATTGATTATTTATGCTAACAAATTAATGCTAAAAATTTTGTTCTTAAAATATAAGAAGTAATTTATTACAATTAATTAAACAAAGTATTTTGAAAGGAATTAATTGGCTATCATTTATAATATATTAACTAAACGGATGGAACGTTCTGTTCTACACACAGTGTTGTTGTAAGTTTTCAGTATACAGCAAACAGCAACTGCAGCTCCACCCTATCAAAACTACTTGAAACCACAAATATTTAATAAGGCGTGGTTATCTAGTACCTGAGGAATGTGCTGCTGCACTTATAACTTCAACAGAGTTAAAGAAGCTGTGCACCAGTGACTAAGTTGGTAAGTAATAACAGTAGAAGTTAATTAGTAGTATTGTATGTAGATAATATGAGTCATGGGTCATGTTAACACTTGCAGTACTACAGTGTTTACTTGTTGACTACATACACGAGATATGTTACTTCTTATGACATTTGATTGAAGAGGAAGTACATTCTTTTCTATGACTTAGTGTATTTCTAGCTAGTTCTGATAACAAGAGAGTATATAAGACAATTACAAAGATAGAAGAGTTAAGGCTGTGTAAACACAAGCTATGTTCATTTGTTTTTGGAGTTCCAACTTTTTAACTCTCTATGATTGAAAAAAGTCTCTTTATTTGTTTCAATGTTTAAGATATTGTACTTGAGATGATGTTGACATGATCATGTTGTATATGATTGTACAATGACAATAAATGAAGATCATACGGTTTATTGCCTTTGTTATATAAAGTGATATATATAATACATTATAGTATAACTGATATATGTACATTGATATCTAATGTTCTATCATAGAACTAGATCAACTTAACAGTACCAGCCAAGGGCTGCCAGCCCCTCCTGGCAATGGCAGCTCAACTGTCACAAGAAGAGCTTTTGGATGAAGAGCTGTCAGAAGAAGAGCAATCAGATGAAGAACTATCAAAGCGAGAGCAATGGGATATTGTAAGTATATTAATCACTAATCCAGTATACTACATGTGTTAGTGTACAATCAATACATTACATGTTATTATTAAGTATGGTATGGTTTATATCTAGAGAAAGTCATGACAAAATGGCTCTCACACTCAATCTATTACAGTATATTGTTAATGTTCCCTCATAAATTTATTTCAACATCACTTGCCATTATTGAATATTTTTCAGGTAATAAGTTCTTTGATAATGTTATAAAGTATTACTAATAAAGTGGAGAACTGGGAAGTAGCTAAACAGTCAAATTGTTTCTCTTAATTCCTGTACTTCTTTTTTACATTAATCGAAAAGATTACTTGGAAATAGACTACACAGCTTCTTCATAACTCAAGTTGTTCATTAAGTGATAGTTTATTACAAGCTATAGCCTTTAGGTGACATTATATCTGATTATCTGTTATAATTATTCACACTATTAATATTTATTAATTTACAACTGATCATGTTCATTATCACATGATAAATACTATATTTTATAGTTATGTAAACAATGGTTGTATCTACTATCATTCTATGGACCTGTCTCTATGTGTTCATAGTACTCACTTTAATACTTGAATAATGTCCAGTTATTACTATTACTTGATCATATCACATATCAAATAAATATTAGCAACAAAAGAATGGAAAGAAGATCATTGAACTGTTTATTATTAGTTAGTGTAGTCTTGTATTTGTAGTATAGTCTAATTGTCTCTGTTAGTTATATACATAATACTAATTACATCATGTTCTTTTTATATAAATAGTGTCACTTTGTGTATTGTGTATTTGACCTGTCCTATAGTTTTATTGGTCTCATGTAATACATGTAGTTGTGTATGATTTACTAGTTTTAAATGTAATGACTTGTTTTATTATTATATAGAACTATGAACTTTGGGAATCTGCTAAAGATGGACATTTAGAAAAAGTCGAACAAGCCCTTCAGAAAGGAGCAAACTTGAAATGTCATATTGTGGTAAGATCCTGTTAACTTCCCTTTAATCTACTGTTATTATTTATGTCTACTAACTATAGTAATTAATTTAAATTATGTAGATTTAATGAGTATTAAGTCATTTTAGCCACACCTAAATATTAATTAAAAACTTCAACATTTATACAATTTATTAATTATTATTCTATTTGTTAAAGTTACTGAATTAGTATCCACAATTAATAACATACATGATCTTTACATGTAGTATTTTTAATATTGTCTTATAATTAAATTGAATGAAATCCATTATATTGTGTGATAGTAATGTCTTAATTAATGATACATGTCAATGTAAAGTAATAGCTTGTACTGTGTATACACAGATATATAATTGGATTTTATTTCATATATTAAAATATATTTGTTTATTATATAGGTTAATGATCATAAAGGTGATTATTTTATACCAATAACACCTCATACTATAGCTTACATCAGAGGTCATAACACAATAGTCCAGTTCTTAGAAAATGCAGGTGCTACTCCTGATTATGTAAGTGTATACATGTATGTAGTTGAGGTCAATATTTAGTATAACTCAAGCGTTTGATTGTTACGTTGATATTATGTACATGTACATACTGACATTAAAATGTCTCCTATTTATTGCCCAAGTCCTTATACACATAACAATACATTTAATGGATAATTATTATGACCTTTACTGATATAATTGTTGTGTACCTATGTTTTGTTTATCTCCACGCTACCTTTCTTTTAATATTAGTTTCTATAGCTAGTAACTATCATTAAATCATTAGTTTAAAACATATCATATAACACTAAGATACAACAGTGTTACCAATTGACTTCATATAACATTTACAATTACATTAATTAAAGTCAAGATATATTACTGAGTGTCTTAGCACTAGGTAAATGTTTGTATATCTGTCATGTTTAGGTATGTAATTAATTGGTTTCAGAACTTGTAACCACAAGAATGTTTATTTCATGATTAATAAAATTCAATAGAGCTTATGTAATGATTAACACCTACTCAAGGAGAGTGTAAAATGGTTTAGTGAGTTGATTTTAGTATATCACATTTGTCAGGTTTATATTTAGTCTTTAGTTTTTGCGTAAATGGGTTTCCAAGATTTTTTTGAGAAGAAGATTAAACTGGACTGAACGTATTTCTAAACAATGACTAAATTGTCTTTGACTAGCTACCCATCTTAACCCTGTGGTAACACTGCATGCAAATCTTCCATCATAAAAGAGATCTTTATCAATCTATTTGTGAATATTAGTATTAATGTCTTGAAATCATAATTGATAATTAAAGTGTACTTTAATATGTTGGATATAGTTATATAACACTGTACATGGTCATGTACTTTATATATAGTTAATAATGGAGCTTCTGGTTGATGAAATCTGGGTCATGTGACATTTATGTACATGTGTATTCCTAGTATATACTGTTATATTTATTATATTGTACATTATCTGTATTTACTTATTGTGGTTTCTTAGGATGAAATATTTTTAGCAGCTACTATAAGAGGTCTAGTAGTTGTAATGAAAGAATCTTTAAAGAAAAATGATAATGTGAATGCTAAAGACCAAAATAGAGTAAGTTATATCTTATTATAATAAATGACATTTTTCTAGTAAATGATAGCTCATTAATTTCACAATCATAATTTTATTCAAAAAACAATATAATATTTTCATTAAAAGTCAGATATACAAGATTTAATACTTTCAATATTTTTATCATGAAATATTCAAAACCTAATGAGCTATACTGTATATGTCATGACATTGTAATATAGGAATCAATATGATGATGAAAACACTAGTACATTGAAATAGTTTGTGTATAGATACCAACAATTGAAAACCAAAGTATGATACTCAAAGCCACAGTACATAATAAGAATCCACAGTTCAATGTATAATTTGACTTCTATGTTATGAACTTACTTTATCTAGATACCACAATAAACAATGTTGTTGTATTACTGTAATAGACAAGGAATTAGACTAATTCTGTCATCAACAAAGTCATTGCTGCATCTGTGTACACATATAAACTGTTACTAACTCTATAGTATGATGTTCAACATTGTTGTGATATCATCACAATACTATAACTGATTACCAGACTTAGTTATATTCTTTTACTGTAGTATTTATATTTTTATTCACATTATTTGCTGTTTTATATTCAGGATAATAATACAGCTTTGCATTTAGCCTCACGTAATAGTGACACTGAGGTAGTCCAATTTCTGCTGCAGTCAAATGCAGATCCTAATGTTTGCAACAAGGTCAGTGTGTATAGGTCAGTGCGTATTGTATATAGTTTATAATTTCATTTATTATCTCTACTACATGTACATATATGTAGTACTACCTGTCTAGTAGGACAGTATATAGGTCAAAGCCAATGTAATGATTAGAATTAAGTTAACTTTTACATGCCATGTAATTAATTTTCAATGTAATTTATGTGGGTTTATATTTGTTTTTCGATATATAACAATTACTAATATGACTGAAAATATATAATAAACCTACTATGTAAAACAATATATAAAACATTAATGTGTTCTTACATGAAATAAACCTGATCAGTTCTAAGATTGTTTTGGACCATGTGTGTATGTATATTTCTATATATGTCCACTTATCAAGTTTAATCTATTATTATTATTATTAAACAATTTATTTCATTTTATAGTGGGGACATAGTCCACTTCATATAGCATACTGGTATGGTCATGATAACATTGTTAAGCTCTTATGTTTATTTGGAGAAAGAGATATAGACGAAGTTCTAAATGTAAGTGATAAATGTAATAATATATTTACTGTATATGATGACATGGACATAGTGATCTTATATGCTATGATATATTATAAACATTACCTAATTATATGTGGTTACATGTCACAGTTATAATATATTATTTATTTTAACAGGATGACTTACTTTTGACTTCAGTTGAAAATGATGATATTGAAAATGTAACTCTAGCACTTACATCAGGTGCTAATGTCAATAATTATCGTGGTGGTGATAAGAAGGTTAGTACACTGATTAAATAGTAATAAAATATTGTTGTTTGTTAGTATTTACTTTTTAAAGTAATATATTCTATAACAAAGGAGATCAATTACAGGTACTGAAGAGATTTAGCCCCACCCACTATTTCAGACATTGTTTCATCTAGAAGGGAGTTAATCTTTGTTTTCCTATTTCCATAGACTTCCTATCATTTACTTTATTGACATTGTCATACAATGTTAATGAACAAGGAATTTTTTGACCCACGTCTTTCATTAATATCACTATTTTGACATTTTAGCAGACTTCCTACTGGCCATGTACTATTAGTACAACTTTTTGCCAAATTCAAGTTTAGCAAAAGACTATTATTTTATTTATAAACTAGTAGATTTGTATTTATTAATATAATGTTGTCTTTGGTAAATGATATTCATAGTCAGTGAATGTTAGCCCATAAATGACATGAACATTTCCATTATTAAATTCTATGAACCTAACCTTTGAAGTCTACTTAGTTTGTGGACTAACAATAGCAGGTAATCCTTAAAAGAATCCTGGTATTATTTTGTTATTAGTAAGAGGTGTGGTTAAAAAATGTTGTGGTTATTAATATTAAATGAAAAAGCAGACATATTTAAAACTACTAAAAGATGTTTATAAGATGTCTAGAACAGTATGAAGGTAAATAAGATCAAAGACAAAGTTAGAACCTAAGTATATAGAAATTATGTTAGAAATAATAAAGTTTACTTTATCTAGAACAGACTAAAGATAGAGATCAAAGTCACATTTGTTATTAAATGTAGCATATGACTGTGTGAGGAAAACCCTGCATATCCACAAGTTTAACATTAATTACCTATTGTGTTTTCATGTCCTGTGTAATAATGATATATTGTATACAAATCTAAACAAGAAAGTTTGTAGAAATTACATGACCAAATTTATATCTTGTGAGTTATATTTTAAAATACATTACATAATAATAAACAAACAAGCCCTACATATCATGTAGTTAATAATAATGGTAGTCATGATCCAAAAATAAATTATTACACATCTCTTTCAGAGCAGGTGTTACAATTGTTATACCAATATTTGTATTAATATTGTTTTCTTACCAGTAAACCTTTATAAATTAACAAATATATTTGTGGTAGTTGTAGTTATTATATTTTTCACTTACACACTTTACATATTAGACAGTTATAAGTTGTTTTGGACTAGGTTTGTATACAATGTCAATGTATGTTATTACACATTATTCTATATATGTGAGTATTGAAAGTAGTGAATGAATATTATAATATTATAATATAATAGTATTAAATTTATAATTTAATACTATTATAATCGACAATAAATACTTGTATACTTCCTCTAGTATCATAAAACAGCTTTGCATTTAGCATCAGAAAAAGGTTACTGTGATATCGTACAACTGTTGTTAAACTACAATGCAGATCCCAATCTTTGTGACAACTTTGTGAGTGTATATTGTTTGTAGAGATTATTACATGTTACTACATTTAAATCAGTATTTAATAGATATAGAATGTTATGGGTGTTGCTGTTAGCAATTTCTACATTGACCTGTTGTTCAAAAGTTTGTTAGTAAATGATTAACAAAGATAGTCAGTGTGAGGCATCAGTAGGTGTGGCCTGTTATAACAGTAGTACATATAGTTGGAAACATCTTGGTATTCACAGAGGTCCCACTAGTATGCTGTGCCATTTGTGTCAAACTGCTTTGATGATTGTAGGCATTGTATCATTAGCATTATACTATAATTTTATACTGTTACTAGACTTGCAGTTAACGCTTAAACCCTAAACTCTTGAGCATAGAAAAACATTCAGTAGTGAGCCATACTTCTTTATTATTCTATGATACATCCAAAAGCATCTTAGGACATTTTTTATAATTTTAATCCTGTTTAAATTTGAATGATTGATCCTTTATATTATTGGTATATATTATAATATTCTATAAAATTTAATGCTATTATAATCAACAATTAATACGTGTGTACTTCCTCTAGTATCAGAAAACAGCTCTACTTTTAGCATCAGAAGAAGGTTACTATGATATCGTACAGCTACTGTTAAAGTCTAATGCAGATCCCACTATTTGTGAAAGGGTCCGTGTATATTGTTTGTAGAGATTACTACATGTTACTAGATTTAAATCAGTATTTAATAGATATAGAATGTTATGGGTGTGGCTGTTAGCAATTTCTACATCGAACTCTTGTTCAAATTTTTGTTAGTAAAAGATTAACAAAGATAGTCAGTGTCAGGTATTAGTAGGTGTGGCCTGTTATAATAGTAGTACATATAGTTGGAAATATCTTGGTATTCATAGAGGTCCCGCTAGTATGTTGTGCCATTTGTGTCAAATTGCTCTGATGATACTAGGCATTGTATCATTAGGATTATACTATACTTTTATAATGTTACTATAGGAAAAACATTCAGTAGTGAGCCTTACGTCTCTATTATTCTATAATAACTACTTGAAATCTTCAGTTTTCAATAATAGAGAAAACAACTGCAATACCAATACATCCAAAAGCATTTTAGGACAATTTTTATAATTTTATTCCAGTTTTAATTTTAAAAAGTGGTCCATTTAATTTTATTATTGGTATATATTATAATTTTCTATAAAATTTAACACTATTATAATCAACAATAAATATTTTTGTACTTCTTCTAGTATCAAAAAACAGCTTTACATTTAGCGTCAAATAGAGGTCACTGTGATATCGTACAATTATTGTTAAACTCCATTGCAGATCCCAATATTTGTGACATGGTCAGTATATGTTGTTTGCATAGATTACTACATGTTACTAGATTTAAATCAGTATTTAATAGATATAGAATGTTATGGGTGTGGCTGTTAGCAATTTCTATATTGACCTGTTGTTCAAATTTTTGTTAGTAAAGGATTAACAAAGATAGTCAGTGTCAGGTATCAGTAGGTGTGGCCTGTTATAATAGTAGTACATATAGTTGGAAACATCATGGTATTCACAGAGGTTCCACTAGTATGTTATGCCATTTGTGTCACACTGTTCTGATAATTGTAGGCATTGTATCATTAGCAATATACCATACTTTTATGCTGTTAACAGACTTGTACCCAAAGCATAAACCCTAAACAAATGAACATAGGAAGAACAACCAATAGTGAACCATTCCATTTTAATTTTGAGATAGGGGGTGTACCATACATTAGACATGTAAATCAGGTACAAGAAGTTATCTGGATGTTATCAAGAGGTGTGGTTAAAAGATAGTGTGGCTATTAGTAATACTAATAGTCATAATTCAAATATTAGGTGTTAATCATCTCTTGTTTTAGACCAGATGTTATAATTGTTATACTAGTACTCGTATTAATATAATACTGTAGTCCCAGTTGTTTGTTATGACTAAACTTTTATAAATTAATTAATATATCTGTGAATGTTGTAATTTGTTAATTTCATCACATGTACTTTATAGTGACAATAGGATTATGGAGCAAACATTATGGATGGTGAATAAGCTTATGTCATCCATGGATATGTGTTACTCACTAGATGTTAAACTTCCCTATACCATTAATATATTACTATGTAACAGACATTGATATTCTAATAAATTTGTGGTTACATTGAGAAGACATAGTTACATGATATTTCATATCAGTAGGTGTGGCTAATAGAATTCATTTATACTAAGTTCAAATGGAGTACATTAGATACATCCACTGTCTGTTCTGTTATTAAAGAAAAATAATGTTTTAATAATCAATCAGGACAGAGAAAACTGTTTATTAGTTATTATATAAAAATGACTTTATCATAACATTTAAAAAGGTCACTTTATCTTATATTAGTAGCGACAAATATATAACTTCCATAATATAATGAAACCTCCATAGAACATCTTCTCATTGGTTATAATGCTTAGAAACCCTATACCTTTTAAATGTAGTTATAAAGTCAAGTTTAAATATTTATAACATGTTAATAGAATTGATAATCATTATAAGTATGGTAGTTATGATACGTTTGTGACCTAAATGACCTAGTTTATTATTGATGACAATGTTTATAGTAAACTGACACTCATTTTAATATCTTAGTTAGATTTATGCCTTTTTGTGTCCCTGTCATTCGTCAGGATTGACATGATAATACAATAGCTATGATTATCTGTATTGATGACTGTTATATTGACTATATAGTTTATTGTTTGATAGTTCCTGTATTTTTGTAATTGAATAACTTTTCCTCTTTTGTTTTCTAGGTTGGTAAAACAGCAGCACATTATGCAGCAGGAGAGGGTCATGTTGATGTTCTAAAGTTACTAATTGAAGTGGGACACACTGACGTAAATGCAACAGATGGTGTAAGTCATATTATAGTTACTTATTAGCTATTCCTTTGAAGTACGACATTTAATATTGTCTTTAATATTGATACCAACCTCACTCATATCCAAACTGTCCAATATTTTGATAACATGTTTTTGGCAAAAGATGTTCCAAGAAATATAATTAAAAATCAAATTTTGATTTTGCCTACAATGTGTCAAACATAACCTGTTGTCATTACATCAATCAATGACAATATTTATTAATAATCAATTATTAATAGTCATGAATAATTAATACACAAAATTAGCATGTTCTATGTGACCTTTATTATGTGCTTCTTGGTGTAACTTGTCATATAGGTTAATAATGGTAGTGTGAGTGTATGGTTTAGTTTTTTTTGAGTTTAGAAGGTTTAGGGTTTAGGGTTTTGGATGCTTCTTGGTATAACTTGTAACTATATTATGATGATGACATCATTATGTGTCATGTCATAATAATGTCATAATCAAATTACCCTAAGAACCACCTCCTTTATTAGCTCTCCCACATATATACACATGAACATATAAATTTGTCTATACTTTTGTGATTTACCTGTCTGTTTGTGGTTTCATTTGTTTTTGAGAGTCTGTTATAATACACTCTACATTGGTTTTCTTATAATTGGGTAAAGCATTCTTAGGAACTTCGGATGGTTCTTGGTATAACTTGACTATGATGACATCATAATGAAATAACACATAGTGATGTCATCATATTGATGACATCACATAAACCCTAAACCCTAAACCAAACCTAGGATTATTAACTCTATGACACATAGTGATGTCATCATAGGACATGTTGTTGCATCATCAGTCGAGTTATACCAAGAAGCACCCAGAACTTCATATATTTTAAAAGATCACTAGCTTCAGGTGGAAGTACATTGACATGTGGACAAGTCATTTTGATCATTTTTAGGTAAAACCATTGTTCACATGATCTAATGGATAAATAGTGAATTTGGTCGTATCTGACTATGAGGCTGATAATTAACAATGGTATTACCTATCATTATAAGTAAGATATAAGATGTAGTGGGTGTGGTTATTAGAACTATGTTGATTTGTACTTTAAATTTTTACACAAGTAAAGGATTGACTAGGATAGTTATTGGCAGCTGTCAGTAAGTGTGGCCTGTTATAATAGTATATATTCCTTACTAATTATAGTTTATTAAGTTACCAATTGATACACATTATAGTTGTTGTCATAGCAACTGTTAATATGATATAATACTATTGATATTTTAAAGTATATCAATTATAAACAGACGAGTTATATTTATTTGTATGTTTAAATACAGAGACACAATTATTAATATTATTAGGGATTATTACTAACAATATTCACAATTTGAGATGTACGTCTTATTAACCCTCACAACTCACTGTGTTGGCAAGGGTTACATTACTTTGTCAGTCTGTCTATCATTATGTGAGTCTGTTTCAAACTTACCACTAATTATATGGTAGAGTATCACTCTCAAAAATATTGTGTCTACAATATGTAATTATCTATATTTTTAATATGGACATTTTCCTAAGAATGCTTCATTTTCAAGTTATGGTAGTTTTACTTATCTTGCTCTGCTAAGATCTTTGTGTCTATGCCTATTTGAAAAGTAATAATTTGTTATCATGTCATCAATAACGTGCACATTTAAGTGACTGGGTTGATGAGTTTCCTGAAGTTTCCTCTTCTATCTACTTGCACATTTTGGTTTAGTGAAGATTTTAGTAAGTGTTATAAAATATGAGTCTACAAAATATACAGCTTAGCAAAAGAACAAAGCCTCAGTGAACTGCCATTTGCAAAGTATTACAAAATAATTTTACCACTTTAATTAAACAATAGGCATACAGGAAGGAAGCACAGACTAATATCTGAATGCACTCCTTTCAAATTATAGGATTTGTCCTTGTTTCTATGTTTGTAACTACACTGATATATCTATCAATGTGTATTGTGTTTCTTTCCAATATAACATGTTATTGATTTTATAATATCAATTTTTGAAGGTAAAATTAACATTCAAATAACAAAATTGTTTGCAAAAATTTTCATTGTTACTTTATTAGGAGATTATATAACATTATTTATCTATCATACATATATAATATAGATTGTATTAATAATAAATATAATTGTATTTCTTCATTCTTTACAGAGAGGGGACTCTCCATTACATCTTGCTTGTGCAAACAGTAAAGTAGATGTGATTTCATATCTACTTCACACTGGAAAAGTCAATCCACTTACTCGTAACAATTATCAGAATATACCACTAGAAGAAGTCCAACTGCGTGATCCAAACAGATTTGAAATATTGAAGATGTTTGAGCCATTTGAGAAAATTCGTCAAGACTATACAGTTGATTCATATAAAAAAGTATTTTTTTGTGGAAACATGTCAGCTGGAAAGAGTTCATTAGCTCAATGCATTATATATCGTGCTGATAAACCTGCTGATTATTACTACGACCCTTCTCAATGTGTTGAAGGTGTGCAATTGGAAACTGCCGGTATTAACTATCATAATGTTTGTAGTCATGAAGTTGGCAATATTAATCTTTATGATTTTGCTGGTCATCAAGAATATTATAGTAGTCATGCAGGTGTACTGGAGAATCTTATGTTAAGAACTCCTGCAATTTTTACGGTAGTGATAGATTTAACCAAAGGTTTGGACTACTTCAAGAAACAGTTGTATTACTGGGTTAACTTTATTGAAAATATTTGCACTAATTTAACTAAACCTTCAAGTGTGATTGTCGTTGGAAGCTATGCTGATAAATTTACTGGTAGTTACAATGAATTCATATTACATGTCAATTATGTTGTTAAAGAAGCTATTCGCAAACAAGAGTATAGAGGTTTTGTTGCCATGGAGTGTCATCGCCCAGGTGGAATAGGTTTTTCTGAATTCATTGTTCACCTTCATGAAAGTTGTAAGGCTGTTCATGATAAGTCTGATAACATTAGTTATTATTGCCATGTGCATTATGCCTACCTCCAAAAGCTACAGAAAGTAGCAATTAGTTTTAATGAGCATATTGAAAGCCTAAAAGTTCTTGGTGATCCGTCCCTCCCTTCAGATGAAACAGTTTTGGTTGACTACTTGTCAATTCTCAGCGACAAAGGTCTTGTTCTGTTTCTGAAAAATAAAATAGTGTCTAATAGTTGGATTGTAATCAATAAATCAAGCCTCATTGCTGAAGTTAATGGTGTTCTTTTTAATAAGAACATCAAGCGTCTTCCTGTACCAACCTCTAGCAACACTGGTATTGTCCATGTTTCTGTTTTACAAGAGCTCTTTCCAACATATGATACAAGTATGCTTATTGATTTCTTGAAAAGCATGGAATTTTGTCGTGTTATCGATTCAGACACACTGACTGCTATTACTACCAACCTGTCTTCAACATATCATGTTTCTAATGGTGATGTTCTTTTCTTTCCAGCTCTCATAACTGCTGAGCCTCCTTCAAATTTAAATAAGGATTTTCCAAATGGATTTGGTTGGTGTTTGTATTGTCCTAATCCATTTCAATTTCTCTCTGTTCGCTTCCTTCATGTTCTTTTGCTTCGATTGGCATATTCTGATTATTGCCCTACTTGTAAACCTATAGCTGGTCAATTAGACACAAAGTCTCTTGTACAGCAGTTGAATCGTTATTGTACAGTCTGGAAGAATGGTATTTATTGGAACTATATCAATGATGTAGTAGTAGAAGTGACAGATGATAACAGATGTGTTACTGTGTTTGTTTCCAATATCAATAAAGTTGAAAGTCAAAAAGTATGTTGCTCTATTATAAAACTGGTTCTTTCTCTTCAAAAGCATATTTGTCCATGTAAAATCAACGAGTACGTCATACCTTGTGGATCTTTAGCTGACGTTCGTAGTAAGGCCATTTCTGAACGAATACTCTATCCAGTAACTGCTGTGGCTCAAGGAATAATAGGTAATGAGGAAATCCTTGACCATAATGGAGTTAAAGGCAATGTCAAACACATTTGTCCACATGAGCCATACATCTCCCTTGCACCAGCAGTCATCCATGCCTTATTCTCCATTAGTAAAGCCAATCAAGTTATTCCAGTGAGATTTCTTCAACATATACAAGAATTTGCTCCCAGTATAATGTCATCTTATAATACATCCAAAGATAGCACTTACTCTGATGTTGCCAGTCATCTTAATGAGTACAGCTTTTTCACTGGACAAAATCCTTTGGTAAGTTACAGTAGTATATTAAACCTAATACATGTCTTCTTTATTATATGATATATGAGCCTATACATCTTTATATGTGAAAATAATCAATTACTAAATTAATACATTATTCTTGTACTCATTATTTCAAGAGATACGTTTTATTGAATTTAAGGTTCTCTCTAGTCCATGTTTAAGACAAGATGAGATAATAAAAATATCAAAAGATCGCCTTCAATCTAGAAATATTTCAACTTTAAAAGGTTTGATGTTTGTGTTTATGTATATATCTAAGAACAATATATATAGACTGTCTTATGTTCTTATGTTTTCTTTTTGATATTTTTCTATCTTTAATTCATTAGAAGAATCTCCGAAGAAAGACGACCTCCTAAAGCTATTGTGTAGGATTCGTAACAGGTGGTACACTATTGGTGAATGTCTTGGAATTGAAAGTGGAGACCTTGACTCTTTGAATACTTCCAACCATCATGATGATATCAAACTTTCCAAAGTACTACGACTTTGGATGGAGAGAATGACTAAACCTGTTACTTGGAATACCATTTTAGAAGTAATAGGAAGTCCACCTATCGAAAATAAATCTGTTGTGATGGAAATAGAGAAGTTTTTAGAATGTGAGTACTTATATAATATTCCCAGTAATGTAAGATAATTGTACTTTTGTTAAATTATGTATTTGTGGCTTCACTTAAAAGTTCAATAGAAAACACAACTTTGTGTGGTAGCTAATAAGAGAATTCAAAATTTCTTAATAATGATAATTTACTTATCATTGTCTTTGTAAGCTAGTAATCATCATAGTTATTTTATGATATTATTTATGTAGCTATGACAAAGGGAACTAGTTACATTTGTAATGATGATATCTTGGAGCTATTGACCACTGCTGGTAAGATATTATTAACATGATTATCAAATACTAATGAAATTACTATATATCCTTCACAATATAGATGTGGATGAAAGTGTTAGTAAGTCTATTACTGAGGACAGCCAAAGAGTTAATGGTAAGTTTATTATTACTATAATCGGTAAAAAGTGGTTCATTACATCATTGTACACATACAGTTTAAAGAACAGATATTTCCAAATAAAATCAATATTGAATGTATTGTATTTCTTTAACTGTTCACATATTATATATACTTTAATGTACATGTTATATGACTATTATTTTTCAAAGTAATGTAACTATTAACATATAATTGTCACTTTGTTCTACTCACTGTTCTATAGAATGTGATAAGGAATCAAGTGCTCCTGACTCAACTGAAGGCTCTATTTCTAAGGACTTATCAATAGAGTATCAGGTATGATGTCCTCTTATATAGTAGATTGTATTAATTGTAATCATTAACAAATTCACTTTGTTACAGATATTAGAGGATATTCCTCTTCCATGCAATACAAAAAGTAGTTTTTCATATTAGACTAGTGGATATCGATCTGTTCCTGTGACTAATCACTATATGTAGCCACACCCATGAAACATTCTTTGTGGTTGTGGGTTCTTAGAAGCTTTCCTAAGTTTGACATAGATAGATTGATAGTTATGTGACAATAATTACTACTAACAATTACATTGTAATTCCTAACCTCCAGTCTTATCAATAATATAAACAATAGTTACATCATCAATCTTTTGTATTGTAATACTACAATACTTTAAACCTCATATATTATCACTTATATCCTGTATCCAATAGCAACATTCTACTAATGAACTATCAAGTGAACACAAAGCAGATACTCTCCCTAGTGATACTACACAACAAGGTAATATAAGACACCTAAATAATAAACACTACATATAATGTATGTGATGATTGTGTTTGTATAGAGTTATTTTATAGTCTAGATTGTTATAGTTGACATAAGTAGTTTATATATGTTGATAAATAGACTACTTAGAGTTGTATTTGATTACTGAGATCATGAGAAATTAAGATATATTAATTAACTACTTCTCTTCTACATTGTTTACTAACTGTTCTTTAATTCAGTTATATTTCCTTTTATTGTTACATTTTATAGACACTATTGATCCATCAGAAATATTTCTGGATTACTTTGCTGGTATTTGTGATGCCATTGAAGTTAAACCCATGTTCATTGTTAACCGGCTCGTTGCTGCTAAGTTGATATCATTCAATTTTAAAGAAGATGTGAAAACTATGAGTGGTGATGATTATGACAAACCAGACAAAGTAGTTACTGAACTACAACGACAGGTTGAAGAAAAAGGAATTGAGTTTTTAAAAGCTCTTTGTGATTTTCTTCTAAAGCAGAACCTGGAGTTAAAGGACATTGGTACAAGAATTAAAAGTCAACTAGAAAGTGAGGCATTATATTCTACAACATGCGCACTATACATTTGAAAATAAAGTCTGTAAGACTGATTGTTCCTTTTCATTAAAACTAAAATATGAGTTGATATACATAATATTTTTATCATTGCAACATTTATTACATAAATAGTCACAAGATAGTAATTGTAAAAAATTGTCGTAAAATTATTTTGATAGTGCTATAAGGAACTACAAGTGGAAAATTGGAAAAGCTATGTTGCAATTCAAAGATGTTTTACAGAAGGTTCAAGCCTCATTCAGTCACACCCAATTCACAGTAGCAGTAATTAATCTGTTTGGTTGCGATGTGCACCAGCAGTTAATTTATTTAAGTTGTTTTCATTTATCAGTTTCAAACGTTGCATACAACAATAGAATTAAATGAAGCAAATATATAAGGTCATTGTATTTATAATATGTCTGTATGAAATACCACAGATCATGACAACTAAAGACTTCAATCTCAAGAATGTTAATTATAGGCGTGTGTATTAATATGTGATTGTTAGTGAAAAAAAATGAGAAAGATGACTATATACAACAACCTTTAGATACAATTTTAAAAATGTTTTACTTGTAATACATGTCAGAATTTTGTCTGTACTTCAATAACTTCATGAGAACAGGACAACACTTTAAATGATATGATATATATGTGTAAATGATGAAAATAGTTCATTATTGTATATGTATAAATTGTTATGGCAATTAATTTTATAATTCTTATAATAAATGTCCTAAGATATATCTATCAGAATGGTGTTTTACAGTCAGACTTTGAGGTTATTTAAATCTACAAGGAAACTTCTAAAGGCAGACTAGTAACTATATGTTTGTTTTTCTAAAGGTATAACTTCAGTTGCTTCTTTTAGTGGTAGCAAATTGCAACAATTTTCAAGTGACAGCACAAAGAAAAAACGTATGTGAAAATTAATGTTTATAAATAATATCACAAACCCATAGCTTTAGTGGAAGGAGCATGCACAAAAACACTTTTAGAATAACCATGCATGGAATGTTTAATTGTATTCATATGGTCATGATACTATTGTGGTTTGTTTTATGCTAGACAGGCTTTCGAGTAAGATTTGCTCACTCCTTTCACCTATGGGGTTTCTGGTAATATATATGATCAAGGGTAACTATTTGAAAAAGAGCACATATACAGACTTTGTCTGGACAACCAATGTAAAGATAAAGAGTGTGTGTGTCTAACTATAGCCTAACCCAATGCATATGGCAATCAATAATGAATAATTTCTCTCACAGTGTTGTGGAATTCTGGGAGAGATAAAAACCATGATTATGATACAAAGGTTCAATCTTCTCACTAGCTTGCTTTTCTACGTACAAAGCTACATTTCTAGCATTCTATAATCTTCCATATGCAGACATTGCTACTAGTTAATTAGCTAATCTTGGTAACCCTAGTCAGTGTTAGTCAGTGTTTTACCTTGAAGTCAGTATCTTCCAAAACAATTCAAATAGAGTCTTGGATGATTCTTTTCAATTAAAATGTTATCAATTAACAGTAATACTTATTCTACTTTGTTACATATAACTTAAATTTAACAAATTGTTTTTAATTGACAGACTTACTCCACAAACAGGATGATGACAGGTCTAATTTACTAGACAGGATAAAAGGTACATATATCATAAAAATAGCTATAACATGTGAAGCTTACTAGCAGTCCTATAAGTGTTTGGACTACATAGTATCCTTGTATGTCCATTTGGTTTTTTCTATTGTTCTATGTGGCCAATAAAGCTAATTTCATAGTTTAAATGTAAATGTATATAGCAACCAATAAATTTCATTAACCTTAACTGAGAGTATTATGATGATTGGTGTGACTGATGATACTCAAAAAGCATGAAGCTTCATAATACTAAGCTTGACTTTTTGTGATTTCATTTTATTCTGTTATTCTATAGTTACATTACTACTAAATATCCAATCCAGTTAACATTTCATTGTAAAATTAGCATCTTATAAAACTATTATAGGACAATTATTTTAATAATAGTCTTGTTTACATTTTCTTAGCCATCTTTGAAGTGCTCACTGAAGTATCAGTAGATGCAACTGGTTTAATATACCACTCCAGTCAATATGGTATTACTATGATTATTCCAGAAGGAGCAGTAGAAACAAAAGCTAAAATATGGATTGGAGTCGACTTTGTTAATGATAAGTTCAAGTTTGAAGATAACTTTGTCCCTGTCTCTCCTGTTGTGTGGGTATACATAAACTGCCAGTTAATGAAGGCAGCTAAATTATATATACCTCATCACATTGATGTCTCTAATATGAAGGACCCTAATAATCAGTTATATCTATTAACAGCAGATGATGAATCCTTTTTAAAAGACAAAGTGTTCACTTTTAAAAGTAACCAAGAAATCAAGATTACCATCGAGTCTATGCTTGCTAATTTTTGTTCTTCTCACTTTTGTTCTAATTGCATTGGTACCAAGGGCCAAGCATACAGAGAGATACCAAAGCGATATTTAATTGCAAAAGCAGAACGAAGATTGCCTGATTATTCCTTGTTAGTTCATTTTTGTTTTCTGTTTGAACAAAAGATATGTAAAGAGGTTGGTGATGATTTAATTGTATAAGTATTTGAAAATGTATCATCACTATAGAAAGTTGAAAGTCAATACAAGACTCTTGGTCATGACTACACATTAAAGTTTTCACCAGCAACCCTTGTCTCACAGGCTCGTTTGTCATTGTCTTTTGATCCTGACATTCCTGGATGGTGCTTGGATCGTGGACTGTATCATGAATATGTAAGAGTATCTATTAGCATACAATTCTTCATATGAGCCTGTTGTATACAATAGATTACAGAAGAGATGATTGACTATTACAAGATTATTGCTGAAGGTGGTTTAGAAAGATTGAAGTGGCTAGAAGATAATTTACACTTTCCTCCACGTTACCAGTTAGAATTCAAATTAATAGATTCATCAGTTGCTTCAAAGAATTATACAATCAATATTGAAGTTATTGATACTAAACCTACTATTAAGACAACTGTTTTGTTAGAAAACCCAGGTCAGTACAACATTTACTAAATATAATGCTCTTAGACATATTATAATGTTTACTTACATTTCAACTATATTCTTAACTTAGATGGTCCACCTTATACACAATCAATTTCTTTACCTTCACCTTCAACATCATTACCTGATATATCTTTAAGTATGTACAATATACCAGTCATAATATAATTTGTACATGTAAACTTTATGTCTTTTGTTAGATGTAGATCCTCATCTTGCATCTGTTATTGCCACGATCTCAGCTGAACCACTTGTAAAAGATAAATGGTTTAATTTTGGCTATAACCTTTATATAAGTGTTAATCAACTTTCCACTATTGAATGTCGTCTACAAAACTATACTCAGTACACTAGAGAAGTGGTAATACTTTGGCGTAAAAAGAACATGTCAGAAACATGGATACCAGTAGCACAAGCTCTTCATTCTGCTGAACTACATCGGTCAGAACAACAGATTATACAACATTTTATTGCTACTGAAGGTAAGTATATAGACTTTCATTTTTTTGGCATTAACTTCATTTCTTCATCAGACACAGACAAACTCAAAAATTACAGATTATGTACAGTACCTCATGAAAGGAGTCTTGAAGAAATTGCATCTAATGCTCCTGTGCAAGAAGGTATTAATAACTCGGTTTTATAAATCATAAGTTAAACTTGGTAATCAATAACATTTATTTATTTATAGTGTATATTTATGTCTACATGTCAAGAAAATGTCATATTTTCAATAATTTAGTTTATTTATTATTTAGTTTTCTTGTTTTTATATCTACTACATTTATATTTGATTACTTTCATTAATTGTTATATATTGTTATATTACAGTTAGTAGTCAGGAGACAATGTTAACAAAGGATAGTTTAACTGATGAATTCAGTCATTTCCCTAAATTATGTATGTTAGACAATCTTATATAACAGTTCTTTATCTTATTGTACTTACAGTTGAAAGACCTACAAGATATGATGTGTTAAACCAACTAGCTTGTATTGATGCTTCATGGCGTAGTATTGGGGAAGGACTTCGAGTAGGTTATAATGTCCTTAAAGGTTTGGATGAATCTAATAAGCCCAAACAAACACGACTCAGTGAAATTATACAGACGTGGCTGGACATGAATGGTCAAGGTGAAGGTGCTCCTGTCACATGGATGACCATTTTAGATGTCGTAAAGGGACCACTTGTTCAAAAGAAAGATCTAGCTATGAAAATATATGAGAACTTGAAACAAGGAAGTTCTGTACAACAAATTACTCAAAGTAAGTATATAATACAATCTTTAATTACTACAATTATATAGACTGCTTGCATAATGATTCCATAGTCACTAATGAAGTACAGTATATCGGGAAACATTCACGTTGCTAAATTTTTGCGAATTTCATGAATTTAACTCCATCGTAAAAATATCCCTCGCCAATTTCTTACAATTATGGGTGTGGCAAATAGTTACACAGAAAATTCGATTATGGGTGACTGTGTGACAAATTGTTAGTAAAAAATGATTTCTTCTCCATTGACGTCCATATCTCTTTTATAAACATGGTATCTTTTGATACAGAATCCATTTCGAACATCTCTTCCATTGTCAAGTCCAGGTGTGAGAAACGTTTTAGGGTGTGGTCAAACGGTAATATTTGCAAGTGGGTGGAAACATGGTATAAATTCACTAATTTATATTCGCAAAAAAACCACAATTCCACCAATTCGCAAAAATATCCCAATGTGAAAATTTTCCAATATACTCTAGTTATTTATACATATCAATGATATTGGGGCTTACTTTAGGAGACATTTTGTAGTAGCTTTGCAAGTTTCTTTTTGAATGTTGTGAAATATGACAGTGCAACATTGACTATGAGATACTTGGAAAGTACACATTGTACACATACAGTTTTAAAGAACAGATATCTCCTAATAAATATTGAATTTATTATATTTTTCTTATTTTTCCAACTGTTCACATATTATATATACTTTAATGTACATGTTATATAACTATTATATTGGAAAGCAATGTAACTATTAAAACATAATTTTCACTTTGTTCTACTCAATATTCTATAGAAAATACTAAGGAATCAAGTGCTCCTGACTCAACTGAAGGCTCTATTACTGACAACTTATCAATAGAACATCAGGTATGATTTATCCTCTTATATAGTAGATTGTATTAATTGTAGTTACTAACAAATTTAATTTGTTAAAGATATTAGGAATATTCCTTTTGCCAGTGAGTAGCTATTAACATAATAGCTTCATTTGGTAAACAGGAGCTATTCTTGCTAAGCACATCACTTGTATTTTGTCAACTGTATAGTATTATGTCCAGATACTCAATAGTTTAATGTGAGAAAGAGCATCTGGTATATTCACAGACAAAATGGCAGATCTCAGTGAACAGGCCAACTGAACAGTCTATCACTATATGTAGCCACACTCATGAAACATTCTTTGTGGTTGTGGGTTCTTAGAAGCATTCCTAAGTTTGACATAGATAGATTGATAGTTTCACTATGTGACAATAATTACTACTAACAATTACATTGTAATTCCTCACCTCCAGTCTTATCAATAATATAAACAATAGTTACATCATCAATCTTGTGTATTGTAATACTACAATACTTTACACCTCATATATTATTACTTATATCCTGTATCCAATAGCAACATTCTACTAATGAACTATCAAGTGAACACAAAGCAGATACTCTCCCTAGTGATACTACACAACAAGGTAATATAAGACACCTAAATAATAAAGACTACATATAATGTATGTGATGATTGTTTTTGTATAGAGTTATTTTATAGTCTAGATTGTTATAGTTGACATAAGTAGTTTATATATGTTGATAAATAGACTACTTAGATTTGAATTTGATTATTGAAATCATGAGATATTAAGATATAATATTAATTCTTATATATGTTATAAAATCACTAATAATATATTGAACAGGGCAGTATACATATATTTCTACATGATTAACTTAAAGCTATATACCTATAACCACACAATAGAGGAAGGAGCATGCAACTTCCCTCTGACAGCTGGTACATGAAAGTTAATTAATTAGTGACAAAATCAGGTGGAGATTAAGTAGAATGTACACTTTAGGTTTTTAGAATATTTTGGGGTGTGGTCTAGAAACAGTAGCTATATATTACAGGAAGTGATGTATTATAATCATGCCATTTTTAATTCATGTCCTATCAACAATAACCACATCTTATGAAATATAGTTAATTTTGCTAAATAGGTAGTGAATGTGCTTTGTTTTTATTATGACATCATAATGTTACATAAACATAATTTTATCTATACTCAGCTCCTGCTAAGCGTAAGAGATCTATTTCCCCTTCAACATCAAACAAGTTCAAACAATCTGATAACACAGATGATGATCAATTAGGTAGATATATTTCAAGTGTCACACACATACTTGTTAAATTATAATATCTACATTTACAGATAACTTTATGTACCATTTTAACTTACTGTTACACTCATATTTGGAGTTATGATATGTTATGTTGTCTGTTTCTATAGAAACCAATCCAGACTCTCGTAAACGTAAGCACAGTGGTAACTTTAATTCAGGTAATGGCAACTAAGCAGTTGATCTTTTAGCTAAAATTAATTATTTTCTACATACATGTTATGTTACTAACATTATAACATGAGGAACTTATTTTCAATTGATAACACATACAATGCTATATAATTATCTTAAATATGAACAAATATGTTATTAATTGTCTGTCTACTTTGGAAAGTAAATGAAACTAATGTGGTTTAATTATGTTCATAACAAAGTATTAGTGTATACATGTTGTGTTTGATTTCTATGTATCTAATATTTAACTTATTTTAATATAATTCTTTTATTTTACACAACATTAGATGATTTACCTAAAACTAAGAAGTCTACCCAAGAACAACAAGAGAGTAATGTCAGAGGTATATTATTATAAATACATGTGTGTGTAGATTTGAGTTAACTGATGATGATACTTAATTAGTTAATAATCTTAAAGGGAACTACCAATATAAGGATACCTGTATCTTTAGTTATAATTTCAATGATTTAGCTGTTCATTGAGTTAAGGAATAGCTTACAAGTAATAGTTTATAATATAATAATAATATTACTTTAATAGCTGCTACTGTTATATTAAAATACTTTCATTAATTGTTATATATTGTTATTATAGGCGGTATAACACAAACAGACAAAAACACAATTGATGAACAAACTGATGGTAAGTCCATATTACTAAACCTTTGTATTACACAATGGTTCATGGATAATGTATAGATTAGAGAAATACTCATTATAATTCTTTTAAAACAAACATATTTACTGCATTTGCTACAGATGTAGGGCTCCCATTACATACTATATACTCATGTAATTTAACAAGTATAGATTATATACCAATATAAAGGATTTATTGAACTGAGTGCCACAGGAACAAGTTTGATAAACAAGTGTAGACCATACTAGGTGTATAACTAATTTCTACTATAGTAAATTGCTTTAGTATTGAAAATTTGCTTATTGGTCAGTAATCAGTTCCTTTTCTTAGAACAGTAGTGTGATTAACTGATCTGACATTACAGTTGACAACTTCAATACATATTAGTATATGACACAAACATTTGCTACAACATTTAGCCTATCATATAATTGTCACTTTATTCTACTTAATATTCTATAGAACATGATAAGGAATCAAGCACTGTTGATTCAACTGAAGTCTATATTACTGACAACGTATCAATGGAATATCAGGTATGATTTATACACTTATATAGTAGATTGTATTAATTGTAGTCATTAATAAATTTGATTTGTTAAAAGTGTTAGGATATACATATAATTCAAGATACCTGACACTATTATAAAGTCACTATAATAAGTAAAATTACTGATGGATAATTTATAGCTATAATAGTAAGTTTTCCAGCTGATCCTTAGCACAGTAAAATTTAAAAACAAATCAAAGCTATAGAGTCTATACTTTATAATAAGCCAGGGTCATTAGGAACAATTCAATAATAACTCATTATTAGGAGGTATTCTTGCTAATCAGATCATTTGCTTTCTGTAAACTGTGTAGTCTCATTGCAGACACTGACTAGTTTAATTTCAAAAAGGGTGCCTGATCTATTAACAGACAAAATGAAAAATCTCAATTGTTGAAGTAATGTGTTCCTGATAATACAAAAAGTAGTTTCTGGCATCTTGCCATGCAATTGAATAGCCACACTCATGAAGCATTCTTTATAAATAGAACATCATAGAACATCAATAGATCATTGTTAGAAGCATTCCTAAGTTTGACATAGATAGAACGATGGTTTCACTATGTGACAATAATTACTACTAACGATTACATTGTAATTCCTCACCTCCAGTCTTATCAATAATATAAACAATAGTTACATCATCAATCTTGTGTATTGTAATACTACAATACTTTACACCTCATATATTATCACTTATATCCTGTATCCAATAGCAACATTCTACTAATGAACTATCAAGTGAACACAAAGCAGATACTCTCCCTAGTGATACTACACAACAAGGTAATATAAGACACCTAAATAATAAATACTACATATAATATATGTGATGATTGTTTTTGTATAGAGTTTTTTTATAGTCTAGATTGTTATAGTTGACATAATTAGTTTATATATGTTGATAAATAGACTACTTAGAGTTGTATTTGATTACTGAGATCATGAGATATTAAGATATATTAATTAACTACTTCTCTTCTACATTGTTTACTAACTGTTCTTTAATTCAGTTATATTTCCTTTTATTGTTACATTTTATAGACACTATTGATCCATCAGAAATATTTCTGGATTACTTTGCTGATATTTGTGAAGCCATTCAAGTTAAACCCATGTTCATTGTTAATCGGCTCATTACTGCTAGATTGATATCATGCAATTTTAAAGAAGATGTGAAAAGTATGAGTGGTGATGATTATGACAAAGCAGACAAAGTAGTTACTGAACTACAACGACAGGTTGAAGAAAAAGGAATTCAGTTTTTAAAAGCTCTTTGTGATTTCCTTCTAAAGCAGAACCAGGAGTTAAAGGACATTGGTACAAGAATGAAAAGTCAACTAGAAAGTGAGACATTTTATCATACAACACTATAATTATATTAGATAATTAATATTTGTATAACTGAGTCTTTAATGATGTTATAATTGAGTAATCTACTGTATATGACAAATGTCTTTACTTTGTATGTACTGCAGACTTAACTCCACCTACTTAGTCTCCAGTCCTCTACATTTTTTACTTTGATATTTGCCTCTTCCAAACAAAAATTAAAACTTATAGTCTAGGCACTTAATTTCTTTTGTTATGTTTGCTGCTGTTTTTTGTTAATTTTTATTGTTAAAGTTGTTAATTTGTTAAAATTCATGACAAAATAATCATTATTATATGAATAACATAAAATGTGAAATGTAGTATTAGTTCCACTATTTTCCAGTCATCAATCTCTCCAGGAGACACACCCTCTATTAGTTGAGGATTATAACGAAAGAAAGGAATAGGATCATGATACTTCTGACATGAGATAGCAAATTTGTCAGCAGTTGTCTCTGACTCACTAATCTATAGTAAATAAGAGATCATGTAATATATAAACTAACAATGTTATATTATCAAACATCCTACATGGACATAACTGAACACAGTTTACATAGACAATAATTTATAACTAAGGAAGAAGGAACTATTGCCCAGCTCATGACCATATTTGGAAGTTTGTGTACATGTGAATACAATTAACTATGTCATGAATACAATTAAACATTCCAGTCATCCACAAAGTGTTTCCTACTACATATAGTCTTTCAAAGGATGATGGAACATACCATAAGGGTACTAATTTTCGAGGGTTATTTGTTCGTATTTTTTAAATGTTGCTATAGTATTTAAATTTCGTGTTTAGTGGGTGTAAGGTATTAATTAATGGGTGTGGTATCAGACACATGTTGTGAACATAAGCGTGATTTTTGCAAAGTATAGCTAGCTATTACTATGAATCCATGGTGAGAGGGTACCATATATACAAGAAAATCTGGAAGCCAGTTGACGGAGAAGTACTTCAGTGTAAAAGAGAAAGAAGTAACCAACATGATCCCTTTGCAGTAGCCGTTATCACGTGATTATGCGTGGGTGGAATAAAACTTATATTTCATCTTAAAACAACAACCCACAAATACAGAGAAATTAAATCCCCTACAAACATTTGTACCCTTATGATAGTACATCATCAAGAAATATTTCTTATATCAATAGTACATATAACAGTATTTTAGAATTCTATTGAAGTTCAGGAAATATATTATATGTCAGTGACTAAGGTGAGGTGTCTGTGGTAATCTACCTAGCAACATCAGTACATCAAGTTAACATTGATCAATGTGTGTGTGTAAGTGATTACTACACATCTTCAAATATCCATTTATCCATCAAGTTGTCAATTTACTTTGTTACTTACTGAAATATCTCTTCAAGTTGTGCTATTTCTCCACTTCTTTTTGAACCAAAAAGTGGTCTATATAATGAAATAAAAATGATATATCAGTTAATACCTACAACTTAGTATGCTAAAGTCTGATACAATAAGCTTTATTATTTAAATTTTGTTTTTAGTGGGTGTAAGGTATTAATTAATTGGTGTGGTATCAGACACATGTTGTGAAAACAAGCGTGATTTTCGCAAAGTATAGCTAGCTATTCCTATGAATCCATGGTGAGAGGGTCCATATATATAAAAAAATCTGGGAGCCAGTTGATGGAGAAGTACTTCAGTGTAAAAAAGAAAGAAGTAACCAACATGATCCCTTTACAGTAGCTGTTATCACGTGATTATGAATGGATGGAATAAAAGTTAAATTTCATCTTAAAACAACAACTCATGAATACAGCGAAATTAAATCTCCCACAAACATTTGTACCCATGAAGGAACATAGTACATCATCATGAAATACTTTGAGGCTATAGACTTCTTATATCAATTGTACACATAGCAGTATTTTAGAGTTCTATTGAATTTCAGGAAATATATTATATGTCAGTGACTAAGGTGAGGTGTCTGTGGTAATCCACCTAGTAACATCAGTACATCAAGTTAACATTGATCAATGTGTGTGTGTAAGTGATTACTACATATCTTCAAATATCTATCTATCAACTTGTCAATTAATTTTGTTACTTACTGAAATATCTCTTCAAGTTGTGCTATTTCTCCACTTCTTTTTGAAGCAAAAAGTGGTCTATATAAAGAAATACAAAATGATATATCAGTTAATACTTACAACTTAGTATGCTAGATCCTTCTCTCTAAAAGTCTGATCCAATTAGCTTTATTATTTATAATCTATATCATACTTGTTACTAAGTGTTCCTTAAAAGAATGGATGCTTTAGTTACAATGACACAATTCACCAAAGAATTAATAGTAAAGAACAGGTTATATACATTGTAGATAACAGTACATGTACATGGAGTCTCAAAGCCAGATGTTATACAAGGGAAGGTAACATCTGGACAAACTCACATTTCAAAATTGAACAATTATGAATGTTATTATAATTGAAGATCACATGACTTCCTGTTACACATGTACCTAGTGGTACTTTATTTAACACCTCAACAATTAAATGTTACTTTATAGTTTGTGAGTGTGCACTTGAGAAGTCTATCGAGAGGTGAAATCTGACAGTAAAAGAATTAAATTGCATCTTCAACCATATTTTAATTAACTTGCAGGCGTGGTCCTGTGCAATCACATGACACAACCAATTTGATTGGTCTGCATAAAGTCAGTGCAGAAGACTAGCTTTGAATGCGGATTTGTCCAGACATTCCCTCCCCTTGCAGAACATCTGGCCTCAAGACTAATGCTCAATGACACTAGCTAGTTTATGTTATAAAGTGTTTAGTATAACTTACCTTCCAATGTACATTTCAGCTAAAATACATCCTACACTCCATATATCTACTGCTTTACTATAAGAGGATTGTAGTAATACCTCTGGAGATCTGTACCACTGAGTAACAACCTAAAGAGAGAGAGAGAGAGAGAGAGAGTTAAACAATAGCTAATTATATCAACAACAGCGTACCAGACTGACACACTGTTGTTGATATAATTAGCTATTGTCACAACTAATTGGTGGAGACACCTGGTAAGAATCATATATATTTGTAAATTACTGTTTCACATATCTTTGTCATTTTATTATTATAGAGCCGCATCCATCCATTAAAATTGAAAGAAAAAAAAGAAGAAGCTGCATCACAGCAAACACTAAACCATCTTGTTAAGGATCAAAAGAAGTATGACTCAAAAAACCTAAAGCAGGTTCAAGCTAGTGATGCTCTTGTCGACTTTGTTGCTGAAGATCTCATTCCTCTTGCCGTGGTGGATAGTACTAAGTTTAAGAAATTTGTAGAGACACTAGACCCAATGTATCAAGTGCCAAGTAGAAAACAATTGTCTAGAGTATTACTAAAAAAGAAGTACTCAGCTGTTAAGAAAAACGTATTGGAGAAACTATCAAAGGCTGAAACCATCCATCTCACCATAGATCTTTGGTCAAATTGCCAAATGAGATCATACCTTGGCATTACTGGTCATTACATCTCAGAGCAATGGATACTGGAGTCGGTCATGCTTGGGTGCTGTCGTGTTATTGGAAGGCACACCAGTGACAACATTGTATCTTGGTACGATGAAATTGTTGCTGAGTTTGGTATAAGCAACAAAGTAAGACACATTGTGACAGATAGTGGGGCAAACATTAAGAAAGCTTTTCGAAGTTTAGCACTACCAAGCTATGACAAAGATTCACTAAGTGATAGTGAGGACGAAGAATGCGAGGAGGATGATTCAGTTTCTAGTACTACTGTTCACCTCACACTAGAGTCAGATGTGACGATTGAACACCATACCTGTTTTGCACATACATTACAGTTAGTTGTAAAGGATGGCTTAGCAAAGGTGGGTCCAATTGGGACCATTATTAAAAAGTGTTCAAACCTTGTATCCTACGTAAGGAAGTCAACAGTGGCTGCTGATGTCCTAAGAGGTGAGAAGAGATTACAAGCTAGCAACACCACCAGGTGGAACTCCCAACTAAAAATGATAAATTCTGTTCTGTCAGTATCTGAGAGTAAGCTAGCTGAATTAGGCAAGGCTCCAAAATTAACATCACACGAGAGGAACATATTGCGTGACATTATGGAAATACTTGCACCCTTTGAAGAGGCAACAGACTTTGTACAAATTGGTTATGTACCGTCAGCAGGCTATGTTTTGCCATGTATTCGAGGACTGAACCACCATGTGCAAGGTATGGTATCTAAGTACCATTCCACTTTTGTACAAGCATTGAAGCAATCTCTTAGGAAGCGCATGGCATACTATGAGGAAAAGGAGGTCTACATCACAGCTGCAATACTAGATCCACGGTTCAAATTATGGTGGTGTTTCAACGAAACTGAAAAAAAGGAATTCACTGAGATGATAACGTCAGCACTGGAAAGAAGTGTACCAGCTACAGTTTCTACTGTAAGTACTGAAGATAACACTAATCCTCCTCCGTCAAAGAAAGCCAAAACATTATTTAGTTTCATGCCTGAACCATCTGTACAATCTGAGTCTCAGTCTACTTCTCTTACAAATGAACTAGATAATTATCTGCAGTCTTTATGTGTCTCAATGGAGGTAAATCCCACGGAGTTCTGGAAAAAAGAAAAAACTAAATACCCTCATTTGTCAAAGTTGGCAAAGGAAGTATTAGGAGTACCATCTTCGTCAGCACCTGTCGAACGTCTCTTTAGTATTGCTGGTAAACTGTTTAGACCTGAACGTTGCAATTTAAAGGATGAACGGTTTGAAGAGTTGATGTTTATTCGATACAATAATAATTAAATTTAAATCTTATTATAGTTATTAAACAGCAACGTGAAATGTACTTGTACTTGCACTTAAGTACATATCATTGTACTTGTACTTATACTTAAGTACTATATTAAAAAACACCATGTACTTGTACTTATACTTAAGTATTTTGTAAAAATACTTGGACTTTACTTAAGTACTTTTCAAAGTACTTCGCCCCAACCCTGGTACCAGTACAAGTAGGGGTTAGTCCTACCAGGAATTCATCATTATAACAAGTAGTAGTAACAGTAACCACAAGTAGTAACTATTATACAGTGACCCTGACATAGAAACCTTCAAGAAAAATCCCCAGAACACCAAAAATTACTAACAATCAACAACCACAAGACTAAATACAATTTACATCTAATACATGTAGGTTTCACAACTGTTGTAGTTTAACAGGGCAACCTGTCAAGCAATATCAACTATATACAATGTATTCACTCTCATAGCAATATTGAGTCTAATATTAGTTATGATAACATCATGACAGTCCAACCTATATCTCCTTTATGTGGCTAGCTAGGCAACCAGACTAATAATTACTACCTCCCTTTCTAAGGTCTTCCTCCTCTAACTATATTCAAACTGACAGTTGCTACCTAGCAACAAAACTCATTAGTCTTGTTTGAGATAGATCTGTGGCTGACAGGCCAACTAGTACACCGACAACAGTTAAGGAAAAGATAGATTAATAGAAACTCATCACAACAACTAAAAATAACTTACTACAAATCTAGATCTATAGATATTGGGTTTATAAGGACTAACAATAGAACACTTGTTCAATATTTAAATATATTATTACCACATCATTATATATTGAGGACACCTCTATACTAGGACAATTTACAAAGGCTTGAAGCATCTAGATCTCATTGTATGCAAAGGACATTTTCTTCGTATATATCACAGTTGTAAATACTGCAGTGTTACAGTACTTCATAATAAAGTGAACTATCTTAATATTGCTATCCATGAGATATGTACATGTGTGTCTGTGTAATAATACTGGAAGGTTTTTTCAATACTAGTTAGACATTGTTGGATACTGTTAGACATAATTTATTAATAGTTATATACAACATGGACAATAATTTAACACACACACACAAGGTGTACTCCTACATATATTAGCTAACCTGTGTTGATAACACAATATTGTCATCAAATACTCTAGAGAGACCAAAGTCAGCAATTTTGACAACAGCTCTACTGACAAGAATATTTTGTGGTTTCAAGTCACAATGGATAATTTTATTAGAATGCATCCATTCAACTCCAACAAGTATCTGATATAAATAGTTCTAAAGAGAGAATAAAATTATGATAAATATAAATGGTTACAGGTTAGTATAAAGGAAACTTAGATGACAACAGTTGTAATAATAGGTGAAGTGATTACAGACACATTTCTTTCACCCTCTTTCCCTTTGCCCCTGCCATTACTTACTTTAATTGTTTGTTCATCTAGTCCTCTAGGTAATGAGTGTCTAATACAACTATCTAAGTCTTGATCAATATATTCAAATACTAAATGTACTATGAGTTCAGTGTCATATCTTCCTTGAGATGATACAGCATCTAATAGTCTATAATACAATAAAAGAGATTTTTATTAAATTATATATCCATTTATCAATCTATCTGTCCATTTAGATATCTACCCATTTAAAAATCAATATCATCTTCATTACTACAATCACTTTGTCTTTAAAAAAACCTTGATAAGACCATACACTATAAGACCTATGTACCACATACTATATATCTACCCAAATATTGTAAGTGAGGTACTATCCCATTTCCCGACACAAGGTATTCATTAGTACAGAAACCATCCAAACACAAAATTAATAGGGCAGCTAGAACAATATCTAATATAGTTGGTAGAAGAACAAAGCTAAGGGTGGTTTGTTGGGAGATAACCAGGTCCACATAAGATATATTAACAAACTAAAGCAATGCAGTAACTCTATAAACTGTATTGTAACTAAAAACATCTGTGGAGAGAAGTGGAGATTGTCTTTTAATCAATTAGAAATGTATAAGAGAGGATGAACTAGTCTCTAAACATAAGTCAACATATACACTAGCACTTCATATTAAGATACATCCCTGTATTTGGTACAAGACAATAGAGGCTCTGAACAATGTAAACAACTACATTACTAGAATGTTAAAACAAAAGAAACATCTTGCCATATTAATGTAACCCTAAATTATAACTCTATAATTCTATTATTACTGTAAATGTAAAGTCACAATATAGTTATATAATAAATTGCTCTAATGAGTTAATTTATTATCACTATTACTCACTTCAATAGACATTAAGTTAGCATAATCATCTCTTATTTGAAAATATCGTCCTAAAATCTCCAGAAGTGGATTAAAATCACTGTAAAAATAAATATCTTATTATAACAACAAACATTATGGAGACAATACTATTGATCCATTTATCACTCCATCATCCATCCATTCATCTATCACTCTATTCATTCATCTCTTTAAATTTATCCATTCATTCATCAATCAATCCATCCATCCATCTATCAATCCATCTATCCATAGATCCATCAATTCATCTATCTATCCATACAAAATTAACTTTCACTAAATAATTGCATTAAGTCCACAGCTAACTGAAATACAATATAATACTATAATACAATAAAAGAAATTTTTATTAAATTATATATCCATTTATCAATCCATCTGTCCATTTAGATATCTACCCATTTAAAAATCAATATCATCTTTATTACTATAATCACTTTGTCTTTAAAAAAACCTTGATAAGACCATACACTATACCAACCTACATACCACATACTATATATCTACCCAAATATTGTAAGTGAGGTATTATCCCATTTCCTGACACAAGGTATTCATCAGTACAGAAACCATTCAAACACAAAATTAATAGGGAAGCTAGAACAATATCTAATATAGTTGGTAGAAGAACAAAGCTAAGGGTGGGTTGTTGGGAGATAACCAGGTCCATATATATATATTAACAAACAAAGCAATGCAGTAACCCTATTGTAACTAAAAATATTTGTGGAGAGAAATGGAGATTGTCTTTTAATTAGATGATCAATATTACATTGCCTTTAGAATAAAGATTTTTGCATTAAAGAGTGGCAGGCTACATTAAATAAGAGGTTATAAATTAATACCTTATCACAAAAATTGGTGACTATATGTATATGTGTTAGGTAGAAACACAGTGGATTATGCTACATTAGAGTAAATGATGGTTGCTATACTGAGGATTACCTCATAGGAGGAAAAGGATGAGTACCTTATATACCTCACAGTAAGATTATGAAATACATTGTGGTTTATGCTATGGAGTTCATAGGCATACAATCATAGCAAGTGGGCATCTGTGAATGACACTAATAGTAAGTTTGTATCTATAGGTTATGAGGTAGTATTGAGCCATTCTCATTATATTTCAATGGCTCTAGGACGATTGAGTTTTAATGTTCTGTCCATTGCCACAAAATAAATATAATTTGCTGAATTTATAGCAGAAGCAACACCAAACACTCTGTGAGCAACTATATGAATTAGAAATGTAATAAAAGAGGATGAGCTAGTCTCTAAACATAAGTCAACATGTACACTAGCACTTCATATTAAGATACGTCCCTGTATTTGGTACAAGACAATAGGGGCTCTGAACAATGTAAACAACTACATTACTAGAATGTTAAAACAAAAGAAACATCTTGCCATCTTAATGTAACCCTAAATTATAACTCTATAATTCTATACATGTAATGTCATAATATAGTTATATAATAAAATGTTCTAATGAGTTAATTTATTATCACTATTACTCACTTCAATAGACATTAAGTTAGCAAAATCATCTCTCATTTGAAAATACAGTCCTAAAATCTCCAGAAGTGGATTAAAATCACTGTAAAGATAAATATCAAATTATAAGAACAAACATTATGGAGACAATACTATTGATCCATTTATCACTCCATCATCCATCCATCTATCAATCCATCTATCCATAGATCCATCAATTCATCTATCCATCCATACAATAGTAACCTTTTATTTTCACTAAATAATTGCATTAAGTCAACAGCTAACTGAAATAAACCACCAGTCTCTATAATAAGTAGAAATATCAGTATAAGATGTTAAAATACATTTAGAGTATACATAATTTAAATAAAGCAATCTGATTGGTCAGTTTCAACTTCATAAATTACATAAAAAACTTCTAACAATACTTAGAACACTTAGAAACTTGTTCAGGAAATGACAATGTTTATTATAATAGTTACATTCACAACATAATTCCTGATTTTGGATGTATATTGTAATGTCTGTCCTCAGCTTCTGGGTCATTAATAGGAATTGCCAATACAAAAAGATGCACAACGAAAGAGGAAATAAGAATTGGAATGTCTGTCCTTTTATATTATGTTGACTATAGGATTTATATTTCAAGTTTGCAAAGCTTTAATAGCACTTTCCAAACTTATCTAACACTGGAACACTCCAAACTCTCAAATAATTAGTTACTCTTTAGGACACAAAGTTGCTTTATATTCACAATTACGTAAATACCTAAGCTAATGGATGTATGTGTATAATAACCTGTAGAAGTCATAAATACCTTGTACTTTGTGCTAGGTATCTATAGGTGACTTCCTTGTGTCACTAAATCATGTATATCTTAGTGCTACTTAGATATAAAGACTACGTGATTCAATGTTGATATCATGATATATTCTATATTGCAGTAAAATAAAAATAGGCTCACTTTCTCTAACCATAGTCTTATATTCTTCCTCAGTAGGACAAACATAGTTATCTCTCCAAAAGATATCTTTACCCTGTCCTCTATGAAGTCGTAATAACTGACCTATATCATATTATAATATAAATACTGTATAGAGTACTATCATAATATTATGATAGATGATATAGTCATTGATACCACATTGCCTTATATGGTAATAAGTATGTCATTGAAATAACATTACAACTTACATGTAAATATTTCCATGGCTCTAGGATGATTGAGTTTTAATGTTCTGTCCATTGCCACAAAATAAATATAATTTGCTGAATTTATAGCAGAAGCAACACCAAACACTCTGTGAGCAACTATATCAATTAGAAATGTATAAAAGAGGATGAACTAGTCTCTAAACATAAGTCAACATGTACATTAAAACTTCATATTAAATTGATCCCTGTTTTGTCACATAACAATAAGGGGTCTGAACACTGTGAACAACTACATTAACCCTTTTAACGCCACGCCCAAATTACGTATCTCTGGTAGCTAGAAGAACTTTCTAGGTCATAAATATGTAATGTATGTTTTGGAACTTAGTTCTAGACATGAAACACGTGTTCAACATTTATTTATGTATTTATTTTGTAAGACATACCACTCAAATCTAAGTTTTTACAAAACATAACATCATTAGAATCACTACCGTCACTGATATCAGTTTATATGGAATTATAAACTATCATGTATATTTGTTTGCACATCTTCAAATATATCGCTGAACTCTGACTCTTCACAGTCACTAAAATTTTTTTCCTATAATATCATCTGTAGTTAGTGCTTTGGCCCTCACTATCTGTAACAGGTGGAGCTAGTGAAGCTGTTAATTGTGAGTAGGCACCAATGGGTGGGCGTTGGGTGTGAAAAAGTTAAGTAGTATTGCAATAATATAGATTAAGCAAACTAGGAACACTATCAAACTTGTGTCAAGAAAAAAATTGGGAGGTTAGTGTATTGACACATGTATGCGTCGTTGGCGTTGGGGTGAGATTATTTACCGACACATAAATGTGTTTTTGGTGCACAAAGGGTTAACTAGAATGTTAAAAATAAGATGGACTAGCCTTTAAATAAACCACTAGCACTTGATATAAAGATAATCTCTGTTGCTACAGAATTAGGCACGTAATAATAGCAACTATGAACAGTATTTGTATAGAGAGATTTCTGGTAATAAAATAATACTCTAAAGTATTAGCAATACACTACATTAAGTATCATTAGTATAGAGGGTGTCCTTAATATAAAGTGATTAGGTAAAAGGTCAGGCAAACATCAATTCATGAAACTATATGCAGTATATAGTAAATTTTGTTTACCTGGAATACCTCTTCTTAACAATGAATTATCCTCTATATCATCAATACTAGAGAAAATAAATACTAATAAATTAGAAATAGTTTAGTGAATATTTTTACTGGGAATTATTTACTGAAGTGTACAATATATGAGAAACACTCTTAAGTTATACTAGTATGAAGCGTACTTACACAAGACTTGCATTATGTAACATTTGAGTAATTTCTTGAATTTCTTTCTTCTTTTCATCAGGAATTTGTAACCAGCTATTAAATGCCTAAAATAATAAAGCACGAAGAGGGGGAGGAGAGAGAGAGAGAGATAGAACAGAGACCAAGAAGAGAAACATATTTATTACATTAAACTCTTAGTATTTCTTTTCACTATATCTTGTCTTTTCAAATTCCCTACTAAATGTCTATACATAAAACACACTTCTACTAACCCTCTCTTTTCTATAAATTCTTACAATATTTCATTTCAATAGATTTATAGTACACATAGGCAAACCACATCATTATAAGGAAACAAAAGCATGATAGACAAAAAGGTACTAATTCCTGTAAAGTATGACTTCCTGACAGGCCAATAACCATGTTATATAGCTGTGTCAATACAAATGAATTACCTCAATCAATTTCACTCTAACTTCCTTGCCTTTAACTTGACATATATAATCATATGGTTCTCGTAATATCTATTAACAACACACAATGATACATAACAAAGAACTATACTAATAAACATACTCGTTCATAGTCATCTGCTGTCTTTACTGGATCAACAGCCATTTTCCACGTGTACTGCCACTCCCACTAAAAGTTTAAGCTCCGCCTTTTAATTATCTTTAAAAGCCCCACCTCTCAAACACAAAGTTACCAAATTGATTTATTTTCTTTCAGTAACATTGTCAAGATGAGTGATACCTACATGAAATGAAAGTAAGTAAAGTTACTAACTGTTGTTGTTAAATTACCTAGTTTAGTCCCTTGTATTGTAATATTACCTATAATATATATGTGTGTGTGTGTGTGTGTGTGAAACAGTGTGTGTGTGTAGGTACTGTAAATCACATTATCAAAAATATAGTGTGCTTCTTGGTGTAACTTGACTGATGATGTAACAACTTGTCCTATGATGACATCACTATGTGTCATAGCGTTAATAGTGTTGGGTTGTGTTTAGGGCCTTAGGTGATGTCATCATATATGATGACATCACTATGTGTCATTTCATTATGAAATAGAAGACAATCACATGTAATAATACTTGTTCTGTTGAGGTAGTTTTCTATTGATATTAATTAAATCTTATTTCCATATTAGGAAATAACTCGTTGATGTGAAGAAGATGCATACGAGAAAAAACACAGAGACATTATTGACCTGATAATAGCTAAAGCACAAAAGGAAGGTATGTATAGAGACCCAATATAATAACCAATGTATAACCTGTTTCAGCCTGCATAAACATGTCTCATTAATTTTAATATACTGTATAGTGGCTTTTATCGATGGTCCCAAAATTTGTCAGTTTGTTATCAAAATGAGGAAAATTAAAATTTGCCATAATTTTAATTTACTGTTTTATTAAAAACACCAAGTTAATGATGAGTGGGCGGTAATGTGATGTTGCCATGTGAAATAACATAACAACAAACTCTGATATAGTGACTGATGGATTCTCAAGATATAGCTAGTTGTGCACAAGATCACCATATCTATAATAGCATTTGGACACTCATACTTGATGAGGAGTAATAATGTACAATTGAGGAGAATAACAGTTAACTCTCTTGTTAGTGTGTTTCACTTATTTAGATGATAAAAATGTACAATCCTTTTCACCAAGTATGGCAACTCTTACAGGCTTTGAAGAAATAATTCAGTAAGACCATTCTTCTGTTCATACTATATAGAGGATCACGTCCAGAAACATAACACAATAATTATTATCGACAGATTTTTATTTGATGTTTATGTCACTGACTGTCAATATACCAATTCAATTCGCTGCCAATATAACCCCTTATATGGTATTGTTAAAAATTAAAGTTAGATAAATGTTGAGACACATGATTGTAAACAACATGATAAATAACTAATATTTAACTATAGGCATTCTTCTTGTCCATTAGAATGTAGCATTGAGAAACCAGTTACAAAAGATAAAATGGATCCAACATATCTGGTATGGCAGCAGAACTGGACATAGAGTCTCTATGACAGTAACATTATGTATACAGATATTTCATGTAACTTGGACTCATTAAAAACATTATATCAGTTCACATTCTTTGTTGATTATTTTCTTCTAATTGATCAGTGGGCTTGGTTACAGAATTACAAGCTAACTAGCAAACCAGGTTGGTACAATAGGTTGAAAGGACTACATAATATTTTCAGCTGTTGACAGGTATTAATGCTGATCAAAAACCGTCACTGAAGTTATATAAATCTGCTTTATCTCTAATTGTTTAATTGTTTCAGTCAATATTGTTTTTGACATTACATTACGAAGATGAAGCTGTTATGCTTGTTGTTAACAATTCTGGAGGTAGAATAGATTAAGTACTGTATTATTTTAATGTAATTAGAAAACTTTTAATTAATTGTTAATAAGATCAATTAAAAATCCAATAATGTTGGTCACGCGTGGTGAGGTTTTCCCGCCAAATTGTCACGAGTTGGTGCCTTGTGTTTGTCGAAATGAAGTATGACAGCGATGTCTTGAAAACATAAAAGGACTTCATTTTGCAAGCTTATATTAGTGTACAGACCCCCGTGGGTCTTCGTCGCTACGACCCGTCTCATCGTTCTCCACTTCAACTCTCTTCACGACTCGTCTCTTCGTTCGTCGTTGGATCTCTCCTCTTCGCTGGACATCATTTCATTCAGTTATGATCATCCTTTTCATTTTCTTTTCTGTTATTTTTTATTTTTTTTATTTCTTGTTCTTTTTAATTTTTGTTTTTATCAATCAGTTTGTTAATTGACTTTTCTCTTCGTTTCTACAGGACTCTATTTGGAAGTTGTCTGATGTTCTCTGATGTTATTGACTGTTCTCTGACGTTCTTTGGTGTTAGACTGTTCTCTGACGTTCTCTGATGTTTAGACTGTTCTCTGATGTTTTTGACCTCTGGTGTTGTTCTCTGGATGTAAAAGATGAGTTGCTCTCCTGCCTGGTCTCTTCTGTCTTCTTCCTTCAAGCCTTCTTTCCTCTTCTTTTTATTTTTATTTTTTTTTATTTTGGGCTATCCAGCCTATACATTATACACACACTCATACAAATCCTATTAATCATCTTCCCCCTGCCGCCTGGCGGCCTTCAAAAAAAAATTTTTTTAATATCCAAGGCCGCCAGGTGGCGGGGGGAAGCTCTGATCTTCTAGGATGCGTGTGTGTGTGCTGTGTGTGTGTAGGTTGGTGGTCCCTTTTCACTTCCTCTGTCTCTCTTCACTCTCTATCCATTCATTGTCACTATCAGTTCATAACTACTCTCTTTTTCTTTCCCTGCAGGAGCAGCACTGGTGAGAAAGGTGAGCTGTCTCTCCATCCATCCATCCACTTTCATTCATTCTCTAGTAATCCAGTTGTTATTCTTCTCTTTCTCCCTCTATGTTCTCAACTTGTGGACTGACTGGACTCTTGGGAACTCTCTATCTTCTCTTTTCTACAATTGCTGGATTGGAGACCTTCACTGGACTTCTGGTGACTCTTCCACTACAGAGACTGTCTTATTTTTATTTTTAGTTGTCATTTTTTGTTTTATTTTTAATTGTTATTTTTACGTTTATTTTGTATATGTATTCATTTTTAAAAAAACATTTTTCACTAAAATTTGTCAAAAGTAAATCTTAATTTTAGTTTTAAAAATATTTAAGACTTTCTTTGAAAAATGGCTAGTTTAGAATTTAATTTCTATCTTTCAACTACAATCAGTTTACTTACAATTGTTGGTTGTATATTACAATCTTACTAATTTCTATTAATTTTTATAACTACAATATTATGCATTTTTATAATACTATTTATTCTACTTTTTTATTCCTTTAGTTTGGTAAGAAAAATACTTCTTTAGTTTGTATCAGATTATATTAATTTTCTTTTTCAATTAATTTTAATCAATAGATTTTACAAAAAAATAATTAAAAATCTACAAGAATTGATTTTCTTGTTAGGCGTGTGCTGATGATTGACATTTTCCCGCCATAATGGTGGTCACGCGTTCATTTGCTAATTGTGAGCACGTGCTGATGATGTTTTCACACCTCATGAATATGGCTTAATTTCTGTTTCACTGTTTAATTTAATTTTTAATTCTTTTAAATTGTTTGTCAACAATTTAAGAAGTTTAAAGTTCAGTGTTTATCAATACAGACAATTTGTATTGCACTTTTTTTTAATTGTAGATATGATCGAAACTTTATAGTATTAAATTTGTGCAACGCCTACTGTGTAATATTAAATAGACAATTTAGGATACAATTTGTGTGATATTTGTCTGTGTCTATTACATAACTATTAGCAAACAAATGATTCTTTTTAAAATGAAAAACAAAACTAACAGTGGATAGTATAGGATGTCAATAAACAACAAATAAAATGCACACCGAAAATCAATTGAATAGTCATACAGTTATAATGGACTGTTTTACCTTTGGACCTAGATACTTGATCAACAATTTGAACATGTAAATTTAATATCAATGCATGAGATATCTCTATTATAATTCATGTTTGTTTAAATAATGCTGTAATACGCAAATAGTAGTTTATGTGAAAGAATCATTTTAAGTGTGATTTTAAAAGTTCAGATATTTTAGGTTAAATTAGAAGGTATAACTGGTTTGTCTTGATCTATAGAACTGGTTTCATTGAGATTCCACAGATATTCTGAAAAAAAGAGAAACTTACAACATTTTCTTCAACAATAGTTTATTTGGTGGTCTAGTTTTAATAACATTAATCTTTCTAATTTATTAAAAACAATGTCTTATTGAATATTTGTATAATTCAAAACATTTCACTCTCATAATAATATATTCTGAACTAAGAACATTGTTTATATTGAACTCTCCTCAGTGTCCTGAACCAGTTCATGCTAATGTCTCAAACTGTCCAATACAGAAAGACTCACAATTTAAAAACATGTATTTGATATAGGCACTTTCCATACCTTATCTTTTTTGGGAATATATCCTTTACCCTCAAGTCCATACATGAACTAGACCACACCACTACTTACATATACATGTACTTACTTTATAATCTATCTTTACAAGTGTCCATCCAGCCAAGAACCAGCTAAGACAAATGCTTCTTGTTACATTAAGAGCTAACCAAGCAGTCAGTCAAGTGCTTTGTTGACCATTAGTAATGTAGTGGAGATCACTGACTGTTATGAAAGTTGTAATTTAAGGAGAAGAACTATTTGTATCAGTCAATACATCAAGACTATAGAAAAGAAGAAAGGAAGTCATAGAATTAAAATTCAAGGAAACTCTATTTCAGGTACTTGTAAACTGTCCACTATAAGGACACTCATTGATAAAACCAAACTACTAGTGTTCTACCTATATTATGATAGTATATGGTTGACTGTGTGATGTGATGAGATATTCACATACCATAAATTAAGTTGCTTAGTAAACAGTGTAGTTCTCTCATCTAAAAATGCTTTTGTTGTTGCTTCCAATTAAGCTAGAACAATCAATATTAAAGCTAGAGAGGACAGACTAGAGGTAAATAGAAGATATTGATAGACAAACAGTGTTCTATAATAGACAAAAGATAATGTGCAAAATAAAATGATTATATAGAGAAGATACCTGATGATAGAGCCATCTCAGAGTAAGTGACAATATTTAATAATACAGCCCTTGTTGGTTTGGCAATATCAAATCTGAAGAATAATTCATTGTCATCATGTGACTATCACATGTACAGTGGAGGCTATCATAAAAGACACTTACTTAGAAAATCTAACCAGTATTCTGTCTAACATGAGTTATTAACTAGTGTTATTAACTTGTATTGTTTACCTGTCTAACATAACAACAACAGGTAGATCCAATGTAATCCTAATAGGAAAGAATGATAATGTTCTAATAATGTCACATATCCACTGGTTTATTGACTGATTGAATAAGCCACTGCAGTATCCTAGAGAGAAATATCTTAAGATAAAAGGATCAAACAATAATGTATGTCAATTATCTGATAGAGTAATGATGTATAGAGACAGATAATAAAAGTTATAGTAGATACATGAATTGATGGATAGAGATGTATAGTAGATGGATAGATATAGATGACTATGTGGGACATTAGATAGATGTATTAAGAGATAATACCTACCTGCCAGTAGTCCATGTCCAATTATTGTAGTAGTTCTAATAAACATATGAACAGTCTATATCAATATAGAGTAAGTAACACATAGTAATAGAAGAACTAATCATATCTCCTCCATTAAATGGACTATCAGTGTCTTCATCTCTGCCTTCTTTTTGTGTTAAACTAATGAAACCTCCAGTATGTGCCTTAAATTATAATACTGAACTAAACAAAGGAGTTAATGATTAATTTGGAAGAGGTATTGAGGATTTGATAGGATCGAGGCAAGATTGTAATATTTTCTAGTAAAGCTTGTCCATTTGGTTATTGTGGAACCAGCTGTATCATCTAAATCAGTTGAAAAAGTTATATACTTTTCATAAACTGACAATTGCTCAGTAATTGATACACATATTAGAATGTGTCATTACAATAATATTATACAGTAGCTGTTAGAAAGTCCATATTTTGCCATTTTATGTGATCTAGATAAGTTCAAAATATGATATGCTATGGGACAATGGGCACAACTACTTTCATGCTTGAGTGGGTGTGTCAGGTCACTAGTAGTGAAATCATTTTATTACATACAATTATAGTTACTGTGAGTGTCTTCATTTCTTGAGTCACTTCTTTTAGATTTCTACTTTCTTCTCATTATTTTCACACCAATGGTAAGGGTTCCAATTGCCATGGTAACTGCTCCGTCATCAAACTGGAACTTCCTGAATCATCAACAGGATATGACAGACGTAGATCAGATATAGCTAGAGGAGGCCGTGTATTAAAGGAGAATGAGAGAAATCCACGTGTTTTTGTTGGTGAGCATTAATTAGGAAATGTATCCATAGCAATTAATTAGTAGGTGGGACCAAACTAGTCCAAACTCATTTTTGATTTGATAAACGTCCTAATTTTTGCTGTGTCTACTTTCTAGGTGGAGGCTGACAACATTAAACAACTAGTTAAAAAGTTAGGAAAAAGGTATATGAATTAAACTAGATTACCAAAGAGAGATTATATTTAATTTGTTTTAAATCTTGTTGAATTTCCTCAGGTCTACAAGAAAGTGATCATGGATACTAGTGCCTTATTATTACTTACTGGTCAATATTTGAGTTGTGTATTTAAAGGTAAGTTGTCAAGCACAATATTTGACTTAATGTTATATAATTGGATGGACCCACCATCAAACAAGTAGGAGGAGTTATTGAAAACATTATATGTAGTAGAAGATATGAAGTGATGTGTGGTTATATAGTTTGTGAAATAATACATTAAAAATAGATTAAATGTTAAATGAGTGAGAACACAAATTACTTGCACATGTAGTAAATGATGGAGAGATAAGTATTTTTAGTAATAATGAACAGATTATAAATGGACAGAATGATTTGTTTATAAAATGGAGAGATAGATATTTTATCATATTAATTATGAATGAATTGTTCTAACTAATAAACATATATTTGATCAATGTGGTCCTCATCTGTTTAATTGATTTGTAAGCAGATCTGGTTCTGCAAACTCTTATGTAAAATTAGTATACTCTAGTATACTTCAGTATATTTTTCTTTATAGATGGTGCTGCTCTTCTAACAATAAAAGAAGGAGAGGACATTTGTTGATGGCCATAGAGAATCCAAGCCTGAAGCTTGTATAGACATGTAGTAACTGTTTTCAGCTTTTCACAGATGAGAGCAGGAAGCAAAAAATGGTTCATTACCAGCCGTACAATTTGTAAGGTCTGTTACAACTGATGCCTCTTCTACTGAAGGTATATGAAACAAATATCAGAATCACATGATTTATTTGTAAACATTATTTACACATTTTAATTAGCAAATATTCATAATTCATATTACAAACTAACATATTATCATTTCAATCATACATTTGCACTATTATAATTTATATAATTGCTTTGGTCACTAAACCATACATGATACTGAGGTATAATGTTACTGTAAAGCTATATTTCAGACCATATTTGACACGATAGATATTAGCTAGTAGTAGAGTCCATATTGCACACACTGTAAAAACCAAATGAGTGATCTGGTGTGGATGGACATATGTAACTGGTAACTGTCCTGTCACTTGTGTCATAGATTATGACATACAATGTATAAGTGAATATAGACACTACCTCTTACACTCAGTACCATCCTATGGAGGTCTAATGACAATCTCTGTGATATAAAAATTGACATAAAATCATTAGTAGTCAAGTCTAGTATAGATATCAGACTAGTATTATCAGATTTAGAGAGGGGGACTCATAATAACCATTCCTCTTAAAATAAATAAAGCAATGTTACTGTTTTCAATTGCAGAGTCTAACCAGATCCAAAGCAGAGTTAAACTATACTTGTCAAAGTAATTATAATTAAATACATTTACGTCTGCATATGGAGTCTGAAGGTAGCCCCTGTAGTTGGAAAGGATTGAGCCCCACCCAAATCGTCTAATGACGTCAGGATGATCACGATATTCAAGTGTGTCAAGTTGTTTTAATGTGGGCGTGTCTTCCTCGCCCAGCAATAAGACCATTTCTTTATTTTTTAGTACATTTCCTCTTATTGCTAGCTATGGAGAATTTGAATGTAAGTAACAATATGATATTCAAGTGTGTCAAGTTAGTGCAAATACTATCGTCAGTTGTTTTGATGTAGGCTTGTCTTCCTCACCCAGCAATAAGACCATTTCTTCATTTTTAGTACATTTCCTCTTATTACTGGCTATGGAGACTTTGAATGTAAGTAACAATATGATATTCAAGTGTGTCAAGTTAGTAAAAATACTATCGTCGGTTGTTTTGATGTAGGTGTGTCTTCAAATAAGACCATTTGTTCATTTTTTAGTACATTTCCTTTTAATGCTGGTTATTATGACTTCAAATGTAAACTATTGTAATGATGTATATTAAGAAATCACCTTGAATTATCGTGTCATCTTTGTATATGACAAACCATTATGATTTCGTATTTGTATATAAGAATGTTAAACTTATCACTGTGAGGTGAACTTAAACTACCTGTTTCAATTCAGTAAAAAAATTCATGTAAATATTTATAATAACCTAACTTTTTTAGACTTGAATGCAAAACAATCTAGTATAAGGAATTAAGGACAAGTTTTGCTGGACGCCAGTGACTGTGGTGCTAGTTTTATTGATTATTTATGCTAACAATTTCATGCTAAAAATTTTGTTCTTAAAATATAAGAAGTTAGATATTACAATTTATTAAACAAAGTATTTTGAAAGGAATTAATTGGCTATCATTTATAATATATTAACTAAACGGATGGAACGTTCTGTTCTACACACAATGTTGTTGTAAGTTTTCAGTATACAGCAAACAGCAACTGCAGCTCCACCCTATCAAAAATACTTGAAACCACAAATATTTAATAAGGCGTGGTTACCTAGTACCTGAGGAATGTGCTGCTGCACTTATAACTTCAACAGAGTTAGAGAAGCGGTACACCAGTGACTAAGTTGGTAAGTAATATAAAGTAGAAGTTAATTAGTAGTATTGTATGTAGATAATATGAGTCATGGGTCATGTTAACACTTGCAGTACTACAATGTTTACTTGTTGACTACATACACGAGATATGTTACTTCTTACGACGTTTGCTTGAAGAGGAAGTACTTTCTTTTCTATGACTTAGTGTATTTCTAGCTAGTTCTGGTAACAAGAGAGTATTTCAGACAATTACAAAGATAGAAGAATTAAGGCTGTGTAAACACAAGCTATGTTCATTTGTTTTTGGAGTTCCAACTTTTTAACTCTCTATGGTTGAAAAAAGTCTCTTTATTTGTTTCAATGTTTAAGATATTGTACTTGAGATGATGTTGACATGATCATGTTGTATATGATTGTACAATGACAATAAATGAAGATGATACAGTTTATTGTCTTTGTTATATAAAGTGATATATATAATACATTAGTATAACTGATATATGTACATTGATATCTAATGTTCTATTGTAGAACTAAATCAACTTAACAGTACCAGCCAAGGGCTGCCAGGTCTCCTGGCAATGGCAGCTCAACTATCAGACGAAGAGCTATCAGATGAAGAGCTGTCAGAAGAAGAGCAATCAGATGAAGAACTATCAGAAGAACAACAACAACGGAGAATTGTAAGTATATTATTAACTAATCCAGTATACTACATGTGTTAGTGTACAATCAATACATTACATATTATTATTAAGTATGGTATGGTTTATATGTAGAGAGAGACATGACAAAATGGCTGTCACACTCAATCTATTACAGTATATTGTTAATGTTCCTTCATAAATTTATTTCAGCATCACTTGCCATTATTGAATATTTTAGAGATAATAAGTTCTTTGATAATGTTATAAAGTATTACTAATAAAGTGGAGAACTGGGAACTAGCTAAACAGTCAAGTTGGTTCTTTTAATTCCTGCACTTGTTTTTACATAAATCGAAAAGATTACTTGGAAATAGACTACACAGCTTCTTCATAACTCAAATTGTTCATTAAGTGATAGTTTATTACAAGCTATAGCCTTTAGTTGAGTGACATTATATCTAATTATCTGTGATAATTATTCATACTATTAATATTTATTAATTTACAACTGATCATGTTCACATGATAAATACTATTAGTTATGTAAACAATGGTTGTATCTACTATCATTCTATGGACCTGTCTCTATGTGTTCATAGTACTCATTTTAATACTTGAATAATGTCCAGTTATTACTATTACTTGATCATATGACATATCAAATAAATATTAGCAACAAAAGAATGGAAAGAAGATCATTGAAGTGTTTATTATTAGTTAGTGTAGTCTTGTATTTGTAGTATAGTCTAATTGTCTCTGTTAGTTATATACATAATACTAATTACATCATGTTCTTTTTATATAAATAGTGTCACTTTGTGTATTGTGTATTTGAGCTGTCCTATAGTTTTATTAGTCTCATATAATACATGTAGTTGTGTATGATTTACTAGTTTTAAATGTAATGACTTGTTTTATTATTATATAGGACGACGAACTTTGGGAGTCTGCTAGAGATGGATATTTAGAGGGAGTCAAACAAGCCCTTCAGAAAGGAGCAAACTTGAAATGTCATTTTGATGTAAGATCCTATTAATTTCCCTTTAACCTACTGTTATTATTTGTGTCTACTAACTTAAGTAATTAATTCAAATTATGTAGATTTAATGAGTATTAATTCATTTTAGCCACACCTAAATATTAATTTAAAAATTCAACATTTACACAATTTATTAATTATTATTCTATTTGTTAAAGTTACTGAATTAGTATCCACAATTAATAACATACATGATCTTTACATGTAGTATTTTAATATTGTCTTATAATTTAATTGAATGAAATCCATTATATTGTGTGATAGTAATGTTTTAATTAATGATACATGTCAATGTAAAGTAATAGTTTGTATTGTGTATACATAGATATGGAATTGGATTTTATATCATGTATTAAAATATATTTGTTTATTATATAGTTTATAACACCTCATACTCAAGCTTACATCAGAGGTCATAACACAATAGTCCAGTTTTTAGAAAATGCAGGTGCTACTCCTGATTGTGTAAGTGTATACATGTATGTAGTTGAGGTCAATATTTAGTATAACTCAAATGTTTGATTGTTACATTGATATTATGTACATGTACATACTTACATTAAAATGTCTCCTATTTAATGCCCAAGTCCTTATACACATAAAATACATTTAATGGATAATTATTATGACTTTTACTGATATAATTGTTGTGTATCTATGTTCTGTTTATCTCCACACTACCTTTCTTTTAATATTAGTTTCTATAGCTAGTAACTATCATTAAATCATTAGTTTAAAACATATCATGTAACACTAAGATACAACAGTGGTACCAATTGACTTCATATAACATTTACAATTACATTAATTAAAGTCAAGATATATTACTGAGTGTCTTAGTACTAGGTAAATGTTTGTATATCTGTCATGTTTAGGTATGTAATTAATTGGTTTCAGAACATGTAACCACAGGAATGTTTATTCATAACTAATAAAATTCAATAGACCTTATGTAAAAGTTAATGCCCCAAAGAAGTTGTAAAATGGCTTAGTGAGTTGATTTTAGTATTTTGTATTTACCATGCTTTTGTTTAGTCTTTAGTTTGGGTATCAATTTGTTAAGACTTTTTTGAGAAGAAGATTAAACTGGACTGAATGTATTTCTAAACAATGACTAAATTGTCTTTAAGTAGCTACCCATCTTAATCCTATGGTAGCACCGTAAATCTTCCATCATAAAGGAGATCTTTATCTCTCTATTAGTGAATGTTAGTATTAATGTCTTGAAATTATTTCAGATAAATAAAGTGTACTTTAATATGTTGGATATAGTTATATAACACTATACATGGTCATGTACTTTATACATAGTTAATAATGGAGCTTCTGGTTGATGAAATCTGGGTCATGTGACAATTATGTACATGTGTATTCCTAGTATATACTGTTGTATTTATTATAATGTACATTATCTGTATTTACTTGTTGTGATTTTTTAGGATGAAATTATGTTGGTAGCTGCTGCAGAAGGACTAGTAGATATAGTGAAAGAATCTTTAAAGAAGAATGTTAATGTAAATGCTAAAAACCTAGATTTTGTAAGTTATATCTTATTATAATAAATGACTCTTTTCTAGTAAATGAAAACTCATTAATTTCACAATTATAAGTTTATTTTTAGAAAACAATATAATATTTTCATGAGAAGTCAGATATACAAGATTTAATGCTTTGAATAATATTTTTTTGTCATGAAATATTCAAAACCTAATGAGCTATACTGTATATGTCATAACATTGTAATATAGGAATCAATATGATGATGAAAACACTAGGACATTGAAATAGTTTGTGTGTAGATACCAACAATTGAAAACCAAAGTATGATACTCAAAGCCACAGTACATAATAAGAATCCACAGTTCAATGTATAATTTGACTTCTATGTTATGAACTTACTCTATCTAGATACCACAATAAACAATGTTGTTATATTGCTATAAAAGACATTGTTTCATCTAGAAAGCGGCTTAATCTCTCTTTTCCTATTTCCATAAGACTTCTCTATCATTTACTTTATTGACATTGTCATACAATGTTAATGAACACGGTATTTTTAACCCAGACCTTTAATTAATATGTCTATTTTGACATTTTGCCACTCTTCCTACTAGCTTTTACTATTAGTACAACTTTTTGCCAAATTCAAGTTTATCAAAAGACTATTATTTTATTTGTAAACTAGTAGATTTGTATTTATTGATATAAAGTGGGTTCACAAAACTAAACTTGTATATGTGTCACATCACGTTCTGTTAATGCTGTTCATATAAACAAGATGATTTATGTGAACTAAACTCCGCCCTCATCATGGAGACTGAAGTGTTGCTGCTTGCTTTACTTTACAGATGACAAAGAAGGCAACAGAAACAAAGAAAACTGTGGGTGCATCCTATATTTACTCAACAGCTCCAACAAGTCATGATAATACAATTCAAAATAACATGACAAAAGTATATTATTTCTATTCACTGTTTCTTTAGTTATTGGCTAGCAACTTCCTTCCATGCATTTTCTCTTGTTCTTACATCCTTATAGCTTTTGCTTGATACTTGCCACAAGCAAGGGAAACAACGAACAGCCTCGATAAGTTTCTCATTTGCCATCAAACACGTAGTTATTGAAATTTGATTGGCCAAATATATTACTTGGAACGTCAAGATAGAAATCAATTCTATCCTTGTGTTATGACATGTCATGTTGTGTGTTGTGGATGGACTGTGTTCATAAAAATTGATATATGTACACAACGTGACGTGACACAAGCCTTTGTGTCATTATGTGAACCAGCCTATAATCTTGTCTTTGGTAAATGATATTCATAGTCAGTGAATATTAGCCCACAAATGACATGGACATTTCTATTATTAAATTCTATGGACCTAACCTTTGAAGTCTACTTAGTTTGTGGACTAACAATATAGTAGGTAATCATTAAAAGAACCCAGTTATTCAGAGGTACCTCTAGATTTGTAAAACTAGTACAAACTTGTTGTTATCTTGTTATTACTAAGAGGTGTGGTTAGAAAATGTTGTGGTTATTATTATTAAAGAAAAATTAGACATATTTAAAACTACTAAAAGATGTATATAAGATGTTTAGAGCAGTGTGAAGGTAAATAAGATCAAAGACAAAGTTAGAACCTAACATGTGTTTTCTCTTGTTCTTACATCCTTATAGCTTTTGCTTGATACTTGCCACAAGCAAGGGAAACAACGAACAGCCTCAATAAGTTTCTTGTCTACCATCAAACACGTAGTTATTGAAATTTGATTGGCTGAACATATTACTTGGAACGTCAAGATAGAAATCAATTCTATCCTTGTGTTGCTGCATGTCATGATGTGTGTCATGCATGGATTGTGTTCATAAAAATTGATATATGTACACAACGTGACGTGACACAAACCTTTGTGTTGTTATGTGAACCAGCCTATAATCTTGTCTTTGGTAAATGATATTCATGGTCAGTGAATGTTAGCCCACAAATGACATGAACATTTCTATTATTAAATTCTATGGACTTAACCTTTGAAGTCTACTTAGTTTGTGGACTAACAATATAGTAGGTAATTCTTAAAGGAATCCCTGTATTCACAGAGGTACCACTAGATTTGTAAAACTATACTGTATTATAGTACAAACTTATTTATATTGTTATTATTAAATCTAGCATATGACTGTGTGAGGAAAACCCTGCATATCCACATGTTAGTTTAACATTAATTAGCTATTCTGTTTTCATGTCCTGTGTAATGATATATTGTATACAAATCTAAACAAGAAAGTTTGTAGGAATTACATGACCAAATTTATATCTTATGAGTTATATTTTAAAATACATTACATAATAATAAACAAACAAGCCCTACATATCATGTAGTTAATAATAATGATAGCCATGATCCAAAAATAAATTATTACTCATATCTTTCAGAGCAGGTGTTACAATTGTCATACTAATCATCAGTGGATCCACAGTGTAGATATAGAGAGTGCACAGACCATGTGGGAAGCATGGTGCAAAAATTTAAAGCCTAATAAAAATGAATTTATTTATTATTCATAGACACACCTTTTTAATCACAAGACAGTAATGTCAATAAAACATCAGGTATAGCTTTGTAAGTTGTGGTTGCAAGAATTTGCTATGAATATAGTTAAAGTAATAATTTTATCGCAGGATGCAACTTGATGATTGACTATGAATATTATTAGAGAATAAAAAGGAGGTATCTGGAGTACACAGGCACCCCCTTAGATCCACCAGGGCTAATACTTGTATTAATATAATACTGTCAGTTGTTTCTTATCACTAAATGTTTATAAACTAATAAATACATCTGTGGTAGTTGTAGTTATTGTATATATTTTCACTAGCACACTTTACATACTAGACAGTTATAAGATGTTTTAGACTGTGTTTGTATACAATATCAATGTATGTTTTTATACATTATTTTATAGATATATGTGAGTATTGAAAGTAGTGAATGAAATTTAACTACATGTAACAACTGCCAATGTAGTTAGCAACAAATGAATTTAATTTACTCTATATATCAGTAATTCAACCTGAGCATGTCAACAATAAAATTAATACTTGTGTATTTCCTCTAGGTTCAGAAAACAGCTCTACATTATGCATCACAAGGAGGTTACTATGATATCGTACAACTATTGTTAAACTCCAATGCAGATCCCAACATTTGTAATGATGTCAGTGTATATTGTTTGTAGAGATTACATATGTTACTAGATTTAAATCAGTATTTAATAGATGTAGAATGTTATGGGTGTGGCTGTTAGTAATTTCTACATTGACCTGTTGTTCAAATTTTTGTTAGTAAAGGATTAACAAAGATAGTCAGTGTCAGGTATCAGTAGGTGTGGTCTGTTATAATAGTAGTACATATAGTTGGAGACATCTTGGTATTCACAGAGGTCCCACTAGTATGATGTGCCATTTGAATCAAACTGTTCTGATGATTGTAGACATTGTATCATTAGCATTATACTGTACTTTTATACTGTTACTAGACTTGCAGCCAAAGCTTCAACTCCAAACCCTTGAGCATAGGAAAAACATCCAGTAGTGAGCCATTTTAACTTTAATTTTGAGATAGGAGATGTACCATTCAGTCCAAACCTGAAGTTATCTGTTTCTTAGAGGTGTGGTTAAAAATGGTGTGTCTATTAATAATACTGATGATCATAATTCAAATATAAATTATTACTCATCTATTGTTTCAGACCTGATGTTATAATTGTTATAGTAATACCCGTATTAATATAATATTGTAGTCCCAGTTGTTTCTTATCGATAAACTTTTATAAATTAATTAATATATCTGTGGTAGTTGTAGTTTGTTTTTTTTCATTACATGTACTTCATAGTGACAATAAGAAGAATGGAGCTTACATTATGGTTGTTGAATAAGCTTATGTCATCCATGGATATATGTTACTAAATAGACATTAAACTCCCTATATCCTGAATATATTAACATGTAATAGACATTGCTATTATAATAAACTTGTGGTTACATTGAGAATACACAGTTACCCCTTAATTCTGATAGACAAAGAGTAATGTCATGGAACAATGTGTCTTTTCTAGAGCTGTCCTTAACACATCTAAATTACCTATGGTTACTAATATAACTAGACCCCTCCTCTTAAAAATCAAACCTTAACATTGATGGCATACTTGAGATATATTGCAATTGGTTGCCAACAGCTTAAAATTATTGAAGAATAATCTCTCTTCTTATAGAAGGACTAGCACTATATTGCATATCAGTGGGTGTGGTTTATAAAATAATAAAGTAATAGTTTCTATGCCTTTTTGCGTACCTGTCATTGGTCAGGTTTGACATGATAATACAATAGCTATGTTTATCTGTATTGATAACTGTTATATTGACTATATAGTTTATTGTATGATAGTTCCTGTGCTTTTTGTAATTGAATAACTTTTCCTCTTTTATTTTCTAGTATGGACAAACACCAGCACATTATGCAGCACAGAAGGGTCATGTTGATGTTCTAAAGTTATTAATTGAAGAGGGACAAGCTGACATAAATGCTACAGATAGAGTAAGTCATATTATAGTTACTTATGAGTTATTTCTTTGAAGTATGACATTTAATATTGTCTTCAATATTGATATCAACCTCACTCATATCCAGACTGTCCAATATTTTGAGAACATGTTTTTGACAAAAGATGTTCCAAGAACAATAATCAAAAATCAAATTTTGATATTTGCCTACAATGTGTCAAACATAAGCTGTTGTCATTACATCAATCAATGACAATATTTATTACTAATCAATTAATTAATAGTCATGAATAATTAATACACAAAATTTAGGATATTCTATGTGACCTTTATTGTGTGCTTGTTGGTGTAAGTTGAACCATAATGATGACATCACACTATGTCATGTCATGATGATGTCATCACATTCAAGTAATAATAATCATTATAAGTGTGGTAGTTATGATAAGTTTGTGACCTAAATGACCTAGTATATTATTGATGACAATGTTTATAGTAAACTGATACTCATTTAATATCTTAGATAGTTTCTATGCCTTTTTATGTCCCTGTCATTGGTCAGGTTTGACATGATAATACAATAGCTATGATTATCTGTACTGATGACTGTTATATTGACTATATAGTTTATTGTATGATAGTTCCTGTGCTTTTTGTAATTGAATAACTTTTCCTCTTTTGTTTTCTAGGATGGACAAACACCAGTACATTATGCAGCAGAAAAGGGTCATGTTGATGTTCTAAAGTTATTAATTGAAGAGGGACACACTGACGTAAATGCTACAAATAATGTAAGTCATACATATTATAGTTACTTATGAGCTATTCCTTTGAAGTATGACATTTAATATTGTCTATTGTCTATATTGTCTAATATTGATATTAATATTCTTTCTAGACACTTGTCTCCTAGTTAAGGACTTTAAATGAGTTTATAACTGCTGCTCTAATTGCTTTTGTGTATAGAGCTGTTGATACATATAACTGAGCAGCTGTAAGATTTTCTATTAAGTACTGTGCATTGTCTAACTAAATAAGCTTAAGTACTATTTTTAATGAGAAACACATGGGTAGCCGAACTCTTTTGAGCACCACTGTATTAGTAAAAGTTTTTGCCAAATTCAAGTTTATCAAAAGACTATTATTTTATTTGTAAACTAGTAGATTTGTATTTATTGATATAATGTTGTCTTTGGTAAATGATATTCATGGTCAGTGAATGTCAGCTTACAAATGACATGAACATTTCTATTATTAAACTCAATGTACCTAACATTTGAAGTTTACCTAATCCTTAAAAGAATCCTGGTATTCACAGAGGTACCACTAGATTTGTAAAACTAGTACAAACTTGTTATCTTGTTATTACTAAGAAGTGTGATTAGAAAATGTTGTGGTTATTATTATTAAAGAAAACGTAAACATATTTAAAACTACTAAAAGATGTGTATAAGATGTGCAGTGTGAAGGTAAATAAGATCAAGACAAACTTAGAACCTAAATATATAGTAATTATGTTAGAAATAATAACGTTTACTCTATCAGGAACAGAGTAAAGATAGAGATCGAAGTCACTTTTGTTATTAAATCTAGCATATGACTGTGTGAGGAAAACCCTGCATATCCACATATAAATTTAACATTAATTATCTATTGTGTTTTCATGTCTTATGTGTTACTAGATTTAAATCAGTATTTAATAGATAGAGAATGAGGTTCATTTATTATTGGTATATAATTATCATAATATTCTATAAAATTTAATGCTATTATAATCAACAATAAATACTTGTGTACTTCCTCTAGGTTCAGAAAACAGCTCTACATTATGCGTCACAAGGAGGTTACTATGATATCGTACAACTATTGTTAAACTCCAATGCAGGTCCCAACATTTGTGACAAGGTCAGTGTATATTATTTGTAGAGATTACTACATGTTACTAGAATTAAATCAGTATTTAATAGATATAGAATGTTATGAGTGTGGCTGTTAGTAATTTCTACATTGACCTGTTGTTCAAATTTTTGTCAGTAAAGGATTAACAAAGATAGTCAGTGTCAGGTATCAGTAGGTGTGGTCTATTATAATAGTAGTACATATAGTTGACAATGATCTTGGTATTCACAAAGGTCCCACTAATATGGTGTGTACATGTCATTTGTACCCAAAGTCTAAACCCTGAACAAGTGAACATAAGAAGAATAGCCAATAGTTAACCATTCTATTTTAATTTTGAGATAGGTGATGTGCCATACTCTAGACATGTAAATCAGGTACAAGGACATTATCTGGATGTTACTAAGAGGTGTGGTTTAAAGTGGTCCAGCTATTAATAATACTAGTAGTCATTAATTAATCGTGGAGGTTACATATTGGGGTTAAATCACTAAACCGGTTAATCGCCCATTACTACTATAGTCCCAGTTGTTTCTTATGATTAAACTTTTATAAATTAATTAATATATCTGTGGTAATTGTAGTTTGTTATTTTCATTACATGTACTTCATAGTGACAATAAGAAGAATGGAGCATACATTATGGATGTAGAATAAGCTTATGTAACCATGGATATATGTTACTCACTGGATATTAAGCTACCTATATCATGAATATATTAACATGTAATAGACATTGCTATTATAATAAACTTGTGGTTACATTGAGAATACACAGTTACCCCTTAATTCTGATAGACAAAGAGTAATGTCATGGAACAATGTGTCTTATCTGGAGCTGTCCTTAACACATCTAAATTACCTATGGTTACTAATATCACTAGACCCCTCCCCTTAAAAAATTAAACCTTAACATTGATGGCATACTAGAGATATATCACAATTGGTTGCCAACAGCTTAAGATTATTGAAGAATAATCTCTCTTCTCATAGAAGGACTAGCACTATATTGCATATCAGTGGGTGTGGTTTATAAAATAATAAAGTAATATTATATTAATCAATCAGGACAGGAAAGTATTTGTTAGTTATTATAAGAAAATGACTTTATGATTACATTTAAAAAGGTCACCTTATTTTATATTAGCAATAACAAACATATACCTTTCATAATACATTACAATGAAATCTCCATAGAACATCTTCTCATTGGTTATAATACTTAGAAACCCTATACCTTTTAAATGTAGTTATAAAGTCAAGTTTAAATATTTATATTATGTTAATAGAATTGATAATCATTATAAGTGTGGTAGTTATGATAGGTTTGTGACCTAAATGACCTAGTTTATTATTGATGACAATGTTTATAGTAAACTGACACTCATTTAATATCTTAGATAGTTTCTATTCCTTTTTATGTCCCTGTCATTGGTCAAGTTTGACATGATAATACAATAGCTATGATTATCTGTATTAACGACTGTTATATTGACTATATAGTTTATTGTATGATAGTTTCTGTGCTTTTTGTAATTGAATAAATTTTCCTCTTTTGTTTTCTAGGATGATAGAACAGCAGCACATTATACAGCACAGAAGGGTCATGTTGATGTTCTAAAGTTATTAATTGAAGAGGGACAAGCTGACATAAATGCTACAGATAGAGTAAGTCATATTATAGTTACTTATGAGCTATTCCTTTGAAGTATGATATTTAATATTGTCTTCAATATTGATTAGGGTTTAGTTTGTCCTATCAATATTGATATCAACCTCACTCATATCCAGACTGTCCAATATTTTGATAATATGTTTTTGACAAAAGATGTTCCAAGAACAATAATCAAAAATAAAATTTTGATATTTGCCTACAATGTGTCAAACATAACCTGTTGTCATTATATCAATCAATGACAATACTTATTAATAATCAATTAATTAATAGTCATGAATAATTAATACACAAAATTTAGCATGCTCTATGTGACCTTTATTGTGTGCTTCTTGGTGTAACTTGTACCATAATGATGACATCACTACATGTCATGTGTTGATAATGGTAGTATGAACATATGGTTTAGCTTTTTTGAGTTTAAATGTTAAGGCTTTAGGGTGCTTCTTAGTAACTTGTAACTTGTACCATAATGATGACATCATTATGTGTCATGTCATAATGATGTCATCATATTCAAGTTACACCAAAAACCACTCCTGTTATTAGCCCTCCCACATATATACACATACTCTTGTGATTTACCTGTCCGTTTGTGGCTTCAATAGTTTTTGATCCTCTGTTATAATACACTTTATGTTGATTTTCCTATAATTGGGTAATAGCATTCTTAGGAACTTTATATATTCTAAATATTTTCACTATTTTAATTTTAGGATGGCAATAATCTACTACATTCAGCCTGTGCAAGTGGCAGTGAAGAAACTATATACTACCTTTTACATAATGTCCAGCTAGATCCAGATTATCTAGTAGCTCTAAACAATCGTCATCAAATGCCATTGGATCGTATTCCACCGCATGTATCTAGCAGTAATAGATTTCAATTACTGAAGTTGTTTCAACCATTCAAACAATGTCACAGAGACTACTTCACAGAATCGTATGCTAAATTATTTCTCTGTGGAAAGAAAGAAGCTGGTAAAAGTTCATTGGCTGCTGTTATCTCTTATCGTGCTGACAGGGTACATTATGGTCACTATGATCCAGAAGAATGTATTGAAGGTGTTATATTACAAACCACTGGAATTGAGTACCACAGTGTTTGTAGTAGGGAACTAGGAAATGTTGTAATTTACGATTTTGCTGGACATGCAGAATATTACAGTAGCCATGCTGCAGTACTGGAAACTCTCTTGTTGAGGTCACCAGCTGTCTTTGCAATTTTAAGCAACCTTACCGACGATGAGGAGACAATTAAGAAAGACCTCCTTTTCTGGTTTAATTTTGTTGAAAATGTGAGCATGAAGTTAATTAGCTCCCCTCCCCTTAAAAAATTAAACCTTAACATTGATGGCATACTAGAGATATATCACAATTGGTTGCCAACAGCTTAAAATTATTGAAGAATAATCTCTCTTCTCATAGAAGGACTAGCACTATATTGCATATCAGTGGGTGTGGTTTATAAAATAATAAAGTAATATTATATTAATCAATCAGGACAGGAAAGTATTTGTTAGTTATTATAAGAAAATGACTTTATGATTACATTTAAAAAGGTCACCTTATTTTATATTAGCAATAACAAACATATACCTTTCATAATACATTACAATGAAATCTCCATAGAACATCTTCTCATTGGTTATAATACTTAGAAACCCTATACCTTTTAAATGTAGTTATAAAGTCAAGTTTAAATATTTATATTATGTTAATAGAATTGATAATCATTATAAGTGTGGTAGTTATGATAGGTTTGTGACCTAAATGACCTAGTTTATTATTGATGACAATGTTTATAGTAAACTGACACTCATTTAATATCTTAGATAGTTTCTATTCCTTTTTATGTCCCTGTCATTGGTCAAGTTTGACATGATAATACAATAGCTATGATTATCTGTATTAACGACTGTTATATTGACTATATAGTTTATTGTATGATAGTTTCTGTGCTTTTTGTAATTGAATAAATTTTCCTCTTTTGTTTTCTAGGATGATAGAACAGCAGCACATTATACAGCACAGAAGGGTCATGTTGATGTTCTAAAGTTATTAATTGAAGAGGGACAAGCTGACATAAATGCTACAGATAGAGTAAGTCATATTATAGTTACTTATGAGCTATTCCTTTGAAGTATGATATTTAATATTGTCTTCAATATTGATTAGGGTTTAGTTTGTCCTATCAATATTGATATCAACCTCACTCATATCCAGACTGTCCAATATTTTGATAATATGTTTTTGACAAAAGATGTTCCAAGAACAATAATCAAAAATAAAATTTTGATATTTGCCTACAATGTGTCAAACATAACCTGTTGTCATTATATCAATCAATGACAATACTTATTAATAATCAATTAATTAATAGTCATGAATAATTAATACACAAAATTTAGCATGCTCTATGTGACCTTTATTGTGTGCTTCTTGGTGTAACTTGTACCATAATGATGACATCACTACATGTCATGTGTTGATAATGGTAGTATGAACATATGGTTTAGCTTTTTTGAGTTTAAATGTTAAGGCTTTAGGGTGCTTCTTAGTAACTTGTAACTTGTACCATAATGATGACATCATTATGTGTCATGTCATAATGATGTCATCATATTCAAGTTACACCAAAAACCACTCCTGTTATTAGCCCTCCCACATATATACACATACTCTTGTGATTTACCTGTCCGTTTGTGGCTTCAATAGTTTTTGATCCTCTGTTATAATACACTTTATGTTGATTTTCCTATAATTGGGTAATAGCATTCTTAGGAACTTTATATATTCTAAATATTTTCACTATTTTAATTTTAGGATGGCAATAATCTACTACATTCAGCCTGTGCAAGTGGCAGTGAAGAAACTATATACTACCTTTTACATAATGTCCAGCTAGATCCAGATTATCTAGTAGCTCTAAACAATCGTCATCAAATGCCATTGGATCGTATTCCACCGCATGTATCTAGCAGTAATAGATTTCAATTACTGAAGTTGTTTCAACCATTCAAACAATGTCACAGAGACTACTTCACAGAATCGTATGCTAAATTATTTCTCTGTGGAAAGAAAGAAGCTGGTAAAAGTTCATTGGCTGCTGTTATCTCTTATCGTGCTGACAGGGTACATTATGGTCACTATGATCCAGAAGAATGTATTGAAGGTGTTATATTACAAACCACTGGAATTGAGTACCACAGTGTTTGTAGTAGGGAACTAGGAAATGTTGTAATTTACGATTTTGCTGGACATGCAGAATATTACAGTAGCCATGCTGCAGTACTGGAAACTCTCTTGTTGAGGTCACCAGCTGTCTTTGCAATTTTAAGCAACCTTACCGACGATGAGGAGACAATTAAGAAAGACCTCCTTTTCTGGTTTAATTTTGTTGAAAATGTGAGCATGAAGTTAATTAGCTCAAGTCAAGTACTTGTCCTTGGAAGTCACATTGATGAACTGTTCAGTTCAAAATTATAAAGGGTTTTTGCCAATAGATTGTCATCGACCAAGAGGAAAAGGTGTAAAGATGTTTATGACGAAATTGAAAGACAGCTGTGAAGCTGTTGTAGACAAAAATGATAAAATGAGCTACCACTGCCACTGTCTAAATTCTTATCTTCAACAGCTGGAGGAGGTTGCTATTAGCCTAGATGAGCTGTGTTCCAAATTAATGGAACTAAATGAGCCATGTCTTTTGACTAATCGATCCATTGTGTTAGAATTTTTGACCATTCTTGGAAGTAAGGGTCTCATTTTGTTTCTGGCTAACACATGGGTGATTATTAACAAAAAGGATCTCTTAACTGAGGTAAATGGTGTCTTATTTAATAAAAGCATTGATCGTGTGCGTAAACCAGTTGCCACTAATACTGGTATAATGGCTGTCTCTACTCTAGCTAACCTTTTCCCTAAACACAACATAGATATGCTGATTCGTTTCCTAACAAGTCTACAATTTTGTCATCAAATAGACTCTTATGCTGTTTCTAGTATCACTAACAATGTACCATCTGATGACTTCCCTACTAGTAAAGATGAGAAATTTTTATTTTTTCCTGCACTTATTACAGAAGACAAACCCACTTCAATCTTTAAAACAACAGATGGATTTGGTTGGTGCCTATGGTGTCCTGAATCACATCAATTTCTCTCCATGCGTTTTCTCCATACTCTTCTTCTTCACTTAGCTTATACCTGTTGTTCTTGTCCTCCTGAGGGAACTGATGATATTACTGACAATGCAGTGTTCCAAGAATTACATCGAGTCTGTACTATGTGGAAAAATGGTATTTATTGGAAAGATGAGAATAACGTTGAAGTAATGGTTGAAGTGACTGAAGACAACCGATGTGTTACAGTTCTAGTATCTCACTGCAATTTAATTGAAAGTTATCAACTCCGTACATCACTCATCAAAGAAGTACTTAAACTTAAAAAAGAATTATGTCCATGTACTTCAAAACAGTTTATTATTCCACCTGGTGATGTTAAGGATGTCATGGAAAAGAAACAGAAAAATCGTATACTCTATGCTCTGAGAAATGTTGCTAAAGGAGTACTAATGAGAGAAACTGTTACTTCTTCTACTGACGAATGTGTTCCTGTCCAATTAGTAGTTGGTGAAAAGGAACCATACCTCTGTATTGCCCCTCTTGTGACCAAAGCTCTCTTTACTGACACCAACAAAGATCAACCACTACCAGACCACTATATCCAAAGAATAAAAGAAGTCTGTAAGGAGATTATGACCTTCTATCCGTCATCAGATTTTACACACCTCTCTGTAAGAGAACATCTCAACAAATTCAGTATTTTTGCTGGACGTAATCCTTTGGTAAGTTCATATTGACTTTATCTTAACAGTATGTCTATGAAATTGTTTTATCTTCTCTACATAGAGTATACCTTCTCCACCAATAAAAGATGACTTAGTTATTATTACAGATTTTATTACATACAATGTTGGAGGTATGTCTACATGTCAAGAAAATATCATATTTTCAATAATTTAGTTTATTATTTAGTTTTCTTGTTTTTATATCTACTACATTTATATTTGATTACTTTCATTAATTGATATATATTGTTATATTACAGGTAGTAGTCAGGAGACAATGTTAACAAAGGATAGTTTAACTGATGAATTCAGTCATTTCCCTAAATTATGTATGTTAGACAATCATATATAACAGTTCTTTATCTTATTGTACTTACAGTGGAAAGACCTACAAGACGTGAAGTTTTAATCCAACTAGCTGATGTTGATGCTTTATGGCGTAGTATTGGAGATGGTCTCGGAGTGAGTGATAATGACCTTCAAGGTTTGGCCAATGCCAACATGCAAGATCTAACAAGACTTGGTCACGTTATTCAAAATTGGTTGGACATGAATGGTCAAAGTAAAGGTGCTCTTGTCAATTGGATGACCATTTTAGATGTCGTAAAGGGACCACTTGTTAAGAAGAAAGCTCATGCTATGACAATATACGAGTACTTGAAACAAGGAAGTTCTGTCCAGCAGAGTACTCAAAGTAAGTGGACAATACGATCTATAGCTGCTATATTTATATAGACTGGTTGCATAATAATCCATGATCACTAAAGAGTAGTTAATGTACACACATAGCAATCCTATTGGAGATCACTTTATGAGACATGATGTCATAGCTTTACAAGTATCTTTAATTGTTATGGAATATGACAATAAAATGTTGACTATGAGATAATTGGAATTTTTATCTGTGGTAAACCAAAACAATTCAGAGTGAAGAGATCTTTAATAATAAAGCTATAATTATGTACATATATTTTATTATAGGTAGTAACAGTGAACATGGAGGAGAAGAGTCCTCTAGAACTCATGATAATAATGGTACATATATACACTAGTATATACTATGTTCATTGTCATACTACAATTTATAGGAGGTGTGGTACAAACAGACAAGAACACATTTGAGAATCAAACTAGTGGTAAGTTACTTTATCCATATCATTTAACTTGTACATGATTATACAATAACTCCTAATGGTAACAGTTTATGTCCTTCATATTATAGGTGTTAATAAAAGTGTTAGTGAGTCTATTACTGAGGACAGTCACAGAGTAAATGGTAAGTTTATTATTACTATAATTGGTAAAAGTGGTTCATTATATCATTGTATACATACACAAATAAATCTTGAATGTATCGTACTTTCTTATTTTCTAACTGTTCACATATTATATATACTTTAATGTACGTGTTATATAAGAATTACATTGGAAAGCAATATAACTATTAACATATAATTATCACTTTGTTCTACTCAATATTCTATAGAATGTCCTAAGGAATCAAGTGCTCCTGACTCAACTGAAGGTTGTATTTCTGACAACTTATCAATGGAACATCAGGTATGATTTATCCCATTATATAGTAGATTGTATTAATTGTAATCATTAACAAATTTAATTTGTTAAAAATATTAAGGGTTATTCCTCTTGCCAGTAAGTAGCTATTAACATAATAGCTTCTTTCAGTATATTAGTGCCGAGATACTCAATAGCTTAATGTAAGAAAGGGTATCTAGCATAGGTAAGATAGCAGATCTCAGTGATTGCTCAACATGATGTAAAAAGTAGTTTTCACATTAAGCAAGTGGGTGTCTGGTCCTGTGACTAAATCTACTGAGCAGTCATATCACTATATGTAGCCACACCCATGAAGCATTCTTGTGGTTGTGGGTTCTTAGAAGCATTCCTAATTTTGACATAGATGGATTGATAGTTTCACTATGTGACAATAATTACTACTAACAATTACATTGTAATTCCTCACCTCCAGTCTTATCAATAATATAAACAATAGTTACATCATCAATCTTGTGTATTGTAATACTACAATACTTTACACCTCATATATTATCACTTATATCCTGTATCCAATAGCAATATTCTACTAATGAACTATCAAGTGAACACAAAGCAGATACTCTCCCTATTGATACTACACAACAAGGTAATATAAGACACCCAAATAATAAACACTACATATAATGTATGTGATGATTGTGTTTGTATAGAGTTATTTTATAGTCTAGATTGTTATAGTTGACATAAGTAGTTTATATATGTTGATAAATAGACTACTTAGAGTTGTATTTGATTACTAAGATCATGAGAAATTAAGATATATTAATTAACTACTTCTCTTCTACATTGTTTACTAACTGTTCTTTAATTCAGTTATATTTCCTTTTATTGTTACATTTTATAGACACTATTGATCCATCAGAAATATTTCTGGATTACTTTGCTGATATTTGTGAAGCCATTCAAGTTAAACCCATGTTCATTGTTAATCGGCTTGTTACTGCTAGATTGATATCATTCAATTTTAAAGAAGATGTGAAAAGTATGAGTGATGATTATGACAAAGCAGACAAAGTAGTTACTGAGCTACGACGACAGGTTGAAGAAAAAGGAATTGAGTTTTTAAAAGCTCTTTGTGATTTCCTTCTAAAGCAGAACCAGGAGTTAAAGGACATTGGTATAAGAATGAAAAGTCAACTAGAAAGTGAGACATTTTATCATACAACACTATAATTATATTAGATAATTAATATTTGTATAACTGAGTCTTTAATAATGTTATAATTGAGTAATCTACTATATATGACAAATGTCTTTACTTTCTATGTACTGCAGGCTTAACTCCGCCTACTTAGTCTCCAGTCCCCTACATTTTTTACTTTTTATATTTGGCCCTATATGTATTTCCTTAATATAGCTGGTTAATGAATATACTTAAAACTTAGAGAGTCTAGACACTTAGTTTGTTATGTTATGGTTGCTGCTGTTTTTTGTTAATCTTTTTATTGTTAAAATACATGACAAATTAGTCCTCTATTATTATATCAATAACATAAAATGTGAAGTAATCCACAATTACATAACTACAATATTTCATTAAAACAATATACAACATCATTCAGTAATTGTCTAATAATTATCTATAACACATTTACTAACAGCAGTGAGTAGTTATCTAATGTAGTGTCTTTATTGATGAGTAGATTGATCAACAAGACGTTTAAAGAGTTGAACTAGTTGGTCAAGTTTATCTTCTACATCCTACAATAGTGACATATAACTAGAATATATAAAATAGTACTAACTTGACTAGCTAAGTATTGTTTTGTTTGTAGTATTAGTTCCACTATTTTCCAGTCATCAATCTCTCCAGGAGACACATCCTCTATTAGTTGAGGATTGAAACAAAAGAAAGGAATAGGATCACGATATTTCTGACATGAGATACCAAATTTGTCAGCAGTTGTCTCTGACTCACTAATCTATAGTAAATAAGAGATCATGTAATATATAAACTAACAATGTTATATTATCAAATATTCTACATGGACATAACTGAACACAGTTTACATAGACAAAAATTTATAACTAAGGAAGAAGGCATTATTGCTCAGCTCATGACCATATTTGGAAGTTTGTGTACATGTGAATACAATTAACTATGTCATGAATACAATTAAACATTCCCTTATAAGGTCATATGAGTTATCTATAAAAACTGTTTTCATTACTTACTCTTCAATGAGACTATATGTTAACATTATTTACTTATACAACTCACAGCTTGACTTAACATGTCCACCATTTCTCTAAGATACTGTAACTGTTTCTTAATATTAAATCCTTTGCCCCACTCTCCTCCTTCTAGTGTCTTGTCTGGATATATACCAGTACCCACAGACATAGCTAATAGAAAATGTCGCTCTGGTATTCCCATGGACTGGTCATACAAGTTGATCTCTTTCATAGCATACTCACATGGATTATTAGCCATGACACCTCCATCAACATACATGCCTTCATAGGGTATGAAGTACATAGGAGCAGCACTAGTTGCTCTAGCTGCTTTCCATGCAGGAACTGTGGAAGGAAAGGAACAATACTTATCTATTGTTTAGCTATATATTAAAACTTACTCTCTGTTAGTTCTGGTTTATCTGTCATAAAGTTATTAAAGAATTGGACTTTAAGTGGAAGTTGTTCTTTGTTAACAGTACATATCATTATTCTAAGAAACAAATGATCATAAGTAACACTATATCAATCATACTTTGGTTTATGTATACTGTTAAGTGGAGTATCTTCAATTTCTCTTCTTAAAATGTGCTCAAGATTGCGTAATTTTTGAGCCATATTGAGGAATGTACCAGCAATACCTGAACCAACAAATACTTCATTCCTCATTTGAAAGTACACTTGTTTCATCTCTGTCAGTATCTTATTACCTGTATATAACAATAAGTAACAAATACTTTATCAGTACTAACTACAGTGACCTATGATATCTAGTAATAGTTACCTCTAGACTAGTGAACATCAGTACTTACCACAGTGACCTAAAATAGCTACCAATAATAGGCTTTAGACTACTAAGACTAGTGAACATCAGTATTTACCACAGTGATCTACCATTAGTAAGCTCTAGACTAGTGAACATGACTACTTTAACACAGTGATCTACCATTAGTAAGCTCTACACTATCTCGGACTCTAGGATAACAGTTGTCCATATATAGATGTACATTGCTATAGCTAACACTATCTTTACTTACCATACACTAGTCCCAGTACTATTAGTACTGGTACCAATGATCCAATCAAAGAGCTCTGTAATCTTACAACCAGTACGACGTTCTAATACCATCAACACCTCAATTTGAACAAGACCTCAGATACCACCCCCATCCAGAAAAAACACGATTTCCAGCAGTTTTCTTCCAACGATTAATATAGAAACATTGATCACTTATTGACACATCCTCAGAAACCTGCTCTCTGCTTCGTTGATTTAATGACAAGAACTCATCTTCAGGACTTACATGGAGCTTCTTCTCTTGATGATGTATTTCAGTGTCCATAAGTCGTACTAAACCAGACATTCTCTCTGGTACCATAAGACAACCAATAATTTCATTCTTTAACTCATCAACATTTAATTTAGGACTCTAAATGAACAGAAAATGCTAATAAATACATACATTAATAAATTAACTAATAAATTACATTATTAAATTTTTATTAATAAAACTAGAGTGTGTCGATATCCATTTATAATGACAGTAGAATATACAGAGATATACAGAGAATATACAAAAGTATACAGAGATTATCTGATTGTGTTCTCTTACAAACTTTACAAAGTGGTACAAGTAAAGTTATTATAAATGTAAACTTACACATCTGATTGCACCAAATAATCCTTTAGATTTACTTCTCTCTGAAGATGATGACTGGAAAGATACAGAGGATACAGATCTAGGTAATTCTGGAGAAGTTTGACGTTGTTCATAATGATATAATATGGTAGGAGACTCAGTGACAGGAGCACTTTTCTTTCTATCTCAGAAAAAAATGAATAAAATATATTTAATATAGTTAATATATTTAATATATTTAATATAGTTAATATATTTAATATAGTTAATTGTAGTCAAATATTTTCTTTACCTTGGAGGTTTATCAGGAGGTGTTCTCTTTTCTATTGATGATGTAATATGATGTAATTCATCCTGGGTCTATACAGATAGTGAACACAATAATAATGACATTACTTTATGGAAATCCTAACTTTATTAAATAATAAACCAGGTATTTCTAAGTTGGGTGTCTCTGGAGTTGATTCTTGTTCTCCCAGAAGACCACAAGTAGATATTTCATTTATATCTAACTATGTCAAAAGATACATAAATTAATAGATGAATAAATGGATGGATTAATTAATGGATACACTTTACATTACATAACATACTGTTTTATCTTTAGTATCTTCTTCATTATCTCCTACATAATGATGTCGTATTGACATAAAATCATCAGTTGCCAAATCTAGTATAGGTATGAGTCTGGGAAGATCAGACTCATACAGACTCATACCAGTACCATGGACTGGGAATGGAACTATATAATGACCATTGGCCTTTGTTTTTGATTGTTCCTCTTCAGTACGTGGTTTTGGAACTGGTTTTTGTTCAATAGTTGGCTGTGATTCTGATGGCTCTTGATATCAAAGTTCAATTAACTTTAATGAATCTTCACGTGGTCTTTACTGTGTCTGGTTCTCAGGTTCTGTTCATCCTGGTACTGGACATCTTCAAAAGTAGTTAAAGGATCGTAGACATTTACGTCTGGGTAATGAAATAGGCTGTATTGTCTCCTGCTGTTATTGCAATGTTGTGGGGAGAGGAGTTTCTTTTGATTTTCTGTATGTTCTCTCCTTTAATTGTTAAAAAGAGACAAGACGACTTTGAATATTAGAAACATTGAAATATGATCAGGGATTTGTAGATGAGGGATCATATGATGCCATAAGTCAGTAGATTTGCTTCTGAATGAGAAACCTGAGGTAGCCCCTGTAGTTGGAGATGATTTGAGCCCCACCCATGATTGTCAACCGACGCCCTTAACAACTGGTGATAGGCTAAGAAAAAGACGCGATATACGAGTGACTTAGTTGGTAAGTAATATAAAGTACAAGTTAATTAGTAGTATTGTATGTAGATAATATGAATCATATATCACATTAACAGTATTACAATGTTTACTTGTTGACTACATACACGAGATATGCTACTTCCTATAAACATCTGAGTGGAGAATCTAGGGAGGAAGTACGCCTCCTTGCACAACTTCGCGTATTTTAGTTAATTCTGATATCTAGACAGTCTTTTTACTAGTTACAATGATAGTAACTAGTATACTGATTAGTTCAGTTGAAATAGTATCAATCTTTTGTTTATGGCCCCTTCAAATATTATTTTGACAGCTTTATACATGTTGAGGTAGACTGGTCTGGTTTGTGGTAACTTACTATTAGGCTTGCATTTATTGATGAAACTATGATAACCAAAGTCTTGACTGAAATGACATTTTTATAGTGATATATATAATACATTATAGTAACTGATATATGTACATTGATATCTAATGTTCTATTAGAAATCAAGTTACTAGTACCAAGCCTCTTCCAATAATGGCAGCTCAACCTTCAGAGGGAGATCAGAATCATATTGTAAGTATATTAGTAACTAATCCAGTATACTACATGTGTTAGTGTACAATCAATACATTAAATATTATTATTAAGTATGGTATGGTTTATATGTAGAGAAAGACATGACAAAATGGCTGTCACACTCAATCTATTACAGTATATTGTTAATGTTCCCTCATAAATTTATTTTAGCATCACTTCCCATTGTTGAATATTTTACAGGTAATAAGTTCTTTGATAATGTTATAAAGTATTACTAATAAAGTGGAGAACTGGGAACTAGCTAAACAGTCAAATTGTTTCTCTTAATTCTTGTACTTTTTTACATAAATAGAAAAGATTACTTGGAAATAGACTACACAGCTTCTTCATAACTTAAATTGTTCATTAAGTGATAGTTTATTACAAGCTATAGACTTTAGTTGAGTGACATTATATCTGATTATCTGTGATAATTATTCACACTGTTAATATTCATTAGTTTGCAACTAATCATGTTTATTATCACATGATAAATACTATTAGTTATGTAAACAATGGCTGTATCTACTATCATTGTATGGACCTGTCTCTATGTGTTCATAGTAGTCACTTTAATACTTGAATAATGTCCAGTTATTACCATTACTAGATCATATCACATATCAAATAAATATTAGCAACAAAAGAATGTAAAGAAGATCATTGAACTGTTTATTATTAGTTATTGTAGTCTTGTATTTGTAGTATAGTCTAATTGTCTCTGTTAGTTATATACATAATACTAATTACATCATGTTCTTTTAATATAAATAGTGTCACTTTGTATATTGAGTATTTGACCTGTCCTATAGTTTTATTAGTCTCATATAATACATGTAGTTGTGTATGATTTACTAGTTTTAAATGTAATGACTATTTTATTATTTTAAAGGACTATGAACTTTGGGAATCTGCTAAAGATGGACATTTAGAAAAAGTCAAACAAGCCCTTCAGAAAGGAGCAAACTTGAAATGTCATTTTGTGGTAAGATCCTATTAATTTCCCTTAAACCTACTGTTATTATTTGTGTCTACTAACTTAAGTAATTAATTAAAATTATGTAGATTTAATGAGTATTAATTCATTTTAGCCACACCTAAATATTAACTGAAAACTTCAACATTTACACAATTTATTAATTATTATTCTATTTCTTAAAGTTACTGAATTAGTATCCACAATTAACAACATACATGATCTTTACATGTAGTATTTTTAATATTGTCTTATAATTTAATTGAATGAAATCCATTATATTGTGTGATAGTAATGTCTTCATTAATGATACATGTCAATGTAAAGTAATAGCTTGTATTGTGTATACACAGATATGGAATTGGATTTATTTCATATATTAAAATATATTTGTTTATTACATAGGTTAATGATCATAAAGGTGATTATTTTATACCAATAACACCTCATACTATAGCTTACATCAGAGGTCATAACAAAATAGTCCAGTTCTTTGAAAATGCAGGTGCTACTCCTGATTATGTAAGTGTATACATGTATGTAGTTGAGGTCAATATTTAGTATAACTCAAGTGTTTGATTGTTACATTGATATTATGTACATGTACATACTTACATTAAAATGTCTCCTATTTAATGCCCAAGTCCTTATACACATAACAATACATTTAATGGATAATTATTATGACCTTTACTGATATAATTGTTGTGTACCTATGTTCTGTTTATCTCCATACTACCTTTCTTTTAATATTAGTTTCTATAGCTAGTAACTATCATTAAATCATTAGTTTAAAACACATCATGTAACACTAAGATACAACAGTGTTACCAATTGACTTCATATAACATTTACAATTACATTAATTAAAGTCAAGATATATTACTGAGTGTCTTAGCACTAGGTAAATGTTTGTATATCTGTCATGTTTAGGTATGTAATTAATTAGTTTCAGAACTTATAACCACAAGAATGTTTATTTCATGATTAATAAAATTCAATAGACCTTATGTAATGATTAACACCCACTCAAACATGTTGTAAAATGGTTTAGTGAGTTGATTTTAGTATTTCATATTTACCAGGCTTCTATTTAGTCTTTAGTTTTTGTGTCAATTGGTTTATAAGACTTTTTAGAAGAAGATTAAACTGGACTGAATGTATTTCTAAACAATGACTAAATTGTCTTTGACTAGCTACCCATCTTAACCATATGGTAGCACTGCAAATCTTCCGTCATAAAGGAGATCTTTATCTATTTATTAGTGAATGTTAGTATTAATGTTTTGAAATCATTTCAGATAAATAAAGTGTCTTTAATATGTAAGATACAGTTATATAACACTGTACATGGTCATGTACTTTATACATAGTTAATAATGGAGCTTCTGGTTGATGAAATCTGGGTCATGTGACATTTATGTACATGTGTATTCCTAGTATATACTGTTGTATTTATTATGATGTACATTATCTGTATTTACTTATTGTGATTTCTTAGGAAGAAATATTTTTTGCAGCTGCTGTAAGAGGTTTAGTAGTTATAATGAAAAAATCTTTAAAGAAGAATGCTAATGTGAATGCTAAAGACCAAAATCGAGTAAGTTATATCTTATTATAATAAATGACTCTTTTCTAAATAATATTTTCATGAGAAGTCAGATATACAAGATTTAATGCTTTGAATAATATTTTTTGTTTATAAAATATTCAAAACCTAATGAGTTATACTGTATATGTTATGACATTGTAATATAGAAATCAATATGATGATGAAAACACTAGGACATTGTAATAGTTTGTGTGTAGATACCAACGATTGAAAACCAAAGTATGATACTCAAAGCCACAGTACATAATAAGAATCCACAGTTCAATGTATTATTTGACTTCTATGTTATGAACTTACTATATCTAGATACCACAATAAACAATGTTGTTGTATTGCTGTAAAAAGTCAATTCTACACTTGTATACACATATATTTTTAAACTGTTACTAACTTTATAGTATGATATTCAACATTGCTGTGATATCTTCACTATATACTATAACTGATTACCAGACTTAGTTGTATTCTCTTACTGTAGTATTTTAAATATTGTAGTAGTCATATTTTCATTCACATTCTTTGTTGTTTTATTATTAGGATAATAATACAGCTTTGCATTTAGCCTCTCGTAATAGTGACACTGAGGTAGTCCAATTTCTCCTACAGTCAAATGCAAATCCTAAGGTTTATAACAAGGTCAGTGTGTATTGTATATAGTTTATATTTCATTTATTATCTCTACTACATGTACATATATGTAGTACTACCTGTCTAGTAGGACAGGATATAGATCAAAGCCAATGTAATGAATACAATTAAGTTAACCTTTTCATGCCATGTAATTAATTCTCAATGTAATTTGTGTGGGTGGGACAAAGTGGCTCTCATTTGTTGTTTGATATATAACAATTACTAATATGACTGGAAAATATAATAAACCTAATATGTAAAACAATATATAAAACACTAATGTGTTCTTACATGAAATAAACCTGACCAGTCCTAAGATTGTTCTGGATCATGTGTGTATTATAATACATTGATTACTGATGTCATTGTTTCTGAAACTAATGACAGTTTAGTTGTATGCATTTTTGTGTCAATATCAACTGTGATATACGAACTTTATGTACATTTAGAACATTCTCTGTAGATTTTTTCTTGTGACACGCATGTGTCCCTGATAGTGCACATTATGCTAGTAATGTGTGATCTTGTGTAATATAAATAAGATCTATTGTTATTATTCAGCAATTTATTTCATTTTATAGTGGGGACATAGTCCACTTCATATAGCACACTGGTATGGTCATAATAACATTATTAAGCTCTTATGTTCTTTTGGAGGTAATATGGACCAAGTTAGAAATGTAAGTGATATAATAATATATTTACTGCATATGATGACATGGACATAGTGATCGTATATATTATGTTATAAACATGACCTAATTATATGTGGGTACATGTTACAGTTATAATATATTATTTATTTTAACAGGATGACTTACTTTTGACTTCAGCTGAAAGTGGTGATATAGAAAATGTAACTCGAGCACTTAAATCAGGTGCTAATGTCAATATTTATCGTGGTGGTGATAAGAAGGTTAATTCTTTAATTAATATCGCTATTTTGACATTTTGCCAAACTTCCCACTAACCTTGTGCTATTAGTATAATCTTTTGCCAAATTCAAGTTTAGCAAAAGACTATTTTTTTGTAAACTACTAGATTTGTATTTATTGATATAATCTTGTATTTGGTAAATAATATTCATGGTTAGTGAATGTTAGCTAACAAATGACATGAATATTTCTATTATTAAATCCTATTGACCTAACCTTTATTGAAGTCTACTTAGTTTGTGTACTTACAAGATAGTAGGTAATCCATAAAAGAATCCTGGTATTCACAGAGGTACCACAAGGTTTGTAATACTAGTATAAAGTTGTGTTATCTTGTTATTACTAAGAGGTGTAGTTAGAAAATGTTGTGGTTATTATTATTAAAGAAAAAATAGACATATTTAAAACTACTAAAAGATGTGTATAAGGTGACTAGAGCAGTGTGAAGGTGAATAAGATCAAATACAAAGTTAGAGCCTAAGTATATAGAAATTATGTTAGAAATGATAAAGTTTACTTTATTTAGAACAGACTATAGATAGAGATCAAAGTTATTTTTGTTATTAAATGTAGCATATGACTGTGTGAGGAAAACCCTGCATATCCACGTATTAGTTTAACATTAATTATATACCTGTTGTGTTTTCATGTCCTGTGTAATGATATATTGTATGCAAATCTAAACAAGGAAGTTTGTAGGAATTAATGACCAACTTTATATCTTAAGAGTTATATTTTAAAATACATTACATAATAATAAACAAACAAGCCCTACACATCATGTAGTTAATAATAATGTTAGTCATGATCCAAAAATAAATTATTATTAATCATCTCTTTCAGAGCAGGTGTTATATACAATTGTTATACTAATACTTCTATTAATATTGTTTCTTACCAGTAAACCTTTATATATTAACAAATATATCTGTGGTAATTATAGTTATTATATATTTCACAAACACACTTTACATACTAGACAGTTATTAGGTGTTTTGGACTGTGTTTGTATAAAATGTCAATGTATGTTTTTATACATTATTCTATAGATATATGTGAGTATTGAAGGTAAAGAATGAATATTATAATCAATATAATTTAATGCTACTATAATCAACGATAAATACTTGTGTACTTCCTCTAGTATCAGAAAACAGCTTTGCATTTAGCATCAGAAAGAGGTTACTGTGATATTGTACAACTGTTGTTAAAACACAAACCAGATCTCAATCTTTGCGACAATTTTGTGAGTGTATATTGTTTGTAAAGATTATTACATGATGCTAGATTTAAATTCAAATTTAATAGATATAAAATGTTATGAGTCTGTCTGTTAGCAATTTCAACATTGACCTGTTGTTCAAATTTTTGTTAGTAAAGGATTAACAAAAATAGTCAGTGTCAGGTATCAGTAGGTGTGGCCTGTTATAATAGTAGTACATATAATTGGAAATGTCTTGGTATTCATAGCAGTCCCACTAGTATGTTGTACCATTTGTGTCAAACTGCATTATACTATACTTTTATAATGTTACTAGAGACTTGCAGTTAAAGCCTAAACCCTAAACTCTTGAGCATAGGAAAAACGTCCAGTTGTGAGCCATACTTCTCTATTATTCTACGATAACTACTTGAAATCTTCAGTTTTCAATAATAGAGAGAACAAATACATCCAAAAGCTTCTCAGGTCATTTTTTATAATTTTAATCCAGTTTAAATTTTAATAATTTGTCCTTTTTATTATTGATGTATATTATAATATTCTATAAAATTTAATTCTATTATAATCTACAATAAATACTTGTGTACTTCCTCTAGTATCAGAAAACAGCTCTACTTTTAGCGTCAGAAGAAGGTTACTGTGATATTGTAAAGCTACTGTTAAACTCCAAAGCAGATCTCACTATTTGTGAAAGGGTCAGTGTAGATTGTTTGTAAAGATTACTAGATGTTACTAGATTTAAATCAGTATTTAATAGATATAGAATGTTATGGGTGTGGCTGTTAGCAATTTCTACATCGACCTGTTGTTCAAATTTTTGTTAATAAAGGATTAACAAAGATAGTCAGTGTCAGGTATCAGTATATGTGTGGCCTGTTATAATAATAGTACATATAGTTGGAAATATCTTGGTATTCATAGAGTTCCCACTAGTATGTTGTACCATTTGTGTCAAACTTCTCTGATAATTGTAGGCATTGTATCATTAACATTATACAACATTTTTATACTGTTACTAGACGTGTATCCAAAGCCTAAACCCTCTAAACCCTACCCCCTTGAGCATAAGAAAAACATACAGTAGTGAGCCATACTTCTCTATTATTCTATGATAACTATTTGAAATCTCCAGTTTTCAATAATAAAGAAAACAACTGCAATATACCAATGCACCCAAAAGCATTTTAGGACAATATTTGTAATTTTATTCCAGTTTAAATTTTAAAAAAGTGGTCCATTTAATTTTATTATTGGTACATATTATAATATTGTAAAAAATTTAATGCTATTATAATCAACAATAAATACTTGTGTACTTCTTCTAGTATCAGAAAACAGCTCTGCATTTAGCATCAATTAGAGGTTACTGTGATATGGTACAGCTACTGTTAAAGTCCAATGCAGATCCCAATATTTGTGACATGGTCAGTGTATATCGTTTGTAGAGATTACTACATGTTACTAGATTTAAGTCAGTATTTAATAGATATAGAATGTTATGGGTGTGGCTGTTAGCAATTTCTATACCGACTTGTTCTTCAATTTTTTGTTAATAAAGGATTATCAAAGATAGTCAGTGTCAGGTATCAGTAGGTGTGGTCTGTTATAATAGTAGTACATATAGTTGGAAACATCGTAGTATTCACAGAGGTTCCACCAGTATGTTGTGCTATTTTTGTCAAATTGTTCTGATGATAGTAGGCATTGTATATATATCATTAGCATTATACTATACTTTTATAATGTTACTGGACTTGTTCCTATACCCACAATATATGTAACATACATTGCTATATTCTAATAATTAAACTTGTGGTTACATTGAGAAGACACAGCTGCCTCTAAATTCTGATGGACAAAGAGTAATGTCATGGAACATTGTGCATTATCTGGGGCTGTCCTTAACACATTTAAATTACCTATGGTTACTATACTCTGTCCGAGTTGAGTTGAACTACACAAACATGTAAATAACTTTGCCGTTTTATGTGCTATTCGCATGGAACTTGCACCATTCAATTCAGCTTGCAAACCCACATTTTATATATAAAATTTGGCTCTCTAGTGCTACGAGAAAGTAGCAAACTATAAACTCCATACATTTTCAATGGCATATCTTCGTCATACTTCAAAATTGCACACCTTCAGCCATGTGTCACATGCATTTCAAAATTATTAAATTACAGTTCTATTATATGAACAGATGTTCTATTATAACAATTATTACTAGTAAAAAATAACAGGTATTGTCTTTTGCGATTTAAGGCAACTAAAAACCACCTAGTCTCGTGATCCAGACCCTTTGCTTAGAGAGGAAGGGTCTGGTCTACCACGCATAGTGCAGTTGTCAAAAAGGAATTTCATTAACTAGTAACATTATATATCTATGGTTTGTAATAGTTACGTATTAATGTAAACATACTGAGCACGTGAATCAGCGTGGAGAAAAGGAGACACCAGTTTGTTCAAGAATCGTTCGCTAAGCTAGGATATGACAGAGTTAATCCAGAGCAGATGACAGCTATAGAAGCTTATATTAGTGGTATTGATGTGTTTGTCACTTTACCGACTGGGTTTGGCAAAAGCCTTATATATGCCACATTAATCTCTCCCCTGTTTGGATTGATGCAAGACCACAAGTCTTCTCTTCTAAGGGAATCTCCTCTGCAACTATTCTATTTCTTCTAAATATTCAGTGGAGTATCCAAAGTAGGGCATGGTAGGGCATTTACCCTACCAACTGCTGCTGGCTCAGTTAATTCAGTTTTGGTAACAGACTTACAATGTTGCCATCTTTTATCTCCTATCTCCTATCTCCTATGATAATTTTTGTAGTACAAATCACACACTTAAGCTGTCTTTGACCTTCTGGAAAGATAAAAGAGAAGCAAACTGAACTCTACGGTTCAATCTCTGACATTTTGAGACCACACCTTTATAATAATAGAAGTCTAGATTTATACAAATGTCATCATGATTATGAGGCCAGTATTTCACTGTCATCATCTGGTAATCTGCCTTTATCCTTGCCTACCCAAAGTCAGCAAAGTGTTACTGTAAGTTAAAAGAAACCCGAACGAATTGTAATATGAGCTTTCATTATTGATAGGTATTTGTAACAACTGCTACTAGTAGTTGCACTTCATCTCCACTATCTGTCACCCCTGTGACTACTAGTAGTTGCAGTTCATCTCCACTATCTGTCACCCCTGTGACTACCAGTAGTTGCAGTTCATCTCCACAATTTGTCACCCCTGTGACTACCAGTATTTGCACTTCATCTCCATTATCTGCTTCATCTTCACTATCTGTCACCCTTGTGACTTCGTGACTTCCATGGCCTACTGATATAGCTCAAACTTCACAGCAAAGTCCTGTTCAACCAAAAACCATAAAATTTCCTTCATTGGTTTTTGGTTCAGTTTGTCGATCATTTAATTGTGGATGGTATGATAAATACTGCTGGCTTGAGTATTCCCTTCAAAAAGATGCATCCTTCTGTTTTCTTTGCCGGTTTTTTACTTTACCTGGCAAAGCAGGTAGAATAGAAGAAACTTTCATTCCTTAGGGTTACCGAGATTGGAAGCATGCCACTGGCAAAGGTGGAGTTTTGAAAAAGCATGATAGCAGTCACTCACATAAGTTAGCTATAATATCATGGCAAGATTTCAAATGGAATATTGAGCAAGGAACAGGAATATCAAATATGTTGGACTCTGCCAGATCTGCTAGAATCAAAGAAAATCGTCACTACATGGAAGTAGTATCTGATATTCTTTTGCTCTGTGCCAGACAAAATATTGGTTTAAGGGGTCATGAAAACTCTCAGAACAAGGGTAACTTTTTGGAAATTTTAAGATTCACTGCTAAACGTGACAAAATAGTTGCTGATGGATTACATGATGGTCCCAGAAATGCCATTTACACTTCACCAGCCATACAAAATCAGATCTTAGATATACTTGGTGGTAAGGTTGGGGAAATGGTATGCCATGGAGCTAAGGAAGCTGGTGTATTCATTGTTTTGGTTGATGAAACTAAAGATGTGAGCAAGAAAGAGCAAATGAGCATCAGCTTAAGGTATGTTGATGACAAGGCTAATACTCATGAGCACTTTCTCACTTATGTACATGCTGAGAGTGTTACTGCTGAAAGCTTAACCAAGTATATTGTGGAAACTTTGCAGTCATTTCAGCTTGATCTTAACTCCATTGTGTCACAAGGATATGACGATGCATCTGTCATGAGTGGGCGATGTAGTGGTGTGCAGCAGAGGTTTAAAGCTGTTGCAACTAATGCAATATATGTGCATTGCTATGCGTATATGTTGAATTTAGTTTTAGTAGACAGTGTATTGAATGTTCCTGTTGCAAGTGTGTTTTTTTAGTTTAGTTGAAAGTTTGTACATCTTTGTGTCAACTACCAAAGCACATGTTGTCTTTATGGTAATACAGAAAGAGTTTCATCCTAATAAACAACTAGTACAATTGCAACAATTGTCTGACACCTGGTGGGCATGCAGATGCAGCACAGTGAATGCTTTGTGTATCACTTATGATTGTCTTTTAGCAACCTTAGAGGACATTGCTGATGATAGTAGTGATAGTGCAAAGGCTGTACAAGCAAAGGGATTGTACTATCAAGTTAAATCTTTTGCATTTCTTGTCTCACTTGTCACCTTTGACAAGATACTTTCATGCACCAAACATACTTCTGATGAACTTTAGTCTCCTAACCTTGATCTAGCTAGTGCAGCTGATCTTGTTGCTGCTACACAGTCAACTCTTGCTGAATATCGTACTGACATTATGTGGAGAAAGATGTACACATACATTGAGCGCATTGCAAACCATCACAGCATTGAAGTATCACCTCCTTCTGTATCTGTAAGATGTAGACAACCTCCCAAGCATCTTAATAGCTCAGTAGTATTTGAAAGTACTGGTTCTAGACAGCCTATAACAAATGCTTATGATGAATACAAAGTTAAGTTTTATTTTCCAGTCCTTGATTCCTTTTTAGCAGAAATTGGCAGATGATTTGATAACAATAACTTGAGTATAATGAAAGCCATATGCATTCAAGCATGCAACCCTACATTATTTCTTTCCTTTCACTTGGTTTGTTGCAACCTCTTGTTGATGGTTATGATTTACCAGCAGATAAAATTGAGATGGAGGCTTCTTTAGCTAAAAAAGTTTTGGAAAATAAAGAATTGAGTGGCTTAAATGATGCATTACTGGAATTAAATCACCTTTCAGAAGCATTTCCCAATCTTGTCAGGCTGATAAAAATTGCTATGACTATTGCTGTTTCAACAGCACAGTGTGAGCGTTCCTTTTCTAAACTAAAACTACTAAAAAACCATTTACAATCGACAATGGGTGATGAAAGATTGTCCAACTTGGCGATTTTGTCAATTAAAAGAGAGCTTTCTGATGCATTAATCTTGAAGAAGTGGTTACTGAATTTTCTGGATTGGATAACAACAGAAGGATTGGTCTTATTTAAACTTATGTTTTAATCTATAGCTATTTGCAATTGGGTTTATGTTTTCCTTTCACTTTTTTCAGAATTGCGGATCATGTAGAATGTCATAACAATGTTATTATTAACCTCGCTGTGCGTGGGCGCAAAGCGAGGGTTCTGTAGTCTGTCAGTGTGTGTGTGTGTGTGTGTGAGTCTGCACTGCCTGTTTTCTTTGAACTGCTATAACTTGGCAAGCGAAGCGTTAGCAGCTACCAACGTTTAGCAACGAATAGAAAAACGTGTGGACTTTACAACAGTAGTATCAAGAACATCGTCAAAGAAAACGAAAGCTTAAAACTCACAAAAGAATCTTCAGGCTGCAGAGGTCAAGTGCCGTTTCTCGAAAAATAAAAAAACTTAATGTGGAGATTTTGTAATATGCTGTAGAGAATCTTAGAGGACTACGGATCAGCAAGACACAGAAAGCCGTTGGTCGAAGCAATCGTTAGAAAAGCTCTGAAAAGTGTTTTCAAGATTGTACATGGACTTGGAGCGAAGTAACGCATTCAAGAAACGTCTCAAAGCACTGAAAAACTGCTACTAATAGATAATATATTGATTTATATTTGTACTACGGGACGTTTCCAAAGAACGCTTCATTTTCAAGTTACAATAAATTTTGTATATGAAATATTGAAACATTTTAAAGCGTCATGTAAAGGCTCAGAGAAACATTCATCACGAATTTAGCACTTAATCTTGCTTGGCAATTAAATGATACTATACTTACTCAGTTACAGCTTCACAGACATGTCAATTAGAGTACAAAGTACCCAGTAAACGACAAAGCTTTTTTCCCTTTGATTGAAGAGAATTGCTGACTCATCAAACAACAGTTTGTAATGTGCATCACGTGATGCCATCAATAATTTGACCACACCTTGTCCAATCTTAAATATACATATACATGCACTCTGCAGTATAGATTTACGTTGGGCACCGCCGCGAGGTTAAGCACTAGTGCATTTTTATAATCAAGTAATTAAATTAATTGACCACGCCCTTTATGAATATATTTAACTCTGAAATTTTTCGGCCGCGCTTCGCGCGGGATTTCTAATGCCCTTTCATCTTAAAATTCCTGCCTACGCCACTGCTTCTAATACGTGAAAACTTCGTTTGCAGTAACTACATGTCACGTTATTATGCAACTACGTAACCAATTGTGGTTTGCTCAAGTACCTGTTGACCTAATAGTGTTAACACGTACGTTACGTTATTATGCAACTACATAAACAATTATGGTGTCATAGTGTATTTGGTCCCCCCCTAAATTTGTCCCCCGAGACGTCCTGTACCATAGTATAAAGTGTCCTCCTTAAACTCCTAAATAAGTTTATAGTGCTTATTATTTGCTCAACAACAATGAATGAAAAATTATAATAATGAATTGAAAACAATAATAAAACCTATAACAACTGTCACAAAACCATTCTGAATTTCTCTTTTTCCATGCATCTTTTCAAGGTTCAAACAAACATCATGGTACTATTTATTACACAAACTGCAAAATATCATTCTACCTCTCTATGGTAGCCCGCAAACAGAATTGATGTTGTAAGTTATTTGACAATTCATCTGAGCTTTTTTGTTCCACTACGGGAAGGAAATTTAATAAAAATTTTTGTTTCAATACAAGAAATTAGATGATTACAAAATGCATGTTGTATATATTTTATGTGAGATGGATTTTCAACATAACAAAATGATTTCGCAAAAGCCAATGCATTGAGACCACAATCATTATTCCCACCATGTTGAATTTAAACAGCTGGAAAATTTATTGTTATTTTCTCCTTAGGAGAAAAAGGATGGCAGCTATCTGTTTTTTTATGCGACTGTGTATAGAATCACTTAGCAAATTATCATACACATTAACTTGTTCTGGCTGACCACCAACATTGGATATTGTGATCCAGTGGGAACCTGAGACATTTAGAATTTGAATGAAATCTCCTCTCTGTATTTCAAAGGCCAACGTATTATAAAGCTCATACCTGGTTGATAACTCAGTTAGTAGATTCTATTCATCCATCAATGGGGAGACATTTCACACTAACTGGGACAATTAGCACTAGTGTAGAATGTCCGGGGGAGGGGGGGGGGACATTCTACACTATATAGTGCAAATTGTCCTGGGGGACAGTCTGCACTCCGATAGTGGTTTGTTCAAGTACCTGTTGACCAAATAGTGGTTATCCCCAGGAATCTTTGGGAAGGAGACAACTGCAATATGCATGGTAGACCAGACCCTTCCTCTCTAAGCAAAGGATCTAGCTCGCGGGACTATAAACCACAGTGGTTCTGAAAAGAACCTTTTAACAAAGAAGGAAGACTGAGTTGGAAAAGCAGCTCCACCATTGTCAACTTTCTCTGTCTGTAGCCACTTGATATTGGCACACAAAACTTCTGTGGCATCAACAGTTCGTTTAAGAGATCTTTAAGTCTGTTGATGTCTGTTGAAATAGTCATAGACATTTGCAACAACCTCTCTTGTTTGTGACCTCAGTCTCTTTCCCCTTTGTATCTTCACAAACACTAGAAAATGTGGTCTGTTCACATGACATTCACGTGAACAAGTAATGAATAATATCACTAAAATTTACTTCAACGCTAAGTGCATATAATAGGTGAAGAAATACCTCACCTTACATACCATGCATAAAACATCTTTTTTTAATAAAGGGCTCAACTCAACTCAGATAAAGTATAATATAACTAGACCCCTCTCTTTGATAATTAAACCTTAACATTGACGACATACTTGAGATAAGTGGCAGAGGAACTTATGGGGCACCAGGGGCACATGCCCCCCCAAAAATTACAACATGCTCATTGTGCCCCCCACCCCCAAAAATTTTTACACTGAAGTATGCAATATGTAGAGAACAATGTGGCGATTGAGTATTTACCACATTCATTGTATATAAACATGTGTAGCCATAGTTACAGGAATTAATCAAATTTCAATGTCACATCGGTTATAACTTGGCCAGTTAAATAAACTCAACGTAGTCAGTGAACATTCAATAAAATAATTTCTTTCACATAATAATCATATTATACAAATTATACCAAAATTTATGTGTATTTAAGGGATTAAAAGAAAACACTCCTCAGCTTCTGGGGCTGTACCCCCCAGATCCCCTCCTTTGGTGCCCTCCCCAAATTCAAAACTGTTCCTCCATTCCTGCTTGAGATATATTGCAATTCCTTGCCAACAGCTTAAGATTATTGAAGAATAATCTCTCTTCTTAAAAAAGGAGTAAGCACTATATTGCATATTAGTGGTTGTGGCTAATGGAATTCATATATACTAAGTTCACATGGAGTACATTAGATACACCCACTGTCTGTTCTGTTATTAAAGAAAAATAATGTTACAATAATCAGTCAGGACAGAGAAAACTGTTTGTTAGTTATTATGTAAAAATGACTTTGTGATTAGATTTAAAATGGTCACTTTATTTTATAGTAGTAGTGACAAACATATAATTTTCATAATATATTACAATGAAACCTCCATAGAACATCTTCTCAGTGCTTATAATACTTAGAAACCCTATACCTTCTAAATGTAGTTATAAAGTCAAGTTTGAATATTTATATCATGTTAATAGAATTGATAATCATTTTAAGTGTGGTATAGTTATGATACATTGTGACCTAAGTGACCTAGTTTATTATTGATGACAATTTTTATAGTAAACTGACACTCATTTTAATATCTTAGATAGTTTTATGGCTTTTTATGTCCCTGTCATTCATCAGGATTGACATGATAATACAATAGCTATAATTATTTGTATTGATGACTGTTATACTGACCAAATAGTTTATTGTATGATAGTTCCTGTGCTTTTTGTAATTGAATAACTTTTCCTCTTTTCTAGGTTGGTAAAACAGCAGCACATTATGCAGCACAGGGGGGTCATGTTGAAGTTCTAAAGTTATTAATTGAAGAGGGACAAGCTGACATAAATACTACAGATGAAGTAAGTCATATAGTAGTTACTTATGAGCTATTCTTTTGAAGTATGACATTTAATATTGTCTTCAATACTGGTACCAACCTCACTCATATCCAGACTGCCCAATATTTTGATAACATGTTTTTGGCAAAAGATGTTCCAAGAACAATAATCAAAAATCAAATTTTGATTTTGTCTACAATGTGTCAAATACAACCTGTTGTCATTACTTCAATCAATGACAATACTTATTAATGATCAATTAATTAATAGTTATCAATAATAAATAAACAAAATTTAGTATGTTCTATGTGACCTTTATTGGGTGCTTCAAGTGAACAAGTAATGAATAATATAAAAATATACTTCAATGCTAAGTGCATATAATACGTGAGAAAATACCTCATCTTACATTCCATGCATAAAACACCTTTTTTAATGAAGGGCTTAACTCAACTCGGACAGAGTATAATATAACTAGACCCCTCCCCTTAAAAATTAAGCCTTAACATTGGTGGCATACTTGAGATATATTGCAATTGGTTGCCAAGAGCTTAAGATTATTGAAGAATAATCTCTCTTCTTGTAGAAGGACTAGCACTATATTGCATGTCAGTGGGTGTGGTTTATAAAATAATGAGATAATGTTACAATAATCAATGAGGACAGAAAAATTATTTGTTAGTTATTATATAAAATGACTTTATGAATACATTTAAAATGGTCACTTTATTTTATATTAGCAATAACAAGCATATAACTTTCATAATATACTACAATAAAAATTCCATAGAACATCTTCTCATTGGTTATAATACTTAGAAACCCTATACCTTTTAAAAGTAGTTATAAAGTCAAGTTTTAATATTTATATTATGTTAATAGAATTGATGATCATTTTAATTATAAGTGTGGTAGTTATGATAAGCTGATGAGCTAAACAACCTAGTTTATTATTGATGGCAATGTTTATAATAAACTGACACTCATTTTAATATCTTAGTTATTTTTATGCCTTTTTATGTCCCATTCATTCATCAGGATTGACATGATAATGCAATAGCTATAATTATATGTATTGATGACTGTTATATTGACTATATAGTTTATTGTCTGATAGTTCCTGTGCTTTTTGTAATTGAATAACTTTTCCTCTTTTCTAGGTTGGTAAAACAGCAGCACATTATGCAGCACAGGAGGGTCATGTTGATGTTTTAAAGTTATTAATTGAAGAGGGACAAGCTGACATAAATACTACAGACGAAGTAAGTCATATAGTAGTTACTTATGAGCTATTCTTTTGAAGTATAACATTTAATATTGTCTTCAATACTGGTACCAACCTCACTCATATCCAGACTGCCCAATATTTTGATAACATTTTTTTGGCAAAAGATGTTCCAAGAACAATAATCAAAAATCAAATTTTGATTTTGTCTACAATGTGTCAAATACAACCTGTTGTCATTACTTCAATCAATGGCAATATTTATTAATGATCAATTAATTAATAGTTATCAATAATAAATAAACAAAATTTAGTATGTTCTATGTGATCTTTATTGGGTGCTTCAAGTGAATAAGTAATGAATAATATAAAAATATACTTCAATGCTAAGTGCATATAATACGTGAGAAAATACCTCACCTTACATTCCATGCATAAAACACCTTTTTTAATGAAGGGCTTAACTCAACTCGGACAGAGTATAATATAACTAGACCCCTCCCCTTAAAAATTAAGCCTAAACATTGGTGGCATACTTGAGATATATCGCAATTGGTTGCCAAGAGCTTAAGATTATTGAAAAATAATCTCTCTTCACATAGAAGGACTAGCACTATATTGCATGTCAGTGGGTGTGGTTTATAAAATAATGAGATAATGTTACAATAATCAATGAGGACAAGAAACTATTTGTTAGTTATTATATAAAATGACTTTATGATTACATTTAAAATTGTCACTTTATTTTATATTAGCAATAACAAACATATAACTTTCATAATATACTGCAATAAAAATTCCATAGAATATCTTCTCATTGGTTATAATACTTAGAAACCCTATACCTTTTAAATGTAGTTATAAAGTCAAGTTTTAATATTTATATTATGTTAATAGAATTGATAATCATTTTAAGTGTGGTAGTTATGATAAGCTTATGTGCTAAATGACCTAGTTTATTATTGATGGCAATGTTTATAATAAACTGACACTCATTTTAATATCTTAGATAGTTTTATGCCTTTTTATGTACCTCACATTGGTCAGATTTGACATGATAATACAATAGCTATGATTATCTGTATTTATGACTGTTATATTTACTACATAGTTTATTGTCTGATAGTTCCTGTGGTTTTGTAATTGAATAACTTTTCCTCTTATGTTTTCTAGGTTGGTAGAACAGCAGCACATTATGGAGCAGAGAATGGTCATGTTGACGTTCTAAAGTTATTAATTGAAGAGGGACAAGCTGACATAAATGCTACAGATAAAGTAAGTCATATTATAGTTACTAATGAGCTATTCCTTTGAAGTATGACATTTAATATTGTCTTCAATATTGATACCAACCTCGCTCATATCCAGACTGTCTGATATTTTGATAACATGTTTTTGGCAAGAACAATAATCAAAAATCAAATTTTGACTTTGACTTTAATGTGTCAAACATAACCTGTTGTTATTATATCAACCAATGACAATATTTATTAATGGCTCAATTAATTAATAGTTATGAATAATTAATAAACAAAATTTAGCATGTTCTATGTAACCTTTATTGGGTGCTTCTTGATGTAACTTGTCATACAGTTTAATAATGGTAGTGTGAGTGTGTGGTTTAGTTTTTTTGAGTTTAGAAGGTTTATGGTTTAGGGTTTAGGATGCTTCTTGGTATAACTTGTAACTATATTATTATGATAACATTATTATGTGTCATGTCATAATGATGTCATCAAATTCAAGTTACCCTAAAACCATCCCCTTTATTAGCCCTCCCACGTCTATACATATGAACATTTAAACTTGTCTATACTTTTGTAATTTACCTGTCTGTTTGTGGCTTCAATAGTTTTTGATCCTCTGTTATAATACACTTTATGTTAATTTTCTTAAAATTTGGTAATTGCATTCTTAGGAACTTCATATATTTTAAATAGATCACTAGTTTCAGGTGAAAGTACATTGACATGTGGACAAGTCATTTTGTTCATTTCTACATAAAACCATAGCTCATATGATCTAATGGATAAATAGTGAATTTAGTCATATCTGACTATGAGGCTGATAAGTAACAATGATATTACCTATTACTATAAGTAAGATATAAGGTGTAGTGGATGTGGTTATTAGAACTACGTTGATATGTCCTTTAAATTTTACACAATTAAAGAGATTGACTAGGATAGTTATTGATAGCTATCAGTAGGTGTGGTCTGTTATAATAGTATATATTCCTTACTAATTATAGTTTATTAAGTTATCAATTGATAGACATTACAGTTGTTGTCATAGCAACTGTTACTATGATATAATGGTATTGATATTTTAAAGTATATCAATTATAAATAGATGAGTTATGTTTATTTGTATGTTTAAATACAGAGACACAATTATTAATATTATTGGTGATTATTACTAACAATATGCATAACATGAGGTGTACCTCTTATTAACCCTCACAGCTCACTGTGTGGGCAAAGATTACATTACTTTGTCAGTCTGTCTGTCATTATGTCTGTCTGTTTCAAATGTACCACTAATTATATTGTAGAGTAACACTCTCAAAAATTATTTTGTATACAATATGTAATTATCTACATTTTTAATATGGACATTTTCCTAAGAATGCTTCATTCTTAAGTTATGGCAATTTTACTTATCTTGCTCCGCTAAGATCTTTGTGTCTATGCCTATTTGAAAAGAAATAATTGTTATCATGTGATAAATAACTTGCACATTTAAGTGATTTGGTCAAAGAGTTTCCTTAAGTTTCCTCTTCTATCTACTTCCATATTTTGGTTTAGTGAAGATTTTAGTAAGTGTTATAAAATCTGAGTCAACAAAATATACAGCTTAGCAAAAGAACAAAGTCTCAGTGAACTGCCATTTGCAAAGCATTACATAATAACCAACTACATGACTGCCATTTGGGCATGTTGTGTAGGTGTAGCAAGTTAAAACATTATGTAACTTATGATTTTTTAAATATTACCACTTTAATTAAACAATAGGCATATAAGAAACAAGCACAGACTAATACCTGAATGCACTGGTTTCAAATTATAGGATTTGTCCTTGTTTCTATGTTTGTAACTACACTGATATATCTATCAATGTGTATTATGTTTCTTTCCAATATAACACATTATTGATTTTATAATATCAATTTTTGAAGGGAAATTAACATTAAAATAACAACATTTTTTGAATAATTTTGATTGTTGCTCTGTTAGGAGATTATATAACATTATTTATCTATCATGCATGTATAATTTAGATTCTATTAATAATAAATATAATTGTATTTCTTTATTCTTTACAGAATGGGGACTCTCTATTACATCTTGCTTGTGCAAACGCTAAAGTAGATGTGATTTCATATCTACTTCACACTGAAAAAGTCAATCCACTTGCTCATAACAATCATCGGAATACACCACTAGATGAAGTCCAACTGCGTGATCCAAACAGATTTGATATATTGAAAATGTTTGAACCATTTGAGAAAAGTCATCAAGACTTTCTAATTGATTCATATAGAAAAGTATTTTTTTGTGGAAACATGTCAGCTGGAAAGAGTTCATTAGCCCAATGCATTATATATCGTGCTGATAAACCTGCTGATTATCACTACAACCCTTCTCAATGTGTTAAAGGTGTGCAATTCGAAACTGCCGGTATTAACTATCATAATGTTCGTAGTTATGAAGTTGGCAATATTATTCTTTATGATTTTGCTGGTCATCAAGAATATTATAGTAGTCATGCAGCTGTGCTGGAGAATCTTATGTTGAGAACTCCTGCAGTTTTTACAATAGTGATAGATTCAACCAAAGGTTTTGACTACTTCAAGAAACAGTTGTATTACTGGTTTAACTTTATTGAAAATGTTTGCGCTAATTTAACTAAACCTTCTCAAGTGGTTGTCGTTGGAAGCCATGCTGATCAATTTACTGACAGTTACGATGAATTCAAGATGCATGTCGATTTTGTTGTTAAAGAAGCCATACGTAAACAAGTGTATAGAGGTTTTGTTGCCATGGAGTGTCATCGTCCAGGTGGGAAAGGTTTTCCTGAATTCATTGTTCACCTTCGTGAAAGTTGTAAGGCTGTTCATGATAAGTCTGATAGCATTAGTTATTATTGCCATATGCATTTTGCCTACCTCCAAAAGCTACAGAAAGTAGCTATTAGCATTAAGGAACTTATTGAAAGTTTAAAAGCTCTTGATGATCCATCCCTCCCTTCAGATGAAACAGTTTTGGTTGAGTACTTGTCAATTCTCAGTGACAAAGGTCTTGCTCTGTTTCTGAGAAATAAAATAGTATCTAATAGTTGGATTGTAATCAACAAATCAAAGCTCCTTGCTAAAGTTAATGGTGTTCTTTTTAATAAGAAGATCAAGCGTCTTCCTATACCAACCTCTAGCAACACTGGCATTGTCCATGTTTCTGTTTTACAAGAGCTCTTTCCAACATATGATGCAAGTATGCTTATTGATTTTTTAATAAGTATGGAATTTTGTCATGCTATCGATTCAGACACACTGAATGCTATTACTACCAACCTGTCTTCATTAGATCATGTTTCTAATGTTGATGTCCTTTTCTTTCCAGCTCTCATCACCACAGAGCCTCCTTCAGATTTAAAGGAGCATTTCAAAAGTGGATTTGGTTGGTGCTTGTATTGTCCTAATCCATTTCAATTTCTCTCTGTTCGCTTCCTTCATGTTCTTTTGCTTCGAATAGCTTATTCTGATTTTTGCCCTCTTTGTAGCCGTAGAGCTGGTGAAGTAGCTGCAAAATCTGCTATAGAGCAGTTGAATCGTCATTGTACAGTCTGGAAGAATGGTATTTATTGGAAATATATCAATGATGTAATAGTGGAAGTGACAGACGATAACAGATGTGTCACTGTATTTGTTTCCAATGTCAAAGGAGTTAAAAGTCAACAAATATGTTGCTCTGTATTAAAACTGGTTCTTTCTCTTCAAAAGCAGTTTTGCCCTTGTGAAATTGACGAGTACGTTATACCTCCTGGATCATTAGCTGACATCCGTGGTAAGAAAATTTCTAAACAAATACTTTATCGAGTAAGTTCTTTGGCTCAAGCAATAATAGGTAACAAGGAAATCCTTGACCATAATGGAGTTCAAGGCAATGTCAAATACATTTGTCCATATGAGCCATACATCTCCCTTGCACCAGCAGTCATCCATGCCTTATTCTCCACTAATAAAGCCAATCAAGTTATTCCAGAGAGATTTCTTCAACACATACAAGACTTTGCTCCCAGTATAATGTCATGTTATAATACATCCAAAGGTTTTACCTATTCTGCTGTTGCCAGTCATCTTAATGACTATAGCTTTTTTACTGGACAGAATCCTCTCGTAAGTTACTGTACTGTATTAAATTTAATACATACCTTCATTATTATATGATATATGAGACTGTTAATAACTTTGACTGGTATCTAATGATATTCCTGTAGTAATTCACGTCAAATACATGTATGTATGTATTTAATTGAATTTTAGGGTCTGTTGAATCAACTTTTAACATGTGATGTGATAGTTAATATCTCAAAAGATCACCTTCAATCTAGAAATATTTTAACTCTTAAAGGTTTGATTTTCATGTTTATGTATATACCTAAGAACATTATATAGACTGTTTTATGTTTTTGTATTTTCTTTTTAATATTTTTTCTATATTTAATTCACTAGAAGAACCTCCGAAGAAAGACAAACTCCTAAAGCTATTGTGTAGGATTCGTAACAGGTGGTACACTATTGGTGAATGTCTTGGAATTGAAAGTGGAGACCTTGACTCTTTGAATACTTCCAACCATCATGATGATGTCAAACTTTCCAAAGTACTACAACTTTGGATGGAGAGAATGACTAAACCTGTTACCTGGAATACCATTTTAGATATAATAGGAAGTCCACCTATCCAAAATAAATTTGTTGTGATGGAGATAGAGACGTTTTTAGAATGTGAGTACTTATATAATATTCCCAGTAATGCAAAATAATTGTACTTTTGTTAAATTATGTATTTGTACCTTCACTTAAAAGTGCAATAGAAAACACAACTTTGTGTGGTAGCTAGTAAGAGAATTCAAAATTTCTTAATAATGATAGTTTACTTATCATTGTCTTTGTAAGCTAGTAATCATCATAGTTATTTTATGATATTATTTATGTAGCCATGACAAAGGGAAGTAGTAACATTTGTAATGATGATATCTTAGAGCTATTGACCACTACTGGTAAGATATTATTAACATGATTATCAAAGACTAATTAAATTACTATATATCCTTCACAATATAGATGTGGATGAAAGTGTTAGTGAGTCTATTACTGAGGACAGTAACACTGTTAATAGTGGTAAGTTCATCATCACTATAATTAATAGAAAGATGATGTACATTATTAATTCTATCAGGTATGTACATATTTGATTCTAATGTAGTGACTACTAGTAAGTTTAGTAATTTTCTGAGCCACACCCAAATTGACTAGATAGTTTTATTCATAACATTAAAATTTTACACATTACTTCAATAGTTACTAAATCACTAGTTACTTTATGTCCTTCATTTACAGCAGTTGCCTTAGAAGATGACAATATGGACAAAACTATCATTGACAGTAGTAAGACTATTACTGGTAAGTTGATGTCATTATGTTTGACTAAATACATAATGTATACATTAGAGAAAGTAGATCATATTATTTACTTTAAAGCATACATACTTACTGTATTTTGAATTAAAACAGGCTCAAGTTTTAGTATGTACTTGTACTAATGTAACTTTAACATACACACCAAGGTATAAGTCTATACTGGGTGGATTTGAGTGTTGCAAGTATTTGATTTAAGTATAAGCTTTGAACTTTCCATGAGGTTTGATACATTCATGTCAATTAAAACAATGTGATTGGTCAATTACACACAACTATGGTATAAGCATAAAAATAGAATTTCATTCATGATCCAATAACCACAAAACTAATAATTATATATATATATATATATATATATATATATATATATATATATATACTTAATGTGTTAAAATTCACAAACAAATATTTCATATTTACTGTATATACACTAGTATATACTATGTTCATTGTCATACTACAATTTTATAGGAGGTATGGCACAAACAAACAATAACACATTTGATGGTCAAACTGATGGTAAGTTACTTTATCCATATCATATAATTTGTATATGATTACTCAATGATTACTAAATGAATAATGGTTTTATGCCCTTCATAATATAGGTGTTGATAAAAGTGTTAGTGAGTCTATTAACAAGAACATTCACAGAACTAATGGTAAGTTTATTATTACTATAATTGGTAAAAGTGATTCATTACATCATTGTACACATATAGTTTTTTAAAGAAAAGACACCTCCAATAAGTATTGAATGTATTATATTTTTCTTATTTTTCTAACTGTTCACATATTATATATACTTTAATGTACATGTTATATAACAATTATATTGAAAAGCAATATAACTATTAATATATAATTGTCGATTTGTTCTACTGAATCTTCTATAGAATCTGTTAAGGAATCAATTGATCCTGATTCAACTGAAGGCTCTATTTCTGACAACTTATCAATTGAACATCAGGTATGATTTAACCTCTTATAAAGTAGATTGTATTAATTGTAGTTATTAACATATCCAATTTGTTAAAGATATTAGAGGATATTTCTTTTTGCCAGTGAGTAACTATCAACATAATAGCTTCATTTGGTAAACAGGAGCTATTCTTGCTAAGCAAACCACTTGTATTTTGTCAACTGTATAGTATTATGCCCAGACACTCAATAGTTTAATGTGAGAAAGAGTGTCTGGTATATTCACAGGCAAGATGGCAGATCTCAATGAACAGGCCAACTGAACAGTCTATCACTATATGTAGCCACACCCATGAAGCATTCTTTGTGGTCGTGGTTCTTAGTTGTAGTTAGTAATAAATTCAATTCATTGGGAGATATTCCTCTTTCACACAAGTGGGTGTCTGGGTCTGTGACTAATCACTACATGTAGCCAAACCCATGAAGCATTCCTAAGTTTGACATAGATAGATTGATGGTTTCACTATGTGACAATAATTACTACTAACAATTACATTGTAATTCCTCACCTCCAGTCTTATCAATAATATAAACAATAGTTACATCATCAATCTTGTGTATTGTAAAACTACAATACTTTACACCTCATATATTATCACTTATATCCTGTATCCAATAGCAACATTCTACTAATGAACTATCAAGTGAATACAAAGCAGATACTCTCCCTTGTGATACTACACAACAAGGTAATATAAGACACCTAAATAATAAACACTACATATAATGTATGTGATGATTGTGTTTGTATAGAGTTATTTTATAGTTTAGATTGTTATAGTTGACATAAGTAGTTTATATATGTTGATAAATAGACTACTTAGAGTTGTATTTGATTACTGAGATCATAAAAAAATAAGATATATTAATTAACTACTTCTCTTCTACATTGTTTACTAACTGTTCTTTAATTCAGTTATATTTCCTTTTATTGATACATTGTGTAGGTACTATTTATCCATCTGAAATATTTCAAGAATACTTTCCTGATATTTGTGATGCCATTGAAGTTAAGCCTCTTCCTATTGTTAATCGAATCTTTTCTGCTAAGTTTATGTTATGGTTGCTGCTGTTTTTGATTGTCTTTTTATTGTTAAAATACATGACATATTAATCCTCTATTATTATATCAATAACATAAAATGTGAAGTAATCCACAATTACATAACTACAATATTTCATTAAAACAATATACAACATCATTCAGTAATTGTCTAATAATTTTGTATAACACATTTACTAACAGCAGTGAGTAGTTATCTAATGTAGTGTCTTTATTGATGAGTAGATTGATCAACAAGACGTTTAAAGAGTTGAACTAGTTGGTAAAGTTTATTTTGTACATCCTACAATAATAACATATAACTAGAATATATAAAATAGTACTAACTTGACTAGCTAAGTATTGTTTTGTTTGTAGTATTAGTTCCACTATTTTCCAGTCATCAATCTCTCCAGGAGACACACCCTCTATTAGTTGAGGATTGAAATGAAAGAAAGGAATAGGATCACGATATTTCTGACATGAGATAGCAAATTTGTCAGCAATTGTCTCTGACTCACTAATCTATAGTAAATAAAAGATCAGGTAATATATAAAGTAACAATGTTATATTATCAAACATCCTACATGGACATAACTAAACACAGTTTACATAGACAATAATTTATAACTAAGGAAGAAGGAACTATTGCCCAGCTCATGACCATATTTGGAAGTTTGTGTACATGTGAATACAATTCACTATGTTATGAATACAATTAAACACTCCCTTATAAGGTCATAAAGTTATCTATAAAAAGTGTTGTCATTACTTCCTTTTCAATGAGACTATAACATTATATACTTATACAACTCACAGCTTGACTTAACATGTCCACCATTTCTTTAACATACTGTCACTGTTTCTTAATATTAAATCCTTTGCCCCACTCTCCTCCTTCTAGTGTCTTGTCTAGATACCCACAGACATAGCTAATAGAAAATGTCGCTCTGGTATTCCCATAGACTGGTCATACAAGTTGATCTCTTTCATAGCAAACTCACATGGATTATTAGCCATGACACCTCCATCAACATACTTGCATTGATAGGGGGTAAAGTACATAGGAGCAGCACTAGTTGCTCTAGCTACTTTCCATGCAAGAACTGTGGAAAGAAAGGAACAATACTCATCTATTGTTTAGCTATATATTAAAACTTACTGTCTGTTAGTTCTGGTTTATCTGTCATAAAGTTATTAAATAATTGGACTTTAAGTGGAAGTTGTTCTTTGTTAACAGTACATATCATTATTCTAAGAAACAAATGATCATAAGTACACACTATATCAATCATACTTTGGTTTATGTATACTGTTAAGTGGAGTATCTCCAATTTCTCTTCTTAAAATGTGGTCAAGATTGCATGATTTTTGAGCCATATTGAGGAATGTACCAGCAATACCTGAACCAACAAATACTTCATTCTTCATTTGAAAGTACACTTGTTTCATCTCTGACAGTGTCTTATTACCTGTATATAACAATAAGTAACAAATACTTCATCAATACTTACTACAGTGACCTAAGATATCTAACATTAGTAAGCTCTAGACTAGTGAATATCAGTACTTACCACAGTGATCTACCATTAGTAAGCTCTAGACTAATAAACATCAGTACCTACCCAGACCTCTAGTCTCACAGCTGTCCATATATAGATGTAAGCTATAGCTAACACTATCTTTACTTACCATACACTAGTACCAATGCTACTATACCTCCAGTACTGGTACCAATGATCCAATCAAAGAGCTCTGTAATCTTACGACCAGTAGGACGTTCTAACTCCATCAACACCTCAATTTGAACAAGACCTCGGATACCACCTCCATCAAGAAACAACACACAATTTCCAGCAGTTTTCTTCCAACGATTAATATAGGAACGTTGATCATTTATTGACATATCCTCAGAAACCTGCTCTCTGCTTCATTGATTTAATGACAAAAACTCATCCTCAGGACTTACATGGAGTTTCTTCTCTTGATGATGTATTTCAGTGTCCATAAGTCATACTAAAACAGACATTCTCTCTGGTACCATAAGACGTCCAATAATTTCATTCTTTAACTCATCAACATTTAATGATTCTAGCTCCTGAGGTAATGATGTTAATGATAGACACTCATTGACCAAAGGTTCTGGAAATTGACTTAGTAGCTCTAAGAGTTGATCCTGTTTTGCTAAATCTCTAGGTGTTAGATCTTGATAGTTCTTTACTGATATATCAGCACCAAATGCAACAAGAATTTTGCCATACAAATAGTCATTTTTCTAAATAAAGTAAGTTAGTTTTATGATTACTATAATAAAACAATAAGTTGGAGAAAACTCAACTTTTACATGTACATGTATAATATACTGATCAATTCAAATATAATTGGTCTCACAAGAGAATTAATTCTTTTAATACTTACCTCAGCTGCAATGTGTAATGGAGTATTATCAAAGTGATCTCTTGCATCAATATCAAAGCCACACCCACTTTGAGGACACAATAATAGTAACTTGTGACAATCTCTTCGTGGTTTCTGTACATACCAATGAAGAGCAGTATATCCTGCATCATCTCTGATATTAGGGTCTATAGTTTTTTTTTAAAGGTCTCATGTAGTTGCTATAGAGATATTATCTTACACATCTGATTGCACCAAATAATCCTTTAGATTTACTTCTCTCTGAAGATGATGACTGGAAAGATACAGAGGATACAGATCTAGGTAATTCTGGCGAAGTTTGACGTCGTTCATAATGATACAATATGGGAGGACACTCAGTGACAGGAGTACTTTTCTTTCTATCTCAGAAAAAAATGAACAAAATATATTTAATATATTTAATATATTTAATATATTTAATATATTTAATATAGTTAATATATTTAATATATTTAATAAAGTTAATTGTAGTCAAATAATTTCTTTACCTTGGAGGTTTATCAGGAGGTATTCTCTTTTCTGTTGATGATGTAATATGATGTAATTCATCCTGCGTCTATACAGATAGTGAACACAATAATAATGACATTACTTTATGAAAATCCTCACTTCATTAAATGATAAACCAGGTATTTCAAAGTTGGGTGTCTCTGGAGTTGATTCTCGTTCTCCCAGAAGACCACTAGCAGATATTTCATTTATATCCAACTATGTCAAAAGATACATAAATTAATAGATGAATAAATTGACGCAATAATGAATGGATACACTTTACATTACATAACATACTGTTTTCTCTTTAGTATCTTCTTCATTATCTCCTACATAATGATGTCGTATTGACATAAATCATCAGTTGCCAAATCTAGTATAGGTATAAGACTGGGAGGATCAGACTCATATGGACTCATACTGGTACCATGGATTGGGAATGGAGTTATGTAATGACCATTGGCCTTTGTTTTTGATTGTTCCTGATTTTTCTTTTGTTCAAGTTTGTATTCTTTACTTCCTTTAGAATAAACATGTTTTCTATCATCATCAGTTGACTCTTGAGAAATCTCATGTTCAAATTGTATTTCAGATACCTGTGTTATTGATATAGAACCTCTACCTGGTACCTTAGTACGTGGTTTTGGAACTGGTTTTTGTTCAATAGTTGGCTGTGATTCTGATGGCTCTTGATATCGACATTCATTTATCTTCAATGAATCTTCACCTATAAACTAGATGGGCATGGTCATGTATTTTGTGAGGTATTGATGAAAAATATATGTAAGCTACATATACTGTAAATTATTTGTTTATACATTTTAATTACTGTGGTATAGACTAACAGGAAAGATGCTGATGACTTTAATCAGATTTTTCCAGACATTCCCTCCCCTTGCAGAATATCTGGCTTCAAAACTAATGCTTAATAACAATAAGCTAGTTTATGTCATATAGTGTTTAGTATAACTTACCTTCCAATGTCCATTTCAGCTAAAATACATCCTACACTCCATATATCTACTGCTTCACTATAAGAGGATTGTAGTAATACCTCTGGAGATCTGTACCACTGAGTAACAACCTAAAGAGAGAGAGAGAGAAAGAGAGAGAGAGAGAGAGAGAGAGAGAGAGAATTAAACAATAATTAGTTATATCAACAACAGTGTACCAGTACAAGTAGGGGTTAGTCCTACCAGGAATTCATCATTATAACAAGTAGTAGTAACAGTAACCACAAGTAGTAACTATCATACAGTGACCCTGACACAGAAACCTTCAAGAAAAATCCCCAGAACTCCAAACACTGTTAACAATCAACAACCACAAGACTAAATACAATTTACATCTAATACATGTAGGTTTCACAACTGTTGTAGTTTAACAGAGCAACCTGTCAAGCAATATCAACTATATACAATGTATTCACTCTCATAGCCATATTGAGTCTAATATTAGTTATGATAACATCATGACAGTCCAACCTATATCTCCTTTATGTGGCTAGCTAGGTAACCAGACTAATAATTACTACTTCCCTTTTTAAGGTCTTCTTCCTCTAACTATTAGTATTTCTTTAAACTGACAGTTGCTACCTAGCCACAAAACTCATTAGTCCTGTTAGGTCTGTGGCTGACAGTTTTAACAGGCCAACTAGTACACTGACAACAGTTAAGGAAAAGATAGATTGATAGAAACTCATCACAACAACTAAAAATAACTTACTACAAAATCTAGATCGATAGATATTGGGTTTATAAGGACTAACAATAGAATACTTGTTCAATATTCAAGTATATTATTACCACATCATTATATATTAAGGACACCTTTATACTAGGACAATTTCCAAAGGATTGAAGTGTCTAGATCTCATTGTATGCAAAGGACATTTTCTTCATATATATTAGTTGTAAAGACTGCAGTGTTACAGTAACTCATAATAAAGTGAACTATCTTAATATTGCTATCCATGAGATATGTACATGTGTGTCTGTGTAATAATACTGGAAGGTTTTGTCAATACTAGTTAGACATTGTTGAATACTGTTAGACACAAGTTATTAATAGTTATTTACAACATGGACAATAATTTAACACACATACACACACACACACACACACACAGAGGGTGTACTCATACATAATGATAGCTAACCTGTGTTGATAGTTGTCATCAATTTCTCTAGAGAGACCAAAGTCAGCAATTTTGACAACACCTCTACTGACAAGAATATTTTGTGGCTCAAGTCATGATGGATAATGTCATTAGAATGTATCCATTTAACTCCAACAAGTATCTGATGTAAATAGTTCCAAAGAGAGAATAAAATAATGATAAATATAAAAATGGTTACAGGTTAGTAGCCCTCTAGGTAATGAGTGTCTAATACAACTATCTAAATCTTGGTCCATATATTCAAATACTAAATGTACTATGAGCAGCAGACACAGTGTATCTAATATAAGAAGTGAAATGAAGCAATCTGATTGGTCAACATGATACAAGTCAATTATACACCTCGGTCTCGTAATATCTATTAAGAATTATACTAATAAACATACTCGTTCATAGTCATCTGCTTTCTTTACTGGATCAACAACCATTTTCCACGTGTACTACACCTCCCACTAAAAGTCAAGCTCCGCCTTTTAATTATCTTTATAAGCCCCACCTCTCAAACACCGACCAAATTGATTTTTCTCTCAGTGATATTATCAAGATGAGTGATATCTACATGAAATGAAAGTAAGTAAAGTTACTAACTGTTGTTGTTAAATTACCTAGTTTAGTCCCTTGTATTGTAATATTACCTATAATATATATATAGGTATTGTAAATCACATTATCAAAAATATAGTGTGCTTCTTGGTCTAACTTGACTGAAGATGTAACAATTTGTCCTATGATGACATCACTATGTGTCATAGCGTTAATAATGTTAGGTTTGGTTTAGGACCTTAGGTGATGTCATCAATATGATGACATAGCCTCGTACCCAGGCTAAACACCTGGTAACTACTGTTTGTGCATGCGTTTAATTTCCAGAGATTTCTTGGAAAATAGTATACTCAAGGAATCCTCCGTCAACTATGACGTCAAAATTCCTTTTACTTCAATGTTAGATTAATTGCGATGGCTACTTGTAGTACTGATAGAAACTTTTCTGCCTGTCTACTGTAAGCTCCAAAGAAGCTAGGAATCAGCTGTTTGAATGCCTCTAAGTCTTCAAGATATTTCTCTAGAAAGACAATTCAAAGTTTGCACTTAATACAAATATATAAAGAGAGACCATCATCTCTCAAAATGATAACATCAAGCGAAGAAGTCATTCGAGAAACCCAGTTGTTTTGCATCCTAACAGCACTGAACAAGTTTGTTGCTCTTTTGGCTTCCACTAAATCACTGCATAACCAACAACCTCAACTAGCCATGTTTAAACTCGTGTAGTGAATGGAACGTCATCATTATAAACCCAGCACATCGATTCGTCTTTTAATTAAAAAAGTAGTAATTATGATGTCAACATGTTTCAATAATTACGCTCATGCGCAAGCAGTAGTCACCAGGCATTCTACTCTTTACTAGAACGCCTGGGTACGAGGCTATATGATGACATCACTATGTGTCATTTCAATATAAATTAGAATAATCACATATAATAATACATGTTCTGTTGAGCTAGTTTTCCATTGATATTAACTAAATCTTATTTCCATATTAGGAAATAACTTGTTGATGTGAAGAAAATACACAGAGACATTATTGACCTGACAATAGCTAAAGCACAAAGGAAAGGTATGTATAGAGACCCAAAACAGTAACCATCATACTATATAGAGGATCACATCCAGAAACATAACACAATAATTATTATTGACAGGTTTTTATTTGACGTTCTTGTCACTGACTGTCAATATACCAATTTAATTCACTGCCAATAAAACCCACTATATGGTATTGTTAAAAATTAAAGTTAGATAAATGTTGAGACACATGATTGTAAATAATAACTAATATTTAACTAATGGCATTCTTCTTGTCCATTAGAACGTAGCATTGAGAAGTCAGTTACAAAAGATAAAATGGATCCAACATATCTGATTTAGCAGCAGAACTGGACATAGAGTCTCTATGACAGTAACATTATGTATACAGATATTTGATGTAACTTGGACTCATTAAAAACATTATATCAGTTCACATTCTTTGTTGATTATTTTCTTCTAATTGATCAGTGGGCTTGGTCACAGAATTACAAGCTAACTAGCAAACCAGGTTGGTACAATAGGTTGAAAGGACTACATAATATTGTCAGCTGTTGACAGGTATTAATGCTGATCAAAAACCGTCACTGAATTTATATAAATCTACTTTATCTCCAATTGTTTAATTGTTTCAGTCAATATTGTTTTTGACATTACATTACGAAGATGAAGCTTTATACTTGTTGTTAACAATTTTGGAGGTAGAATAGATTAAGTACTGTAATATTTTAATGTAATTAGAAAACTTTTAATTAATTGTTAATAAGATCAATTAAAAATCCAATAATGTTGGTCACGCGTGGTGAGGTTTTCCCGCCAAATTGTCACGAGTTGGTGCCTTGTGTTTGTCGAAATGAAGTATGACAGAGATGTCTTGAAAACATAAAAGGACTCCATTTTGCAAGCTTATATTATTGTACAGACCCCCGTGGGTCTTCGTCGCTACGACTCGTCTCTTCGTTCTCCACTTCGACTCTCCTCACGACTCGTCTCTTCGTTCGTCGTAGGATCTCTACTCTTCGCTGGACATCATTTCATTCAGTTATGATCATCCTTTTCATTTTCTTTTCTGTTATTTTTTATTTGATTATTATTTTCTTTTTTGTTCTTTTTAATTTTTGTTTTTATCAATCAGTTTGTTAATTGACTTTTCTCTTCGTTTCTACAGGACTCTATTTGGATGTTGTCTGATGTTCTCTGATGTTATTGACTGTTCTCTGACGTTCTCTGGTGTTTTGACAGTTCTCTGGATGTAAAAGATGAGTCGCTCTCCTGCCTGGTCTATTCTGTCTTCTTCCTTCAAGCCTTCTTTCCTCTTCTTTTTATTTTTTATTTTTTTTTATTTTGGGCTATCCAGCTTATACATTATACACACACTCATACAAATCCTATTAATCATCTTCCCCCTGCTGCCTGACGGCCTTCAAAAAAAATTTTTTTTTTAATATCCAAGGCCGCCAGGTGGCGGGGGGAAGCTCTGATCTTCTAGGATGCGTGTGTGTGTGTAGGTTGGTGGTCCCTTTTCACTTCCTCTGTCTCTCTTCACTCTCTATCCATTCATTGTCACTATCAGTTCATAACTACTCTCTTTTTCTTTCCCTGCAGGAGCAGCACTGGTGAGAAAGGTGAGCTGTCTCTCCATCCATCCATCCACTTTCATTCATTCTTTAGTAATCCAGTTGTTATTCTTCTCTTTCTCCCTCTATGTTCTCAACTTGTGGACTGACTGGACTCTTAGGAACTCTCTATCTTCTCTTTTCTACAATTGCTGGATTGGAGACCATCACTGGACATCTTGAGGACTCTTCCACTACAGAGACTCTCTTATTTTTATTTTATTTTTAGTTGTCATTTTTTGTTTTATTTTTAGTTTTTATTTTTCGTTCATTTTGTATATGTATTTATTTTTCAAAAACATTTTTCACTAAAATTTGTCAAAAGTCAATCTTAATTTTAGTTTTAAAAATATTTAAGACTTTCTTTGAAAAATGGCTAGTTTAGAATTTCATTTCTATCTTTCAACTACAATCAGTTTACTTACAATTGTTGTTGTATACTACAATCTTACTTAATTTCTATTAATTTTTATAACTATAATATTTTTTTTTTAATACTATTTATTCTACTTTTTTATTCCTTTAGTTTGTAAGAAAAACACTTCTTTAGTTTGTATCAGATTATATTAATCTTCTTTGCATATTAATTTTTACATTAATTTTAATCAATAGATTTTACAAAAAAATAATTAAAAATCTACAAGAATTTTTTTCTTGTTAGGCGTGTGCTGATGATTGACATTTTCCCGCCATAATGGTGGTCACGCGTTCATTTGCTAATTGTGAGCACGTGCTGATGATGTGTTCATTCTTTTTAAAATGAAAAACAAAACTAACAGTGGATAGTATAGGATGTCAATAAACAACAATTAAAATGCACACCTAAAATCAATTGAATAGTTATACAGTTATATTGGACTGACTTACCTTTGGACCTAGATACCTGATCAACAATTTGAAAATGTAAATTTAATATCAATACATGAGATATCTCTATCATAATTCATATTTGTTTAAAATAATGCTGTAATACACAAATAGTAGTTTATGTGAAAAATCATCTTAAGTGTGATTTTAAAAGTGCAGATATTTTAGGTTAAATTAGGAGGTATAACTGGTTTGTCTTGAGCTGTAGAACTGGTTTCATTGAGATTCCACAGATATTCTGAAAAAAAGAGAGACTTACAACATTTTCTTCAACAATAGTTTATTTAGTGGTCTAGTTTTAATTACATTAATCTTTCTAATTTATTAAAAACAATGTCTTATTGAATATTTGTATAATTCAAAACATTTTACTCTCATAATAATATATTCCGAACTAAGAACATTGTTTATATTGAACTCTCCTCAGTGTCCTGATCCAGTTCATGCTAATGTCTCAAACTGTCCAATACAGAGAGACTCACAATTTAAAAACATGTATTTGATATAGGCATTTTTATACCTTATCTTTTTTAGGAATATATCCTTTACCCTCAAGTCCATACATGAACTAGACCACACCACTACTTACATATACATGTACTTACTTTATAATCTATCTTTACAAGTGTTCATCCAGCCAAGAACCAGCTAAGACAAATGCTTCTTGTTACATTAAGAGCTAACCAAGCAACAGTCGAGTGCTTTGTTGACCATTAGTAATGTAGTGGAGATCACTGACTGTTATGAAAGTTGTAATTTAAGGAGAAGAACTATTTGTATCAGTCAATATATCAAGACTATAGAAAAGAAGAAAGGAAGTCATGGAATTAAAATTCAAGGAAACTCTATTTCAGGTACTTGTAAACTGTCCACTCACTATAAGGACACTCATTGATAAAACCAAACTACTAGTGTTCTACCTATATTATGATAGTATATGGTTGACTGTGTGATATGATGAGATATTCACATACCATAAATTAAGCTACTTAGTAAACAGTGTAGTTCTCTCATCTAAAAATGCTTTTGTTGTTGCTTCCAATTAAGCTAGAACAAACAATATTAAAGCTAGAGAGGGCAGACTAGAGGTAAATAGAAGATATTGATAGACAAACAGTGTTCTATAATAGACAAAATATAATGTGCAAAATAAAATGATTATATAGAGAAGATACCTGATGATAGAGCCATCTCAGAGTAAGTGACAATATTTAATAATACACCCCTTCTTGGTTTGGCAATATCAAATCTGAAGAATAATTCATTGTCATCATGTGACTATCACATGTACAGTGGAAGCTATCATAAAAGACACTAATTTAGAAAATCTAACCAGTATTCCATCTAACATGAGTTATTAACTTGTGTTATTAACTTGTATTGTTTACCTGTCTAACATAACAACAACAGGTAGACCCAATGTAATCCTAATAGGAAAGAATGATAATGTTCTAATAATGTCACATGTCCACTGGTTTATTGACTGATTGAATAAGCCACTGCAGTATCCTAGAGAGAAATATCTTACGATAAAAGGATCAAATAATAATATATGTCAATTATCTGATAGAGTAATGATGTATAGAGACAGATAATAAAAGTTATAATAGATACATGAATTGATGGATAGAGATGTATAGTAGATGGATAGATATAGATGACTATGTGGGACATTAGATAGATGTATTAATAGATAATACCTACCTGCCAGTAGTCCATGTCCAATTATTGTAGTAGTTCTAATAAACATATGAACAGTCTATACCAATATAGAGTAAGTAACACATAGTAATAGAAGAACTAGTCATATCTCCTCCATCAAATGGACTATCAGTCTCTTCATCTCTGCCTTCTTTTTGTGTTAAATGAATGAAACCTCCAGTATGTGCCTTAAATTATAATACTGAACTAAACAAAGGAGTTAATGATTTATTTGGAAGAGGTATTGAGGATTTGATAGGATTGAGGCAAGCTTGTAATATTTCTAGTAAAGCTTGTCCATCTGGTTTATTGTGGAACCAGCTGTATCATCTATATTAGTTGAAAAAGTTATATACTTTTCATAAACTGACAATTGCTCGGTAATTGATACACATATTAGAATGTGTCATTACAATAATACTATACAGTGGCTGTTAGAAAGTCCATACTTTGCCATTTTATGTGACCTGGATAAGTTCAAAATATGATATACTATGGGACAATAGGCACAACTACTTTTATACTTGAGTGGGTGTGTCAGGTCACTAGTAGTGTAATCATTTTATTACATACAATTATAGTTACTGTGAGTGTCTTCATTTCTTGAGTCATTTCTTTTAGATTTCTACTTTCTTCTCATTATTTTCACACCCATGGTAAGGGTTCCAATTGTCATGGTCACTGCTCCATCATCAAACTGGAACTTCTCGAATCATCAACAGGATATGGCAGACGTAGATCAGATATAGCTAGAGGAGGCCGTGTATTAAAGGTAGAATCAGAGAAATCTATTAAACCACGAGGATTAAGTTTGTTGGTGAGCATTAATTAGGAAATGTATCCATGGCAATTAATTAGTAGGTGGGACCAAACTAGTTCAAACTCATTTTGATCTGATAGACGTCCTAATTTTTGCTGCGTCTACTTTCAAGGTGGAGGCTGAAAACATTAAACAACTAGTTGAAAAGTTAGGGAAAAAGTATATGAGTTAAACTAGATTACCAAAGAGAGATTATATTTAATATGTTTTAAATCTTGTTGAATTTCCTCAGGTCTACAAGAAAGTGATCATGGATACTAGTGCCTTAATTTTACTTTCTGGTCAATATTTGAGTTGAGTATTTAAAAGGTAAGTTGTCAAGCACAATATTTGACTTAATATTACATAATCGGATGGACCCACCAACCAATCAGATAGGAGGAGTTATCAAAAACGTTATATGTTGTAGAAGATATGAAGTGATGTGTGGTTATATAGTTTGGTAAATAATACATTAAAAATAGATTAAATGTTAAATGAGTGAGAACACAAATTACTTGCACATGTAGTAAATGATGGAGAGATAAGTATTTTTTAGTAATGATGGACAGATTATAAATGAACAGAATGATTTGTTTATAAAATGGAGAGATAGATATTTTATCATATTAATTATGAATGATTTGTTTTAACTAATAAACATATATTTGATCAATGTGGTCCTCATCTGTTTGATTGATAGGTAAGCAGATCTGGTTCTACAACTCTTATGTAAAATTAGTATACTTCAGTATATTTCAGTATATTTTTTTTTATAGATGGTGCTGCTCTTCTAACAATAAAAGGAGAGGACACTGTTGATGGCCATAGAGAATCCAAGCCTGAAGCTTGTATAGACATGTAGTAACTGTTTTCAGCTTTTCACAGATGAGAGCAGGAAGCAAAAAATGGTTCATTACCAGCCGTACAATTTGTAAGGTCTGTTACAACTGATGCCTCTTCTACTGAAGGTATATGAAATGAATATCAAAATCACATGATTTATTTGTAAACATTATTACACATTTTAATTAGCAAATATTCATAATTCATATTACAAACTAACTTCTTATCATTCAAACATACAATTACACTATTATAATTTATATAATTGCTTTGGTCACTAAGCCATACATGATACTGAGGTATAATGTTACTGTAAAGCTATATTTCAGACCATATTTGACACAATAGAGATTAGCTAGTAGTAGAGTCCATATTGCACACACTGTAAAAACCAAATGAGTGATCTGGTGTGGATGAACATATGTAACTGGTAACTGTCCTGTCACTTGTGTCACACATTAAGAAATACAATGTATAAGTGAATATAGACACTACCTCTTACACTCAGTACCATCCTATGGAGGTCTAATGACAATCTCTAGAAATTTAATGGAGTTTAAATTAGTGATAGTGATAATATGACCTCATGAATTGAACTTTATCTCTGTAGATTTTTCTTAAAGAAAATTCTTTTTTTTTTCTATCAAGAAGGATTCAAGTAATGATCTTGCCGGTAGAAAATTTATTATAACTTTCTAATAACTCAACCAAATTCAAAATTTCAAAGTCAGGTGGTCTGGTTACGACCATCTAGTTATTTTGGTGTCATTTTTATATGAATACAACCCACAAGAACAAGATTTGTTGTACTTTCCATAAGCAAAGTATAGGAGATGCCATTGACCACGAGGAATGTGATCTCGTGAATTTCGTTAATCAACAAAATGACTGCCACTCGAAGAGAGAAACCAGTACGGTAAGAAATACATTCTAGCTGTAAACATTTAATCATATAGATAGGTAAAATAGATTGAATATAACTATTGTGTATGAGAATGAATACAAACATAAGTATTATTGAATTCAGACTTCGATAACCAAAAAAATTATAAAAGTTATGACAGTGGTAATACATTGTAAGGTACAAAGGTGCTGGTCTGTGTTGTTTTACTTTCTCAAGAAATGTCTTTTTAATGTCCTTGTAATCATATTCTATGTTATGTTCGTCTAACCATCTTTTAATATCATCTTTTCTGTTTACAGTTGTTGGAGGTTAGTCCTTTTGTTTGTTGTGGTACAAAGCATTGTCTAAAACTATCACAGATGTAGGTAGAATGTTTGGAAGTAGCTGTTGTGTAAACCATTCTATAAAGTGTTCTGAGTTCATTTCATCATGATAGTCTGCTGAGTTTGTCTTAGATCTAAAAACCAAGTCTGTACCAGGAACCCAACCTTCCACTCAACCAGCATGAACCACAATCAATCATTGACCTTTCCCACTTGGCACCTTCCATCCTTCTTTACCAACAACGTCTACCCAAATATGTTCTTTACAGTGATGTGTGTTTATCCATGTTATGTCAGTATAGATTATTGTCCTGTTGTCATTTCTTAGTTTACGTATCGTTTGCAAGTATGTATGTCTTTGTTCCAGTATATTACGTTGTTCGTATATGTTTTGTTTATTGTCTCTTTTCTTATATGAAAACCCCAACTCTCACAGAACCTTCCATAGACAAAATGTACCACCTCTGAAAACTCCATCCTCTTTTAATTTAGCTAAAATAGTAGTCAATGTGGGATATTGTCGTTGTGTGTAAAAGCTATGAACAGTGAGTCATATTACTTCTTTATTAAAAGAGTCTGGATTCACACGTACCCTAAATGTTGTGTATATATCATTTAACATGAGTCAGTAATTTACCTTCTTGAGAAATATTTTCATTATGAATGTTACGCACACTTCTTATTGATACACCTGTAGCCTCTGTTGTACGTTTTACAATTCTCTCTCTCTTAATTGAGCTTCCTTTTCTTTTCTTTTTCTCAAAGAACTGCCTTACTTTTTCAATAACATGTTTGGTTTGTGATGTCAATCTAACCTCCTTCCCAGACTTCTTAGCTACCTTATGTATAGGCTGTGGCTCTTGATTAATGGAGGAAGATGAGCTGCTTCCTTGATCCATTGCTAGATAAACTATTGCAAATTTTATTAATAATTTTTTACAACTCAATGTAGATATAATTCTAACTTGAAGATTTGGCGAGAATTTTTTTTTACAAGAAAAGAAAAGAAAAGATATTCAACGCATAAGCACACACATGGTCTTTTATTTACGTGTGCTAACTTCAAAGACTATCACCTACCACAAACATTTTATTTGTAATGGTGTGATATGTTTTATGTATACTACTTACACCCACTACTAATTTCCGGAGGCAAGGTGAACGCGAACAGACTATAGTTTGACAAAGAAATCAAAGACCAGCTAGTCATCTTGTGTATGTAACAAAGACTGTGATATAAAAATTGACATAAAATCATTAGTAGTCAAGTCTAGTATAGATATCAGACTAATATTATCAGATTTAGAGAGGGGGACTCATAATAACCATTCCTCTTAAAATAAATAAAGCAATGTTACTGTTTTCAATTGCAGAGTTGAACCCGATCCAAAGTAGAGTTAAATTGAAGTATTAAAGCAGATTTAATAAAGAGTAGTCATGCATTCGCTTTTACACACACTTCAATTTGATAATTTCATATTACACACTACCTCTAATTGCATACCAACACCCGCACCACATCCTTACTGGGGACACAAAAGTCAAGCTGTGTGACCAGACCTACTTTAGTTTGCGAGTAGTTCTGGGGACGAGACTAAGTTGGTAAGTAATATAAAGTAGTAGTTAATTAGTAGTATTGTATGTAGATAATATGAGTCATGGGTCATGTTAACACTTGCAGTACTACAGTGTTTACTTGTTGACTACATACACGAGATATGTTACTTCTTGTGACATTTAATTGAAGAGGAAGTACATTCTTTTCTATGACTTAGTATATTTCTAGCTAGTTCTGGTAACAAGAGAGTATTTCAGACAATTACAAAGATAGAAGAGTTAAGGCTGTGTAAACACAAGCTATGTTCATTTGTTTTTGGAGTTCCAACTTTTTAACTCTCTATGATTGAAAAAAGTCTATTTGTTTCAATGTTTAAGATATTGTACTTGAGATGATGTTGACATGATCATGTTGTATATGATTGTACAATGACAATAAATGAAGATCATACAGTTTATTGTCTTTGTTATATAAAGTGATATATATATAATACATCATAGTATAACTTATATATGTACATTGATATCTAATGTTCTATTATAGAACTAGACCAACTTAACAGTACCAGCCAAGGGCTGCCAACCCTCCTGGCGATGGCAACTCAACTTTCAAAGAGAGAGCAGGATGAAATTGTAAGTATATTAGTGACTAATCCATTATACTACATGTGTTAGTGTACAATCAATACATTACATATTATTATTAAGTATGGTATGGTTTATATGTAGAGAAAGAAATGGCAAAATGGCTGTCACAGTAAATGTATTACAGTATATTGTTAATGTTCCCTCATAAATTTATTTCAACATCACTTGCCATTATTGAATATTTTACAGGTAATAAGTTCTTTGATAATGTTATAAAGTATTACGAATAAAGTGGAGAACTGGGAACTAGCTAAACAGTCAAATTGTTTCTCTTAATTCTTGTACTTCTTTTTACATAAATAGAAAAGATTACTTGAAAATAGACTACACAGCTTCTTCATAACTCAAATTGTTCATTAAGTGATAGTTTATTACAACCTATAGCCTTTAGTTGAGTGTCATTATATCTGATTATCTGTGATAAATAATCACACTATTAATATCATGTTCATTATCACATGATAAATACTATTAGTTATGTAAACAATGGTTGTATCTACTATCATTCTATGGACCTGTCTCTATGTGTTCATAGTACTCACTTTACATACTTGAATAATGTCCAGTTATTACTATTACTTGATCATATCACATATCAAATAAATATTAGCAACAAAAGAATGGAAAGAAGATCATTGAAGTGTTTATTATTAGTTAGTGTAGTCTTGTATTTGTAGTATAGTCTAATTGTCTCTGTTAGTTATATACATAATACTAATTACATCATGTTCTTTTTATATAAATAGTGTCACTTTGTGTATTGTGTTTTAAATGTAATGATTTGTTTTATTATTATATAGGACAGTGAACTTTGGGATGCTGCTAGAGATGGACATTTAAAGAGAGTCAAAGAAGCCCTTCAGAAAGGAGCAAACTTGAAATATCGTGATTGGGTAAGATCCTATTAATTTCCCTGTAACTTACTGTTATTATTTGTGTCAATTAACTTAAGTAATTAATTCAAATTATGTAGATTTAATGAATATTAATTCATTTAGCCAGGCCTAAATGTTAATTAAAAACTTCAACATTTACACAATTTATTAATTATTATTCTATTTGTTAAAGTTACTGAATTAGTATCCACAATTAATAACATACATGATCTTTACATGTAGTATTTTTAATATTGTCTTATAATTTTAGTAGAATGTACATTTTTTGTGGTGTGGTCTAGAAATAGTACCTACATATTATAGTAAGGGATATATTATAATCATGCCATTTTTAATTCATGTCCTATCAACAATAACCACATTTTATGAAATATAGCTAATTTTACTAAGTAGGTAGTGAATATGCTTTGTTTTTATTATGACATCACAGTGTTAAATAAACCTTTAATTTTGTTTAATCAATGACTCGACTTTATCAATACTCAGCTCTTACTAAGCGTAAGAGATCTATTCCCCATTCAACATCAAAGAAGCTCAAACAATCTGATAATACCGATGATGATCAATTAGGTAGATTATTTTAAGTGTCACACACACACACTTGTTAAATTGTAATATCTACATTTATAGATAATTTTATACACCATTTTAACTCACTTTTATACTTGTATTTGGAGTTATGATAAGTTATGTTGTCTGTTTCTATAGAAACCAATCCAGGCTCTTGTAAACATAAGCATGGTAGTAACTTTAATTCAGGTAATGACAACAAATTAGTTGATCTTTTAGCTAAAATTGATTATATACATGTTATGTTTCTAACAATATAACATGAGGAATTTATTTTCAACTGATAACACATAATATGAACAAATATTTTATCAATTGTCTGTCTACATTAGAAAGTAAATGAAACTAATGTAGTTTAATTATGTTCATAACAAAGTATTGGAGAATACATGTTGTGTTTGATTTCTCTGCATCTAATATTTAACTTATTTTAATATAATTATTTTATTTTATACAATATTAGATGATTTACCTAAAACTAAGAAGTCTACCCAAGAACAACAAGAGAGTAATGTCAGAGGTATATCATTATAAATACATGTGTGTGTAGATTTGAGTTAACTGATGATGATGCTTAATTAATTAATAATCTTAAAGGAAATTGAAAATATAGGGACACCTGTATCTTTAGTTATAATTTCAATGATTTAGCTGTTCATTGAGTAAAGGAATAGCTTACAAGTAATAGTTTATAATGTAATAATAATGTTACTTTAATAGCTGCTACGGTTATATTAATATACTTTCATTAATTGTCATATATTGTTATTATAGAACATATAACGCAAACAGACAAAAACACAATTGATGAACAAACTGATGGTAAGTCCATATTACTAAACCTTTGTATTACAAAATGGTTCATGGATAATGTATAGATTAGAGAAATACTCATTATATTTCCTTCAAAACAAATGTATTTACTGCATTTGATACAAAAGTAGAGCTCCCATTACATACTATATACTCATGTAATTTAACAAGTATAGATTATATACCAATATAAAGGATTTATTAAACAGAATGGCACTGGAACAAGGTTTGATAAACAAGTGTAAACCATACTAAACTGTTTAACTATAGTAAATTGCTTTAGTCTTGAAAATTTGCTTATTGGTCAGTAGTCAGTTCCTCTCCTTAGAACAGTAGTGTGATTAACTGATCTGACATTACAATTGACAACTTCAATACATATTAGTATATGACACAAACATTTACTACAACATTTAGCCTCTAATATAATTGTACTTTGTTCTACTCAATATTCTATAGAACATACTAAGGAATCAAGCACTGTTGATTCAACTGAAGTCTATATTACTGACAACTTATCAATGGAATATCAGGTATGATTTATACACTTATATAGTAGATTGTATTAATTGTAGTCTTTAACAAATTTGATTTGTTACAAGTGTTAGGATGTACATGCAAGGTACCTGACACTATTATAAAATCACTATAATAAGTAAAGTTACTGATAGATAATTTATAACTATGATAGTAAGTTTTCCACCTGAACTTTAATGCGCAATAAAATTAAAAAAGAAGAAATCACAGCTATAGTGACCATACTTGATAATAAGCCAGGGTCATTAGCAACGGTTTAATAATAACACAGTAATTAGTCTTGTCAGTGACCAGCTCTTAACATAAATAGCTTATTTCAGTTATTAGGAGTTATTTTTGCTAATCAGATCATTTGGTTTCTGTAAATGGTGTAGTTTCATTACGAACACTCACTAGTTTAATGTCGGAAAGGGTGTCTGATCTATTCACAAAATGAAAAATGTCAATTGTTGAAGCGATGTGTTCCTGATAATACAAAAAGTAGTTTCTGGCATCTGGCCATCCAACTGAACAGCCACACCCAAGAAGCATTCTTTGTGGTTGTGGGTTCTTAGAAGCATTCTTAAGTTTGACATAGATAGATTGATAGTTTCACTATGTGACAATAATTACTACTAACAATTACATTGTAATTCCTCACCTCCAATCTTATCAATAATATAAACAATAGTTACATCATCAATCTTGTGTATTGTAATACTACAATACTTTACACCTCATATATTATCACTTATATCCTGTATCCAATAGCAACATTCTACTAATGAACTATCAAGTGAACATAAAGCAGATACTCTCCCTAGTGATACTACACAACAAGGTAATATAAGACACCTAAATAATAAACACTACATATAATGTATGTGATGATTGTGTTTGTATAGAGTTATTTTATAGTCTAGATTGTTATAGTTGACATAAGTAGTTTATATATGTTGATAATAGACTACTTAGAGTTGTATTTGATTACTGAGATCATGAGATATTAAGATATAATATTAATTCTTATATATGTTACAAAATCACTAATATCATATTGAACAGGACAGTATATATATTTCTACATGATTAACTTGAGCTACCTATAACCACACAATAGAGGAAGGAGCATGCAACTTCCATCTGACAGCTGGTACATGAAAGTTATTTAATTAGTGACAAAATCAAGTGGAGATTAAGTAGAATGTACACTTTAGGTTTTTAGAATATTTGGGGGTGTGGTCTAGAAACAGTAGCTATATATTACAGGAAGTGATATATTATAATCATGCTATTTGTAATTCATGCCCTATCCACAATAACCACATCTAATGAAAGATAGTTAATTTTACTAAATAAGTAGTGAATATGCTTTGTTTTTATTATGACATCATAGTGTTACATAAAGTTGATTTTATCTATACTCAGCTCCTACTAAGCGTAAGAGATCTATTTCCCCTTCAACATTAAAGAAGCTCAAACAATCTGATAACACAGATGATGATCAATTAGGTAGATATATTTTAAGTGTCACACACACACTTGTTAAATTATAATATCTACATTTACAGATAACTTTATACACCATTTTAACTTACTGTTACACTCGTATTTGGAGTTATGATATGTTATGTTGTCTGTTTCTATAGAAACCAATCCAGACTCTCATAAACGTAAGCACAGTGGTAACTTTAATTCAGGTAATGGCAACTAAGCAGTTGATCTTTTAGCTAAAATTAATTATTTTGTACATACATGCTATGTTACTAACATTATAACATGAGGAATTTATTTTCAATTGATAACACATACAATGCTATATAATATCTTAAATATGAACAAATATTTTATCAATTGTCTGTCTACTTTGGAAAGTAAATGAAACTAATGCAGTATAATTATGTTCATAACGAAGTATTAGTGAATACATGTTGTGTTTGATTTCTATGTATCTAATATTTAACTTATTTTAATATAATTCTTTTATTTTATACAACATTAGATGATTTGCCTAAAACTAAGAAGTCTACCCAAGAACAACAAGAGAGTAATGTCAGAGGTATATCATTATAAATACATGTGTGTGTAGATTTGAGTTAACTGATGATGATCCTTAATTAGTTAATAATCTTAAAGGGAACTACCAATATAAGGATACCTGTATCTTTAGATATAATTTCAATGATTTAGCTGTTCATTGAGTTAAGGAATAGCTTACAAGTAATACTTTATAATATAATAATAATGTTGCTTTAATAGCTGCTACTGTTATATTAAAATACTTTCATTAATTGTTATATATTGTTATTATAGGACATGTAACACAAACAGACAAAAACACAATTGATGAACAAACTGATGGTAAGTCCATATTACTAAACCTTTGTATTACAGAATGGTTCATGGATAATGTATAGATTAGAGAAATACTCAATATATTTCTTTTAAAACAAATATTTTTACTGCATTTGATACAAACGTAGGGCTCCCATTACATACTATATACTCATGTAACTTAACAAGTATAGATTATATACCAATATAAAGGATTTATTGAACAGAATGCCATGGGCACAAGGTTTGATAAACAAGTATAAACCATACTAAACTGTATAACTATAGTAAATTGCTTTAGTTTTGAAAATTTGTTTATTGGTCAGTAATCAGTTCCTCTCCTAAGAACAGTAGTGTGATTAACTGATCTGACATTACAATTGACAACTTCAATACATATTGGTATATGACACAAACATTTGCTACAATATTTAGCCTATCATATAATTGTCACTTTATTCTACTCAATATTCTATAGAACATGATAAGGAATCAAGCACTGTTGATTCAACTGAAGTCTATGTTACTGACAACCTATCAATGGAATATCAGGTATGATTTATACACTTATATAGTAGATTGTATTAATTGTAGTCATTAATAAATTTGATTTGTTAAAAGTGTTAGGATATACATGTAATTCAAGATAACTGACACTATTATAAAGTCACTATAATAAGTAAAATTACTGATGGATAATTTATAGCTATAATAGTAAGTTTTCCAGCTAATCCTTAGCACAGTAAAATTTAAAAATAAATCAAAGCTATTGAGTCTATACTTTATAATAAGCCAGGGTTATTAGGAACAATTCAATAATAACCCAGTAATTAGTCTTGTAATGCAGTGACTAGCTCTTAACATAAATAGTTTATTTCAGTTATTAGGAGGTATTCTTGCTAATCAGATCATTTGCTTTCTGTAAACTGTGTAGTCTCATTCCAGACACTCACCAGTTTAATGTCAAAAAGGGTGTCTGATCTATTCACAGGCAAAATGAAAAAACCTCAATTGTTGAAGTAATGTGTTCCTGATAATACAAAAGTAGTTTCTGGCATCTCGCCATGCAACTGAATAGCCACACTCATGAAGCATTCTTTATAAGTAAAACATCAAAGAACATCAATAGATCATTGTTAGAAGCATTCCTAAGTTTGACATAGATAGATTGATAGTTTCACTATGTGACAATAATTACTACTAACAATTACATTGTAATTCCTCACCTCCAGTCTTATCAATAATATAAACAATAGTTACATCATCAATCTTGTGTATTGTAATACTACAATACTTTACACCTCATATATTATCACTTATATCCTGTATCCAATAGCAACATTCTACTCTCCCTAGTGATACTACACAACAAGGTAATATAAGACACCTAAATAATAAACACTACATATAATATATGTGATGATTGTGTTTGTATGGAGTTATTTTATAGTCTAGATTGTTATAGTTGACATAAGTAGTTTATATATGTTGATAAATAGACTACTTAGAGTTGTATTTGATTACTGAGATCATGAGAAATTAAGATATATTAATTAACTACTTCTCTTCTACATTGTTTACTAACTGTTCTTTAATTCAGTTATATTTCCTTTTATTGTTACATTTTATAGACACTATTGATCCATCAGAAATATTTCTGGATTACTTTGCTGATATTTGTGATGCCATTGAAGTTAAACCCTTGTCGATTGTTAACCGGCTCTTCTCTGCTAAGTTGATATCATTCAATTTTAAGAAAGATGTAGAAAGTATGAGTGGTGATGATTACGACAAAGCAAATAAAGTAGTTAATGAGCTACAACGACAGGTTCAAGAAAAAGGAATTGAGTTTTTAAAAGCTCTTTGTGATTTCCTTCTAAAGCAGAACCAGGAGTTAAAGGACATTGGTACAAGAATGAAAAGTCAACTAGAAAGTGAGACATTATATTCTACAACATGCGCACTATACATTAGAAAATGAAGTTTGTTAGACTGATTGTTCCTTTTCATTACAACTAAAATATGAGTTGATATACATAATGTTTTTATCATTGCAACATTTATTACATTAATAGTCACAAGATAGTAATTGTAAAAAATTGTCGTAAAATTGTTTTGATAGTGCTATAAGGGACTACAGGTGGAAAATTGGAAAAGCTATGTTGCAATTCAAAGATGTTTTACAGAAGGTTCAAGCCTCATTCAGTCACACCCAATTCACAGTAGCAGTAATTAATCTGTTTGGTTGCGATGTGCACCAGCAGTTAATTTATTTAAGTTGTTTTCATTTATCAGTTTCAAACGTTGCATACAACAATAGAATAAAATGAAGCAAATATATAAGGTCATTGTATTTATAATATGTCTGTATGAAATACCACAGATCATGACAACTAAAGACTTCAATCTCAAAAATGTTAATTATAGGCGTGTGTATTAATATGTGATTGCTAGTGAAAAAATGAGAAAAATGACTATATACAACAACCTTTATATACAATTTTAAGAATGTTTTACTTGTAATACATGTCAGAATTTTGTCTGTACTTCAATAACTTCATGAGAACAGGACAACACTTTAAATGATATGATATATATATGTACATGATGAAAATAGTTCATTATTGTATATGTATAAATAGTTATGGCAATTAATTTTCTAATTCTTATAATAAATATCCTAAGATATATCTATCAGAATGGTGTTTTACTTAATAAGTCTTGGTTAGAAATGTTAAATTCAGTCAGACTTTGAGGTTATTTAAATCTACAAGGAAACTTCTAAAGGCAGACTTGTAACTATATGTTTTTTTTTTCTAAAGGTATAACTTCAGTTGCTTCTTTTAGTGGTTGCAAATTGCAAGAATTTTCAAGTGACAGCACAAAGAAAAAACGTATGTGAAAATTAATGTTTATAAATAATATCACAAGCCCATAGCTTTAGTGGAAGGAGCATGCAACTACATTTTACAAAAACACTTTTAGAATAACCATGCATGGAATGTTTAATTTTATTCATATGGTCATGATACTATTGTGGTTTGTTTTATGCTAGACAAGCTTTCAAGTAAGATTTGCTCACTCCTTTCACATTATGGGGCTTCTGGTAATATATATGATCAAGGGCAACTATTTGAAAAAGAGCACATATACAGATTTTGTCTGGACAACCAATGTAAAGATAAAGAGTGTGTGCGTCTAACTATAGCCTAACCCAATGCATATGGCAATCAATAATGAATAATTTCTCTCACAATGTTGTGGACTTCTGGGAGAGATAAAAACCAAGATTATGATACAAAGGTTCAAAGCTTCTCACTAGCTTGCTTTTCTATGTACAAAGCTACATTTCTAGCATTCTATAATCTTCCATATGCAGACATTGCTACTAGTTAATTAACTAATCTTGGTAACCCTAGTCAGTGTTAGTCAGTGTTTCACCTTGAAGTCAGTATCTTCCAAAACAATTCAAATAGAGTCTTGGATGATTCTTTTCAATTAAAATGTTATCAATTAACAGTAATACTTACTCTGTTTTGTTACATATAACTTAAATTTAACAAATTATTTTTAATTAACAGACTTACTCCACAAACAAGATGATGACAGGTCTAATTTACTAGACAGGATAAAAGGTACATATATCATAAAAATAGCTAACATGCGAAGCTTACTAGGAGTCCTATAAATGTTTTGGACTACATAGTATCCTTGTATGTCCATTTGCTTTTTTCTATTGTTCTGTGTGGCTAATAAAGCTATTTTCATAGTTTAAATGTAGATGTATATAGCAACCAATAAATTTCATTAACCTTAACTGAGAGTATTATGATGATTGGTGTGACTGATGATATTCAAAAAGCATGAAGCTTCATAATACTAAGCTTGACTTTTTGTGATTTCATTTTATTCTGTTATTCTATAGTTACATTACTACTAAATATCCAATCCAGTTAACATTTCACTGTAAAATTAGCATCTTATAAAACAATTATAGGACAATTCTTTTAATAATAATCTTGTTACATTTTCTTAGCCATCTTTGAAGTGCTCACTGAAGTATCAGTAGATGCAACTGGTTTAATATACCACTCAAGTCAATATGGTATTACTATTATTATTCCAGAAGGAGCAGTAGAAACAAAAGCTAAAATATGGATTGGAGTCAACTTTGTTAATGATAAGTTCAAGTTTGAAGATAACTTTGTCCCTGTCTCTCCTGTTGTGTGGGTATACACAAACTGCCAGTTAATGAAGGCAGCTAAATTATATATACCTCATCACATTGATGTCTCTAATATGAAGGACCCTAATAATCAGTTATATCTATTAACAGCAGATGATGAATCCTTTTTAAAAGACAAAGTGTTCACTTTTAAAAGTAACCAAGAAATCAAGATTACCATCGAGTCTATGCTTGCTAATTTTTGTTCTTCTCACTTTTGTTCTAATTGCATTGGTACCAAGGGCCAAGCATACAGAGAGATACCAAAGCGATATTTAATTGCAAAAGCAGAACGAAGATTGCCTGATTATTCCTTGTTAGTTCATTTTTGTTTTCTGTTTGAACAAAAGATATGTAAAGAGGTTGGTGATGATTTAATTGTATAAGTATTTGAAAATGTATCGTCACTATAGAAAGTTGAAAGTCAATACAAGACTCTTGGTCATGACTACACATTAAAGTTTTTACCAGCAACCCTTGTCTCACAGGCTCGTTTGTCATTGTCTTTTGATCCTGACATTCCTGGATGGTGCTTGGATCGTGGACTGTATCATGAATATGTAAGAGTATCTATTAGCATACAATTCTTCATATGAGCCTGTTGTACACAATAGATTACAGAAGAGATGATTGACTATTACAAGATTTTTACTGAAGATGGTTTAGAAAGATTGAAGTGGCTAGAAGATAATTTACACTTTCCTCCACGTTACCAGTTAGAATTCAAATTAATAGATTCATCAGTTGCTTCAAAGAATTATACAATCAATATTGAAGTTATTGATACTAAACCTACTATTAAGACAACTGTTTTGTTAGAAAACCCAGGTCAGTACAACATTTACTAAATATAATGCTCTTAGACATGTTATAATGTTTACTTACATTTCAACTATATTCTTAACTTAGATGGTCCACCTTATACACAATCAATTTCTTTACCTTCACCTTCAACATCATTACCTGATATATCTTTAGGTATGTACAATATACCAGTCATAATATAATTTGTACATGTAAATTTTATGTCTTTTGTTAGATGTAGATCCTCATCTTGCATCTGTTATTGACGCAATCTCAGCTGAACCACTTGTGAAAGATAAATGGTTTAATTTTGGCTATAACCTTTATATAAGTGTTAATCAACTTTCCACTATTGAATGTCGTCTACAAAACTATACTCAGTACACTAGAGAAGTGGTAATACTTTGGCGTAAAAAAAACATGTCAGAAACATGGATACCAGTAGCACAAGCTCTTCATTCTGCTAAACTACATTGGTCAGAACAACAGATTATACAACATTTTATTGCTACTGAAGGTAAGTATATTAGACTTTCATTTTTTTGGCATTAACTTCATTTCTTCATCAGACACAGACAAACTCAAAAATTACAGATTATGTACAGTACCTCATGAAAGGAGTCTTGAAGAAATTGCATCTAATGCTCCTGTGCAAGAAGGTATTAATAACTCGTTTTATAAATCATAAGTTAAACTTGGTAATCAATAACATTTATTTATTTATAGTGTATATTTATGTCTACATGTCAAGAAAATGTCATATTTTCAATAATTTAGTTTATTTATTATTTAGTTTTCTTGTTTTTATATGTACTACATTTATATTTGATTACTTTCATTAATTGTTATATATTGTTATATTACAGGTAGTAGTCAGGAGACAATATTAACAAAGGATAGTTTAACTGATGAATTCAGTCATTTCCCTAAATTATGTATGTTAGACAATCTTATATAACAGTTCTTTATCTTATTGTACTTACAGTGGAAAGACCTACAAGATATGATGTGTTAAACCAACTAGCTTGTATTGATGCTTCATGGCGTAGTATTGGGGAGGGACTTGGAGTAGGTTATAATGTCCTTAAAGGTTTGGATGAATCTAATAAGCCCAAACAAACACGACTCAGTGAAATTATACAGACGTGGCTGGACATGAATGGTCAAGGTGAAGGTGCTCCTGTCACATGGATGACCATTTTAGATGTCGTAAAGGGACCACTTGTTCAAAAGAAAGATCTAGCTATGAAAATATATGAGAACTTGAAACAAGGAAGTTCTGTACAACAAATTACTCAAAGTAAGTATATAATACAATCTTTAATTACTACAATTATATAGACTGCTTGCATAATGATTCCATAGTCACTAATGAAGTACAGTATATCAGGAAACATTCACGTTGCTAAATTTTTGCGAATTTCATGAATTTAACTCCATCGTAAAAATATCCCTCGCCAATTTCTTACAATTATGGGTGTGGCAAATAGTTACACAGAAAATTTGATTATGGGTGACTGTGTGACAAATTGTTAGTAAAAAATGATTTCTTCTCCATTGACGTCCATATCTCTTTTATAAACAGGGTATCTTTTGATACAGAATCCATTTCGAACATCTCTTCCATTGTCAAGTCCAGGTGTGAGAAACGTTTTAGGGTGTGGTCAAACGGTAATATTTGCAAGTGGGTGGAAACATGGTATAAATTCACTAATTTATATTCGCAAAAAAACCACAATTCCACCAATTCGCAAAAATATCCCGATGTGAAAATTTCCCAATATACTCTAGTTATTTATACATATCAATGATATTGGGGCTTACTTTAGGAGACATTTTGTAGTAGCTTTGCAAGTTTCTTTTTGAATGTTGTGAAATATGACAGTGCAATATTGACTATGAGATACTTGGAAAGTACACATTGTACACATACAGTTTTAAAGAACAGATATCTCCTAATAAATATTGAATGTATAATATTTTCTTATTTTTCCAAGTGTTCACATATTATATATACTTTAATGTACATGTTATATAACTATTATATTAAAAAAGTAATGTAACTATTAACACATAATTTTCACTTTGTTCTACTCGATATTCTATAGAAAATACTAAGGAATCAAGTGCTCCTGACTCAACTGAAGGCTCTATTACTGACAACTTATCAATAGAACATCAGGTATGATTTATCCTCTTATATAGTAGATTGTATTAATTGTAGTTACTAACAAATTTAATTTGTTAAAGATATTAGGAATATTCCTTTTGCCAGTGAGTAGCTATTAACATAATAGCTTCATTTGGTAAACAGGAGCTATTCTTGCTAAGCACATCAGTTGTATTTTGTCAACTGTATAGTATTATGTCCAGATACTCAATAGTTTAATGTGAGAAAGAGCATCTGGTATATTCACAGACAAAATGGCAGATCTCAGTGAACAGGCCAACTGAACAGTCTATCACTATATGTAGCCACACTCATGAAACATTCTTTGTGGTTGTGGTTCTTAGAAGCATTCCTAAGTTTGACATAGATAGATTGATAGTTTCACTATGTGACAATAATTACTACTAACAATTACATTGTAATTCCTCACCTCCAGTCTTATCAATAATATAAACAATAGTTACATCATCAATCTTGTGTATTGTAATACTACAATACTTTACACCTCATATATTATTACTTATATCCTGTATCCAATAGCAACATTCTACTAATGAACTATCAAGTGAACACAAAGCAGATACTCTCCCTAGTGATACTACACAACAAGGTAATATAAGACACCTAAATAATAAACACTACATATAATGTATGTGATGATTTTGTCTGTATAGAGTTATTTTATAGTCTAGATTGTTATAGTTGACATAAGTAGTTTATATATGTTGATAAATAGACTACTTAGATTTGAATTTGATTATTGAAATCATGAGATATTAAGATATAATATTAATTCTTATATATGTTATAAAATCACTAATAATATATTGAACAGGACAGTATACATATATTTCTACATGATTAACTTAAAGCTATATACCTATAACCACACAATAGAGGAAGGAGCATGCAACTTCCATCTGACAGCTAGTACATGAAAGTTAATTAATTAGTGACAAAATCAGGTGGAGATTAAGTAGAATGTACACTTTAGGTTTTTAGAATATTTGGGTTGTGGTCTAGAAACAGTAGCTATATATTACAGGAAGTGATGTATTATAATCATGCCATTTTTAAGTCATGTCCTATCAACAATAACCACATCTTATGAAATATAGTTAATTTTGCTAAATAGGTAATGAATGTGCTTTGTTTTTACTATGACATCATAGTGTTACATAAACATGATTTTATCTATACTCAGCTCCTGCTAAGCGTAAGAGATCTATTTCCCCTTCAACATCAAACAAGCTCAAACAATCTGATAACACAGATGATGATCAATTAGGTAGATATATTTTAAGTGTCACACACACACACTTGTTAAATTATAATATCTACATTTACAGATAACTTTATACACCATTTTAACTTACTTTTACACTTGTATTTGGAGTTATGATATGTTATGTTGTCTGTTTCTATAGAAACCAATCCAGACTCTCGTAAACGTAAGCACAGTGGTAACTTTAATTCAGGTAATGGCAACTAAGCAGTTGATCTTTTAGCTAAAATTAATTATTTTCTACATACATGTTATGTTACTAACATTATAACATAAAGAATTTATTTTCAATTGATAACACATACAATGCTATATAATTATCTTAAATATGAACAAATATTTTATCAATTGTCGGTCTACTTTAGAAAGTAAATGAAACTAATGTAGTTTAATTATGTTAATAACAAAGTATTAGTGAATACATGTTGTGTTTGATTTCTATGTATCTAATATTTAACTTATTTTAATATAATTCTTTTATTTTATACAACATTAGAAGATTTACCTAAAACTAAGAAGTCTACCCAAGAACAACAAGAGAGTAATGTCAGAGGTATATCATTATAAATACATGTGTGTGTAGATTTGAGTTAACTGATGATGATATTTAAATAGTTAATAATCTTAAAGGGAACTACCAATATAAGGATACCTGTATCTTTAGTTATAATTTCAATGATTTAGTTGTTCATTGAGTTAAGGAATAGCTTACAAGTAATAGTTTATCATATAATAATAATGTTACTTTAATAGCTGCTACTGTTATATTAAAATACTTTCATTAATTGTTATATATTGTTATTATAGGACATGTAACACAAACACACAAAAACACAATTGATGAACAAACTGATGGTAAGTCCATATTACTAAACCTTTGTATTACGGAATGTTTCATGGATAATGTATAGATTAGAGAAATACTCATTACATTTCTTTTAAAACAAACATATTTACAGCATTTGATACAAACGTAGGGCTGCCATTACATACTATATACTCATGTAACTTAACAAGTATAGATTATATACCAATATAAAGGATTTATTGAACTGAGTGCCACAGGAACAAGGTTTGATAAACAAGTATAAACCATATTATAGGTGTATAACTAACTTCTACTATAGTAAATTGCTTTAGTATTGAAAATTTGCTTATTGGTCAGTAATCAGTTCCTCTTCTTAGAACAGTAATGTGATTAACTGATCTGACATTACAATTGACAACTTAAATACATATTAGTATATTACACAAACATTTGCTACAACATTTAGCCTATCAGATAATTGTCACTTTGTTCTACTCAATATTCTATAGAACATGATAAGGAATCAAGCGCTGTTGATTCAACTGAAGTCTATATTACTGACAACTTATCAATGGAATATCAGGTATGATTTATACACTTATATAGTAGATTGTATTAATTGTAGTTATTAACAAATTTGATTTGTTAAAAGTGTTAGGATATACATATAATTCAAAGTACATGACACTATTATAAAGTCACTATAATAAGTAAAATTACTAATGGATTATTTATAGCTATATAATAGTAAGTTTTCCAGCTGAACTTTAACACAATAAAATTTTAAAACAAACCAAAGCTATAGTATCTATACTTGATAATAAGCCAGGGTCATTAATAACAGTTCAGTAATAACATAAATAGCTTATTTTAGTAATTTGGAGGTATTCTTGCTAATCAGATTGTTTACTTTCTGTAAACTGTATAGTCTTATTCCAGACACTCACTATTTTAATGTCAGAAAGGGTGTCTGATCTATTCGAGGGCATAATGAAAACGTCAATTGTTGAAGTGATGTGATCCTGATACTACAAAAAGTACTTTCTGGCATCTGGGCATGCAACTGAGCAGCCACACCCATAAAACATTCTTTGTTGTTGTGGGTTCTTAGAAGCATTCCTAAGTTTGACATAGATAGATTGATAGTTTCATTATGTGACAATAATTACTACTAACAATTATATTGTAATTCCTCACCTCCAGTCTTATCAATAATATAAACAATAGTTACATCATCAATCTTGTGTATTGTAATACTACAATATTTTACACCTCATATATCATCACTTATATCCTGTATCCAATAGCAACATTCTACTAATGAACTATCAAGTGAACACAAAGCAGATACTCTCCCTAGTGATACTACACAACAAGGTAATATAAGACACCTAAATAATAAACACTACATATAATATATGTGATGATTGTGTTTGTATAGAGTTATTTTATAGTCTAGATTGTTATAGTTGACATAAGTAGTTTATGTATGTTGATAAATAGACTACTTAGAGTTGTATTTGATTACTGAGGTCATGAGAAACTAAGATATATTAATTAACTACTTCTCTTCTACATTGTTTACTAACTGTTCTTTAATTCAGTTATATTTCCTTTTATTGTTACATTTTATAGACACTATTGATCCATCAGAAATATTTTTGGATTACTTTGCTGATGTTTGTGAAGCCATTGAAGTTAAACCCATGTTTATTGTTAATCGGCTTGTTACTGCTAGATTGATATCATTAAGTTTTAAGAAAGATGTAGAAAGTATGAGTGGTGATGATTATGACAAAGCAAATAAAGTAGTTAATGAACTACAACAACAGGTTGAAGAAAAAGGAATTGAGTTTTTAAAAGCTCTTTGTGATTTCCTTCTAAAGCAGAACCAGGAGTTAAAGGACATTGGTACAAGAATGAAAAGTCAACTAGAAAGTGAGACATTTTATCATACAACACTATAATTATATTAGATAATTAAAATTTGTATAACTGAGTCTTTAATGATGTTATAATTGAGTAATCTACTGTATATGACAAATGTCTTTACTTTCTATGTACTGCAGACTTAACTCCACCTAAGTAGTCTCCAGTCCTCTACATTTTTTACTTTTTATATTCGCCCCTACATATATTTCCTTAATATAGCTGGTTAATGAATATACTTAAAACTTAGAGAGTCTAGACACTTAGTTTGTTATGTTATGGTTGCTGCTGTTTTTGTTAATCTTTTTATTGTTAAAATACATGACAAATTAACCCCTATTATTATATCAATAACATATAATGTGAAGTAATCCACAATTACATAACTACAATATTTCATTAAAACAATATACAACATCATTCAGTAATTGTCTAATAATTTTCTATAACACATTTACTAACAGCAGTGAGTAGTTATTTAATGTAGTGTCTTTATTGATGAGTGATTGATCAAAAGATGTTTAAAGAGTTGAACTAGTTGGTCAAGTTTATCTTGTACATCCTACAATAGTGACATATAACTAGAATATATAAAATAGTACTAACTCGACTAGCTAAGTATTGTTTTGTTTGTAGTATTAGTTCCACTATTTTCCAGTCATCAATCTCTCCAGGAGACACACCCTCTATTAGTTGAGGATTCAAATGAAAGAAAGGAATAGGATCACGATATTTCTGACATGAGATAGCAAATTTGTCAGCAGTTGTCTCTGACTCACTAATCTATAGTAAATAAGAGATCATGTAATATATAACCTAACAATGTTATATTATCAAACATCCTACATGGACATAACTGAACACAGTAGACAATAATTTATAACTAAGGAAGAAGGAACTATTGCCCAGCTCATGACCATATTTGGAAGTTTGTGTACATGTGAATATAATTAACTATGTCATGAATACAATTAAACATTCCAGTCATCCACAAAGTGTTTCCTACTACATATACTCTTTCAAAGGATGATGGAACATATCATAAGGGTACTAATTTTCGAGGGTTATTTGTTTGTATTTTTTAAATGTTGCTTTATTATTTAAATTTCGTGTTTAGTGGGTGTAAGGTATTAATTAATGGGTGTGGTATCAGACATGTGTTGTGAACACAAGTGTGATTTTTGCGAAACATAGCTAACTATTACTATGAATCCATGGTGAGAGGGACCATATATACAAGAAAATCTGGAAGCCAGTTGATGGAGAAGTACTTCAGTTTAAAAATAAAAGAAGTAACCAACATGATCCCTTTGCAGTAGCCGTTATCACATGATTATGCGTGGGTGGAATAAAAGTTAAATTTTTCATCTTAACCCTTTATAGCCCGTTGACGTCTAAAGACGCGCGTACGCGTTTTCGCGGAACGACCGTTGCCGTCCTTGGAAATGGAGGAAGAGTTTTGTTTTGAAGGGAGCGATGATGAAGTTTCTGATCTTGAGAGGTTTGTAAGAATCACTAATACTACAATTCAGTGGAGAATATAATTTTCTCATATAGTGAAGCTGGTGATGAACGTGATGACAACAAAACTGTAGATAATGTTTCCACTGTTGACAATGATGTGCCCACTGTTACTGATGGATCTACAGGTGACAACACAGAAAGTGACGAGGAGAATGAACCAGGAGACATCTATAAAGTTCAGTATCAGAATGTAAAGTATGTACCTTGAACCCCACATTATGTTAGTAATGACTTACTCTGTTTTATCATATGAATAGCTCAGACAACATATCCTGGAGCGATAACACCTCTACTGTTACAATCAAGAAATTCAAAGGGTATGATAAACCTTACGGACCCACCTTTTCCACTCCTACATCCATCCTTCATATCTTTTGTTTCTTTTTTACCAATGAGCTTCTCCAAACAATTGTAACTGAAACAAACAGGTATGCCAGCCTGTGTCTAAAGGAAAGGTATGACAACTGGGACAAAGTTACAATAGATGAACTGAAAGCATACTTTGGATTTATGATTTTGATGGGCATTGTTCGGTTACCAGCTATCCGCGACTATTGGAGAACAAACGAAGTATTTCACTATCGTCCAATAGCCGACAGAATCTCAAGAACACGTTTTCTCCAACTGCACCGATTTTTACATTTTGTAAACAATGAAAAATTGCCTGCATATGGAGACAATAACTACAGCAAAATTCAAAAGGTAAAACCCATACTCACATACCTATCTAACATTAGTGACAAACTCTTCACTCCTGGTCGTGACATTGCTATAGACGAGACAATGGTAAAGTTTAAGGGAAGATCATCCTTAAAACAATACTTACCTAAGAAACCGGTGAAGCGTGGTTTCAAGATATGGATGAGGGCTGATTCTGACTCAGGCTATGTCAGTAAATTCGAAGTGTATGAGGGGAAAAAATCGAATAAAGTTGAAAAGGGACTGGGGGGAAGTGTTGTTATGAGACTAACAGAAGAAATACATAAAAAGTACCACCACATATATTTTGATAACTTTTTTACAGGAGTAGAATTGATGTTGAATTTGTTGAGATGTGGTACATACAGTTGTGGAACTATGAGGTCAGATAGGAAAGGATTTCCCAGCACTTTAAAAACAATTGTGAAACGAGGACTCCCAAACAGAGGGGACTTTGTTACAGCACAGAATGGTAACATAGTGATGACAGTATGGCAAGATACCAAGGCTATATGTTGTGCATCAACAAACTCAAACCCCAACACAACACAAACAATTACAAGAAAGCAAAAGGATGGCTCAGTACTAAATGTTAATTGCCCTGAATCTATTGTATCCTACAATGCAAAAATGGGAGGAGTTGATCGAAATGATCAGTTACGAGGTTACTACAGCATTAAGTTAAAATCTCGTAAAAATTACATGTACCTTTTTTTTGCTGCAGTCGACATCGCAATTACCAATTCCTTTGTCCTCTCAAAGTTTTTCCCAGACTTAAGAAAAGAAAATGTGAAGGAGTTTAGGCTTGCTCTTGCAAATCTCCTAATTGGAGAGTATAACTCAAGAAAAAGGAGAGGCCGTCCAAGCCTTCAGCAACCAATAAAGCGCTTCTGCACTGCCCACTTTCCTGTAAAAGCTGAAAGAAAGGGAAATAGATGTTATTATTGTTACAATTAATTAAACAGAACAAGGGAAACAGTATGGCGTTGTAAAGACTGTGACAAATTTTTGTGTCACACTGGAAAAGATGATGACTGTTTCTATGTTTATCATACAACAGTAGGACCAGCAGATGAGCAATAACTCAAGTATATACAATTATATAATATGCTTATGTGCATGTTATAGTTTCCACTTATCTTTATCTTACGCAATTCATCTTTGAATACCTGTATGAAAGTAAAAAAATATGAAAGAAAAATTATTATGAAAGTACGTGTAATTAGTCAGCCGAACTTACCTGCTAAGTTCGAGCAAATTGTAATACAGAAGCAATAAACATGCCATCACATCATTCTTATAGTTTCCCTCAAGTTCGCAACCCTTTCACACCTCATATTTACAAATACTTATGGCACACTTTTGGGTAATCCCTTCTTTACATATTCTATACATTTCTAATTATTGCCCATCAACAATGCTCGACAACACTGGTTTTGTTGTAGTAGTACGCGCTTTTAAATAGGTTACTCCTATGAAATAGTATTAAGATACCTTCCACAAATACTAATAATCAAGATTTTCACAATATAAACAAAAACTAAAGTGAAAAGAAAATTCATAGTGAGGAGTCATGATAACTTTACATAGTGCATTTACTTGATAGAAATGATCGTCGTAAATGACAAGGCGAAGAGACCTCACAGGTACTTTGGAACTCCTAGAAGTAGTATCAGCTTCAGAGATGACCCAATAAATCGAATAACACGCGAAAAAGGTCTCATAACCAGGAAAGGTCAAAACGCATCTTTCAAACAAAATTAATTTGGTCACACGGGAATACGCCCACGCATTAATTTGGGCCATAAAGAGTTAAAACAACAACCCATGAATACAGCGAAATTGAATCTCCCACAAAAATTTGTACCCTTACGGTAGTACATCATCATGAAATACTTTGAGACTATGAACTTCTTATATCAATAGTACACATAACAGTATTTTAGAGTTCTATTGAAGTTCAGGAAATATATTGTATGTCAGTGACTAAGGTGAGGTGTCTGTGGTAATCCACCTAGTAACATCAGTACATTAAGTTAACATTGATCAATGTGTGTGTGTGTAAGTGATTACTACACATCTTCAAATGTCTATCTATCCATCAAGTTGTCAATTTATACTTTGTTACTTACTGAAATATCTCTTCAAGTTTTGCTATTTCTTCACTTCTTTTGGAAGCAAAAAGTGGTCTATATAAAGAAATACGAAATGATATATCAGTTAATACTTACAACTTAGTATGCTAGATCCTTGTCTCTAAAGTCTGATAAGCTATGTCATACTTGTTACTAATTGTTAAGAATGGATGCTTTAGTTATAATGACACAACCCACCCAAAGAAATAACAGTAAAGAGCAGGTTATATACATTGTAGATAACAGTACATGTACATGGAGTCTCAAAGCCAGATGTTATACAAGGGGAGGTAACATCTGGACAAACTTACATTTCAAAGTTGAGCAACTATGAAGTCATAATAGTTGAAGTCTTTGAAGATCACATGACTTTCTGTTAAACATGTATATACCTATAGTCGTACTTTATTTAAAGGAGGTCTAGTATAAACAGTAAACGTCTTTATATTACGTTGCAATATTCTGAACGCTTCCGCTGGGATGGGTATTTAAGGGGTGTGCTCAGGACACAAGATGGCGGGTATATTCAAAATGAAAATGGCCTCAATACTGTCAGTAGACTTATCGTGTTTATCAGCACGACTACGCCTTTTCTTAACAGCTCAGTTCTCCTACGCACTATTTATCATCACGTGTTCATTATAAACAGACAAAAAAACATGGCAGCACGTGGTTTTTACCAAACAAAAGTAAAGGTTAGCAACATAGTTTTTTAACAAAAAAGTACACAAAAAATGATGGTTAGGTTGATATAGAGTATCACCAGGACCCTCCAACAGCATTTTTACAAGAGTTTGAGGAGCTCCTGAAAAAGTACCCTGAAATAAAAGTTAAAAAAATATTGAAGAACAGGACCGAACCTGTCAAAAAGAAAAGAAAAGGTAATGATAAACAGATGGTACTAGTCATAAAATTGTTGGCAACATAGTTTTAAGTGGATATGAAGATGGCGATGGCCCTACCCTCCAAGATGAAGCTGTGTGTCTGCACTGTTTCTCTATCCTTGTGTCATTTCCCAGCCTCCTAGCTGGCTGAGAGGGTCCTCTGAAACCAGCTTGAGCAATCAGTGTAAACGCTTCAAGCTTTATAAAAAGTTTTGGACCTTACTTGGTCAGTTGGGAGTCTGGAATGACTCCAGATATTTGACCTACAAAGCAACGAAAACATCAATGATGGATCCCAGAGATGTCATGCCAGACTGTGTAGTAAATGTGAGTACATGTATTTTGATGTACCTTTTAAGTATTAATTCATGCATACAGGAAATACAAAGAAGATTTCCAAATCCAGAGGGTGTTGATTATGCTGACTTCAAATCATCTTATATTGGCTAAATATGATCTACCTAATGAAACTTAGTAACTACAAAAGAACTATAATAACTTCCATTTTATTGTGTGTCTTCCTCTTCATCAATATCTTCAGTATAGTCAAGATCCAATTCCAGGCCATCATCAGACAAGTTTTCCTCATCGTCATCCATTTCTAAACTTGGACCTTCTAATTCTTCCAATGATCTGCATGTCTATGTAAACTTATGTCAACAAAAATGTATATATACTTATACCTTATGTCTTGGGAATTCCATTGTATGTAGTTCATTCAGACACTATCAACAAACTTGAATGACTTCTTTACTAAGACTTTCATTGGAGTTCGTCTGTCTGGTCTTCGAAGATCTTGGACATAGCGTTCACTAGTAGCTCTTCTTTGTACATTCTCATTCTATAGAATACAAAGTTGTTATGAACTACATTGATATATAACAAACTAACCCAGTCCATACAAGCTAGATTCATTCTCATGACAAAAGTATTTGTTCCAAAGTGTATACGCTTTGGTATATATGTCAGAAGGTGGTGATTAAAGGACTCTACCCAGTAAGTGTTACGACACTATATAAAGCAAGTTATAAATAGAGACCAGGGCGATACATGTACTTACTCTACAATAAGAGTCAGCTTCTCTGTAAATTATTGTCCCCTTCAACATCTTCTCATACGCTATAACTACAGCTGGTGTTGTTACCTTAATCTTACTGGGACAATATCCAGGACGTTTACAAGCTGACTCTTCATGGCACTTGGAATGTTCATCCTGTAAAAATATGTGATGTCATATAAACATGAATAGGAGAACCTGATAATGTTGTACGATATTCAAGATGTTCTGACAAAGATTGTCACCAGACTGGCCACAATTCTTCATACAATAATACAAATGAACCTTTGTGCTCTTTCCTAAGCATCCATAATCACAATATATACATGATCATATGAACTAACTTTTATCAGCTAATTCTGGAAACCAAGTTAGTCCTGCTTTCTTTACTGGCCCACAAGCAATTGGTTTCATAGCTTTAGCAACATTTTTAGTACCTGAAGAATATTGAAAGTGTATGGCTTTTGTAAAGCATATCTCACCATGCCATGTATCAAAAGAGTTGACTATGTTGAGGTCATCAATGATAAACCTCTTCACAGAAGAACAATTATCATGAGCTACTTCAACCACATTCAGTACTAAAGAATAGTAATTTAATTGTTTGCTGTTATAAGTTGATGTAGTACCTTTTCAATAACTTGGGGAACAACAATTTTTGTAGCTTCCAATTCCCTTGTTTGCAGCAATGCTTAATATTACCTTCCTGAAAGACAAGGTACAGTTGTGTGGTAAGCGTTAACTGTTGAGTCATGTCGTGCATCAGTTATGACCCACTGTAATCAAACTTGTAAGAGTTGTTAAAACATTATATCAATAATACCTCTCCATTTGCTGAATACTCTGGTAGGTCTTTAATTTCATAGATTGCTTTCATCATAAACTGCTCAGCACAGCATCTAACAACTTCTATATATCTTTGTGATTTATAAACTTAATCCAAACAGTCATTAGACTTGTGATTTATTATGTAATATACCTGATCTAATGTACGACTTGCCAACAGTTCCAATGCCAAAAAAGCAGCTGAAGTTAATGTACTGGCTAGGTATAATTCCAGCACATGTGAAAGCATGAACACATCTAGTACATAAAAACAATGATTATTATCAATAAGTACTAACTTTTGGTTGACCAAGTACCGCCCTCCAAATATTCTTGAACTAGCCCACCATTGTTAAGATCGACAAGTCTGACACTGAAACTCAACTCGTAGTACATGTCCAATCTACAAGTCACAAAATCACAAATATCTTATAATACTCATGAAGCCATTGTACCTGAACTATAAATGATGTCACCCATGTTATAGCAAGACAGTCACATGGTCACGTCAGTCCTACTACTAGCTCATGAAATGTCTTTTGCTCACAAACAAACAACGACTGATTGTCTCCATCATCACCACCAGTAAAGATACCTATAATGTCTTAAATATTGCCAGTCATTCCTGTCATTAGATATTACCTGAATATTCCAACATTAGCTTAACAATATCCCTCTGAGCTCCACCACTACTTTCACTGACTGTCTCATTGCCACCATCATCACCCACACCCACCATGTCCAATAACAATCCAAGGAGCTCATGATTGTCGAGTGGTCGTGACTCTTTTGACGACATAACTGACTTCACTAATACTAGTTGTCGAAGAAAGTTCTTTTTGTCAGCCTCACTCAAGAAATTCAGCTCCATTTGATAGGGAACTCCATGTCTCACACGCTTTTCCTTAGGAGGACAAGTCTCACCAGAAGTAGCCATTTTAGTTTTTCAAATGAAATGACGCTCATTTGACGTCCTTTTACACCTGATAAACGCTTTTATAAGCACGCAGATCTACTTTTTAGCACTTACAAGTGCTATAGTGAAGTGTAACTTTGACATGTGAAAAAGAAATAATTAATAAACTTGCCCTGGGCATTAAGTGGGCAAGGCCTTTTTATACCCAACCTCCTCGTTTAACACCTCAACAGTTAAAATGTTACTCTGTCTGGTTTGTGAGTGTGCACTTGAGAAGTCTATCGAGAGGTGAAATCTGACAGTAAAAGAATTAAATTGCATCTTCAACCATATTTTAATTAACTTGCAGGCGTGGTCCTGTGCAATCACATGACACAACCAATTTGATTGGTCTGCATAAAGTCAGTGAAGAAGACTAGCTTTAAATGAGGATTTGTCCAGACATTCCCTCCCCTTGCAGAACATCTGGCCTCAAGACTAATGCTCAATGACACTAGCTAGTTTATGTTATAAAGTGTTTAGTTTAACTTACCTTCCAATGTACATTTCAGCTAAAATATATCCTACACTCCACATATCTACTGCTTTACTATAAGAGGATTGTAGTAATACCTCTGGAGATCTGTACCACTGAGTAACAATCTAAAGAGAGAGAGAGAGAGAATTAAACAATAGCTAATTATATCAACAACAGTGTACCAGTACAAGTAGGGGTTAGTCCTACCAGGAATTCATCATTATAACAAGTAGTAATAACAGTAACCACAAGTAGTAACTATTATACAGTGACCATGACAAAGAAACCTTCAAGAAAAATCCCCAGAACTCCAAACACTGTTAACAATCAACAACCACAAGACTAAATACAATTTACATCTAATACATGTAGGTTTCACAAATGTTGTATAGTATGTCCAAGTTGAGTTGGGCCCTTATTAAAAAAAGGTGTTGTATGCATGGAATGTAAGGTGAGGTATTTTCTCACCTAATCAAGTGCAATTAGCGCTGAGTACATTTTAATATTATTCATTGTTTGTTCACGTGAATGTCATGAGAACAAACCACGTTTTCTCTCGTGGTCGTGAAAACGCAGAGTAAAAAAGAGTGAATCACAAACAAAGGAGGTTGTTGCAAATGTCTATGGCTATTTCAAGGAAGTCAGCAGGCGTCAACAGACTCAAGGATCTCTTAAACGAATCTCTGATGCCACAGGAGTTTCATGTACCAGCATCAAGAGGCTACTGATAGTTCTGATGACAAATAGTTCTAGATATTCTTAGTCTTTCTTTTTTGTTAAAAAGGTTTTTTTCAGAACCACAGTGGCTTTATAGCTCCCTAAAATCACAAAAGACAATACTTGATGATTATTTTAATAATAATAATTGTTATAATAGAACATTTGTTCATATAATTAGAACTGTAATATAGAATTGCCACGTGACAAATGACTGACTTCTCAAGGTGAGAAGTGATTTTAATTAAATCCTCGAGGGTGTGCAATTCGAAGTCAAAAGTATGCCATTGAAAATATATGGAGTTTTTTAGTTTGATACTTTCTCGTAGCACTAGAGAGCCAAATTTTATATATAAATAGCGCGTTTACGAGCTGAATCGATTGGTGCAAGTTCTATGCAGATAGCATGTAAAATGGCAAAGTTATTTACATGTCTGGGTGGCCCAACTCAACTTGGACATACTATAGTTTAATAGGGCAACCTGTCAAGCAATATCAACTATATACAATGTATTTCACTCTCATAGCCATATTGAGTCTAATATTAGTTATGATAACATCATGACAGTCCAACCTATATCTCCTTTATGTGGCTAGCTAGGCAACCAGACTAATAATTACTACCTCCCTTTCTAAGGTCTTCTTCCTCTAACTATTAGTACTTATTCAAACTGACAGCTGCTACCTAGCCACAAAACTCATTAGTCCTGTTTGAGATAGATCTGTGGCTGACAGTTTTAACAGGTCAACTAGTACACTGACAACAGTTAAGAAAAAGATAGATTGATAGAAGCTCATCACAACAACTAAAAATAAATTACTACAAAATCTAGATCTATAGATATTGGGTTTATAAGGACTAACAAAAGAACACTTGTTCAATATTTAAGAATATTATTACTACATCATTATATATTAAGGACACCTCTATACTAGGACAATTTACAAAGGCTTGAAGTGTCTAGATCTCATTGTACGCAAAGGACATTTTCTTCATATATATTAGTTTTAAAGACTGCAGTGTTACAGTACTTCATAATAAAGTGAACTATCTTAATATTGCTATCCATGAGATATGTACATGTGTGTCTGTGTAATAATACTGGAAGGTTTTGTCAATACTAGTTAGACATTGTTGGATACTGTTAAACATAAGTTATTAATAGTTATATACAACATGGACAATAATTTAACACACATACACAGGGTGTACATATGATAGCTAACCTGTGTTGATAACATGATATTGTCATCAATTGCTCTAGAGAGACTAAAGTCAGCAATTTTGACAACACCTCTACTGACAAGAATATTTTGTGGTTTCAAGTCATGATGGATAATGTCATTAGAATGTATCCATTCAACTCCAACAAGTATCTGATGTAAATAGTTCTAAAGAGAGAATGATTAATATAAAATGGTAACAGGTTAGTATAAAAGAAACTTAGATGACAACAGTTGTAATAATAATAATTGAAGTGATTACAAGCACATTCCTTTCACCCTCTTTCCCTTTGCCCCTGTCATTACTTACTTTAATTGTTTGTTCATCTAGTCCTCTAGGTAATGAGTGTCTAATACAGCTATCTAAGTCTTGATCAATATATTCAAATACTAAATGTACTATGAGTTCAGTGTCATATCTTCCTTGAGATGATACAGCATCTAATAATCTATAATAAAATATAAGAATTTTTTTAATAAATTATATTATATTAAGTCAGGCAAAACTGGGTTTTATGTTGCTATCAAATCAAGTAGGACCACCTTTCACTGTCAAAGACCATGTATACATAGCTAGTATTGTTCAGAATATTTATACATAGATAGTATTGTTCAGAACATATTCTTACAATGAATCATCTTCATCATTAGACGTGTCACTCTCTGAGTCACGTATTGGTACCCCATCCTCCATCAGTTCTGAATCTTAAGCAGTGACATCCTCATTCTCATCATCATCATCAACAGGCCTGTCAGTACACATAAGATCATGTATGGAACATAATACAAGGCCTCTTACTCCAAGTGTGTCACATTCTTGCTCACATATGCAGCCCAGATCAGCTCCACAAAATGGAATGTCTTCTCAACTACCACCTTCATGGCTGTCCTCCTATCAGGGCGTCGGAGATCTCTCACTTTGTGCTCACTGGTATGCATCCTATTCACATTTTCGTTCTTTATGTGGGGGAACATGTAAATTAGTACAGAAACATATAATTAATAAGGATTTCCCAGTCCATAACTGCTAAATTCATCCTCATGGTGAACACCCGAGTAGAGAAATGAATTCTCTTTGGCAAGTAGCAGAGGAGTTGGTGGTTAAAGCTCTCCACCCAATAGGTATCTCGGCACTGAAATTATATAGTAATAATTGTGATTATCAAGTGTACAATAATACTGGTCACATGTAAAGCATGTTAGCAACCACATACATGAAGAATGGGATATACAGACTGACAAATTATACAAAATTTCTCAGACATCAACTTCACTGTGTTTGTAATTCACATAGTCACACACAATAATACTATAAATACAAAAGCCATACCCTGCAGAAGTCCTCAGCATACCAATAAACATACACCTCCTTGAGATTCTTGAGGAGCTGCTGGCTAGTCCTGGGATCTGTCAGCAAGCACTTGCTAGGGGTGTAATGGGGTAGGTGACAGGGGGATGACTGATGGTACTCCAAATGGTTTCCCTAATAAATGAAAACCCTCACTTGATACCTAGCAGTGGTTGACATCTCATAGTGCTTTGGTATGTTTCTTATCAAGCTACGTAGAATGTCAAAATCGCCACCACAGTTCTTCATGGACCAATAGAGATGAAGTTTGATACTCCTACCTAATTATATAATACACATGATCAAACAAACAAACTCCATATACCACACTTACGTTTGTCTACTAGCTCCGGAAACCACATCACTCCCTTGTCACTCAACCAACCTTTGGTGATCTTCTGTTTAGTTACATTCTTTGTTCCTAAGTAATTTTTATATTGAAGTCTAATTATAACGACACAGTTTTTATGTGTCATATTGATTGTTACCTCTCCATACACAGAGTAGTCTGGTAGAGCCTTCACTTCTTCAACAGCATCATTCATGGAGTCTTCTGCCAACTTGCCTACTATCTCCATATAACCACTGCCATAGTATACTGATGATATAGTAGCATTTATTATCTTATTATTTTACATGGACATGAATGATGACTATATACACATTAATTTCTTCACCTCTTTTCATGTAGCTATGTCCCACATATCCCATGCCAGCAAACTGAGAGAACTTGATATACTGGCAGGGTAAAATCCCAGCACATGTAATGCTATGCACCATCCTGTGTACAAATAATAATATTGTAGTCTGACACAAACAATTTGAAACCTACTTCTGATTCAAGAAGAAATGTCCTCCAAATACCCTGGAACTTGACCAGGTCCGTTTTTGTTGGTGGCATCGCCGACATGAGAACAACATTCTCAGCACATGACCTTTCTTTATTGTGTAAAAAATAAATTCTTAGAGCTACATACCGTATAGGTTTAGGAGGGGGGGGGGGGGGGGTCATACAAGATTTTGTTTGCTTTAGAGGACAATCATTATGAATGATGGACATTGACTGGAACTAGTTACAGGAAAACAGTAAGGATGAATGAAGACTAGGGGTGGGAAGATAAAGCACAAGTGTACAGAAAGACACAAAAGGATAATACTAATGGCTTCATATAGTCTTTTTTACTCCCACCTCACACACCTCAATCTTGTATGAACACAAGACAAGTCACATAACATCCGCACCTGCACAACCGATTCTGGGATCCAAGGATTACAAGTTAATCCACAGGGGCATGGTGTCTTCAACCCCTCCAAAAGATCCGAAAGACAATGCCTCTCAGTGAGGAAAGCTGCTTCATCATCAGATGCAGCATTACCAGTGTATATACCTGTGAAATAGTCACAAATTAAATTATGCCTAGCTAGCAAGCTATGCTTGAAAATACAACCTAGCTACTTTATAAACACTAGCTAGCCATCTAGCTATATCTAGTAGCAAGCTATAACTATTAATGGCTAGCTTCATTGTAAATTGCTTGCTAGTTGTTAACTAGCCTAATTACCCCAACATGCCAGTGGAGTTAGTACTGTACTTACCACTACTCCTGAGGAAAATTGAGTATTAGCCCGCTCAACACCGGGGAAACTTGCAGGAGGAAACATCCTCTCCATGTGGTCCAAGATGGCTGACATAAGACCATAGTTGTCTAAATCAGATTGCCCAGCAGGAGTTAAAACTTTTCTAACATGGTCAAACCTTCTCTTAAACACATTCTTCCCATCTAGACTGTCAAACTCGATCACAAGAGAAAGTCTTACACGTTTTCTGCTGCTCGCCATTTCACTACAGAAACTTACATACTTACACGTTTACAAAAAAAACGGGAATATCTGTACTGAACAAACACATAATATTAATTAAGCAGCTGTTACAATAGCTATAGGAAGTGCATATGTATGATGTAAACAGGAAAGGAAACAGCTTCCATTTTTTGATATTGAAAGTTTTGCGTGTGCCATTTTGTGGGCAGCCCACCCCCCCTTTTATACTGCGCATGCTCGTTTAAAATAAATAAAGCAATATCACTGTTTTCAATTGCAGAGTTGAAGCCGACCCAAAGCAGATTTAAAGTCTACTTGTCGAAGTAATTATAATTAAAGACATTTACGTCTGCATAAGGAGTCTGAGGGTAGCCCCTGTAGTTGAAAAGAATTGAGCCTCACCCAAATCCACTAATGACGTCATCAAGCGTCACGTGATGGCGCTCTTTCCCAGCAGAGAAAGAGAAGCGGTTGTATATACGAGTGACTAAGTTGGTAAGTAATATAAAGTAGTAGTTAATTAGTAGTATTGTATGTAGATAACATGAGCCATGGGTCATGTTAACAATTGCAGTACTACAGTGTTTACTTGTTGACTACATACACGAGATATGTTACTTCTTATGACATTTGATTGAAGAGAATGTACATTTTTTTCTATGACTTAGTGTATTTCTAGCTAGTTCTGGTAACAAGACAGTATTTCAGACAATTACAAAGATAGAAGAGTTAAGGCTGTGTAAACACAAGCTTCATTTGTTCATTTGTTTTTGGAGTTCCAACTTTTTAACTCTTTATGATTGAAAAAAGTCTCTTTATTTGTTTCAATGTTTAAGATATTGTACTTGAGATGATGTTGACACAATCATGTTGTATATGATTGTACAATGACAATAAATGAAGATCATACAGTTTATTGTCTTTGTTATATAAAGTGATATGTATAATACCAGGAGCGCATGAGCGTCGCGAAGCGACGTGAAGGAGCGTCAAACTGCCATTATATTTGTATTCTAACCATTGTCGAAACACGGTCAAAGATTATTCCATATAAGGAAATACACTTACTTAGCATAAGTACTGCTAAGTATGTGACGGAGCAATGAATATTATTACAATTATATGGCGAGTAAAACGAAAAAGTCGAAACTAAGAAAGAAGTTATGTACATCGAGAAACGTTTAAAAGAATTGTACTTGGAGGTTATGGAGGCTTTTGTTATTAAAGAAGTGGAAACAGTTGAACAACATATATCACTTTATTCAACAAGACTAGTTCTCTGGCACTACATGAAAACTAGTCTCAGGCTAGGGAAGTTGCTGGAATTCTTAAAAAGAACTTTCTGCCAGCTTTTTTGCATCTATTACAAGGGTAACAAACGTTTTGGTAGTTTCCTTACTGCGTGGTACAAGGAAGTAGGCACTTTGGCCTGTGATACTTTGTCCACACAAAACACCTGGACACTTTGGAGTTACCTTGTGTCTAAATATAAATATATATGTTGTTCAAGGTCGCTTGGCCATTTTCTTGACTTCTTTTAAATTTATCTATTTAAAGCACACCTACTAAGAGGTTACAGCCCAGAAGCTATTAAAATGCAAAACACTTAGCAGTTATGTCCATATATGGACATATGTTCTAAGCCTTGATTCGACAACAGTTGGTGAAGGGAGTTTGACGCTCCTTTGCTTCACTTCGCGACGCTCATGAGCTCCTGATAATACATTATAGTATAACTGATATATGTACATTGATATCTAATGTTCTATTATAGAACTAGATCAACTTAACAGTACCAGCCAAGGGTTGCCAGGCCTCCTGGCAATGGCAGCTCAACTGTCACTAGAAGACCTATTGGATGAAGAGCTGTCAGAAGAAGAGCAATCAGATGAAGAACTATCAGAAGAAGAGCAATCAGATGAAGAACTATCAAAGAGAGGGAGAATTGTAAGTATATTAGTAACTAATCCAGTATACTACATGTGTTAGTGTACAATCAATACATTACATATTATTATTAACTATGGTATGGTTTATATGTAGAGAAAGACATGACAAAATGGCTGTCACACTCAATCTATTACAGTATATTGTTAATGTTCCCTTATAAATTTATTTCAGCATCACTTACCATTATTGAATATTTTACAGGTAATAAGTTCTTTGATAATGTTATAAAGTATTACTAATAAAGTGGAGAACTAGGAACTAGCTAAACAGTCAAATTTTTTCTCTTAATTCTTGTACTTCTTTTTACATAAATAGAAAAGATTACTTGGAAATAGACTACACAGCTTCTTCATAACTCAAATTGTTCATTAAGTGATAGTTTATTACAAGCTATAGACTTTAGTTGAGTGACATTATATCTGATTATCTGTGATAATTATTCACACTATTAATATTTATTAATTTACAACTGATCATGTTCATTATCACATGATAAATACTATTAGTATGTAAACAATGGTTGTATCTACTATCAATCTATGGACCTGTCTCTATGTGTTCATAGTAGTCACTTTAATACTTGAATAATGTCCAGTTATTACTATTACTTGATCATATCACATATCAAATAAATATTAGCAACAAAAGAATGGAAAGATCATTGAACTGTTTATTATTAGTTAGTATAGTCTTGTATTTGTAGTATAGTCTAATTGTCTATGTTAGTTATATACATAATACTAATTACATCATGTTCTTTTTATATAAATAGTGTCACTTTGTGTATTGTGTATTTGACCTGTCCTATAGTTTTATTAGTCTCATATAATACATGTAGTTGTGTATGATTTACTAGTTTTAAATGTAATGACTTGTTTTATTATTATATAGGACTATGAACTTTGGAAGTCTGCTAGTGATGGACATTTAGAGAGAGTCAAACAAGCACTTCAGAAAGGAGCAAACTTGAAATATCATCTTTGGGTAAGATCCTATTAATTTCCCTTTAATCTACTGTAATTATTTGTGTCTACTAACTTAAGTAATTAATTTAAATTATGTAGATTTAATGGGTATTAATTCATTTTAGCCACACCTAAATATTAATTAAAAACTTCAACATTTACACAATTTATTAATTATTATTTTATTTGTTAAAGTTACTGAATTAGTATTCACAATTAATAACATACATGATCTTTACATGTAGTATTTTTAACATTGTATTATAATTTAATTGAATGAAATCCATTATATTGTGTGATAATAATGTTTTAATTAATGATACATGTCAATGTAATATAATAGCTTGTATTGTGTATACACAGATATATAACTGGATTTTATTTCATGTATTAAAATGTCTTTCTTCATTATATAGATTTCTCCTTGTGATGGTCATTTTTATACACCAACAAAACCTCATACTGAAGCTTACATCAAAGGTCATAACACAATAATCCAATTCTTAGAAAATGCAGGTGCTACTCCTGATTATGTAAGTGTATACATGTATGTAGTTGAGGTCAATATTTAGTATAACTCAAGTGTTTGATTGTTACATTGATATTATGTACATGTACATACCGTTTTTCCTCATGTAAACACCTAGGCGTTTATTTCTTACCTAGGCGTTTAATTGAGATAGACATTTATTCGGTTATGGGCATTTATCAGTAAGTTATAAAGTAAGCATGTGTTGACCCCACCTACCGATATGGAAACACTCAAGAAAAATAGCGTTTTTACTGGCCACAATATATCCATTTATTGGAGAGATGCTGCCAACTGAGAGAGAAGAAGGCAACCTGCATGATAGATATGCTGTATTGTTAATGAGAGATGGCAAAATTATAGGACACATGCTACAATCCACTTTTTAAAGCATGGAGGTAAAATAAAGTGTGAAGCATTATATTTTGAAGTTTCTTCAGCAACTTGTACAGCATGAATTTTAAAGCTGATGTCAAAGCTTCGGTGGCTTTCTTTAGATGCCGCCATATCACGAGAAACCATGTGATGTATTGACCACACTCAGGCGTTTATTCAAGACTGGGTGTTTTTTATGCTATTTCAGCCATGCTGCTAGGCGTTTGAACGGGGTAAGGCGTTTATCTGGGATAGGCGTTTATACGAGGAAATACGGTACTTACATTAAAATGTCTCCTACTTATTGCCCAAGTCCTTATACACATAACAATACATTTAATGGATAATTATTATGACCTTTACTGATGTAATTGTTTTGTACCTTTGTTCTGTTTATCCCCACACTACTTTTTTTTTAATATTAGTTTCTATAGCTAGTAACTATCATTAAATCATTAGTTTAAAACATATCATATAACACTAAGATACAACAGTGTTACCAATTGACTTCATATAACATTTACAATTACATTAATTAAAGTCAAGATATATTACTGAGTGTCTTAGCACTAGGTAAATGTTTGTATATCTGTCATGTTTAGGTATGTAATTAATTGGTTTCAGAACATGTAACCACAGGAATGTTTATTCATAATAATAAAATTCTATAGAACTTATGTAATAATTAACACCCACTCGAACAGGTTATAAAATGGTTTAGTGAGTTGATTTTAGTATTTCATATTTACCATGCTTCTATTTAGTTTTTAGTTTTTGTGTCAATTGGTTTATAATACTTTTTTAGAAGAAGATTAAACTGGACTAAATATATTCTAAACAATTACTAAATTGTCTTTGACTAGCTACCCATCTTAACCCTATGGTAGCACTGTAAATCTTCCATCATAAAGGAGATCTTTATCTATCTATTTGTGAATGTTAGTATTAATATCTTGAAATCATTTCAGATAAATAAAATGCACTTTAATATGTTGGATATAGTTATATAACACTATACACGGTCATGTACTTATACATAGTTAATAATGGAGCTTCTGGTTGATGAAATCTTTGTCATGTGACATTTATATACATGTGTATTCCTAGTATATATTGTTGTATTTATTATGATTTACATTATCTGTATTTACTTATTGTGATTTCTTAGGATGAAATTATGTTGGCAGCTGCTGAAAAAGGACTAGTTGATATAGTGAAAGAAGCTTTAGAAAAGAATGCTAATGTGAATGCTAAAGAGCAATATTATGTAAGTTATATCTTATTATAATAAATGAATCTTTTCTAGTAAATGATAACTCAGTAATTTTACAATTATAAGTTTATTTAAAAAACAATATAATATTTTCATGAGAAGTCAGATATACAAGATTTAATGCTTTGAATAATGTTTTTGTCATAAAATATTCAAAACTGAATGAGGTATACTGTATATGTTATGACATTGTAATATAGGAATCAATATGATGATGAAAACACTAGGACATTGTAATAGTTTGCGTGTAGATACCAACATTTGAAAACCAAAGTATGATACTCAAAGCCACAGTATGTAATAAGAATCAACAGTTCAATGTATAATTTGACTTCTATGTTATGAACTTACTATATCTAGATACCACAATAAACAATGTTGTTGTATTGCTGTAATAGACAAGGAATTAGATTAATTCTATCATCAACAAAGTCACTGCTTCATCTGTGTACACATATATTTTTAAACTGTTACTAACTCTATAGTATGATGTTCAACATTGCTGTGATATCTTCACTATACTATAACTGATTACCAGACTTAGTTATATTCTCTTACTGTAGTATTTTAAATATTGTAGTATTCATATTTTCATTCACATTCTTTGTTGTTTTATTATTAGAAAGATAATACAGCTTTGCATTTAGCCTCACGTAATGGTGACACTGAGGTAGTCCAATTTCTGCTACAGTCAAATGCAAATCCTAACATTTATAACAAGGTCAGTGTGTATTGTATATAGTTTATATTTCATTTATTATCTCTACTACATGTACATATGTGTAGTACTACCTGTCTAGTAGGACAGGATATAGATCAAAGTCAATGTAATGAATACAATTAAGTTAAATTTTCATGCTATTTAATTAATTTTCAATGTATTTGTGTGGGTGGGACAAAGTAGCTCTCATTTGTTGTTTGATATATAACAATTACTACTATGACTGGAAAAAAATAATAAACCTAATATGTAAAACAACATATAAAACATTAATGTATTCTTACATGAAACAAACCTGATGAGTCCTAAGATTGTTTTGGACCATGTGTGTATGTATATTAATGTATTGTTATTATTAAACAATTTATTTCATTTATAGCGGGGACAGAGTCCACTTCATCTAGCATACTGGAATGGTCATGATAACATTGTTGAGCTCTTATGTTCTTCTGGAGCAAGAGATATGGACCAAGTTATAAATGTAAGTGATAAATGTAATAATATATTTACTGTATATGATGACATGGACATAGTGATCTTATATGTTATGATATATTATAAACATGACCTAATTATATGTGGGTACATGTCACAGTTATAATATATTATTTATTTTAACAGGATGACTTACTTTTGACTTCAGCTGAAAATGGTGATATAGAAAATGTAACTCTAGCACTTACATCAGGTGCTAATGTCAATGTTTGTCATGGTAGTTATGATAAGGTTAGAACACTGATTAAATAGTAATAAATTACTGTTGTTTGTTAGTATTTACTTTTTGAAGTAATATATTCTATAACAAAGAGATCAATTACAGGCACTTAAGAGATTTAGCCCCACCCACTCTCGTAGACATTGTTTCATCTAGAAAATGGCTTAATCTCTCTTTTCCTATTTCCATAACACTTCTCTATTGTTTACTTTATTGACATTGTCATACAACATTAATGAAGAAGGAATTTTTAACCCAGACCTTTAATTAATATGTCTATTTTGACATTTTGGCAGACTTCCTACTAGCCTTGCACTATTAGTACAACACTTTGCAAAATTAAAATTTATCAAAAGACTATTATTTTATTTGTAAACTAGTAGATTTGTATTTATTGATATAAGGTGGGTTCACAAAACTAAACTTGCATGTGTCATATCACGTTCTTGGTGGTGAGTTAAGTAGCGCAATGACAATGCTGTTCATATAAACAAGATGATGTATGTGAACTAAACTCCACCCTCATCATGGACACTGAAGTGTTGCTGCTTGCTTTACTTTACAAATGACAAAGAAGTCAACAAAAACAAAGAAAACTGTAGGTACATCCTATATTTACTCAACGGCTCCAACAAGTCATGATAAAACAATTCAAAATAGCATGACAAAAGTATATTATTTCTGTTCGCTGTTTCTTTAGTTATTTGGCTAGCAACTTCCTTCCTTGTGTTTTCTCTTGTTCTTACATCCTTATAGCTTTTGCTTGATACAATGTCACAATCAATGTCACAATCAAGGGAAACAATGAACAGCCTTGATAAGTTTCTCGTCTGCCATCAAACACATAGTTATTGAAATTTGATTGGCTGAACGTATTACTTGGAACATCAAGATAGAAATCAATTCTATCCTTGTGTTGCGACATGTCATGTTGTGTGTCGTATATGGATTGTGTTCATAAAAATTGATATACATAAGCAATGTGACGTGACACAAACCTTTGTGTTGTTATGTGAACCAGCCTATAATCTTGTCTTTGGTAAATGATATTCATGGTCAGTGAATGTCAACCCACAAATGACATGAACATTTCTATTATTAAACTCTATGCACCTAACCTTTGAAGTCTACATAATCCTTAAAAGAATCCTGGTATTCACAGAGGTACCACTAGGTTTGTAAAACTACTAAAAACTTGTTATCTTGTTATTACTAAGAGGTGTGGTTAGAAAATGTTGTGGTTATTATTATTAAAGAAAAAGTAGACATATTTAAAACTACTAAAAGATATGTATAAGATGGTTAGAGCAGTGTGAAGGTAAGTAAGATCAAAGACAATGTTAGAACCTAATTATATAGAAATTATATCAGAAATAATAAAGTTTATCTGGAATAGACTAAAGATAGAGATTAAAGTCACATTTGTTATTAAATCTAGTATATGACTGTGTGAGGAAAACCCTGCATATCCACATATTAATTTAACATTAATTATCTATTGTGTTTTCATGTCCTACATGTTAATAGATTTAAATCAGTATTTAATAGATATAGAATGTGGTTCATTTTATTATTGGTATATATTATAATATTCTATAAAATTTAATGCTATTATAATCAACAATAAATACTTCTGTACTTCCTCTAGGATCAGCAAACAGCTCTACATTTAGTGTCAAAAGGATGTTACTATGTTGTCATACAACTATTGTTAAACTCCAATGCAGATCCCAACATTGGTGACTGGGTCAGTGTATATTGTTTGTAGAGATTACTACATGTTATTAGATTTGGATCATTATTTAATAGATATATAATGTTATGGGTGTGGCTGTTAGTAATTTCTACATTGACCTGTTTTTCAATTTTTTGTTAGTAAAGGATTAACAAAGATAGTCAGTGTCAGGTAATAGTAGGTGTGATCTATTATAATAGTAGTACATATATAGTTGGCAATGATCATGTTATTTACAAAGGTCCCACTGATATGGTGTGTACATGTCATTTGTACCCAAAGCCTAAACCATAAACAAGTGAATGTAAGAAGAATAGCCAATAGTGAACCATTCTATTTTAATTTTGAGATTGGGAATGTGCCATACTCTAGACATGTAAATCAGGTACAAGGAAATTATATGGATGTTACCAAGAGGTGTGGTTAAAAATGGTCCAGCTATTAATAGTACTGGCAGTTATTAATTAATTGTGGAGATTACATATTGCGATTAAATCACTAAACCAGTTAATCGCCCATCACTACTATAGTCCCAGTTGTTTCTTATGATTAAACTTTTATAAATTAATTAATATATCTGTGGTAGTTGTAGTTTGTTATTTTCATTACATGTACTTCATAGTGACAATAAGAAGAATGGAGCATACATTATGGATGTTGAATAAGCTTATGTCATCCATGGATATATGTTACTCACTAGATGTTAAACTCTCTATATCCTGAATATATTAACATGTAATAGACATTGCTATTATAATAAACTTGTGGTTACATTAAGAATACACAGTTACCCCTTAATTCTGATAGACAAAGAGTAATGTCATGGAACAATGCGTCTTATCTGGAGCTGTCCTTAACACATCTAAATTACTTATGGTTACTAATATAACTAGACCCCTCCCCTTAAACAATTAAACCTTAACATTGATGGCATACTTGAGATATATCACAATTGGTTGCCAACAGCTTAAGATTATCGAAGAATAATCTCTCTTCTCATAGAAGGACTTGCATATTAGTGGGTGTGGTTTATAAAATAATGAGGTAATGTTACAATAATTGTCAGGACAGGAAACTAGTTGTTAATTATTATACAAAATGACTTTATGATTACATTTAAAAAGGTCACTTTATTTTATATTAGCAATAACAAACATATAACTTTCATAATATATTACAATGAAATCTCCATAGAACATCTTCCCATTGGTTATAATACTTAGAAACCTTATACCGTTTAAATGTAGTTATAAAGTCAAGTTAAAATATTTATATCATGTTAATAGAATTGATAATCATTATAAGTGTGGTAGTTATGATAAGTTTGTGACCTAAAAGACCTAGTTTGTTATTGATAACAATGTTTATAGTAAACTGATACTGATTTTAATATCTTAGATAGTTTCTATGCCTTTTTATGTCCCTGTCATTGGTCAGGTTTGACATGATAATACAATAGCTATGATTATCTGTATTGATGACTGTTATATTGACTATATAGTTTATTGTCTGATAGTTCCTGTGCTTTTTGTAATTGAATAACTTTTCCTCTTTTTTTTCTAGATTGATAGAACAGCAGCACATTATGCAGCAGAGAATGGTCATGTTGATGTTCTAAAGTTATTAATTGAAGAGGGACAAGCTGACATAAATGCTACAAATGAAGTAAGTCATATTATAGTTACTTATGAGCTATTCCTTTGAAGTATGACATTTAAGACAATATTGATATCAACCTCACTCATATCCAGACTGTCCAGTATTTTGATAACATGTTTTTGGCAAAGGATGTTCCAAGAACAATAATCAAAACTAAAATTTTGATATTTGTCTACAATGTGTCAAACATAACCTGTTGTCATTACATCAATCAATGACAATATTTATTAATAATCAATTAATTAATAGTCATGAATAATTAATACTCAAAATTTAACATGCTCTATGTGACCTTTATTGTGTGCTTCTTGATGTAACTTGTACCATAATGATGACATCACTATATGTCATGTGTTGATAATGGTAGTATGAATGTATGGTTTAGTTTTTTTGAGTTTAGAAGGTTAAGGCTTTAGGTTGCTTCTTGGTAACTTGTAACTTGTACTATAATGATGACATCAATATGTGTCATGTCATGATGATGTCATCATATTCAAGTTACACTAAGAACCTCTCCCTTTATTAGCCCTCCCACATGTATACACATACTCTTGTGATTTTACCTGTCTCTTTGTGGTTTCAATAGTTTTTGATCTGTTATAATACACTTTATGTTGATTTTCCTATAATTGGGTAATATTATTCTTAGGAACTTTATATATTCTAAATAGATCAACAATTTGAGGTGGAAGTACATTAACATATGGACAAGTCATTTTGTTCATTTGTATGTAAAACAAATATTGACATGATCTAACAGACAAATAATGAGTGACACAAGCTAGCATAAGTTAGTAAAAGAGTGTCTGTGGTTCTATATGAAAGATCATCACTATGTCCAATACATACCATAACAGCCATTTTGGATTTTCACTCTCTTAACACATGCTCACATCTATGTATACTTTACCTACATCCTCATTCCTGTTGTATGAGTCCAATATGTACTTGTCCCCAGATTCTTCATCTCTTAGGGAAGGGTTGGCAATGTCAGACTAATATTGTTATCTTTATTAACTAGTTAAATAGGTAGTCTTTGATATGATCTCTAACACATATACATACTTTTTGTCTTTGGATATTCATGTCTGTCTTCCTTGTCATTGTATAATGTACAAGACTTTCTTTTGAAAGATTTAGTCTTTTTTCTTATGACTATAATATCAAATGTATTCTTCAAAATTATTATAACCAAGTTAATCTGTTTATTTGTCATCATATTACACATGAAATATATATTATATTACTTATAACAATACAGTTGTTATTTATATTTTCACTATTTTAATTTAAGGATGGTGATAATGTATTACATTTTGCCTGTCGAAGTGGCAGTGAAGAAACCATACACTACCTTTTACATAATGTCCAGCTAGATCCAGATTATCTAGTAGCTCTAAATAATGATCATCAAATGCCATTGGATCTTATTCTACCTGATGTAGATATCAGTAATAGATTTCAATTACTGAAGTTGTTTCAACCATTCAAACAATGTCACAGAGACTACCTCACAGAATCATATGCTAAATTATTTCTATGTGGAAAGACAGAAGCTGGTAAAAGTTCATTGGCTGCTGTTATCTCTTTTCGTGCTGACAAGGGACGTTATCATCACTATGATCCAGAAGAATGTATTGAAGGTGTTGTATTACAAACCACTGGAATTGAGTACCACAGTGTTCGTAGTAGGGAAATAGGAAATGTTGTAATTTACGACTTTGCCGGACATGCAGAATATTACAGTAGCCATGCTGCAGTACTGGAAACTCTCTTGTTGAGGTCACCAGCTGTCTTTACAATTTTAAGCAACCTTACCGACAATGAGGAGACGATTAAGAAAGACCTACTATTCTGGTTTAACTTTGTTGAAAATGTAAGCATGAAGTTAATTAGCTCAAGTCAAGTACTTGTCCTTGGAAGTCACATTGATGAACTATCCAGTGAAAAAGACTTCCAACCTTTTGTAAATGACGTAGCTAATCTGTCTGTTCGTTTTCAGAACTACAAAGGGTTTTTCCCAATAGATTGTCATCGACCAGGAGGAAAAGGTGTAGAGATGTTTATGAAGAAATTGAAAAAGAGCTGTAAAGCTGTTGTAGACAAAAATGACAAAATGAGCTACCACTGCCACTGTCTAAATTCTTATCTTCAACAGCTGGAGGAGGTTGCTATTAGCCTTGATGAGCTGTGTTCCAAATTAATGGAACTAAATGAGCCTTGTCTTTTGACCAATCGATCCATTGTGTTAGAATTTTTGACCATTCTTGGAAGCAAGGGTCTCATTTTGTTTCTGGCTAACACATGGGTGATTATTGATAAAAAGGCTCTCTTAACTGAGGTAAATGGTGTCTTGTTTAATAAAAATATTGATCGTGTGCGTAAACCAGTTGCCACTAATACTGGTATAATGGCTGTCTCTACTTTAGCTAACCTTTTCCCTAAACACAACACAGATATGCTGATTCGTTTCCTAACAAGTCTACAATTTTGTCATCAAATAGACTCTTATGCTGTTTCAAGTATCACTAACAATGTACCATCTGATGACTTCACAATTAGTAAAGATGTGAAATTTTTATTTTTTCCTGCACTTATTACAGAAGACAAGCCCACTTCAATCTTTGAAGCAGCAGATGGATTTGGTTGGTGCCTATGGTGTCCTGAATCACATCAATTTCTCTCCATGCGTTTTCTCCATACTCTTCTTCTTCACTTAGCTCATACTTGTTGTTCTTGTCCTTCTGAGGGAACTGATAATATTACTGATAATGCAGTGTTCCAAGAATTACATCGAGTCTGTACTATGTGGAAAAATGGTATTTATTGGAAAAATGAGAATAACGTTGAAGTAATGGTTGAGGTTACTGAAGACAACCGATGTGTTACAGTTCTAGTGTCTCACAGCAGTTTAATAGAAAGTTATCAACTTCGTACATCACTCATCAAAGAAGTACTTAAACTTAAAAAAGAATTATGTCCATGTACTTCAAAACAGTTTATTATTGCACCTGGTGATGTTAAGGATGTGATGGAAAAGAAACAGAAAAGTCGTATACTTTATGCTCTGAGAAATGTTGCTAAAGGAGTACTAACAAGAGAAACCGTTACTTCTTCTACTGACGAATGTGTTCCTGTCCATTTAGTCGTTGGTGAAAAGGAACCATACCTCTGTCTTGCCCCTCTTGTGACCAAAGCTCTCTTTAATGACACCAATAAAGATCTACCACTACTAGATCACTATGTCCAACATATAGAAGAAGTATGTGGAGAGATCATGTCCCTCTATCCATCAACAGTTTCTTCACACCTCTCTGTAAGAGAACATCTCAACAAATTCAGTGTTTTTGCTGGACATAATCCTTTGGTAAGTTTATATTGACTTTATCTTAACATTGTGTCTATGAAATTGTTTTATCTTCTCTACATAGAGTATACCTTCTCCACCAATAAAAGATGAAGTAATACAAAGATTATCAAAACATGTTCAGACAAGAACAACAAAAGGTTCTAATTATGTCACTATTCTCTTGTATTGACTTAGTTATTATTACAGATTTTATTAACCCTGTTACCAAACCTAACAAACAGATGTCATCATCTATTACATACAATGTTGGAGGTATGTCTACATGTCAAGAAAATGTCATATTTTCAATAATTTAGTTCATTTATTATTTAGTTTTCATGTTTTTATATCTACTACATTTATATTTGATTACTTTCATTAATTGTTATATATTGTTATATTACAGGTAGTAGTCAGGAGACAATGTTAACAAAAGATAGTTTAACTGATGAATTCAGTCATTTCCCTAAATTATGTATGTTAGACAATCTTATATAACAGTTCTTTATCTTATTGTACTTACAGTGGAAAGACCTACAAGACGTGAACTTTTAACTCAATTAGCCTGTATCAATTTTTTATGGCGTAACATTGGTAATGGTCTTGGAGTGAGTTACAGTGTCCTTCAAGGTTTAGCTGAATCCAACCAGTCAAATCAAGCAAAACTTGACCAAGTAATTCAGAATTGGCTGGACATGAATGGTCAAGGTGAAGGTGCTCCTGTCACTTGGAGAACAATTTTAGATGTCGTAAAGGGACAACTTGTTCAAAACAAAGCTCATGCTATGACAATATATCAATACTTAAAACAAAGAGGTTTTGTACAACAGATTACTGAAAGTAAGTAGACAATACAAACTTTAGTTGCTATAATTATATAGACTGGTTACATAATAATTCCATGGTCACTAAAGAGTAGTTAATGTACACACATGGCAATCTTATTGGAGATCACTTTATGAGACATGATGTCATAGCTTTACAAGTATCTTTAATTGTTATGGAATATGACAATATAATGTTGACTATGAGATAATTGGAATGTTTATCTGTGGTAAACCAAAACAATTCAGAGTGAAGAGATCTTTAATAGTAAAGCTATAATTACATATATACACTAGTATATACTATGTTCATTGTTGTAACTACAATTTTATAGGGGGTGTGGTACAAACTGACAAGAACACATTTGAGAATCAAACTGATGGTAAGTTACTTTATCCATATCATTTAACCTGTACATGATTATACAATGACTCCTAATGGTAACTGTTTATGTCCTTCATAACATAGGTGTTAATAAATGTGTTAGTGAGTCTATTACTGAGGACAGTCACAGAGTTAATGGTAAGTTTATTATTACTATAACTGGTAAAAATGGTTCATTACATTATTGTATACATACAGTTTTAAAGTACAGATACCTCCTATTAAATATTGAATATATTATATTTTTTCTTATTTCTCTAACTGTTCACATATTATATATACTTTATTGTACATGTTATATAACAATTATATTGAAAAGCAATGTAACTATTAACATATAATTGTCACTTTGCTCTACTCATTATTCTATAGAATGTGTTAAGAAATCAAGTGCTCCTGAATCAACTGAAGGTTCTATTTCTGACAACTTATCGATGGAACATCAGGTATGATTTATCCTCTAATAAAGTAGATTGTATAATTATAATCATTAACAAATTTAATTTGTTAAAATATTAAGGGTTATTCCTCTTGCCAGTAAGTAGCTATTAACATAATAGCTTCTTTCAGTAGATTAGTGCCAAGATACTCAATAGTTTAATGTAAGAAAGGGTATCTAGCATATTAATAGCAAGATGGCAGATCTCAGTGATTGCTCAACATGATGCAAAACGTAGTTTTCACATTTAGCAAGTGGGTGTCTGGTCCTGTGACTAAGTCAACTGAGCAGTTATATCACTATATGTAGCCACACCCATTAAGCATTCTTTGTGGTTGTGGGTTCTTAGAAGCATTCCTAAATTTGACATAGATAGATTGATAGTTTCACTATGTGACAATAATTACTACTAACAATTACATTGTAATTCTTCACCTCCAGTCTTATCAATAATATAAACAATAGTTACATCATCAATCTTGTGTATTGTAATACTACAATACTTTACACCTCATATATTATCACTTATATCCTGTATCCAATAGCAACATTCTACAAATGAACTATCAAGTGAACACAAAGCAGATACTCTCCCTAGTGATACTACACAACAAGGTAATATAAGACACCTAAATAATAAACACTACATATAATGTATGTGATGATTGTGTTTGTATAGAGTTATTTTGTAGTTTAGATTGTTATAGTTGACATAAGTAGTTTATATATGTTGATAAATAGACTACTTAGAGTTGTATTTGATTACTGAGATCATGAGAAATTAAGATATATTAATTAACTACTTCTCTTCTACATTGTTTACTAACTGTTCTTTAATTCAGTTATATTTCCTTTTATTGTTACATTTATAGACACTATTGATCCATCAGAAATATTTCTGGATTACTTTGCTGATATTTGTGAAGCCATTCAAGTTAAACCCATGTTCATTGTTAACCGACTTGTTACTGCTAGATTGATATCATGCAATTTTAAAGAAGATGTACACAGTATGAGTGGTGATGATTATGACAAAGCAGACAAAGTAGTTAATGAGCTACGACGACAGGTTGAAGAAAAAGGAATTGAGTTTTTAAAAGCTCTTTGTGATTTCCTTCTAAAGCAGAACCAGGAGTTAAAGGACATTAGTACAAGAATGAAAAGTCAACTAGAAAGTGAGACATTATATTCTACAACATAGGCGTGTGTATTAATATGTGATTATTAGTGAAAAAATGAGAAAGATGATTATATACAACTTTATATACAATTTTAAGAATGTTTTACTTGTAATACATGTCAAAATTTTGACCGTACTTTAATAACTTCGTGAGAACAGGACAGCACTTTAAATGATAAGATATATATGTGTACATGATGAAAATAGTTCATTATTGTATATGTATAAATAGTTATGGCAATTAATTTTATAATTCTTATAATAAATGTCCTAAGATATAGCTATCAGAATGGTGTTTTACTTAATAATTATAAGGTTGTACCTATACCTCTTTCCCTACACTCCTATACCCAGATACTTTAATTATCAGTATTTGCTGATAGTGGTACTTTATTTATTGGTATTCATATAAATTAATTATTATTAATGATAATATAATAGCCACACCCAAATGTTTTGTGGACAACACATTTTGTTGTTGCCTCCTGTATGTTTTTGTCCTCTTTGTAATAAGTTATTAACAAATAAATATGGCTTGTTATAAGTGTAGTTGATGGCTATATCTAAAATACAGTATAGGCTATGCATGGTGCCCATATATAAGATAGATCTTGTATGTATAGAAGCCTATGTTAGTTTAAGTACAATCTAATCTATTATTACATCTGATGTTTGTTAAATTGTTGTTGATAAAGGTATAGCATTCAATAACAAATTTCTAGAATACTGCAATTGGCTAGCTTGTATTGTAATAGTTTAACACCCAGAACTTTGTTCTGAATAAGTGGTCCCTTGACAACATTTACAATTGTTTTCAAGGAACATGACTAGCTTTATCATCTACCCACTTGGAATTAAGGACAAACCTGTCTTGGTTAGGCATGTTAAATTCAGTCAGACTTTGAGGTTATTTAAATCCACAAGGAAACTTCTAAAGGCAGACTAGTAACTATATGTTTGTTTTTCTAAAGGTATAACTTCAGTTGCTTCTTTTAGTGGTAGTAAATTGCAACAATTTTCAAGTGACAGCATAAAGGAAAAACGTATGTGAAAATTAATGTTTATAAATAATATCACAAGCCCATAGCCTTAGTGGAAGGAGCATGCAACTACATTTTACAAAAACACTTTTAGAATAACCATGCAAGGAATGTTTAATTGTATTCATATGGTCATGATACTATTGTGATTTGTTTTATGCTAGACAAGCTTTCAAGTAAGATTTGCTCACTCCTTTCACCTTATGGGGCTTTTGGTATTATATATGATCAAGGGCAACTATTTGAAAAAGAGCACATATACAGACTTTGTCTGGACAACCAATGTAAAGATAAAGAGTGTGTGTGTCTAACTATAGCCTAACCCAATGCATATGGCAATCAATAATGAATAATTTCTCTTACAGTGTTGTGGAATTCTGGGAGAGATAAAAACCATGATTATGATACAAAGGTTCAAAGCTTGTCACTAGCTTGCTTTTCTATGTACAAAGTTACGTTTCTAGCATTCTATAATCTTCTATATGCAGACATTGCTGCTAGTTAATTACCTAATCTTTGTAACCCTAGTCAGTGTTAGTCAGTGTTTCACCTTGAAGTCAGTATCTTCCAAAACAATTCATATAGAGTCTTGGATGATTCTTTTCAATTAAAGTGTTATCAAGTAACAGTAATACTTACTCTGTTTTGTTACATATAACTTAAATTTAACAAATTATTTTTAATTGACAGACTTACTCCACAAACAGGATGATGACAGGTCTAATTTACTAGACAGCATAAAAGGTACATATATCGTAAAAATAGCTATAACATGTGAAGCTTACTAGCAGTCCTATAAATGTTTTGGACCACATAGTATCCTTGTATGTCCATTTGCTTTTTCTATTGTTCTATGTGGCCAATAAAACTAATTTCATAGTTTAAATGTAGATGTATATAGCAACCAATAAATTTCATTAACCTTAACTGAGAGTATTATGATGATTGGTGTGACTGATGATACTCAAAAAGCATGAAGTTTCATAATACTAAGCTTGACTTTTTGTCATTTCATTTTATTCTGTTATTCTATAGTTACATTACTACTAAATTTCCAATCCAGTTAACATTTCATTGTAAAATTAGCATCTTATAAAACTATTATTGGACAATTCTTTTAATAATAATCTTGTTTACATTTTCTTAGCCATCTTTGAAGTACTCACTGAAGTATCAGTAGATGCAACTGGTTCAATATACCACTCCAGTCAATATGGTATTACAATGATTATTCCAGAAGGAGCAGTAGAAACAAAAGCTAAAATATGGATTGGAGTCAACTTTGTTAATGATAAGTTCAAGTTTGAAGATAACTTTGTCCCTGTATCTCCTGTTGTGTGGGTATACATAAACTGCCAGTTAATGAAGCCAGCTAAATTATATATACCTCATCACATTGATGTCTCTAATATGAAGGACCCTAATAATCAGTTATATCTACTAACAGCAGATGATGAATCTTTTTTAAAAGACAAAGTGTTCACTTTTAAAAGTAACCAAGAAATCAAGATTACCATCGAGTCTATGCTTGCTAATTTTTGTTCTTCTCACTTTTGTTCTAATTGCATTGGTACCAAGGACCAAGCATACAGAGAGATACCAAAGCGATATTTAATTGCAAAAGCTGAACGAAGATTGCCTGATTATCCCTTGTTAGTTCATTTTTGTTTTCTGTTTGAACAAAAGATATGTAAAGAGGTTGGTGATGATTTAATTGTGTAAGTGTTTGAAAAATGTATCATCACTATAGAAAGTTAAAAGTCAATACAAGACTCTTGGTCATGACTATACATTAAAGTTTTTACCAGCAACCATTGGCTCTCAGGCTTGTTTGTCATTGTCTTTTGATCCTGACATTCCTGACATTCCTGGATGGTGCTTGGAACGTGGATTGTATCATAAGCATGTAAGAGAATCTATTAGCATACAATTCTTTATATGAGACTGTTGTATACAATAGATTACAGAAGAGATGATTGACTATTACAAGATTATTACTGAAGGTGGTTTAGAAAGATTGAAGATCCTAGAAGATGACTTACACTTTCCTCCACGTTACCAGTTAGAATTCAAATTAATAGATTCATCAGTTGGTTCAAAGAATTATACAATCAATATTGAATTTATTGGTACTGAACCTACTATTAAGACAATTGTTTTTTTAGAAAACCCAGGTCAGTATAATGTTAACTAAATATGATGCTCTTAGACATGTTATAATGTTTATTTACATTTCAACTATATTTTTAACTTAGATGGTCCACCTTATACACAATCAATTTCTTCCTCCTCACCTTCAACATCATTACCTAATATATCTTTAGGTATGTACAATATACCAGTCATAATATTATTTGTACATGTAAACTTTATGTCTTTGTTAGATGTAGATCCTCATCTTGCATCTGTTATTGACACAATCTTAGCTGAACCACTTGTGAAAGATAAATGGTTTAATTTTGGCTATAACCTTTATATAAGTGTTAATCAACTTTCCACTATTGAATGTCGTCTACAAAACTATACTCAGTACACTAGAGAAGTGGTAATACTTTGGCGTAAAAAGAACATGTCAGAAACATGGATACCAGTAGCACAAGCTCTTCATTCTGCTGAACTACATTGGTCAGAACAACAGATTATACAACATTTTATTGCTACTGAAGGTAAGTATATTAGACTTTCATTTTTTTGGCATTAGCTTCATTTCTTCATCAGACACAGACAAACTCAAAAATTACAGATTATGTACAGTACCTCATGAAAGGAGTCTTGAAGAAATTGCATCTAATGCTCCTGTGCAAAAAGGTATTAATAACTCAGTTTTATAAATCATAAGTTAAACTTGGTAATTAATAACATTTATTTATTTATAGTGTATATTTATATCTACATGTCAAGAAAATGTCATGATTTCAATAATTTAGTTTGTTCATTATTTAGTTTTCTTGTTTTTATATCTACTACATTTATATTTGATTACTTTCATTAATTGTTATATATTGTTATATTACAGGTAGTAGTCAGGAGACAATGTTAACAAAGGATAGTTCAACTGATGAATTCAGTCATTTCACTTAATTATGTATGTTAGACAATCTTACATAACAGTTCTTTATCTTATTGTACTTACAGTGGAAAGACCTACAAGACGTGAAGTTTTAATCCAACTAGCTGAGGTTGATGCTTTATGGCATAGTATTGGAGATGGTCTCGGAGTGAGTGATAATGTCCTTCAAGGTTTGGCCAATGCCAACATGCAAGATCAAAGAAAACTTGGTCACGTTATTCAAAATTGGTTGGACATGAATGGTCAAGGTGAAGGTGCTCCTGTCAATTGGATGACCATTTTAGATGTCATAAAGGGACCACTTGTTAAGAAGAAAGCTCATGCTACGAATATATATGAGTACTTGAAACAAGGTAGTTCTGTACAACAGATTACTGAAAGTAAGTGGACAATACAAACTTTAGTTGCTATATTTATATAGACTGGTTGCATAATAATTCCATGATCACTAAAGAGTAGTTAATGTACACACATGGCAATCCTATTGGAGGTCACTTTACAAGACATTATGTTATAGCTTTACAAGTATCTTTAATTGTTATGGAATATGACAAAAAATGTTGACTGTGAGATAATTGGAATGTTTATCTGTGGCAAACCAAAACAAATCAGAATAAACAGATTTTAAATAATAAAGCTATAATTATGTACATGTTTTTTTATTATAGGTCGTAACAGTGAACATGTTGGAGAAGAGTCCTCTAGTACTCATGATAACAATGGTACATATATACACTAGTATATACTATGTTCATTGTCATACTACAATTTTATAGGAGGTCTAGTACAAACTGACAAGAACACATTTGATAATCAAACTGATGGTAAGTTACTTTATTCATATCATTTAACCTGTACATGATTATACAATGACTCCTAATGGTAATTGTTTATGTCCTTCATAATATAGGTGTTAGTGAGTCTATTACTGAGGACAGTCACAGAGTAAATAGTAAGTTTATTATTACTATAATTGGTAAAAATGGTTCATTACATCATTGTATACATACAGTTTTAAAGTACAGATACCTCCTAATAAAAATTGAATATATTATATTTTTTCTTATTTTCTAACTGTTCACATGTTATATATACTTTAATGTACATGTAATATAACTATTATATTGAAAAGCAATGTAACTATTAACATATAATTGTCACTTTGCTCTACTCAATATTCTATAGAATGTGCTAAGAAATCAAGTGCTCCTGACTCAACTGAAGGCTCTATTTCTGAAAACTTATCAATGGAACATCAGGTATGATTTATCCTCTTATAAAGTAGATTGTATTAACTATGATCATTAACAAATTTAATTTGTTAAAATATTAAGGATTATTCCTCTTGCCAGTAAGTAACTATTAACATAATAGCTTCTTTCAGTAGATTAGTGACCAAATACTCAATAACTTAATGTGAGAAAGGGTATCTAGCATATTCATAGGCAAGATAGCAGATCTCAGTGATTGCTCAACATGATGTAAAACGTAGTTTTCACATTAAGCAAGTGGGTGTCTGGTCCTGTGACTAAGTGTACTGAGTAGTTATATCACTATATGTAGCCACACTCATGAAACATTTTTGTGGTTGTGGGTTCTTAGAAGCATTTCTAAGTTTGACATAGATAGATTGATAGTTTCACTATGTGACAGTAATTACTACTAACAATTACATTGTAATTCCTCACCTCCAATCTTATCAATAATATAAACAATAGTTACATCATCAATCTTGTGTATTGTAATACTATAATACTTCACACCTAATATATTATCACTTATATCCTGTATCCAATAGCAACATTCTACTAATGAACTATCAAGTGAACACAAAGCAGATACTCTCCCTAGTGATACTACACAGCAAGGTAATATAAGACACCTAAATAATAAACACTACATATAATTTATGTGATGATTGTGTTTGTATAGAGTTATTTTATAGTCTAGATTGTTATAGGTGACATAAGTAGTTTATATATGTTGATAAATAGACTACTTAGAGTTGTATTTGATTACTGAGATTATGAGAAATTAAGATATATTAATTAACTACTTCTCTTCTACATTGTTTACTAACTGTTCTTTAATTCAGTTATATTTCCTTTTATTGTTACATTTTGTAGACACTATTGATCCATCAGAAATATTTCTGGATTACTTTGCTGATATTTGTGAAGCCATTCAAGTTAAACCCATGTTCATTGTTAATCGACTCGTTTCTGCTAGATTGATATCATTCAATTTTAAAGAAGATGTGAAAAGTATGAGTGGTGATGATTATGACAAAGCAGACAAAGTAGTTACTGAACTACGACGACATCTTCAAGAAAAAGGAATTGAGTTTTTAAAAGCTCTTTGTGATTTCCTTCTAAAGCAGAACCAGGAGTTAAAGGACATTGGTAGAAGAATGAAAAGTCAACTAGAAAGTAAGACAATTTATCATACAACTCTGTAATTATGTTAGATAATTAATATTTGTATAACTGAGTCTTTAATGATGTTATAATTGAGTAATCTACTGTATATGACAAATGTCTTTACTTTCTATGTACTGCAGGCTTAACTCCGCCTACTTAGCTCCAGTCTCCTACATTTTTTACTTTTGATATATTTGCCCCTACATATATTTCCTTACTATAGCTTGTTAATGAATATACTAAAAACTTAGAGAGTCTAGACACTTAGTTTGTTATGTTATGGTTGTGGCTGCTTTTGTTAATCTTTTAATTTTATTATACAATAATTATATTATCAAAAAATTAATATTTGTATAACATAAGCTTTAATGATGTTACTTTTACATTCTATGTATTACAGGTTTAACTCCATCTACTTAGTATCCAGTCCTCTACAATTTTTTTTCTTTTAAAATGCTGCTTTTTATATCTACTATTTTTTAATATTAGTTGCTTTTTATAATTTGCTGCTTTTTATATTTGCAGGTTTTTTATTCTTTCTGCTTTTTATATTGCTAGATTTTTTAATTTGCTGCTTTTTATAATTTTTTTTAATTTGCTGCTTTTTATAATTTTTTTTAATTTGCTGCTTTTTATATTGCTGAGTTTTCTCATTTACTGTTTTTTATAATTACTGGTTTTTATAATTTCCTACTTACTATATTTGCTGGTTTTTTAATAAAAAACAAAGTGAATAAACAGGAATAGATGCCCAATATTAATTTTAATTGCATATCTGTATGTATAAGAAAATAATTTATCATAACAATAATATTAATCACCCTAGTTACAATGATTTAAACATGCCTATTCTGTAGGAGAACATGTAGTAAATGTTGTCTCATTCCATCTCTACACAAAATACCATATATGCTATAATTAGGATGTACACTACATATATGTAGTGGCTACTACAGTTACTCAAATATATGCTATATATATATATGCATATAATATATGTCACTGTGAAAATTGATTGGTTGATTTAACCACTATATGGTTATATAGGTTATATGTAAATAGAAAATTATTTGATACAATAAAATAAATATTATGTACAGTTTTTATTACTAATGTAATAAATATACAATAGAATTGACTGTTTATGTAGATAATTATTAGGACTATGATAATGATATACTAGACAAGGGCTGTTACTATGAAGTCCATATAACTATACACTTCAATCTATTTTATAGGGATGCATTCACCGAAAATGAACATGAATTAGTTAAAAGAACCAATTTATTTTAACAGTGCTAGCTATAACTATATAGTAGTAGAAGGTTGTCTATTCTAGTTAATAAATATACCATATTAGGAAATGTACTACATGTTATAGTGATTATTATAATAATATCAATTACAATCATAGGAAGTTACTCTAACACATGTATATAATATATTAATATGTACTTGGTTTAATTCCAAAATTTTTACATATCTTAATAGCTATGGATTTACTGATGTGTCTTTATGTACTAAAACATTATCATTTGAGGACAATTCTAAAAGCATAAATACATAAATTCTATTTTAAATCTCACATTTTTTATCAAACCATATTTGCTGCTGTGGTGATAGAACTGCTGTCAGGTCACCATCAAGACTACACATTGTATGTGAGAACTCAACAATAGCAGGATGATCTTCTATGGAGCTATTGGTATGTTTTTTACAATAAAACCCAAAGGAGTGGTCTGCAGCATCTGTTTAATTGAGATTTTGTCTGACATCAGTAAGACTATGACAGATATAGTGCTGAATGGACACATATACTTCTCCTTTATTTTATGAAGAACCACAAGGAGGTTTCACAATAATCTCAAGAAACCTAAAGAAGTTAGTAATAGTCACAATATGTCCTAATTTCACATAACGAAATTTAATTTGATTTCTTTTTATTTCTTCAGAAGAGAGTTCCCACTTGTCGTTACCATCAAGAAGGATTCTAGCAAATGAGTGAACTAAAGATACGTCTTGGAGTGTAGTGACATTTGAATGTAATAAGAAGTGGAGGAATGTCACTATCATTATGTAATAATGGAGTAGATGGAAGAGAAGCATGTACTAGAACACAAGGGAGAAAATACTCCTGTTCATTAGACTCATTTAGACCTACAGGAGCAATGAAAACAAGATGTTCTAGAACAGCTATTACTTGTTCTATTGATAATAACATCTCTTTAACAGCTTCACACTGCTCTAAATGATGCCTTGTAAAACGACCAGATAAGCGAAACCTGTCATGTTCACTTTTCTTCTTTATATGTCTTTTAAAGGAAAATGTATTTACAATTAAGTCTGTCACAATATCAAAGAGTAGCTGAGGATCAGTAATGACTACATTACTGCTACCAGAGAGTAGCATTAAATTCATCTCCAAGAGAAATACTACATTCTTGTGAAAGATTTTGACATTCTTTTAAAGAAATTACTTTCTTTTCAAACTTATGCATACAGAAGTCAAATACCAACCATGATGCAGGTATTTCAAATTGATAGTCTCCATTTAAAGCTACTTTATTAACTAGATCTTTCACTTGTTTAATATGACATTGATTGAAGGTGTTCACTCCAAAAATAGAATTGCCACTTGCTGTTCGTACAATCATATCCTTAAAGTACCAGTCTGTGCCTTTTAGTTCATTTTCAAACTGATTGTTGATATGAAAAACCTTATTATCAGCCTCTGCAGTGCCTCCAAGTTTGTCTTTGTGAGTGCCAATGATGATAACCTTTGAAATTGTCATTTTTACTTTTTCCCCCAAACTTTAACTATCCTTTTCCACAACCACATAAACATTAATTATACAGTTCATTTGTGGCTTTGAGTACTTTCCAATTGAGCTAATACTAGCTAGACATTGTAGAAGAACTTGTTTAACATTGAAAATACTCACATATGGATCAGATACCTGACCAGCACTAGTTTTATAAGTGACTTTGTATTGAGTGTCAAAACACTCAGAAAGATTGAACACAAGAAAGCAGGAAGAACTTCATGGAATTCTGGTTGTCCTCCACAATCTCTGAAGTAGATAGTAAAAGTTTGATCAAATAGACGTTGTAAATATTTTACATCATCATGTTGAAGTGCTTCTTCAACAATATCCTGTGCTAGAGTTGTAAATGATTTTGTCCATCATGAGTATATACAATCAGTCAATAATGTAATTAGAATCAATGCTAAGAAGCAAAGGAAGAGTAAAATAATAAAGAAATAAAAGGCATCCATTTTTTTCAAAACTAACTACATTGTTCCTAAATGTAATCTCTCTTTCTGGCAAGTAAGCAAGTGGCAATATAGCACAGTTTACATATATAGCTACAACTCTTAGTATAAATAGAAAAGTCCAAAGTGACATTTTACTATTAACTTTATTGTTACTCAATGACATCTTCTTGAGATAACCAATGACTTCTTCATCAAATGACAGAGTTTTCCAAGTATATTTATTATCTACTGCAACTGTAAAATTAGACTGCTTACATTGCTTGCTGTTCAATATTATTTGAATTCTTTTAAGATTTTCACAAACTGGACTACTAGGTGGTTGATAATGTTCGAATGTTTGCGCAAGTGTAGTAGTATTCTCTTCATTGTTAGCAAGTAGTTTTTCTTTCAATGATGTTTTACCAACAGTAGTTGGACCCACATTCATACATTGAATAATATTCACTTTTAATAACTTTTTATTTTTTAATTGTTCTTGATAGATTCTCATATAACGTTCATTATCTAGGAACAAAGAAAGAAACATTATATGTCAATGTTAGTTTAGAAATGTGTGGTAGTATGAATTAAACTTTAGCAAGTTAAAAAACATGAGAGTGGTCATAATTACAAAGCATTTAGACAGCCTTTAATGAAATAACATGCTTTCATGTATAATTAACAAATTCAGCTTATAAGGTTATGATTCAAGACATAACTTTAATTTCCTATAGAAGTAGAGCATCTGTTATTGCCTCTGGCAATATCCATAAAAATTAGAAACATTTATAAATTGTAATACCAAAAAAATCTACCTGTTTCAGGGCCAGTTCTTTTGGAGTGCCTCCCTACTGTTGTTCATACCAGTCCAGTTACTATACAAATATATAAAACTAATGTGCAAAGTCAGTATCCATCAATATCCCTAGCATACATAAATGTTCCCAGCAAAGGACTAAGTACAACAATGATTGCTGCTATTGAAATTATAATGTTTGGAGGTCTTCCTACTCTAATTCGTATCAGTCCCATAATAATCCAGGTCACTAGAATCAAATTGAATGACATAGAGGAAATATGATACACATCATTGGGGCTAGAAGCTGAAAAAAAGATAATTACAGGAGTAACAACAACAGCTGGAGCTACCAATGATACTAAATGTTTTACAGTTATAGCCTGAATCAGTCTAATGACTAACATAACGAACAGAATCAAAGAAAACAAAGGAAATAACCATTACAGAGATATCATGTAAACTGCAATCAAATGTTGACCACAGTAGAATGAACAATGGACTAACAACATGGTAGAGGGCCATCAATGAGATCAATGAGATTATCTGCAGTATTATTGCACCATAATGAAGCCAATATTTTCCAAAGAAAGAAGGAGAAACTGAGGCTACAACCATAATGCCATAGGTATTTATCAACACGTCTACTTTACCAAATAACTGTCAAGCTGAATCAGCAATTAGTCATACTAGACCTATACACTTCACCAAATATGTGAATCAAGCATATATCATATTCACTATTATATGCCCTAATATACAATATGCCCTAATCTACAGGAAAGTTATCACAATATTATACATTATGCTGAACTTCACAAACCATAGAAGATAAATGTTACTGTCAAGTGAAAACAAAGTTTGGCAAAGCTCACACACGAAAACTAGTTTCTTAATTGAGTTTTATAATTAAAAAAAAAGACTTGGTTATACGAAAAGGATCTTTACTGATTTTACAGACACATCAAAAATGCATGTGTAATATAATCTATGTACTTGTGTCCTATAAACAATATTAAAATAGATGACAAAACATTTAGCTAGTATGTGTTATGTGCATTATATATATATATATATATATATAATATATAAAATAAAAAGTATAAAATATATACAAACATTACATATATATACAAACATTTATGCACATGTAACATAGCTACAAACATTAATTTGTAAAGTCAATCCTTTTTCATTGTATTTGTTGCAATATTTTGTCATATACCACAAATATTTAACAACATAATTATAATTACAAGGAGTTCGAACACTACAAAGAATTGACAAACTATGATGAGTTTCAAACTCAGTTGAGCTATATATTAGAAATGTTCACACCTTAACTTTATTAGACAGTTTTAGCTATTCCTACTATTATGTATAACATATGACACTATTTATTTATTTTATCAACACCATCATTCACATATATGACATGATTCTATGATTATTAAAGTACATTCATATTTATACTTTATAAACACTAATAGCCAGAAACTCTTTAAGAGGGCAAGACATTCATGTCATTAGAGTGGGCTCATTATCCAACTGGCTCAATCAGTAACTAAATTCACTATTTAAATAGATTGGTTATTTTAAGTAACTGATTTATATTCACTTTAGGTTGCATGCTTCCCCCCAAAAAGTATTAAAATGTAAAATGCTTTGTTAACTAATTGCACAGTTTAAGTACTTAAAGAAATGACTTCTAACAAAGGACATGTTTATATTATGTATAAGAATGTTCAATGAAACATTCTACGTAGTGACAGTCCATACACATATAGACAAGGCAAAGCCACTACAGATTGTGTAATAACAAAATGATTTTGCTTAACTATTGAGTTCATCAGAATTTTGATATTTAACTCAAATCTACAAAATATAGTATATATTTAGATGTAACTTCAGTATAATGTTTAGTGTACCTCCAGCATCTTCTGTACTATGTGCATTGTATGTGACAACAATCTATTTTTCAAACTAATCTATATTCATTGATCTATATCAATCTATCTATCCATCAACCAAATTTATCTATTTAACACTAATCTTTTGTTTTCACTAAACAATTGCATTAAAACAAAAAAAATGACCAGTCAATAGTACAGAAGTAATGATATCATAAGATGTATTTCAATCAAGTGACTATATTTTTTATAATACACCAGCTTCATTACACGAGCATAACACACTTTCTCTTACCATAGTTTTATACATTTCTTAAGAAAGTCAGATATGATCATCTTCAAGACAATATCACCTCATCCTCAATATTTATAAAAACAACTGTCATAATAATTATAAAATACTACAGTAGTGTATATAATGATAATCTTTATAACTAACATCAATACAATAAACCATGATGAAATCTAAACTAAATAGTCTCCATTCTAAAGGTCTTCCTGGCTTTAGCTATGTATTAACAAAATTCATTGAAAATGTAACTGTTCATATCACTTTGATATAGTAGTATCTCAGTTTTTGTACTCAAATAATAATTATTTTTATGATGGTCAAGAAAGTGTACATTAAACTCATCTTAAATAAAAATGCAGCTTGAAGTGTGTCAAAAAAAGAATACAACAGAAACAAATTAAAGAAATACACCTACATTATCATCAATATACATACATTGTATTTATTTGTTAAAAAATGTGCATCAGTCCTTCATCTAATAATTCTATTAGTCACATATACATGTTGTGTGAATGTAATCAAGAACTGCTAGCAGGTTCTGCCATGATCTAAACAAAAGAAACAATTAATATGGTGTGAAGTGTGTGAAACATTTAAGTACCATTTTAATATATAAAAAGCAAGATTACATGTCACTCATTCACAATCTAATACATAATCATAAAATTGTAGTCCATTATATACATACTTGCTAAAGTATTACGAATCTCATCAGCTAATGATTTCTTCTTTAGAGGTCCCTCTAAGACATTGATTATCTTATGCCATGTTGGAGTTGGTGCATTATCCAACCAGCTCTGTAATACCATGGACATCTTAACTTCGTTAGATAAGTTTGAAGTACGTAATCCCTCAATAATGTTAGAATCAACTCCAAGTAGATCTCCAATCTCTTGCCACTTAGCACTGATAGAAGTAAGTAATGTCAGCAATCTATGTTTTTCTGGTTTAGTAGCTGAAAAGAGTATACAAATGATAAACATTTATATTATATCCTATATTATATATTCATACCTTCAAGTAATAGTAAATCAGCTTCATAGCCAGAAACTATAGTATACAAATAAACAATAAGTAAATGTATGTATATATATATATATATCTGTTAAAATACAAATGTGTACTTTAATGTACATAATCTGTATACTATTATTATAATATATGTGTAAAACTATATACAGGGAAAACTTACTTTCTCCATTAAACCATAGCTGTTCTTGTGGTAATAGGTATGCTTTAAGGCTTCCTTCACGACTGCATTTCGTATATGTAGGACAACCATTATTACATATTGCAGGATGATCTTCTATAGAACTGTTCTTATGTTCCTTACAATAAAAGCCAAAGAAATGATCTGCAGTATCTGTGTAATTAAGCTGATTCTTTACATAAGTTAGACAATGAGAAATATAGTGCTGGACAGAGACATAAACATTTTCATCACTTCTTCTTCTAAACCCACGAGGAGATTTTACAGCAATTTCAAGGAACCTAAAAAAGTTGGTCAAAGTAACATTATGCCCTGTCTTAACAAGATAAAATTCAACTTGATCTCTGAAGATTTCTTCTGATGAGAGTTCCCACTTGTCTTTACCATCAACAAGGATTTTAGCAATGAGTGAACTAAAGATACCTCTTGGAGCGTAGTGACATTTGAATGTAATAAGAAGTGGAGGAATGTCACTATCATTTTGTAATAATGGAGTAGATGGAAGAGAAGCGTGTACTAGAACACAAGGGAGAAAATACTCCTGTTCATTAGACTCATTTAGACCTACAGGAGCAATGATAACAAGATGTTCTAGAACAGCTATTACTTGTTCTACTGATAATAACTTCTTTTTAACAGCTTCACACCTCTCTAAATGATGCTTTGTAAAACGACCAGATAAGAGAAACCTGTCATGTTCACTTTTCTTCTTTATATGTCTTTTAAAGGAAAATGTATTCACAATTAAGTCAGTCATGATATCAAAGAGTAGCTGAGGATCAGTAATGACTACGTTTTGAAGTGTTGGTACATTTTTAAAATACCTTATTGTCCCTACTTTATTGTGTAGGAACCAAAGAGCAGCATTAAATTCATCTCCAAGAGAAATATTACATTCTTGTGAAAGATTTTGACATTCTTTTAAAGACATTACCTTCTTTTCAAACTTATGCATACAGAAGTCAAATACCAACCATGATGCAGGTATTTCAAATTGATAGTCTCCATTTAAAGCAACTTCATTAACTAAATCTTTCACTTGTTTAATATCACATTGATTGAAGGTGTTCACTCCAAGAATAGGGTTGCCACTTTCTGTTCGTACAATCATATCCTTAAAGTACCAGTCTGTCCCTTTTAGTTCATTTTCAAACTGATTGTTGATATGAAAAACCTTATCATCAGCCTCTGCAGCATCTCCAAGTTTGTCTATGTGAGTGCCAATGATGATAACTTTTGAAAAAGTCATTTTTACTTTCTTCTGCCAAACTTTAACTATCTTTTTCCACAACCACATAAACATTAGTTTGATACAGTTCATTTGTGGCTTTGAGTACTTTCCAATTGAGCTAATACTAGCTAGACATTGTAGAAGAACTTGTTTAACATTGAAACTACTCACATATGGATCAGATACCTGACCAGAACTAGTTTTATAGGTGACTTTGTATTGAGTGTCAAGACACTCAGAAAGGTTGAAGACAAGAAAGAACAAGGTGGAGTGTCGCGCTAAAGCAGGGAGAACTTCGTGGAACTCTGGTTGTCCTCCACAATCTCTGAAGTAGATGGTAAAAGTTCTATCCAAGAGAGACTGCACTGTTTTAATAATATTCTGCTGAAGTGTTTCTTTCAAAACGACATCTGCAGTTGCAATATCAGCTTCTTTTGCTTTAACACAACAAGAATATATCCAATATAGTGTTAGTAAAATAGCACATAATGCAAAATAGAAAGAACCAGCAATACCATAAAAAATAGTCCCATCAAAAGCCTTCTTTATTGGATTATGGTTTCGCATTTTATAGTCATCATCATCTTCATCATAAAGACTCTTTTCTTTTTCTATTAATGCCCCACATATAAGAAGAGGAAAGGCCATCATGATTAAAAAATTGGTCCAAAACAGTACTTCATTAGTACTGACATGTCTGGTTTTATTTTGTGACAATGTTTTGAGACACGCAATCATTTGTTCATCAATTGTGCAAGTTTTCCAAGTGTATTTATCTACTGCAACTGTACAAGGTAACTGCTTACTTTTTAGTTCTTCTAGTGTTATTTGAGCTATTTTAACTTCTTCACACACTGGGCTACTAGGATGATGATCTGATGTCCCAAATGTACTAGGATCCTTTTTATGATTAACAAGCAGATGTTTTTTCAAGGTTGTTTTACCAACACCAGGTGGACCAATAGTCATACATTGAATAATATTCACTTTTAATGATTCTTCTCTTTCTAGTTGATCTTGGAAGATTCTCATGTAATATTGTTCATCTACAAAAAATTAAGTGGATATATGTGTTAATACAAATTGAATATTTAAACATATACATTTACAAGCGTTGTTTTATTTTAATTGTTAACATTTGCCTTTTGTTTAAATATTAACTATCAACTTTAGATTTTTACTACTTTAATATAACATTGGTAATAAAAATGGTAACATTAAGTTTTAGTTTCAATTACTAAAAGTCAAGGGGGGAGGGTTTTTTACATTTCAGACTATTTTCAGAGTGTAATAATTCAAATTTATTAATTTAAAACTCAAAAGATAAATCACAACTCAAAACTAGTCAAAAGAATACGATATCTAAGCATGGTGATTTGGAGTTCTTCATAACAGTCACTGGTAATTTCCACAAAGTCAAACACGTGCATTCATTTCCGTTAATAGAGGAAAAATTAAATGTCATTAATCATGATATGAATAGCTTAATAGTAATTAATAACTCAAAATCCTTACTCCTTAAACTTTATCTTACTAAAACAACACATACACACTCACCTGTTTCACTGGCATTGATTTTAGCAGGCCTTCCTAAAGTATTTTTAGCAAATATCATGGCTAAAAATGTATACACAAATATCATCAATGAATAGAACACACCAGTAACAGCAACATAACCAATTATCCACCATGACATAAGTAAAGGACTTAGTATAAGACAGAGAGGTATGTGGAATGAAATTAATGTTTTAAGTGGTCTCCATCTTCTTATCAATGCTTTAACTATGACATTGATGATCAATACAAACAACCCTCCAACTAGAATAACATTTCTAGATATGCGAAACAGCTCAAGTACACGATGAGCGGATGGTCTTGGGCCAACAATATATTCAGCATATACACCAAAAACTAAAACGAATTTCCCAGCGATAATTGCATCTCTTGTTGAACCTAAATAGAGTACTAGATTCGACAGTAAAAAGAATATCAAAGAAAACACCAAAAAAAGAAACAACGCTTTAGTCAGCTTCATAGTCATACTTTATTTCTGGGCGTGGCTACTCAAGCCAATTTGCAGACATAATATAGCTTGCTATGTAATTTCGCAAAGCCAAACCCTTTGGTCAGAGACTACCACGCATAATACAGTTGTCGAAAAGGAATTTCATTAAATATATATACATATGTAAGATTGTATAACTGCATGTGGTTTGTAATAATTACGTATTAATGTAATAGTTAAACACATTAATCACCATGGAGAAAAGAAGACACCAGCTTGTTCAAGAACCGTTCGCTAAGCTGTAACATGATGAAGTTAGGCTAGAGCAAATGAAGGCTATATATATATATAAGCTTAAACAGTCTATAATGGTTCTATAGAAAATTGGGTAAACCATGGTAGATGTCCCTGTACTTTAGCAGTATCACGTACTGCATTACCCACAAGAGACGCTGATGATGCTACTTCTGAGATTGAAAGAGTAAATAAAGAAGGGTATAGAGAGCTCAACTGAGTACATTTCTTTGTCCCATTGGCAATAGAGACTTCAGGAGCCATTTGCCAAGAGTCTCTTCAATTCTTGAGATCTGTATCAAAGGAGACCAGGTGTCACACGCACAGTACCCAGAGTTATTTCGATACTTCCTACAGGAGTGATAACATTACCTTGAGTTCAGTTTTAAGAACATTGACAATGCCAAACAACTTCATAGAATATGACTTAATTATTTGTAAAACCATAAAAATAATTTAATATCCTTTATATTCATTCGTTTATTTATCTTTCATACTTAACTTGTTAATTATTTGGCTTTACTTATAGTTTCTGTTCAGAGTATTTACTTAACAATTTTAATATTGAATGCATCAAGCTAGCTTTCCCAGCTTTAAAATTATGTAACAGTTGCAATTATATGAGGTGTGAAACCACCTATTTCCTCTCCCAGTAACCACATCAGAGCTATATTATGATAAATAAAACAAATCATTTATTATAATTTAGGAGGGTCACCCCCAGTTGGTGAGGGTACATTCTTATATAACAAGGCAAGTTTGTCCACAATAGTTTCCAATATCACATTTCCACCAAGTTTTTTGATCTCATCAATAGCTCTACAAAAAAGTAAAGATTAGTGTGTTATGAGTATTATATAATACTATAATATATGGTATATATAATATAACTACTGTAGTTTAATATTAACTATAACTACATGTACTTAGGCTGATGTGTTTGAGTCAAGTGATTCAATGTTCAACTGGTATTGATACTTAACTATATCCAGAACAGCTTACAAATGATCATATATAATTCTTAACAACAACTATATACAACTATACTCTGTTAACATTGAGAACGACTACTAATTCAATGATATAACTCTGACTAATAATGAATTAGAGAAAAATGGTTTGCACATTGAAGTCTGAAAATGTTAACACAAAACTAGTCCTAGCTATTTAGAACCATTAATCTCATATAAAGTAAATGGCATTCCTTACATTCCATATTACATGTAATTTGCATATTATTAATGAACATTTGGGTTAAGCATTTTTTAGCTTAGCAGAAAGTAGTTGTGAGAAATACTTTTAATAGTAAAAATAGGATACATTTAAAAGACACAGTGACAGAGAACCGCAAAAAGCTTAACCGTGCTTAAAAAACTTTGTAACTATGACACTATATAAACTTAGGTTGATGATGAGGAATTAATTATTTAATTATCTAGTTAATTATTGGAATTCCAACCATAGCGATTCTTAACAGAATATACTTCTTTTCATCTATACAAACTATAAGTGGCCATACTTTGCCTAATTTAAAACCACACCTTCTTCCTATTTTGAAGTCTACTTCACATTTTTTACTTTTTTGTCAAATCTAATATCTTATGCAGAAAATTAACAATAAATATACTTACTTTTGTTCCAAGTCCCTTAATATTTGTACAGTGTAGCCAAATGTACCAGTTTGTTCAAGACATTGTAAGAAGAACTTCTTTATATCCACATCAGTTGTCCTCTGTCTTAAAATATCTGACAGAAAATAAACTTCAGAAAAATAACAAAAATATACCTGTACATGTTATATACATGTACCACTGTTGTTTAATTACATGTGGGAGGATCCATTTTTACTGGCAGATACTATCTGAACTATATTAGTATACATGTATATCTTGTAAGACTAGTTTTATCATAGTACTAATACAACATAGCACATATCATAGTACTAATACAACATAGCGCATATCATAGTACTAATACAACTATATTGAACATATACATTGTGTCATTGTAAACTTAAAAAGGATACTCATCAGTTTTGATGAAGGGTCATTTCTTATTCCATGAATTATTGGAAATGAGAATTTGCCTTCTGTTAAATCTTCACAGAAACTTTTATTCTCAGTATACTATAGTAATATAGACAGTTATAGATAAACAAAGTAATAAATTAATAAATTTATACCAAAAATTAATTTGTATTATATAAAAATTGTAACATCTCTCTTGAACAGCATGCCATTTGTCAAATTATTATGAGAGTGGTGTTATAAATATTATACTACATTTTTATGCTGTTATTAGAGCCTACCTCAAACCTTAATCCTAAATGCTTAATGATAGTGAGTGAGTATCTGGAGACAAGACTCAAATTATATATATATAAGTTATGAGGCGGTAGTGAGCCACTCCCATAATTAAGATAATTACTGTTGACACAATTGTCTTACTATATCAACATAACCCTAAATTATAACTCTATAATTCTATTATTACTGTAAATGTAATGTCATAATATAGTTATATAATAAATTGTTCTAATGAGTTAATTTATTGTCAATATTACTCACTTCAATAGACATTAAGTTAGCATAATCATCTCTTATTTGAAAATATAGTCCTAAAATCTCCAGAAGTGGATTAAAATCACTGTAAAGATAAATATCAAATTATAAGAACAAACATTATGGAGACAATACTATTGATCCATTTATCATTCCATCATCCATCCATCTATCTATCCATCTATCCATAGATTCATCAATTCATCTATCCATCCATACAATAGTAACCTTTTATTTTCACTAAATAATTGCATTAAGTCAACAGCTAACTGAAATAAACCACCAGTCTCTATAATAAGTAGATATATTAGTATAAGATGTTAAAACACATTTAGAGTGCACATAATTTAAATAAAGCAATCTGATTGGTCAGTTTCAACTTCATAAATTACATAGAAAACTTTTACCAATACTTAGAACACTTAGAAACTTGTTCAGGAAATGACAATGTTTATTATAATAGTTATATTCACAACACAATTCCTGATTTTGGATGTATATTGTAATGTCTGTCCTCAGCTTCTGGGTAATTAATAGGAATTGCCAATACAAAAAGATGCACAAAGAAACAGGAAATAAGAATTGGAACGTCCGTCCTTTTATATTATGTTGACTATAGGATTTATATTTCAAGTTTGTAAAGCTTTAATAGCACTTTCCAAACTTATCTAACACTGGAACACTCCAAACTCTCAAATAATTAGTTACTCTTCAGGACACAAAGTTGCTTTATATTCACAATTACGTAAATACCTAAGCTATTGGGATGTATGTGTGTAATAACATGTAGAAGTCATATATACCTTGTACTTTGTGCTAGGTATCTATATGTGACTTCCTTGTGTCACTAAATCATGTGTATCTTAGTGTTACTTAGATATAAGGACTACATGATTCAATGTTTATATCACGATATCTTCTATATTGCAGTAAAATAAAAATAGGCTCACTTTCTCTAACCATAGTCTTATATTCTTCCTCAGTAGGACAAACATAGTTATCTCTCCAAAAGATATCTTTACCCTGTCCTCTATGAAGTAGTAATAACTGACCTATATCATATTATAATATAAATATTGTATAGAGTAATATTATGATAGATGACATAGTCATTGATCCTACATTGCCTTATTTGGTAATAAGTATGTCATTGAAATAACATTACAACTTACATGTAAATATTTCCATAGCTCTAGGATGATTGAGTTTTAATGTTCTGTCCATTGCCACAAAATAAATATAATTTGCTGAATTTATAGCAGAAGCAACACCAAACACTCTGTGAGCAACTACATCAATTAGAAATGTAATAAAAGAGGATGAACTAGTCTCTAAACATAAGTCAACACGTACATTAAAACCTCATATTAAAATTGACCCCTGTTTTGTCACATAACAATAAGGGGTCTGAACACTGTGAACAACTACATTAATCCTTTTCACGCCACGCCCAAATTACATATCTCTGGTAGCTAAAAGAACTTTCTAGGTCATAAATATGTAATGTATGTTTAGGAACTTAGTTCTAGACATGAAACACGTGTTCAACATTTATTTATGTATTTATTTTGTAAAACCTACCACTCAAATCTGAGTTTTTACAAAACATAACATCATTAGAATCACTACCATCACTGATATCAGTTTATATGGAATTATAAACTATCATGTATTATTTGTTTGCACATCTTCAAATATATCACTGAACTCTGACTCTTCACAGTCACTAAAATTCCTTCCTATAATATCATCTGTAGTTAGTGCTTTGGCCATCACTATCTGTAACAGGTGGAGCTAGTGAAGCTGTTAATTATGAGTAGGCACCAATGGGTGGGCGTTGGGCATGAAAAAGTTAAGTAGTATTGCAATAATATAGATTAAGCAAACTAGGAACACTATCAAACTCGTGTCAAGAAAAAACATTGGGAGGTTAGTGCATTGACACATGTATGGGTCGCTGGCGTTGGCGTGAGATTTTTTACCGACGCATAAATGTGTTTTTGGTGCACAAAGGGTTAACTAGAATGTTAAAAATAAGATGGACTAGCCTTTAAATAAACCACTAGCACTTGATATTAAGATAATCTCCGTTGCTACAATATTAGGCACGTAACAATAGCAATTATGAACATTATTTGTATAGAGAGATTTCTGGTAATAAAAAAATACTCTAAAGTATTAGCAATACACTACATTAAGTATCATTAGTATAGAGGGTGTCCTTAATATAAAGTGATTAGGTAAAAGGTCAGGCAAACATCAATTCATGAAACTATATGCAGTATATAGTAAATTTTGTTTACCTGGAATACCTCTTCTTAACAATGAATTATCCTCTATATCATCAATACTAGAGAAAATAAATACTAATAAATTAGAAATAGTTTAGTGAATATTTTCACTGGGAATTATTTACTGAAGTGTACAATATATGAGAAACACTCTTAAGTTATACTAGTATGAATTGTACTTACACAAGACTTGCATTATGTAACATTTGAGTAATTTCTTGAATTTCTTTCTTCTTTTCATCAGAAATTTGTAACCAGCTATTAAATGCCTGAAATAATAAAGGACGAAGAGGGAGCATGAGGGAGGGAGAGAGATAGAACAGAGACCAAGAAGAGAAACATATTTATTACCTTAAACTCTTAGGATTTCTTTTCACTATATCTCGTCTTTTCAAATTTCCTATTAAATATCTATACATAAAACACACTTCTACTAACCCTCTCTTTTCTATAAATTCTTACAATATTTCCTTTCAATAGATTTATAGTACACATAGGCAAACCACATCATTATAAGTAAACAAAAGCATGATAGACAAAAAGGTACTAATTCCTGTAAAGTATGACTTCCTGACAGACCAATAGCCATGTTATATAGCTGTGTCAATACAAATGACTTACCTCAATCAATTTCACTCTAACTTCCTTGCCTTTAACTTGACATATATAATCATATGGTTCTCGTAATATCTATTAACAACACACAATGATACATAACAAAGAACTATACTAATAAACATACTCGTTCATAGTCATCTGCTGTCTTTACTGCATCAACAGCCATTTTCACGTGTACTGCCACTCCCACTAAAAGTTTAAGCTCCGCCTTTTAATTATCTTTAAAAGCCCCACCTCTCAAACACAAAGTTACCAAATTGGTTTATTTTCTCTCAGTACTATTGTCAAGATGAGTGATATCTACATGAAATGAAAGTAAGTAAAGTGACTAACTGTTGTTGTCAAGTTACCTAGTTTAGTCCCTTGTATTGTAATATTACCTATAATATATATATATGTGTGTGTGTGTGTGTATATGTATTGTAAATCACATTATCAAAAATATAGTGTGCTTCTTGGTGTAACTTGACTGATGATGTAACAACTTGTCATATGATGACATCACTATGTGTCATAGAGTTAATAATATTAGGTTTGGTTTAGGACCTTAGGTGATGTCATCATATATGATGACATCACTATGTGTCATTTCAATATGAATTAGAATAAAATCACATATAATAATACTTGTTCTGTTGAGCTAGTTTTCCGTTGATATTAACTGAATCTTATTTCCATATTAGGAGATAACTCGTTGATGTGAAGAAGATGCATACAATAAAATACACAGAGACATTGTTGACCTGACAATAGCTAAAGCACAAAAGGGAAGGTATGTATAGAGACCCAATACAATAACAATTTATAACCTGTTTCAGCCTGCATGAACATGTCTTATTAGTTTTAATATACTGTATAGTGGCTTTTATAGGTGGTCATAAAATTTGACAGTTTATTATTAAAACAAGCAAAATTAAAAATTGCCATAATTGTAATTTACAGTTTTATTAAAAAACACCAAATTAATGAAGAGTGGGCGGTACTGCGATGTTGCCACGTGAAATAACATAACAACAAACTCTGATATAGTGACTGATAGATTCTCAAGAGATAGCTAGTTGTGTACAAGATCACCATATCTATAATAGCATTTGGACACTCATACTTGATGAAGAGTAATAATGTAAAATTGAGGAGAATGACAGTTTAATTCTCTTGTTAGTGTGTTTTACTTATTTAGATGATATCATAAAGATGCACACTTTTTTCACCAAGTATGGCAACTCTTGGAGGCTTTGAAGAAATATTTCAGTAACACCATACTTATGTTCATACTATATGAGGATCATGTCCAGAAACATGACACAATAATTATTATTGACAGATTTTTATTTGACGTTCTTGTCACTGACTGTCAATATGCCAATTCAATTCGCTGCCAATAAAACCCGCTATATGGTATTGTTAAAAATTAAAGTTGGATAAATGTTGAGACACATGATTGTAAATAACATGATAAATAACTAATATTTAAGTAATGGCATTCTTCTTGTCCATTAGAATGTAGCATTGAGAAGTCAGTTACAAAAGATAAAATGGATCCAACATATCTGGTATGGCAGCAGAACTGGACATAGAGTCTCTATGACAGTAACATTATGTATACAGATATTTCATGTAACTTGGACTCATTAAAAACATTATATCAGTTCACATTCTTTGTTGATTATTTTCTTCTAATTGATCAGTGGGCTTGGTCACAGAATTACAAGCTAACTAGCAAACCAGGTTGGTACAATAGGTTGAAAGGACTACATAATATTGTCAGCTGTTGACAGGTATTAATGCTGATTAAAAACCGTCACTGAAGTTATATAAATCTGCTTTATCTCTAATTGTTTAATTGTTTCAGTCAATATTGTTTTTGACATTACATTACGAAGATGAAGCTGTTATACTTGTTGTTAACAATTTTGGATGTAGAATAGATTAAGTACTGTAATATTTTAATGTAATTAGAAAACTTTTAATTAATTGTTAATAAGATCAATTAAAAATCCAATAATGTTGGTCACGCGTGGTGAGGTTTTCCCGCCAAATTGTCACGAGTTGGTGCCTTGTGTTTGTCGAAATGAAGTATGACAGAGATGTCTTGAAAACATAAAAGGACTCCATTTTGCAAGCTTATATTAGTGTACAGACCCCCGTGGGTCTTCGTCGCTACGACTCGTCTCTTCGTTCTCCACTTCGACTCTCTTCACGACTCGTCTCTTCGTTCGTCGTTGGATCTCTCCTCTTTGCTGGACATCATTTCATTCAGTTATGATCATCCTTTTCATTTTCTTTTCTGTTATTTTTTATTTTTTTATTTCTTGTTCTTTTTAATTTTTGTTTTTATCAATCAGTTCGCTAATTGACTTTTCTCTTCGTTTTTACAGGACTCTATTTGGAAGTTGTCTGATGTTCTCTGATGTTATTGACTGTTCTCTGATGTTCTCTGGTGTTTTGACAGTTCTCTGGATGTAAAAGATGAGTCGCCCTCCTGCCTGGTCTCTTCTGTCTTCTTCCTTCAAGCCTTCTTTCCTCTTCTTTTTATTTTTATTTATTTTTTTTTATTTTGGGCTATCCAGCCTATACATTATACACACACTCATACAAATCCTATTAATCATCTTCCCCCTGCCGCCTGGCGGCCTTCAAAAAAAATTTTTTTTAATATCCAAGGCCGCCAGGTGGCGGGGGGAAGCTCTGATCTTCTAGGATGCGTGTGTGTGTGCTGTGTGTGTGTAGGTTGGTGGTCCCTTTTCACTTCCTCTGTCTCTCTTCACTCTCTATCCATTCATTGTCACTATCAGTTCATAACTACTCTCTTTTTCTTTCCCTGCAGGAGCAGCACTGGTGAGAAAGGTGAGCTGTCTCTCCATCCATCCATCCACTTTCATCCATTTTTTAGTAATACAGTTGTTATTCTTCTCTTTCTCCCTCTATGTTCTCAACTTGTGGACTGGCTGGACTCTTGGGAACTCTCTATCTTCTCTTTTCTACAATTGCTGAATTGGAGACCTTCACTGGACTTCTGGTGACTCTTCCACTACAGAGACTGTTTTATTTTTATTTTTAGTTGTTATTTTTTGTTTTATTTTTAGTTGTTATTTTTACGTTTATTTTGTATATGTATTCATTTTTCAAAAACATTTTTCACTAAAATTTGTCAAAAGTCAATCTTAAATTTAGTTTTTAAAATATTTAAGACTTTCTTTGAAAAATGGCTAGTTTAGAATTTAATTTCTATGTTTCAACTACAATCAGTTTACTTACAATTGTTGTTGTATATTACAATCTTACTAAATTTCTATTAATTTTTATAACTATAATATTATGGATTTTTTATAATAGTATTTGTTCTACTTTTTTATTCCTTAAGTTTGGTAAGAAAACACTTCTTTAGTTTGTATCAGATTATATTAATTTTTACATTAATTTTAATCAATAGATTTTACAAAAAATAATTAAAAATCTACAAGAATTGATTATCTTGTTTGGCGTGTGCTGATGATTGACATTTTCCCGCCATAATGGTGGTCACGCGTTCATTTGCTAATTGTGAGCACGTGCTGATGATGTTTTCACACCTGATGAATATGGCTTAATTTCTGTTTCACTGTTTAATTTAATCAAATTATTTTTAATTCTTTTAAATTGTTTGTCAACAATTTAAGAAGTTTAAAGTTCAGTGTTTATCAATACAGACAATTTGTATTTCACTTTTTTTAATTGTAGATATGATCGAAACTTTATAGCATTAAATATGTGCCATGACTACTGTGTAACATTAAATGGACAATTTAGGATACAATTTGTGTGATACTTGTCTGTGTCTATTACATAACTATTAGCAAACAAATTATTCTTTTTAAAATGAAAAACAAAACTAACAGTGGATAGTATAGGATGTCAATAAACAACAATTAAAATGCACACCTAAAATCAATTGAATAGTTATACAGTTATATTGGACTGGCTTACCTTTGGACCTAGATACTTGATCAACAATTTGAAAATGTAAATTTAATATCAATACATGAGATATCTCTATCATAATTGATATTTGTTTAAAATAATGCTGTAATACACAAATAGTAGTTTATGTGAAAGAATCATCTTAAGTGTGATTTTAAAAGTGCAGATATTTTAGGTTAAATTAGGAGGTATAACTGGTTTGTCTTGATCTGTAGAACTGGTTTCATTGAGATTCTACAGATATTCTGAAAAAAAGAGAAACTTACAACATTTTCTTCAACAATAGTTTATTTGGTGGTCTAGTTTTAATAACATTAATCTTTCCAATTTATTAAAAACAATGTCTTATTGAATATTTGTATAATTTAAAAACATTTTACTCTCATAATAATATATTCTGAACTAAAAACATTGTTTATATTGAACTCTCGTCAGTGTCCTGAACAAGTTCATGCTAATGTCTCAAACTGTCTAATACAGAGAGACTCACAATTTAAAAACATGTATTTGATATAGGCACTTTTAATACCTTATCTTTTTTGGGAATATATCCTTTACCCTCAAGTCCATACATAAACTAGACCACACCACTACTTACATATACATGTACTTACTTTATAATCTATCTTTACAAGTGTCCATCCAGCCAAGAACCAGCTAAGACAAATGCTTCTTGTTACATTAAGAGCTAACCAAGCAGTCAGTCGAGTGCTTTGTTGACCATTAGTAATGTAGTGGAGATTGCTGACTATGAGGATAGGAGTAATTTAAGGAGAAAAACTATTTGTATCAGTCAATATATCAAGACTATAGAAAAGAAGAAAGGAAGTCATGGAATTAAAATTCAGGGAAACTCTATTTCAGGTACTTGTAAACTGTCCACTATAAGGACACTCATTGATAAAACCAAACTACTAGTGTTCTACCTATATTATGATAGTATATGGTTGACTGTGTGATATGATGAGATATTCATATACCATAAATGAAGTTGCTTAGTAAACAGTGTAGCTCTCTCATCTAAAAATGCTATTGTTGTTGCTTCTAATTAAGCTAGAACAAACAATATTAAAGCTAGAGAGGGCAGACTAGAGGTAAATAGAAGATATTGATAGACAAACAGTGTTCTATAATAGACAAAATTAATGTCCAAAATAAAAAGATTATATAGAGAAGATACCTGATGATAGAGCCATCTCAGAGTAAGTGACAATATTTAATAATACAGCCCTTGTTGGTTTGGCAATATCAAATCTGAAGAATAATTTAGTGTCATCATGTGACTATCACATGTACAGTGGAGGCTATCATAAAAGACACTAATTTAGAAAATCTAACCAGTATTCTGTCTAACATGAGTTATTAACTTGTGTTATTAACTTGTATTGTTTACCTGTCTAACATAACAACAACAGGTAGACCCAATGTAATCCTAATAGGAAAGGATGATAATGTTCTAATAATGTCACATGTCCACTGGTTTATTGACTGATTGAATAAGTCACTGCAGTATCCTAGAGAGAAATATCTTAAGATAAAAGGATCAAACAATAATATATGTCAATTATCTGATAGAGTAATGATGTATAGAGACAGATAATAAAAGTTATAGTAGATACATGAATTGATGGATAGAGATGTATAGTAGATGGATAGATATAGATGACTATGTGGGACATTAGATAGATGTATTAATAGATAATACCTACCTGCCAGTAGTCCATGTCCAATTATTGTAGTAGTTCTAATAAACATATGAACAGTCTATATCAATATAGAGTAAGTAACACATAGTAATAGAAGAACTAGTCATATCTCCTCCATTAAATGGACTATCATTGTCTTCATCTCTGCCTTCTTTTTGTGTTAATCTAATGAAACCTCCAGTATGTGCCTTAAATTATAATACTGAACTAAACAAAGGAGTTAATGATTTATTTGGAAGAGGTATTGAGGATTTGATAGGATCGAGGCAAGCTTGTAATATTTTCTAGTAAGACTTGTCCATCTGGTTTATTGTGGAACCAGCTGTATCATCTAAACAGTTGAAAAAGTTATATCATTTTCATAAACTGACAATTGCTCAGTAATTGATACACATATTAGAATGTGTCATTACAATAATATTATACAGTGGCTGTTAGAAAATCCATACTTTGCCATTTTATGTGACCTGGATAAGTTCAAAATATGATATACTATGGGACAATAGGCACAACTACTTTCATGCTTGAGTGGGTGTGTCAGGTCACTAGTAGTGTAATCATTTTATTACATACAATTATAGTTACTGTGAGTGTCTTCATTTCTTGAGTCACTTCTTTTAGATTTCTACTTTCTTCTCATTATTTTCACACCAATGGTAAGGTTTCCAATTGCCATGGTCACTGCTCCATCATCAAACTGGAACTTCCTGAATCATCAACAGGATATGGCAGACATAGATCAGATATAGCTAGAGGAGGCCGTGTATTAAGGGTAGAATCAGAGAAATCCACGAGTTTTTGTTGGTGAGTATTAATTAGGAAATGTATCCATAGCAATTAATTAGTAGGTGGGACCAAACTAGTCCAAACTCATTTTTGATCTGATAGACGTCCTAATTTTTGCTGTGTCTACTTTCAAGGTGGAGGCTGAAAACATTAAAGAACTAGTTGAAAAGTTAGGAAAAAAGTATATGAGTTAAACTAGATTACCAATGAGAGATTATATTTAATTTGTTTTAAATCTTGTTGAATTTCCTCAGGTCTACAAGAAAGTGATCATGGATACTAGTGCCTTATTATTACTTACTGGTCAATATTTGAGTTGTGTATTTAAAGGTAAGTTGTCAAGCACAATATTTGACTTAATGTTATATAATTGGATGGACCCACCAACCAATCAGATAGGAGGAGTTATTAAAAACATTATATGTAGTAGAAGATATGAAGTGATGTGTGGTTATATAGTTTGTGAAATAATACATTAAAAATAGATTAAATGTTAAATGAGTGAGAACACAAATTACTTGCACATGTAGTAAATGATGGAGTATTAAGTATTTTTTAGTAATGATGGACAGATTATAAATGGACAAAATGATTTGTTAATAAAATGGAAAGATAAATATTTTATCATATTAATTACAGTTGAATAGTTGTCACAAATAAACAAACTGATCTATCTCTGTTCCTGTACATAATTACAATCCCTGTATGTTCCCATACATAGGTAAACCCCCTGTATATCTCATATATAATTAGATCCCCTGTGTATAAGTATACATCCATTGATCCCTTGTATATATACTCCCCTACATATGTACAAACAAACATACTATGTCATGATTTGTCTTTTTTTCTTAGAACTGAAATCTTCTCAATCAATAGCTTTGCTATGTCCTTAAGTTGTTTGATCAATGAGGTCCTCACTATTTACCTGTTCTTGAACTGATACAGTAATTATGTACTGGTAAAAAGTGGATTTGTGAGGCTGATATAACACTATTGAAAGGAATCTTGAAAAAGAAACGATCCTCTCTAGAAGCACTATTAGCAGAGAAAGGTAAGTAGATCAGTTTCTGCAAACTCTTGTGTAAAATTAGTATACTCTAGTAATTTTTAATATATTTTTCTTTCTAGATGATCCTGCTGTTGCAACAATAAAAGAAGGAAAGGACATCTTTGATGTCTATCTTTGATGTCCATAGAGAATCCAACCCCGAAACTCGTATACACTTGCTGCAGATACTGTTTTCACAGATAAGAGTAGGATATAAAACCTAGTTCATTAATAGCCGTACATTTTGAAAGGCCTGTTATAACTGATGCCTTCTTCTGCTGAAGGTATACAAAAACAAATATAATGATATATTTTCTTTTGTGAACATCATTTGCACTTTTTAATTTACAAACGTTATAAACTAATATGTCAATATTCAAATATTATTATTGTAAGGCTACATTTCAGACTTTATCTGACATAATAGAGATTAGTCTTCTCATTACATTTTGCAGGACATGTGTATTGGGCTAGTGGTGGACTCCTTATTGCATGTATAGTGAAAAACCAAATGCGTGATCTGCTATGGATGGACTTATGTAACTGGTAACTGTCCTGTCACTTGTGTCATACATTAAGACATACAATATGTAAGTGAATATAGACACTACACTGTAAAAATTTATATGTTATTTTAACAACTAATTTGTACTTTACATGGATGGACTACTATGGAATGTAGAAGTTTGATGAATTACTCACTGTACAATTAATTTTGTTGCTTTGTAATAGTATAACATACCAATATATTACACAGTGAGTAATTCACAAAACTTCTACATTCCATAGTAATCCATCCATTTCAAATACAAGTTAGTTGTTCAAATGACAAATCAATTTTTACAGTGTACCTCTTACACTCAGTACCATCCTATGGAGGTCTAATGACAATCTCTAGAAACTTAATGGAGTTTAAATTAGTGATAGTGATAATATGACCTCATGAATTGAACTCATGTAGTTTCCATGACAACTGGAAAAACAAATATAACTGACTTAAAATTTGAACTATACATGTATTTATTTATTACATGTGTCCATCTTCAGTGTACATTACATATATATGATAATCAGATATACATTTCTACTGACTTCTTGTAGACTCAATTAGACGGGGAGTTAGGACAAAGGTCACTTGATTTGTTAAGTCACTAGTCAAAAATCTGTCAGATGTACTAGTTTGACAAAGAAATCAAAGACCAGCTAGTCATCTTGTGTATGTAACAAAGACTATGATATAAAAATTGACATAAAATCATTAGTAGTCAAGTCTAGTATAGATATCAGACTAGTATTATCAGATTTAGAGAGGGGGACTCATAATAACCATTCCTCTTAAAATAAATAAAGCAATGTTACTGTTTTCAATTGCAGAGTTGAACTCGATCCATAGCAGAGTTAAAGTCTACTTGTTGAAGTAATTATAATTAAATACATTTACGTCTGCATAAGGTGTCTGAAGGTAGCCCCTGTAGTTGGAAAGGATTGAGCCCCACCCAAATCGTCTAATGACGTCAGGATGATCACGATATTCAAGTGTGTCAGTTGTTTTGATGTGGGCGTGTCTTCCTCGCCCACCAATAAGACCATTTCTTCATTTTTTAGTACATTTCCTCTTATTACTGGCTATGGAGACTTTGAATGTAAGTAACAATATGATATTCAAGTGTGTCAAGTTAATACAAATACTATCATCAGTTGTTTTGATGTGGTTGGGTCTTCAAATAAGACCATTTGTTCATTTTTTAGTACATTTCCTTTTAATACTGGTTATTATGACTTCAAATGTAAACTATTGTAATGATGTATATTAAGAAATCACATTGAATGATGGTGTCATCTTTGTATATGACAAACCATTATGATTTTATATTTGTATATAAAAATGTTAAACTTATCACTGTGAGGTGAACTTAAACTACCTGTTTCAATTCAGTAATAAAATTCATGTAAATATTTATAATAACCTAACTTTTTTAGACTTGTATGCAAAACAATCTAGTATAAGGAATTAAGGACAAGTATTGCTGGATGCCAGTGACTGTGGTGCTAGTTTTATTGATTATTTATGCTAACAATTTAATGCTAAAAATTTTGTTCTTAAAATATAAGAAGTAATTTATTACAATTTATTAAACAAAGTATTTTGAAAGGAATTAATTGGCTATCATTTATAATATATTAACTAAACGGATGGAACGTTCTGTTCTACAGACAATGTTGTTGTAAGTTTTCAGTATACAGCAAACAGCAACTGCAGCTCCACCCTATCAAAAATACTTGAAACCACAAATATTTAATAAGGCGTGGTTATCTAGTACCTGAGGAATGTGCTGCTAACTTCAACAGAGTTAGAGAAGCAGTACACCAGTGACTAAGTTGGTAAGTAATATAAAGTAGAAGTTAATTAGTAGTATTGTATGTAGATAATATGAGTCATGGGTCATGTTAACACTTGCAGTACTACAGTGTTTACTTGTTGACTACATACACGAGATATGTTACTTCTTACGACGTTTGCTTGAAGAGGAAGTACGTTCCTTTTTATGACTTAGTGTATTTCTAGCTAGTTCTGGTAACAAGAGAGTATTTCAGACAATTACAAAGATAGAAGAGTTAAGGCTGTGTAAACACAAGCTATGTTCATTTGTTTTTGGAGTTCCAACTTTTTAACTCTCTATGATTGAAAAAAGTCTCTTTATTTGTTTCAATGTTTAAGATATTGTACTTGAGATGATGTTGACATGATCATGTTGTATATGATTGTACAATGACAATAAATGAAGATCATACAGTTTATTATCTTTGTTATATAAAGTGATATATATAATACATATAACCGATATATGTACATTGATATCTAATGTTCTATTAGAGATCAAGTTACTAGGACCAACCCTCTTCCAATAATGGCAACTCAACTATCAGATAGAGAGCAACAGAGAATTGTAAGTATATTAGTAATTAATCCAGTATACTACATGTGTTAGTGTACAATCAATACATTACATATTATTATTAAGTATGGTATGGTTTATATGTAGAGAGAGGCATGACAAAATGGCTGTCACACTCAATCTATTACAGTATATTGTTAATGTTCCCTCATAAATATATTTCAACATCATTTACCATTATTGAATATTTTACAGGTAATAAGTTCTTTGATAATGTTATAAAGTATTACTAATAAAGTGGAGAACTGGGAACTAGCTAAACAGTCAAATTGTTTCTATTAATTCTTGTACTTCTTTTTACATAAATAGAAAAGATTACTTGGAAATAGACTACACAGCTTCTTCATAACTCAAATTGTTCATTAAGTGATAGTTTATTACAAGCTATAGACTTTAGTTGAGTGACATTATATCTGATTATCTGTGATAATTATTCACACTATTAATATTTATTAATTTACAACTGATCATGTTCATTATCACATGATAAATACTATTAGTTATGTAAACAATGGTTGTATCTACTATCATTCTATGGACCTGTCTCTATGTGTTCATAGTACTGACTTTAATACTTGAATAATGTCCAGTTATTACTATTACTTGATCATATCACATTTCAAATAAATATTAGCAACAAAAGAATGTAAAGAAGATCATTGAACTGTTTATTATTAGTTAGTGTAGTCTTGTATTTGTAGTATAGTCTGATTGTCTCTGTTAGTTATATACATAATACTAATTACATCATGTTCTTTTTATATAAATAGTGTCACTTTGTGTATTGTGTATTTGACCTGTCCTATAGTTTTATTAGTCTCATATAATACATGTAGTTGTGTATGATTTACTAGTTTTAAATGTAATGACTATTTTATTATTTTATAGGACTATGAACTTTGGGAATCTGCTAAAGATGGACATTTAGAAAAAGTCAAACAAGCCCTTCAGAAAGGAGCAAGCTTGAAATGTCATTTTGTGGTAAGATCCTATTAATTTCCCTTAAACCTACTGTTATTATTTGTGTCTACTAACTTAAGTAATTAATTAAAATTATGTAGATTTAATGAGTATTAATTCATTTTAGCCACACCTAAATATTAACTGAAAACTTCAACATTTACACAATTTATTAATTATTATTCTATTTGTTAAAGTTACTGAATTAGTATCCACAATTAATAACATAGATGATCTTTACATGTAGTATTTTTAATATTGTCTTATAATTTAATTGAATGAAATCCATTATATTGTGTGATAGTAATGTCTTAATTAATGATACATGTCAATATAAAGTAATAGCTCGTATTGTGTATACACAGATATGGAATTGGATTTATTTCATATATTGAAATATATTTGTTTATTATATAGGTTGGTTATCATTATTATTCTACACCAGTAACACCTCATACTATAGCTTACATCAAAGGTCATAACACAATAGTCCAGTTCTTAGAAAATGCAGGTGCTACTCCTGATTATGTAAGTGTATACATGTATGTAGTTGAGGTCAATATTTAGTATAACTCAAGTGTTTAAATGTTACATTGATATTATGTACATGTACATACTTACATTAAAATGTCTCCTATTTAATGCCTAAGTCCTTATACACATAACAATACATTTAATGGATAATTATTATGACCATTACTGATATAATTGTTATGTACCTATGTTCTGTTTATCTCCATACTACCTTTCTTTTAATATTAGTTTCTATAGCTAGTAACTATCATTAAATCATTAGTTTAAAACATATCATATAACACTAAGATACAATAGTGTTACCAATTGACTTAATATAACATTTACAATTACATTAATTAAAGTCAAGATATATTACTGAGTGTCTTAGCACTAGGTAAATGTTTGTATATCTGTCATGTTTAGGTATGTAATTAATTGGTTTCAGAACATGTAACCACAGGAATGTTGATTTCATGATTAATAAAATTCAATAGACCTTATGTAATAATTAACGCCCACTCAAAAAGGTTGTAAAATGGTTTAGTGAGTTGATTTTAGTATTTCATATTTACCAGGCTTCCATTTAGTCTTTAGTTTGTGTATCAATTTGTTATGACCTTTTTGAGAAGAAGATTAAACTGAACTGAATATATTTCTAAACAATGACTAAATTGTCTTTGACTAGCTACCCATCTTAACCCTATGGTAGCACTGTAAATCTTTCATCATAAAGTAGATCTTTATCTATCTATTTGTGAATGTTAGTATTAATATCTTGAAGTCATTTCAGATATATAAAGTGTACTTTAATATATTGGATATAGTTATATAACACTGTACATGGTCATGTACTTTATACATAGTTAATAATGGACCTTCTGGTTGATGAAATCTGGGTCATGTGACATTTATGTACATGTGTATTCCTAGTATATACTGTTGTATTTATTATGATGTACATTATCTGTATTTACTTATTGTGATTTCTTAGGATGAAATATTGTTAGCAGCTGCTGTATGTGGACTAGTAGATATAGTGAAAGAAGCTTTAAAGAAGAATGCTAATGTGAATGCTAAAGACCAAGATTATGTAAGTTATATCTTATTATAATAAATGACTCTTTTTTTAGTAAAGGATAACTCATTAACTTCACAATTATAAGTTTATTTAAAAAAAACAATATAATATTTTCATGAGAAGTCAGATATACAAGATTTAATACTTTGAATAATATTTTTTATCATAAAATATTCAAAACCTAATGAGCTATACTGTATATATCATGACATTGTAATATAGGAATCAATATGATGATGAAAACACTAGGACATTGTAATAATTTGTGTGTAGATACCAACAATTGAAAACCAAAGTATGATACTCAAAGCCACAGTACATAATAAGAATCGACAGTTCAATGTATAATTTGACTTCTATGTTATGAACTTACTATATCTAGATACCACAATAAACAATGTTGTTGTATTGCTGTAATAGACAAGGAATTAGACTAATTCTGTCATTAACAAAGTCAATACTTCATCTGTGTACACATATATTTTTAAACTGTTACTAACTTTATAGTATGATGTTCAACATTGCTGTGATATCTTCACTATACTATAACTGATTATCAGACTTAGTTATATTCTCTTACTGTAGTCTTTTAAATATTGTAGTAGTCATATTTTCATTCACATTCTTTGTTGTTTTATTATTAGAATGACGATACAGCTTTGCATATAGCCTCACGTAAAGGTGACACTGAGGTAGTCCAGTTGTTGCTACAGTCAAATGCAAATCCTAACATTAATAACAAGGTCAATGTGTATTGTATATAGTTTATATTTAACCTCACTGTGTGTGGGTGCATAGGGAGGGTACTGTAGTCTGTTTGTGTGTGTGTGAGTGTGTGTGTGTGTGTGTCTGTACCGGGGTTGTTTTTTTTGAACTGCTATAACTTGGCAACCAAAGTGTTAGGGTTTAGGGTTTAGGGTTTACCTACCAACGTTTAGCAACGAATAGAAAAACATGTGGACTTTACAACAGTAGTATCAAGAACATCATCAAGCAAAACAGAAGCTTAAAACTCACAAAAGAATTTTCAGGCTGTGCCGTTTCTTAAAAAAGTAAAAAACTTAAATGTGGAGATTTTTTACCATGTTGTAAACAATCTCAGAGGAATACGGATCAGAAAGACAGAAGGCCGTTGGTCGAAGCAATCATTAGAAAAGTTCTGAAAAATGTTTTGTGGGCTTGGAGCGAAGTAACGCATTCAGGAAACATCTCCAAGCACTGAAAAGACTGCTACTAATAGATAATGTATCGATTTATATTTGTACTATGGGACGTTACTAAAGAATATTTTATCTTCAAGTTACAATAAATTTTGTATATGAAATATTGATACATTTTAAAGAGTCATGTAAAGACTCAGAGAAACTTTTCATCACGAAATTATCACTTAATCTTGCTTGGCAATTGAATGATACTATCACTTACTCAGTTACTGCTTCACAGACATGGCACAGCTAGAAATCAAGCAACAATTAATGAGCATATACAGAATGACAACTCTTACCATTTTATAACCACACCTTCTGGAATGTTAATTAATTTTCTTGCAATAACAACATCATAGCTGGGCCTAAGCTGGCATAGGATTTATAAATAACTTAGAAACTGCAGCGAGGTTCTGCACTTTAGTGCCTTTCATTTTTCATTTAATATCTCTAATACATGTACATATATGTAGTACTACCTGTCTAGTAGGACAGGATATAGATCAAAGCCAATGTAATGAATACAATTAAGTTAACCTTTTCATGCCATGTAATTAATTTTCAATGTATTTGTGTGGGTGGGCAAAGTAGCTCTCATTTGTTGTTTGATATATAACAATTACTAATATGACTGGAAAATATAATAAACCTAATATGTAAAACAATATATAAAACATTAATGTGTTCTTACATGAAATAAACCTGATCAGTCCTAAGATTGTTTTGGACCATGTGTGTATGTATATTTCTATATATGTCCACTTTAACAAGTTTAATCTATTATTATTATTTAAACAATTTATTTCATTTTTTAGTGGGGACATAGTCCACTTTATCTAGCATACTGGTATGGTCATGATAACATTGTTGAGCTCTTATGTTCTTTTGGAGCAAGAGATATGGACCAAGTTATAAATGTAAGTGATAAATGTAATAATATATTTACTGTATATGATGACATGGACATAGTGATCTTATATGTTATGATATATTATAAACATGACCTAATTATATGTGGGTACATGTCACAGTTATAATATATTATTTGTTTTAACAGGATGACTTACTTTTGACTTCAGCTGAAAATGGTGATATAGAAAATGTAACTCTAGCACTTACATCAGGTGCTAATGTCAATGTTCATCATGGTGGTTATGATAAGGTTAGTACACTGATTAAATAGTAATAAATTACTGTTGTTTGTTAGTATTTACTTTTTAAAGTAATATATTCTATAACAAAGGAGATCATTTACAGACACTTAAGAGATTTAGCCCCACCCACTCTTGTAGACATTGTTTCATCTAGAAGGCAGTTAATCTCTCTTTTCCGATTTCCATAAGACTTCTCTATCATTTACTTTATTGACATTGTCATACAATGTTAATGAAGAAGGAATTTTTTAACCCAGACCTTTAATTAATATCTCTAATTTGACATTTTAACAATCTTCCTACTAACCTTGTACTATTAGTACAACTTTTTGCCAAATTCAAGTTTATCAAAGGACTATTATTTTATTTGTAAACTAGTAGATTTGTATTTATTGATACAAGGTGGGTTCACAAAACTAAACTTGTATATGTGTCACATCGCATTCTTGGTGTTGAGTTACATAGTGCAGTGTCAATGCTGTTCATATAAACAAGATGATGTATGTGAACTAAGCTCCACCCTCATCATGGAGACTGAAGTGTTGCTGCTTGCTTGCTTTACAGATGACAAAGAAGGCAACAGAAACAAAGAAAACTGTGGGTACATCCTATATTTACTTAATGGCTCCAACAAGTCATGATAAGACAATTTAAAATAACATGACACAAGTATATTATTTCTGTTCACTGTTTCTTTAGTTATTTGGCTAGCAACTTCCTTCCATGCATTTTCTCTTGTTCTTACATCCTTATAGCTTTTGCTTGATACTTGCCACAAGCAAGGGAAACAACGAACAACCTTGATAAGTTTCTTGTCTGCCATCAAACACGTAGTTATTGAAATTTGATTGGCTGAACGTATTACTTGGAACATCAAGATAGAAATTAATTCTATCCTTGTGTTGCGACATGTCATGTTGTGTGTCATACATAAAAATTGATATAATTACGCAACGTGATATGTTGTATTTGGTAAATGATTTTGTCTTCCACTAAATGATCTAAATCACTGCATAACCGACAAACTCGAGTAGCCATGCTTAAACTCGTGTAGTGAATGAAACGTCATCATTATAAACCCAGCCCATTCATTCGTCATGTAATTGAAAAAGTAGTAATTATGTTTCAATAATTACGTGCATGCGCAAGCAGTAGTCACCAGGCATTCTACTCTTTACTAGAATGCCTGGATACAAGGCTATGTCAATAAAACATCAGGTATAGCTTTGTAAGTTGTGGTCGCAAGAATTTGCTATGAATATAATTAAAGTAATAATTTTTATCACAGGATGCAACTCAATGATTGACTATGAATATTATTAGAGAATAAAAAGGAGGTACCTGGAGTACACAGGCACCCCCCTAGATCCACCAGGGCTAATACTTGTATTAATATAATACTGTCAGTTGTTTCTTATCACTAAATGTTTATAAACTAATAAATATATCTGTGGTAGTTGTAGTTATTATATTTTTCAATAACACACTTTACATACTACACAGTTATAAGATGTTTTAGACTGTGTTTGTATACAATATCAATGTATGTTTTTATACATTATTCTATAGATATATATGAGTATTGAAAGTAGTGAGTGAAATTAAAGTACATGTAACAACTGTCAATGTAGTTAGCAACAAATGAATTTAATTTACTCTCTTTATCAGTAATTCAACCTGACCATGTCAACAATAAAATTAATACTTGTGTACTTCCTTTAGGGTCAGCAAACAGCTCTACATTATGCATCACAAGGAGGTTACTGTGATATCGTACAACTATTGTTAAATTCCAATGCAGATCCCAACATTTGTGACAGGGTCAGTATATATTGTTTGTAGAGATTACTACATGTTACTAGATTTAAATCAGTATTTAATAGATATAGAATGTTATGGGTGTGGCTGTTAGCAATTTTTACATTGACCTTTTGTTCAAATTTTTGTTAGTAAAGGATTAACAAAGATAGTCAGTGTTAGGTAATAGTAGGTGTGGTCTGTTATAATAGTAGTACATATAGTTGGCAATGATCTTGGTATTCACAAAGGTCCCACTAATATGGTGTGTACATGTCATTTGTACCCAAAACCTAAACCCTAAACAAGTGAACATAAGAAGAATAGCCAATAGTGAACCATTCTATTTTAATTTTGAGATAGGCCATACTCTAGACATGTAAATCAGGTACAAGGACATTATCTGGATTTTACCAAGAGGTGTGGTTAAAAATGGTCTAGCTATTAATAATACTGGTAGTCATTAATTAATCGTGGAAATTACATATCATGGTTAATCACTAAACCAGTTAATCACCCATCACTACTATAGTCCCAGTTGTTTCTTATGATTAAACTTTTATAAATTAATTAATATATCTGTGGTAGTTGTAGTTTGTTATTTTCATTACATGTACTTCATAGTGACAATAAGAAGAATGGAGCATACATTATGGATGTTGAATAAGCTTATGTCATCCATGGATATATGTTACTCACTAAATGTTAAACTCCCTATATCATGAATATATTAACATGTAATAGACATTGCTATTATAATAAACTTGTGGTTACATTGAGAATACACAGTTACCCCTTAATTCTGATAGACAAAGAGTAATGTCATGGAACAATGTGTCTTATCTAGAGCTGTCCTTAACACATCTAAATTACCTATGGTTACTAATATAACTAGACCCCTCCCCTTAAAAGTTAAACCTTAACATTGATGGCATACTTTAGATATATCGCAATTGGTTGCCAACAGCTTAAGATTATTGAAGAATAATCTCTCTTCTCCTAGAAGGACTAGCACTATATTGCATATCAGTGGGTGTGGTTTATAAAATAATAAAGGAATATTACGCGTCACAGGCCTTTGTGTTGTTATGTGAACCAGTGTATAATCTTGTCTTTGGTAAATAATATTCATGGTCAGTGAATATTAGCCCACAAATGACATGAACATTTCTATTATTAAATTCTATGGACCTAACCTTTAAAGTCTACTTAGTTTGTGGACTAACAATATAGTAGGTAATTCTTAAAAGAATCCTGGTATTCACAGAGGTCCCACTAGATTTGTAAAACTAGTACAAACTTATTTATAGTATTATTACTAAGAGGTGTGGTTAGAAAATTTCAAGCCTAATAAAAATGAATTTATTTATTATTCATAGACACACCTTTTTAACCAGAAGACAGTAATGTCAATAATAGCCTCGTACCCAGGCTAAACACCTGGTAACTACTGTTTGTGCATGTGTTTAATTTCCACAGATATCTTGGAAAATAGTATAATCTAGGAATCCTCCGTCAACTATGATGTCAAAATTCCATTAACCTCAATGTTAGATTAATTGTCATGGCTACTTGTAGTGTTTACTAATCGAAACTTTTCGGTTGGTCTACTGTAACCTCCAAAGAAGCTAGGAACCAGTTGTTTGGATGCCTTTAAGTCTGCAAGAGATTTCTCTAGAGACAAAATTCGAAGTTTGCACTTAATACAAATATATAAAGAGAGACCGTCATCTCTCAAAACGATAACAACAAGCAAAAAAGTTATTCGAGAAACCCAGTTATTTTTGAACAAGTTTGTTGCTATTTTGGCTTCCACTAAATGATCTAAATCACTGCATAACCGACAAACTTGAGTAGCCATGCTTAAACTCGTGTAGTGAATGAAACGTCATCATTATAAACCCAGCCCATTCATTCGTCATGTAATTGAAACAGTAGTAATTATGTTTCAATAATTACGTGCATGCGCAAGCAGTAGTCACCAGGCGTTCTACTCTTTACTAGAATGCCTGGATACAAGGCTATGTCAATAAAACATCAGGTATAGCTTTGTAAGTTGTGGTCGCAAGAATTTGCTATGAATATAATTAACGTAATAATTTTTATCACAGGATGCAACTTGATGATTGACTATGAATATTATTAGAGAATAAAAAGGAGGTACCTGGAGTACACAGGCACCCCCCTAGATCCACCAGGGCTAATACTTGTATTAATATAATACTGCCAGTTGTTTCTTATCACTAAATGTTTATAAACTAATAAATATATCTGTGGTAGTTGTAGTTATTATATTTTTCAATAACACACTTTACATACTACACAGTTATAAGATGTTTTAGACTCTGTTTGTATACAATATCAATGTATGTTTTTATACATTATTCTATAGATATATATGAGTATTGAAAGTAGTGAATGAAATTAAAGTACATGTAACAACTGCCAATGTAGTTAGCAACAAATGAATTTAATTTACTCTTTTTATCAGTAATTCAACCTGACCAAGTCAACAATAAAATTAATACTTGTGTACTTCCTTTAGGATCAGAAAACAGCTCTACATTATGCATCACAAGGAGGTTACTATGATATCGTACAACTATTGTTAAATTCCAATGCAGATCCCAACATTTGTGACAGGGTCAGTATATATTGTTTGTAGAGATTACTACATGTTACTAGATTTAAATCAGTATTTAATAGATATAGAATGTTATGGGTGTGGCTGTTAGTAATTTCCAGTTGTTCAATTTTCTGTTAGTAAAGGATTAACAAAGATAGTCAGTGTCAGGTATCAGTAGGTGTGGTCTGTTATAATAGTAGTACATATAGTTGGCAATGATCTTGGTATTCACAAAGATCCCGCTAATATGGTGTGTACATGTTATTTGTACCCAAAGCCTAAACCTTAAACAAGTGAACATAAGAAGAATAGCCAATAGTGAACCATTCTATTTTAATTTTGAGATGTGCTATACTCTAGACATGTAAATCAGGTACAAGGACATTATCTGGATGTTACCAAGAGGTGTGGTTAAAAACAGTCTAGCTATTAATAATACTGGTAGTCATTAATTAATCGTATAGATTACATATCACAGTTAAATCACTAAACCAGTTAATCACCCATCACTACTATAGTCCCAGTTGTTTCTTATGATTAAACTTTTATAAATTAATTAATATATCTGTGGTAGTTGTAGTTTGTTATTTTCATTACATGTACTTCATAGTGACAATAAGAAGAATGGAGCATACATTATGGATGTTGAATAAGCATATGTCATCCATGGATATATGTTACTCACTAGATGTTAAACTCCCTATATCCTGAATATATTAACATGTAATAGACATTGCTATTATAATAAACTTGTGGTTACATTGAGAATACACAGTTACCCCTTAATTCTGATAGACAAAGAGTAATGTCATGGAACAATGTGTCTTATCTAGAGCTGTCCTTAACACATCTAAATTACCTATGGTTACTAATATAACTAGACCCCTCCCCTTAAAAAATTAAACCATAACATTGATGGCATACGTGAGATATGTCGCAATCGGTTGCAACAGCTTAAGATTATTGAAGAATAATCTCTCTTCTCCTAGAAGGACTAGCACTATATTGTATATCAGTAGGTGTGGTTTATAAAATAATGAGGTAATGTTACAATAATCAATCAGGACAGGAAACTATTTGTTAATTATTATACAAAATGACTTTATGATTACATTTAAAAAGGTCACTTTATTTTATATTAGCAATAACAAACTATATAACTTTCATATATTACAATGAAATCTCCATAGAACATCTTCTCATTGGTTATAATACTTAGAAACCCTACACCTTTTAAATGTAGTTATAAAGTCAAATTTAAATAATTATTTATAACATGTTAATAGAATTGATAATCGTTATAAGTGTGGTAGTTATGATAATTTTGTTGACCTAGTTTATTATTGATGGCAATGTTTATAGTAAACTGACACTCATTTAATATCTTAGATAGTTTCTATGCCTTTTTATGTCCCTGTCATTGGTCAGGTTTGACATGATAATACAATAGCTATGATTATCTGTATTGATGACTGTTATATTGACTATATAGTTTATTGTATGATAGTTCCTGTACTTTTTGTAATTGAATAACTTTTCCTCTTTTTTTTTCTAGAATGAACAAACACCAGCACATTATGCAGCAGGGGATGATCATGTTGATGTTCTAAAGTTATTAATTGAAGAGGAACAAGCTGACATAAATGCTACAGATATAGTAAGTCATATTATAGTTACTTATGAGCTATTCCTTTGAAGTATGACATTTAATATTGTCTTCAATATTGATATCAACCTCACTCATGTCCAGACTGTCCAATAATTTGATAACATGTTTTTGACAAAAGATGTTCCAAGAACAATAATCAAAAATAAAGTTTTGATATTTAACCTACAATGTGTCAAACATAACCTGTTGTCATTATATCAATCAATGAAAATATTTATTAATAATCAGTTAATTAATAGTCATGAATAATTAATACACAAATTTAGAATGTTCTATGTGACCTTTATTGTATGCTTCTTTGTGTAACTTGTACCATAATGATGACATCTTTATATGTCATGTGTTGATAATGGTAGTATGAATGTATGGTTAGTTTTTGGGTTTAGAAGGTTAAGGCTTTAGGGTGCTTCTTGGTAACTTGTAACTTGTACTATAATGATGACATCATTATGTGTCATGTCATGATGATGTCATCATATTCAAGTTACACCAAGAATCGCTCCCTTTATTAGCCCTCCCACATATATACACATACTCTTGTGATTTACCTGTCTGTTTGTGGCTTCAATAGTTTTTGATCCTCTGTTATAATACAATTTATGTTGATTTTCCTATAATTGGGTAATAGCATTCTTAGGATCTTTATATATTCTAAATACATCACCAATTTGAAGTGGAAGTACAATGACATGTGGACAAGCAATTTTGTTTATTTGTATGTAAAACAAATATTCACATGATCTAATGGACACATTGTGAGTGATACAAGGTAGCATAAGTTAGTAAAAGACAGTCTATGCTTCTATACGAAAGATCATCACTACTTTCAATACATACCATAACAGCCATTTTGCATTTTCACTCTCTTAACACATGCTCACATCTATGTATACTTTACCTACATCCTCATTCCTGTTGTATGAGTCCTATATGTACTTGTCCCCAGACCTTTCATCTCTTAGGGAAGGGTTGGCAATGTCAGACTAATATTGGTAATCTTTATTAACTAGTTAAAGAGGTAGTCTTTGATGAGATCTCTAACATATGTACATACTTTTTGTCTTTGGACTTGTCATGTCAGTCTTCCTTGTCATTGTATAATGTACAAGACTTTCTTTTGAAAGATTTAGTCTTTTTTTCTTATGACTATATATCAAAAGTATTCTTCAAAATTATTATAACCAAGTTAATCTGTTTGTTTGTCATCATATTACACATTAAAAACTATTGAAGCCACTATTGAAGGTATCAGTAGGTGTGGTCTGTTATAATAGTAGTACATATAGTTGGCAATGATCTTGGTATTCACAAAGATCCCGCTAATATGGTGTGTACATGTCATTTGTACCCAAAGCCTAAACCTTAAACAAGTGAACATAAGAAGAATAGCCAATAGTGAACCATTCTATTTTAATTTTGAGATGTGCTATACTCTAGACATGTAAATCAGGTACAAGGACATTATCTGGATGTTACCAAGAGGTGTGGTTAAAAACAGTCTAGCTATTAATAATACTGGTAGTCATTAATTAATCGTATAGATTACATATCACAGTTAAATCACTAAACCAGTTAATCACCCATCACTACTATAGTCCCAGTTGTTTCTTATGATTAAACTTTTATAAATTAATTAATATATCTGTGGTAGTTGTAGTTTGTTATTTTCATTACATGTACTTCATAGTGACAATAAGAAGAATGGAGCATACATTATGGATGTTGAATAAGCATATGTCATCCATGGATATATGTTACTCACTAGATGTTAAACTCCCTATATCCTGAATATATTAACATGTAATAGACATTGGTATTATAATAAACTTGTGGTTACATTGAGAATACACAGTTACCCCTTAATTCTGATAGACAAAGAGTAATGTCATGGAACAATGTGTCTTATCTAGAGCTGTCCTTAACACATCTAAATTACCTATGGTTACTAATATAACTAGAGCCCTCCCCTTAAAAAATTAAACCATAACATTGATGGCATACGTGAGATATGTCGCAATCGGTTGCAACAGCTTAAGATTATTGAAGAATAATCTCTCTTCTCATAGAAGGACTAGCACTATATTGTATATCAGTAGGTGTGGTTTATAAAATAATGAGGTAATGTTACAATAATCAATCAGGACAGGAAACTATTTGTTAATTATTATACAAAATGACTTTATGATTACATTTAAAAAGGTCACTTTATTTTATATTAGCAATAACAAACTATATAACTTTCATATATTACAATGAAATCTCCATAGAACATCTTCTCATTGGTTATAATACTTAGAAACCCTATACCTTTTAAATGTAGTTATAAAGTCAAATTTAAATAATTATTTATAACATGTTAATAGAATTGATAATCGTTATAAGTGTGGTAGTTATGATAATTTTGTTGACCTAGTTTATTATTGATGGCAATGTTTATAGTAAACTGACACTCATTTAATATCTTAGATAGTTTCTATGCCTTTTTATGTCCCTGTCATTGGTCAGGTTTGACATGATAATACAATAGCTATGATTATCTGTATTGATGACTGTTATATTGACTATATAGTTTATTGTATGATAGTTCCTGTACTTTTTGTAATTGAATAACTTTTCCTCTTTTTTTTTCTAGAATGAACAAACACCAGCACATTATGCAGCACAGAATGGTCATGTTGATGTTCTAAAGTTATTAATTGAAGAGGAACAAGCTGACATAAATGCTACAGATAAAGTAAGTCTTATTATAGTTACTTATGAGCTATTCCTTTGAAGTATGACATTTAATATTGTCTTCAATATTGATATCAACCTCACTCATGTCCAGACTGTCCAATAATTTGATAACATGTTTTTGACAAAAGATGTTCCAAGAACAATAATCAAAAATAAAGTTTTGATATTTAACCTACAATGTGTCAAACATAACCTGTTGTCATTATATCAATCAATGAAAATATTTATTAATAATCAGTTAATTAATAGTCATGAATAATTAATACACAAATTTAGAATGTTCTATGTGACCTTTATTGTATGCTTCTTTGTGTAACTTGTACCATAATGATGACATCTTTATATGTCATGTGTTGATAATGGTAGTATGAATGTATGGTTAGTTTTTGGGTTTAGAAGGTTAAGGCTTTAGGGTGCTTCTTGGTAACTTGTAACTTGTACTATAATGATGACATCATTATGTGTCATGTCATGATGATGTCATCATATTCAAGTTACACCAAGAATCGCTCCCTTTATTAGCCCTCCCACATATATACACATACTCTTGTGATTTACCTGTCTGTTTGTGGCTTCAATAGTTTTTGATCCTCTGTTATAATACAATTTATGTTGATTTTCCTATAATTGGGTAATAGCATTTTTAGAATCTTTATATATTCTAAATACATCACCAATTTGAAGTGGAAGTACAATGACATGTGGACAAGCAATTTTGTTTATTTGTATGTAAAACAAATATTCACATGATCTAATGGACACATTGTGAGTGATACAAGGTAGCATAAGTTAGTAAAAGACAGTCTATGCTTCTATATGAAAGATCATCACTACTTTCAATACATACCATAACAGCCATTTTGCATTTTCACTCTCTTAACACATGCTCACATCTATGTATACTTTACCTACATCCTCATTCCTGTTGTATGAGTCCTATATGTACTTGTCCCCAGACCTTTCATCTCTTAGGGAAGGGTTGGCAATGTCAGACTAATATTGGTAATCTTTATTAACTAGTTAAAGAGGTAGTCTTTGATGAGATCTCTAACATATGTACATACTTTTTGTCTTTGGACTTGTCATGTCAGTCTTCCTTGTCATTGTATAATGTACAAGACTTTCTTTTGAAAGATTTAGTCTTTTTTTCTTATGACTATATATCAAAAGTATTCTTCAAAATTATTATAACCAAGTTAATCTGTTTGTTTGTCATCATATTACACATTAAATATATATTATATTACTTATAACAATACAGTTGTTATTTCTATTTTCACTTTTTTAATTTTAGGATGGCAATAATCTACTACATTTAGCCTGTCAAAGTGGCAGTGAAGAAACCATACATTACCTTTTACATAGTGTCGAGCTAGATCCAGATTATCTAGTAGCTCTAAGCAATCATCATCAAATGCCATTGGATTATATTCCACAACGTGTATCTAGCAGTAATAGATTTCGAATACTAAAGTTGTTTCAACCATTCAAACAATGTCACAGAGACTACCTCACAGAATCATATGCTAAATTATTTCTCTGTGGAAAGACAAAAGCTGGTAAAAGTTCATTGGCTGCTGTTATCTCTTATCGTGCTGACAAGGGACGTTATGGTCACTATAATCCAGAAGAATGTATTGAAGGTGTTGTATTACAAACCACTGGAATTGAGTACCACAGTGTTCGTAGTAGGGAAATAGGAAATGTTGTAATTTACGATTTTGCTGGACATGCAGAATATTACAGTAGCCACGCTGCAGTACTGGAAACTCTCTTGTTGAGGTCACCAGCTGTCTTTGCAATTTTAAGCAACCTTACCGACGATGAGGAGACGATTAAGAAAGACCTCCTTTTCTGGTTTAACTTTGTTGAAAATGTGAGCATGAAGTTAATTAGCTCAAGTCAAGTACTTGTTCTTGGAAGTCATGTTGATGAATTATCAGGTCGAAAAGACTTCCGGCCTTTTGTAAATGATGTAGCTGATCTGGCTGTTCGTTTTCAGAACTACAAAGGGTTTTTCCCAATAGACTGTCATCGACCAGGAGGTAAAGGTGTCGAGACATTTATGGAGAAATTAAAAGAGAGCTGTGAAGCTGTTGTGGACGAAAATGACAAGATGAGCTACCACTGCCACTGTCTAAATTCTTACCTTCAACAGCTGGAGGAGGTTGCTATTAACCTAGATGAGCTATGTTCCAGATTAATGGAATTAAATGAGCCATGTCTTTTGACCGATCAATCAACAGTGCTAGAATTTTTGACCATTCTTGGAAGTAAGGGTCTCATTTTGTTTCTGGCTAACACATGGGTGATTATTAACAAAAAGGCTCTCTTAACTGAGGTAAATGGTGTCTTATTTAATAAAAGCATTGATCGTGTGCGTAAACCAGTTGCCACTAATACTGGTATAATGGCTGTCTCTACTCTAGCTAACCTTTTCCCTAAACACAACACAGATATGCTGATTCGTTTCTTAACAAGTCTACAATTTTGTCATCAAATAGACTCTTATGCCGTTTCTAGTATCACTAACAATGTACCATCTGATGACTTCACTATTAGTAAAGATGAGAAATTTTTATTTTTTCCTGCACTTATTACAGAAGACAAACCCACTTCAAACTTTGAAACAACAGATGGATTTGGTTGGTGCCTGTATATCCCTAATCTATTTGAATTTCCCTCTGTTCGCTTCCTTCACGTTCTTTTGCTTCGATTAGCTTATTCTAAATATTGCCCTCTCCGTCACCGTAAAGCTGGTGAAGTATCTACAAACACTCTTGTACAGCAGTTTGATCGTCACTGTACAGTCTGGAAGAATGGTATTTATTGGAAACATATCAATGATGTAGTAGTGGAAGTGACAGATAATAATAGATGTGTCACTGTATTTGTTTCCAATGACAAAGGAGTTGAAAGTCAAAAAATATGTTGCTCTGTTATAAAACTGGTTCTTTCTCTTCAAAAGCAGTTTTCCCCTTGTGAAATCGATGAGTACATCATACCTTGTGGATCTTTAACTGATGTTCGTAGTAAGACCATTTCTGAACGAATACTGTATAGAGTAAGTGATGTAGCTCACGAAATGCTAGTTTCAAACGAAATATTTGACCATAATGAAGTACAAGATAGTCCAATTAATGTCAAACACATTTGTCCACATGAGCCATACATCTCCCTTGCACCAGCAGTCATCCATGCCTTATTCTCCACTAGTAAAGCCAATCAAGTTATTCCAGAGAGATTTCTTCAACACATACAAGAATGTGCTCCCAATATAATGTCATCTTATAATTCATCCAAAGGTAGAACCTATTTTGATGTTGCCAGTCATCTCAATGACTACAGCTTTTTCACTGGACGAAATCCTTTGGTAAGTTACAGTACTATATTAAACCTAATACATGTCTTCATTATTATATGAGCCTATACATCTTTAGATGTAAAAATAATCAATTGCTAAATTAATACATTATCCATGTACTCATTATTTCAAGAGATATATTTTATTGAATTTAAGGTTCTCTCAAGTCCATCTTTAACACAAGATGAGATAATAAAAATATCAAAAGATCGCCTTCAATCTAGAAATATTTTAACTCTAAAAGGTTTGATATACATATCTACATATCTAAGGACATAGTGTAGTAAACGATAGCTTTCTTATAATAGTCAGTGCGTATACATATACATTGTTGTCACTGATGACTCTGTTCTTTCTGATTGATTAGAAAAACATCCTGAGAAATATGACCTCCTACAACTAATGTCAAGTATTGCTTTTAAGTGGTATATTATTGGTGAATGTCTTGGAATTCAATACACATACCTGGCCTCTTTACAAGGCAAGAATTCAAGTGACATTGACAAACTTGCTGAAGTACTCCAACTTTGGATGGATACAATGCCTAAACTAATGACTTGGAACACAATTATGCAGACAATAGAAAAGCCACCTATCGAAAGTAAATTCACTGTCATGAAGATGGAAAAGTTCTTAAAAGGTGAGTGTTAATATAATTCAGTAAATTAGGTTATTGTATTTTTGTTAATTTTTTTATGGCTTAGCTTAAAAAGCATAATTGCGTTTTGCATGAGGAAATATAACTTTATGTGGTAGTTAGTAAGAGAAATTGCTTAACAATGATACTATACTTATCATTGTCTTTCTAAACTAGTAATCATCATAGTTATTTTATGCTATTGTTTATGTAGCCATGACAAAGGGAGCTAGTGACATTTGTGATGATGATATCTTGGAGTTATTGACCAATACTGGTAAGATATTGTTAACATGTACTGGTTCACTATAGATCCTCCACATATAATGATGACTTAGTAATTACACTTAACTAAAATACTTTATCTGATAAATACATATACTTCAAATATTATACTGTATCTAGTAATCGGTTTATTAACAAAACAATTTATTCTTTATTACTAATAATTGTTTACAACATTTTAAGTTTAGATTTATTTATTAGATGTAGTGTATTAAGTTTAGTAATTTCTAATCCACTCTAGTGTCAACATAATAATGGTACATATATATACTAATATATTCTATGTTTATTTTATGTTATAATTTATAGAAGATATAACACAAACAGACAAAAACACAACTGAGCAACAAAGTGATGGTAAGTTCATATTACTTAACCTGTACATGATTACATAATGATTATTAAATAACTAATTAAATTACTTTATATCCTTCACAATATAGATATGGATGAAAGTGTTAGTGAGTCTATTACTGAGGACAGTAACACTGTTAGTGGTAAGTTCATCATGGCTATAATTAATAGAAAGATGGTGTACATTATTGATTCTATTAGGTTTGTACATATTTGATTCTAAAGTAGTGACTAATATTAGTTTAGCAATTTTATGAGCCATGCCCAAATTGATTAAATAGTTTTATTCATCACATTAAAATTTAGACATTATTTCAATAGTTACTAAATCACTAGTTACTATATGTCCTTCACTTACAGCAGTTACCCTAGAAGATGACAATGTTGATAAAACTATTATTGATAGTAGTAAGACTATTGCTGATAAGTTAATGTCATTATGTTTGATTGACTAAATACAAATGTATACATTAGAAAAAGTAGACCATATTATTTACTATAAAACAAACATACTTACTATATTTATATCATTCAACAATATAGGTGTTGATAAAAGTGTTAGTGAGTCCATCACAGATGACAATAACATTGTTAGAGGTACGTTTATTATTATAATAGCTACTTGAACAATGATATATAATTCAATCTACCATTCTTGTGTGTAATTAAATATATAATATATACATTAGAGAAAGTAGACCATATTGTTTACTTTAAAGCAAATATACTTACTGTATTTAGCATAAAAACAGGGCTGAAGTTTAGTATGTGTTATAATGTTACTTTAATATACACACCAAGGTGTAAGTATATACTGGTTGGATTTGAGTGTTGCAGGTATAAGGTTTGATAATTAATGAAACATACATATAATGATATGTATAACAGCTTATATTATGTTGAATTGGCTTTATTATTTAAAATGTTGCTCAACATCCTATTGGTCAATAAGCACTTCCTATTCACAATTACATGTGGAAAGAGTATCTGGTGACTTCAGCACAATTTTATTGGTATTGTGATATCACATTACATTATGCATTGTAGCAAATTGCATTCCTTAAAATGTTCATAAATTGTATCAAGTATTACTGCCTGTATATAGGGATACCCTGAATCATCCATTGAAATGCATTAGTAAAAAAATTATATATCTCACCTAAAATCTATCAGCACTGAACGCACTTCAATGTTTTCTGCAAAAACATCCAAGCAATGACTTGAGTTAAGGTGTTTGTAAGTGTTTCAACAAGAATGTGCTAAGTATTGAATGTCTTCAAGCTTCAATTCTTATTGCACATTTCATTTGAGTCATTTAAAATTGACAGCAGTCATTTGCAAAAAAAAAGTTAGTCTCCTTTCAGAGCTATGCTAATTCACACAATAGAATTAACAGGATGAGATGTAATAATTAAGTTCATAATACCACGATGCTTTTAGCTATCAACTGTGAATACTTTTAATTTGTGTTAAGTAATACTAATACTATTTTCTATGTTTTCTTGATAAAAATTGGTACTTATATTGACATCTAAGGACTCAAAATATTCTGATTGGTTAGCAAAATCCAGATCAAATGGCAAGAAATTAGACTAAAATTATCAGACATTTTTTTGCACTAACGAAACAGTTGGACTAGTAAAAAAATGACTAACACAAGTCACATCCTTGTTATAGTTTGGTTTATCAATACAATTTATTCTTTGCATTTGATTTTAGTCTTATGTTCTTTGACAACAATCTAAGAGAATTTCATGTTTATTTATATCATCTCTTTATAGATGGTAAAGATCTTGTTAAAAAAGTTACAGGAGCTTGGAAAATAGGTTAGTTACTGGTATGAACTTTTGTACTGTTTGTATACAGCAAAACAATGCACATCACATCACACTTTGTGGCAACTCTCTAGAATTAAGATGATGACAGGCAAAGCTGAAATCATTTTAAGAGTATAATATGTAACCAAATGATCAGATGTTTTCTTGACTTTTCTTAAATAAGACCATTAAACATTACCTAAAGTTCCTTGTTACAGGGTATGGAGGTTTTTCTTTGTTTGCAGACAAAGTTAGCTTTCTTTCTAATATTCTAATGTTGATTACATTTCATTAAAGTATAATTTTGTGAGTCGATGCAGTTTTGACTAAACTTTCTTATCCTGCTGTGCCTAAACACAATGCTTTAGGGGAAAATTTTGAAATATTTGAATGAGTAGTGTTAACAAAAGATCCATTGAGGACCATAGGCCTGAGACTAGCTCTGTGTACAGGTTGAGCAATAACCTATACATAGAGCTTATGTTGACTTCAAAATTTATACAAACCTTCAAAAGGTGCTCTTATAATATTTATCAGAATATGAAAGATCTAGCTTGTCTGGAACACCACTCACACCCTAAGATATAACATTGAGTCAAGGCTTAAACTCAACCTGATCAGAGTAGAATAACTTAAGTATTGTCATTTGAACTCTGCAATAGTTATGTGTTATTTCATTTCTACCAATTTAAAGCTTATAATGCCCATTTCACAATTTTAATGTATAGTTGTATGCAAACCTTTGAGAGCAAAAATGAAGTTAACTTTATAAAGTAGCAGCTTTGTGATCTACATAGTGACTAATTACAATACTGTAAGTGGTCTGAATCAAACCTCTACTTGAGAACAACAGTTCTATACCTTCTGCTAATCCTCTAGCCTTAAACCTTTGTAAAAATCTAAATAATCTCAGAACAATTTTTAAAATTGCATTCTTGACAACATTTACATCATTAGACAATCAAATGACACATGTATTATTGCTGAGCTGAAACTGCAATATTTTTTTTCTGTTGTGTTTTATTCTCTGTTCAGATTGAGTTTAATTAACCCTTGATTTTTCACCAATTCAATACTGAACCTTTGCAACAATGCTTAAAATATCCTAAAAACTGTGGCAATACTATCATAGGAAAGTAGTGAAACAGAAATCCAATATAAATTATTTTCTTGTATTCCAAACATGATGTCATATATACTTTATTTATTATTAATGAATGTTCACCTGTTCAACAAAAGTTTAAAAATAGTTGAACTGTCTTACATGGCAAAAGTAACAATAATCATGGTACAATACGTTATGAGTGGCATGATGATAGATGTGACTGGTGTCGACAATGGTCAAAGCTTCCCATTAGCTTGCTCTTCTATATTTCTAATATTCTATAGCTATTATTCTTCCACTGACACTGCTGCAAATTATACAATCTTAGTACTCCTAGTAATTTTTTTACAAGATTCATAAAGCCATCCAGAGTAGTGGAAAAGTTAAATCCAATGTTTCAAAAGTTCTTGTGCAAGGTCCTGCTCAAGCTGGTAAGACCTCAATCAAATGTCTTATGAAAGTATAGTTAGTACTGGTATTCCTGAGCACCCACAAGTAGCAGTAGTTGGATATTTTTCAATGAAAACATTTTGTAAAGATGAAGAAAAGAAACAACCACACAAACAAGTACTTAATAGTAGCAAAGAAAAGTGGGATCACAGTTTTGGCAAAACACTGCTAGATCCTAATTATAGTGGCCATCAGGATCGACATGATAATAATGCACAATTTAAACAAGAGAAAGATAACAGGAAGGTAGAGATGGTTCAGGATGAGAATGTTCCAACTACACTCAACATCACGTTTTTCAACTACTGATATATCTCAAGATTCCAAGCAAGAACCTGGTTTATAATCAACAGTCAAAATGCAGTAATCATGCAACAACATCACTTGTAAATCAACTCAGACTTCTTCAATAGCTGATGAAAGTAAGACTGCAATGAAACAGTTGTCAGAAATTCTTAGTATGGCTTCTAGCAGGATTGACAAATTAACAATTTATAAGAACAGGCTATAATTTATTGATTCTTGGGGTCAAATCCAATTTCGACAAATTTTATAAGTTTTTATACTTATTAATTAATCGATATATTAGTTATCAGCCTGGTTGATGACTTCTCTAGTCAGTCATCTACTAAATTACAATGTGAACATAGGAAGTGCATTGTAAGTGAGTATTACTAACCATCGAGGCTCTCTTAAAACGTCTCTTATGAATGGTCAATTTTAGCAATCAGCAAGACGATGGTGACAAATGTGTTGCTGCTGCAATCAAGCCTCAACCAATTAAAAGTCATTACTATTGCTACTTATCAAGATAAACATCATGAGCTAATAAAGAATGGAAAGATTGTAGAAACCATTGAAGACAAAGAGGCTCAACTTAAACTGATTTATCAATCTGTGAAAGATAATTTGTCACATGAAAACCCTGTCTCTGGAAAAATTCTATCTGGTGTTGATGGTAGTAAAGGATGTTACCTTGAAGAAAAGCATGATGATAACCTTAAGAAATGATTAAAGAGATTCGTGCTGAATTATGCAGCTGCAGCCAAGCTTTTAATGTAGAGATTCCACTAATTTGGTATGCATAATGTGCATACGAAATTCTTCTGCATCGCAAAGTTTACTACAGGCATGGTGTACTTCTGTTGGATGAGTGTATATCTTCTGGTATTGATTTAGGTTTAGAAGAAGGGGAAATCAATAATGTTCTAATTTTTATATATCTACTTAACTCCATTTTTTGCTATCCAGTGACAGTATCTAAGCTATTGTTATGCCTGGTAACTTTTGTACTGTTTGAATACAGCAAAAACAATGCTCGGCACATCACACCTTGTGTCAGCTCTCTCGAAGTTAAGGTGGCATGTGAAGCTGAAATTACTTGTATAGAACCAAATGATCAGATGTTTTCATCCATTTTTTTTCTTTTTTGAAAATCTTGTTATAAAGGTAGTGGTGTTTTCTTTGTTGTAAGTCTGGACAAAAAGTTAGCTCACATGTTGATAAAATTTTCTATACCCTACTAAGCCTATACACAATACATGAAAAGTTTGAAAAATGTTGTTTGCATGACCTTTACTTGATATATGACAATTCGTTCCCAGGCAGGCTAGATCCTTCATATTCTGAAAAATTATAAGAGCTTCTTTTGAAGGTTATATAAAGTTTAAAGTCAATATAAGTTCTATATCAAACGTTACACAATTTAACAATTGTTTGTAACTTGTCAGGTTTCCATTGCTGCTTTTACAGTTAATTGACTAGAAATAACATACTAATTATGTCAATCTACTTAAATGTCCATGCACCAACTTACAAATTTACATGACTGTCAGTTATATAACAGACTTGTTTTGATATACCTGAGCACTTCTTAAAGTTGAATAACTTATCAATGCACCACATTAACTAATACATTTTTATCAGCTAATTAAAATCTTTTTAAATAGATTCTCAACTTCTTCGTGAAGCTATAAAAAGAAGTGGAAAGATCCAATTAAAGGTTTCAAAAGTTCTTGTGCAAGGTCCAGCTCGAGTTGGCAAGACTTCGGTCAAATGTCTTATTCTCTCTCAGCTTTATGATAGTATAGTCAGTACTGGTATTGCTGACCGCCCACAAGTAGCAGTTGGACAAGTTTTGATGCAACAGTTTGTCAAAGACCCACAAGTAACAGTAGGAGAGCAACAGGTTCGTCAACATGAAGAAAAGAAATGGAAACTTGTCACAGATGACAACATAGTTGAAATGTTTGCTAATGATGTTAAGTCTCTGATAGGAAATGATGATCCTAGAATGAAAACACTACATACAGAAGTACTTAATAGTGACAAAAAAAAGTGGGATCACAGTTTTGCCATAACAAATCAGGATCAACAAGATAATATTGCACAATTTAATCAAGAACAATATAGCAGGAATGCAGAAGTGGCTCAGGATAAGAGTGATGAGTTACCTGTTACTGCCACACCCAACATCACTTCTTCAACTACTGATATACATCCAGTTTCAAAGCATGAACCTGGTTTACAATCATCAGAGGAAAGTGGTAATCATGCAACAACATCAGATACTCCTACTGAAGTAACACAGACTTCTTCAACAGCTGGTGAAAGTAACACTGCCACGAAACTCTTGTCAGAAATTCTCAGTGTAGTTTCTAATAGGGATGACAAATTAACACTTTATAAAGACTGGCTATACTTTATTGATTCTGGGGGTCAAATCCAATTTCAACAAATCTTACAAGCTTTTATACCATGTGCATCGATACTGATGTTAGTTATCAGCCTAGCTGATAGCCTCTCTAGCCAGTCCTCTACTGAATTACAATGTAAAGATGGCAAGTATATTGTAAGTGAGCACTCACTAACCATCCAGACTCTCTTAAAACGTCTCATAAGTATGGTCAATTTCAGCAATCAGCAAGAAGATATGACTAGTAATGATACACGTCTTGCTACTGTAATCAAGCCACCAAACAAGTTGAAAGTCATTACCATTGCTACTTATCAAGATAAATATGATGAGTGCATACAGAATAAAGAGATTATAGAAACCATTGAAGACAAAGAGGCTCAACTTAAACAGATTTTCCAATCTGTGAAGGGTAACTTGTCATATGAAAACCCTGTCTCTGGAGAAATTCTATCTAAACTTGATGGTAGTAAAGCACGTTATCCTGAAGAAGAGCATGATGATAACCTTAAGAAAGTAATTAAAGACATTCGTGCTGAATTAAGCAATCAAGCTTTTACTGTAGAGATTCCACTAAGTTGGTATGCATATGAAATTCTTCTGCGTCACAAAGCTCACAACAGTTGTGGTGTACTTCCGTTGAATGAGTGCATATCTTCTGGTATTGATTTAGGTTTAGAAGTAGAGGAAATCAACATTGCTTTAAAATTGTTTTATCTCCTTAACTCTATTCTTTACTATCCAGAAACAGTATCCAAGCTTGTTTTCATTGACCCTTATAGCCTCATTCAAGTAGTCAATGAGCTTATGGTACTTATATGTAAAATACGCAATGAAGTTTATGTTGGTCGAGGAGACTTTTCTTTGCCAGAAATGGCTAACTTTGGAATCATTACTATCGAGGTGTTTTCACATAAAGAGTTAAAAATGTTTGCTCAAATATCTGCCACGTTTTATGATTTTAAAGATCACATCCTTAATATCTTTGAGCATCTTCTGCTAGCAAAGAAATTGTCAGAAAACAATGGCAAATATTTTATGCCTGCTTTGTTGCCCTTAACTGATCCTTTGAAGGCAGTTACATTTTCAAGCTCTGGTAGCACTCCATTGCTGTTTCACTTTAAAAATGGTGCTCCAGTTGGCTTTTTCTGTGCTATGATTGTTAACCTCCTCTCAAGTGAAGATTACCTCACTAATGATGAGGATGATGAGGGACTTTTCAAAGACTTTTTGTGGGAACTTGACACCAAAGTTACTACCAAGATGTACTCCAATGCTATTATATTGCGTAACAATAATTTGCAGGGAAGGGTTCATTTTGTAGAATCTTCTGATTGGTTTGAGATTCACTGCGAATATCGCGAAGATCAGGCTGAAGTCAAGGAAGCCATTCAAAATGCAATCAAGGAGACCAAAAAGAAGCGGAAAATTGGTAAAGAAATGAAATTGGACATTGCTTTCTTTTGTCCATGTGGTAGACAACCACAGGGTCATCTTGCTATATTGAAGAGGAATACTGAGCTTTCATGTCAGCTATTTCATTGTCATGTCGATGACACTAATACTTTTCCACGTATGTCATGGATTATTTTGAAAAGCAATCCAGGTATGTGTTTTGACATATTGAATATCTTATGTTATCATTGCCTACAGGTAAAAGACCAGAACTCCGTCATCTTGTGCAACTATTAGCTTGTGTTAGCTTCAAGTGGGATTTAGTTGGTGGGCAACTTGGAGTGAATGAAAACTTCATTAGTGGATTAAGGATCTCTGAAAACTTAAATGAGACCAAGCTGACAGACATTCTACAGAGATGGATGAAGATGAAACCTACACCTGTCACATGGGAGAATGTCATAGAAGTTGTAGGAGGTCCTGTTGTTAAGGAGCCAGAAGTAGCTAAAGATATTCGGGAATCCTTAAAGCAAATGCGAATTCAGCAAAGGAAAGTTAAAAAAGGTAACCTACCATTGTGCTTGTTTAGCTATCGTTCATGTACATTACAGAGTCAGTCATAATGTTGTTTCATTGAGTACATTGCATGTGTTGATTGCACAGGATATAAATAGACATCTGTTGGAAGTAGTGGTTGTTACTACATCATAACACTGATAGTAGCTGTTTTAGTACTAAATTCAAGTGTTCTAGTACATTTTACTACTTATACATTGTTTCCTTATTATCTGTAGATGATTGTCAAGAGAAAGCAGAAATAGTTGAGGAGATTATGAGTGATTTTCCTAAATTATGTGAGTTTTAGTCATAATCTAATAACTTACTTACATTCATTGATTATCAACTTTCTAAACTATAGATGACAAGCCTGATAAACTGTGTGTGTTAAAATGGTTAGTTGATATTGATGCATCATGGCGTGGTATTGGTTTAGATCTTGGTATAAGTAATAACTATCTTGAGGCTTTGGCTCAATCCTCCATGTCTAATCAAATGAAACTTGATCATGTCCTTCAGAAATGGATAGAAATGGATAGTGAAGCTACTCCTGTCATTTGGAAGGTGATTATAGATGTTATAAAGGGACCACTTGTTCAAAATAAAGCCCTAGCCATGGAGATATACAAATCATTAAAACAAGAAAGCAGTAACCAACAGAATACTACAGGTATGTACAAGTATATATGTGTAATTTGGTAATAATCAGAGGTCAAAGGTCCATAGTGAACAAATGATCAGTAATGTAGAGAAAGGGCTATATGTCTTTGTTCGTGATATTAATAATTTTTGCACCAAAATTTGATTCCCAAAGAATGTTTCTGAATGACAAAACATAGTGACTTTTAATGTCCCAGTGCATGAAGTTTTATTGTCATATGTGCATAATGTGTGCATAGTAATATTCTAGATCTATGATGAAGCATACAGTTGTTATATACTATAATTTCTGAATCCTTTGACACAGAGTACAATTCTAATAAAGCCTTCCTGTTTCTTTGCAAGTGTGGATTTAAATCTTGTCAATGGAAATCTCTGGCTCCATTTCTACATGTCCCTCTTGGTCATAGAAAGAAGCTGTTGTCCTCGTATGAAGAAAGCAAGAGTCATGACTGGGTCTTAGAAGAAATGTTAGATTACTGGATAACTCACCATTCCAGTCAGCCAACATTAGAAGAGTTAACAAACGCAGTTGAGGACTGTGGAGAAAAAGATGCTGCTATTGCAATGAAAAACGAATTACAAATGAAAGTTGTATACACCAAAACTAAGAACATTGGTAAATTTTTCCTTTTTTGTGTATTTAATTCCCATTCTTCAAATTCATAGAAGAAGAGTCACCAGCTGATAGTAACAAGTTTGATGGCAAAGAGACAAATGTTGGTAAGAGATCATAATTATTATTGAGTACAATAATCATTTCTTTTTAAAATATTCTACATTTTATTGCTATATTTCTACATTTTATGTGAAGTATATTGTTGGTTTGTTAATAAATTATATAGATGATCAAAGTGTTATGAAATTTAATATAGATAGTGGTAATACTATTGACAATAAGTTAAAGCATTAAATGTTTTTACATCCTTTAATTGATTTGTTTGATACCATTATTACATTGCTTCTAATTTGAAATTATTATTTCAGGCAGTCAAGAATCATCTCTTGAAATGAGTGCAACTGTATATATGTCAAGCAAATGTAAGTTACTCTTCCAATTATTTTAAGTGTGAAATTTCATGGCAGTTAGCGCTAATGGTTTACATTTGCATTCTGTTGGTATGACAGCAAAATATGTAGATCTAACCATGAGATTTATAGTTCAATTCTTTTATGTATACGCATGTCGCTTTTTTTTATGATGGAAGTCTTGTCTTTTTATGAACAATGAGCTCAATGTTGACATGTTTGGACTACTTAGTCAATGAGGATTTAAAGTGTCTTTCTGGGAATTTTTACATGCAGCTTATAGGTTACATATGAGAAAAGAAATTAAAATTAACTAAAATCAATTAGCTGTATGATTCAGCATTAGTATTATATTGTTGGATGCACCAGTTAGCTAGCGTGGAAGGAGTTAGTATGCCTTAGATTTCTGGTTTGTAACAAGTCATTTTTTATTTCCTTTGAGAATTAATTATTCAAGAATGACTATTCCAATATACCTGTAAAACTTTACCTGCAATTGAAATTATTTAATGGAAATGTTATTTTCCAAAATTTTAGAAGATTGAAATTTGTAATACAGATTAAAATATCAGGCAACCTTACTGCAGGTTAAATATGAATGCTATAAAAATTCTAAATAAAGAAGGAAACATTATATAGATACATTTATGCTACAACTGAGTATATATATATGTTCCATGTTTATAGCAAACTAGCAAACTGACTAATGACATTATCTCGATTTCAGGTCTAAAATGTCATAGCAATCTTGATAAGTAGTCTGGTAGGTTCACAAGTGTTCTTAAACATTCCTAGGATTACATATAAACCTCCTGGGAAGTTAGGAACACCAATTATCCTCACACACGTTGCACGATAGAACTCAGTTATACACAACTCTGTATCTACTGACTCATCAAACCTTGGTGCTTGGTCTGATAAATTCAGTAGAAACCTTAACCTCAGTGTAAAATCTGTATGTATATGCATGTATTTATAAATGATTTAATTATTGCTGGTAGTTTTATCATTCACTATTAATTTTTAAACATTACAGACAGTCAAGAAGTTCATGATTCTTTAAAGAAAGGTAGTTCAGAAAAAAGAAAATTTCAGGAAGAAAGTTTGAAACAATTGGGTAAGTATGTAATGAATAAATGTATTCCATCTATGTAATTATAGAAGTATCTAAGAAAAGAAAGCTCCTAGAAGAAAGCTCAAAACAATTAGGTAAGTGTATAATGAATAAATATATTCCATCTATTATAATTATAGAAGTATCTAAAGAAGAGAGCTCCAAGAAAAGAATGGTCCAAGAAGAAAGCTCAAAACCTTTAGGTAAGTATGTAATGAATAAACATACTCCATCTATATAATTATAGAAGTATCTAAGGAAAGAAAGCTCCAAGAAGATATGTCCAATCTTATAAGTAAGTACTGTTATATGTAATAACATGTATTATTTACATCTTATCTTCTTGCATATTATCCTGCATTATTAAGTGGAGCCTTGTTGGGTTCAATGTTATGCAATTTACTAATAGGAACCAACTATCCTATAAATTAAATAAGACTAGTGAAACCTCTTATTACTAGATAGAAAACAATACATTCTGAAGTCTTTAGAAATGATATTTGGATTCTTGTGCTCTCAGAGAACTTTTAGTTGGGATATTTCTATTTTTAGATATCATCTTTTTTCTACTCCCCCTCTTAGCCATTTTGTTAAACATAAATTATACAATAGCCTCATGGTTTAACTATTAGCTTTGTATATATGTTGATACTACATATTTGAGCCAGTTTCAGTAAAAGTTTTTAATGTCATTTGCATTGAAATCTAAATAAAACTATCATTGACAGTAGTAAGACTATTACTGACAAGTTGATGTCATTATGTAAATAATGTATAGATTAGAGAAAGTAGACCATATTATTTACTTTAAAGCAAACATACTTACTGTATTTAGTATAAAAACAGGCTCAAGTTTAGTATGTACTTGTACATAATATGTTACTTTAACATACACACCAAGGTATAAGCTTATATTGGTTGAATTTGAGTGTTGCAGGTGCAAGGTTTGATAACAAATGAAGCTTATACATAGTGAGGTATATTTTATATCATGTTGAAATGGCTTTATTCTTTAAAACGTTGTTCAACATCCTATTGATTAATAATCACTTCCTATTCTTAGAACAGTAGTGTAGTTAACTCACTTGACTTTACAGCTGACAAATTCAAAGTATATATGATACAAATGTTTGTTACAACATTTAGCCTATTTTGTTTTTACTGTATTACCATATTGGGAAGTAATGCTCCACCAGAAAAGATTAAAATACAATTTTTTCTAATAGCTTTTTTATGGAGCTATATTAGTGTCAAAATTATGCGGAATAGAAATTTCATTTGGGTAGTGTATATACCGCATCGTGTAAGAGGCGTGGCGACGCTAATTAAAGATGGCTGATTTGTGATGAGCTTATTTCTAGGCTTTTGTTGTTACTCAATAAAACACGGAGTGCGAGTACCACGAGCCGTTTCTTAGAATTGAGCGTCAGCAAGATGATTCCAGTTGGGTTGGATTCCTGATTTTGGTTGTATCAATAATTCTTGCTTTTTGTCTTTCGATGGTATGTACACCATGCACCTTAGACGATGCCGTATATACACTACCCCAATAAAATTTCTATACCACATATGCACTACCCAAATAAAATTTCTATACGGCATAATTTGACACCGTACTTTTTAGCAGCTTTCATAGTACATTATTTGAAAATAAGGTTTAATATTGAACTTTCCATGAGGTTTGATACATTCGTGTTATTTAAAACAAGGTGATTAGTCAGTTACACACAAACATGTTATAACTATAAAATTAACATTTCGTTCATGATCTAAAAACCACAAAACTAATAATTATAAATATATAAATATTTAACATGTTAAATCACAAACAAATATTTCATATTTACTGTATGTATACTAGTACATACTATGTCATTGTCATACTAAATTTTATAGGAGGTATGGCACAAGTTGATAATAAGACATTTGACGAACAAACTGATGGTAAGTTACTTTATCCATATCATTTAATCTGTACATGATTATACAATAACTCCTAATGGTAACTGTTCATGTCCTTCATAATATAGGTGTTAATAAAAGTGTTTGTGAGTCTACTACTAAGGACAGTCACAGAGTTAATGGTAAGTTTATTATTACTATAATTGGTAAAAGTGGTTCATTACATCATTGTACATATACAGTTTTAAAGAACAGATATTTCCAAATAAATATTGAATGTATTATATTTTACTGATTTTTCTAACTGTTCACATATTGTATGTACTTTAATAACCACATCTTATGAAATATAGCTAATTTTACTAAATAGGTAGTGGATATGCTTTGTCTTTATTATGACATCACAGTGTTACATAAATCTTTAATTTTGTTTAATCAATGACTTGATTTTATCTATACTCAGCTCCTGCTAAGCGTAAGAGATCTTTTTCCCCTTCAACATCAAAGAAGCTCAAACAATCTGATAACACAGACGATGATCAATTAGGTAGATTATTTTAAGTGTCTCACACACACTTGTTAAATTATAATAACTAAATTATAATATAATATTAAATTATAATATCTACATTTACAGATAATTTTAGACATCATTTTAACTTACTTGAATTTGGAGTTATGATATGTTATGTTGTCTGTTTCTATAGAAACCAATCCAGGCTCTCGTAAGCATAAGCACAGTAGTAACTTCAATTCAGGTAATGACAACAAATTAGTTCATCTTTTAGCTAAAAGTAATTATTTTCTATGTACATGTTATGTTTCTAACATTGTAACATGAAGAATTTATTTTCAATTGATAACACATACAATGCTATATAACTATCTTAAATATGAACAAATATTTTATCAATTGTTTGTCTACTTTAGAAAGCAAATGAAACTAATGTAGTTTAATTATGTTCATAACAAAGTATTAGTGAATACATGTTGTATTTGATTTCTATGTATCTAATATTTAACTTATTTTAATATAATTCTTTTATTTTGCACAACATTAGATGATTTACCTAAAACTAAGAAGTCTACCCAAGAACAACAAGAGAGTAATGTCAGAGGTATATTATTATAAATACATGTGCGTGTAGATTTGAGTTAACTGATGATGATACTTAATTAGTTAATAATCTTAAAGGGAACTACCAATATAAGGATACTTGTATCTTTAGTTATAATTTCAATGATTTAGCTGTTTATTAAGTTAAGGAGTAGCTTACAAGTAATAGTTTTTAATATAATAATGTTACATTAATAGCTGCTACTGTTATATTGAAGTATGATCATTATGATCATATAATAATGTTGCTTTAATAGCTCCTATTGTTATATTAAAACACTTTTATTAATTATTATATATTGTTATTATAGGAGGTATAACACAAGCAGACAAGAACAGAAGTGATGAGCAAACTGATGGTAAGTCCATATTACTCAACCTTTGTATTACACAATGGTATGGTATGTTCATATTACTTCACCATACAATTGTTAAACAATTATTAATAAATAACTAATTACTTCATGATAGGAGGTGTGACACAAACAGACAAGAACACAATTGATGAGCAAATTGATGGTAAATTACTTTATCTTGACCTGTGCCATAATGATCCCTCTCAATATAGGTATCCATGAAAGTGTTAGTGAGTCTATCACAGAGGACAATAACACTGAAAGTGGTAAGTATATAATTTAGTATAAAAAGATAATGTATATTATTTATGACATCATACAGGTAAATATGATGCATCAAAAATCTTTCGGGGTCATTCTGCTGATCTCTGTGATATAATTGTGGATGCTAATCCTCATCGTATTGTTAACAGACTTGTCTCTGCTGATCTGTTGCCAACATGTGCTAAGGAAGATGTTAAAAGTACAACTGATGTATATGATAAAGCTGATAATATTGTGGAGAAGCTACAAAGACAGATAGATGATGATGAACATCCAATTGAGTTGCTAAAGAAGATTTGTGATTTTCTTTTAGAACAAACTGACAAGACTCTAAAGGAAATTGGTACTAAAATGATGAGTCAACTGTAGAGTGTAAGTGAAAATATTACATGAACATACATAACATCTATAATGTTTAAAGTAGATTAAATAATTAAATTATAATAATTACTTCTTTGGTTGTGTATTGAGTTAATAACTAAATAAAATGTACTAGAAATAACTGACATATGCTTTCTCTATTAAATGAATTAACTGATCACAATCTTGTAATTAAACTAACAATACTAGTGTATTATTATATACAATAATACTCAAAGAGACAAAGACTATATAAATAACAAACTCTTTAATATGTAATAACTTTTAATAACTACATGTTCCTTTGTATTGTAGATCACATGTTCTTTGGAAAGAGTCCTCCCTTTTACATTTTGTTACATTTGCTGCTATTAACACTTTATTTAGTAGACTGTATTAGTGTTGTTACTTGAACTATTAGGTTATTATATTTTATTATATTTGTCTTGTAGATTTCCCTCCATTCTCATATTTTTAATATAATGTATATAATGCTGCATATTAGAATTCCCGATTTTTATATTTAGACATTTCTGTATCTTAAATTTCATACACTCCTTCAAAGAAAACTTTTAAAATTCTCAGAGTGGGTATACTTTAAATCTATAACCATATACAATTAATAGGGAAATTGTAATATATAAACTAACAATGTTATATTATCAAACATCCTACATGGACATAACTGAACACAGTTTACATAGACAATAATTTATAACTAAAGAGGAAGGAACTACTGCTCAGCTCAAGACCATATTTGGAAATTTGATTACATGTGAATGCAATTAACTATGTCACGAAACAATTAAACATTCCACTAATCCACAAAGTGTATTTCTGCTTGCCAAGATCATAGAGTCTTTCAAAGTAGGAAGGACATAGTACAACATCAAGAAACTAATTTGAGGCTATGGACTTATGATATCAACAGATTGTCTATGTATATAACTAAATTGTATGTAAAATGGAGGCTAATAATTCTGTAATATACAATATATAGTATAGGTAGTGTCTATTTGTACAGCATAGGAAGTGTTACTTCAATGATAAATTAATACTATATCCTAGACCCTAAACTATAAACATTAGAATTTAATGTATTAATTTCACATTGAAGTATGGACATCCTGTACCATACAAATACCCACTATAATATATATAATTATACAACTTATACTAATCAACTCTACAACAATAACAATAATGTTATGGAGAATCAAATTCAATGTCTCCAGTGATGTTTGGAGTAAAATGTCAAGTAACAGAATGAAATCAGGAATAAGTAGAAGATATGAAAACTTCAAGTATATCACTAGATCTGATAATACAAATGACAAATTAATGAATACACCAAAAAAAGGAACACTCTCTTGATAATCTCATAGTATGAATGAACATATGATCATAAACAATCTACATTATGGAGCATCATGAGTACATAATGAGAAAAGACTGTCTACATATACTTAGATCTAGACTGTAAGACACACACTCACTAAATTAATACAAAGAATGAGTCATTATCTAGTAATGTATTAATCCTCCTCTTTGTTGATATCCACATCTGCTATCAATTTGAACTATAACTATATTATCATTGCCACTGTGGTATTCAAGTATAAAGTGTACATGTTTTGAGATGTCATTAACTGGAAGAAATTGGTGTTAACTTTACTAGGTGTTAAACAAAAAAACATAGTAATAGAAAAATAATATTATGAAAACAAAAAAGATAATATATTTGTTTTAATATGAAAAAAGGCTATATATTATATAATAAATATACTTTAATGTACTGTGTTCTTTACATGTACATAATACACTTATATAAAATAAGACTAATATAAGTAGGTGGGGTTTCATTGACTGAGGGGGAGTGGCAATACATGTGACCTGTGGTATTAGTTATTTACAAGTAAATGGGATCAAAGTGGGAGTGGTCATATAAAAAGGGGTGTAGCCTGATTGGGGATCTTTTAGATGTCTGTGTATACCAGAATTTTGAGAGCATTCCGTCGAGACACTCAGAGGAGTATGGGTGTGGTCTGGTAGGGAAGCAGTAGGAGATAAGGAGAGTGAAGGTGATGGGGAAAGAGAGGGAGATGGTGAGTGTGAAGGTGAATGAGATATAGAGGGAGAGGGAGTAGGAGCAGTAAATATTGTAGGAATCGATTGGAAAAAGGAGTCCTCTAGAGCTTTATCAGCACTGACCCTTTCATCGGATTGAAATATTAACATTTTCTATAAAAGAAAGTAAAACAAGTAGTCACACTAATTACTATTAAATTATTAAACAAGATACATTTTATGTAATATTATGTGGACATGTAGTACTGTTTGTAGATAACAACAGAATGAGTTTTAAACTATTATATAAATCTTTTATTATACCTCAGACACAATAATTGGACATTTATATAATAATACATGTACATAAGCACCAAATAATACATTGTACATGTACATGTATACTTACTGATAAAAGGTCTTGAGCATTTTGACTTATTCTAGGTAAAATATCTATCCATGATCTTGGAGGAACAACTTTAAAATGTTTATGTGAAATTGGTGTCTCTGGTGGCCATTCTTTACATGAAGGAGTACCTATTATACTAAAGAGAGAGGAGACCAAGTAAGTTATAAAATGACAAATGATTTATCAAATAATGTTTAATATATTAAAAATTTGGTAATCTGATAATATTCTCATAAACATTTGGCTAGTGTGATTTTACTAATAAAATCATAAAATTCAATAGAATATCATACAACAGTTCATATAACACAGTCATTTCCTATAGCCAGGTACTAAGAACTGGTAATATGACACTTCAGTATTTCCTACTTTATATAATTGTCACAATGGCTATTGCTACATACTACTACAAGGGTTGGGTCATTACATATATAGCACAATGAATTAAACAGGTATTTTAGAGTTCTATTGAAGTTCAGGAAATATATGTACATCAGTGACTAAGGTGAGGTGTCTGTGGTAATCCACCTAGCAACATCAGTACATCAAGTTAATATTGGTCAATGTATGTGTGTGTGTGTGTAAGTGATTACTACACATCTTCAAATATCTATCTATCCATCAAGTTGTCAATTTATACTTTGTTACTTACTGAAATATCTCTTCAAGTTGTGCTATTTCTCCACTTCCTTTTGAAGCAAAAAGTGGTCTATATAAAGAAATTCAAAATGATATATCAGTTAATACTTACAACTTAGTATGCTAGATCCTTCTCTCTAAAGTCTGATACAACTAGCTTTACTTTTATAAGCTATATCATACTTGTTACTAAGTGTTCTTTAAAAGAATGAATGATTTAGTTATAATGACACAACCCACCAAAAGAAATAACAGTAAAGAGCAGGTTATATACAGTGTAGATAACATGACACCAGCTAGTTTATGTCATATAGTGTTTAGTATAACTTACCTTCCAATGTACATTTCAGCTAAAATACATCCTACACTCCATATATCTTCTGCTTTACTATAAGAGGATTGTAGTAATACCTCTGGAGATCTATACCACTGAGTAACAACCTAAAGAGAAAGAGAGAGAATTAAACAGTAGCTAGCTATATCAACAACAGTGTACCAGTACAAGTAGGGGTTAGTCCTACCAGGAATTCAACATTATAACAAGTAGTAGTAACAGTAACCACAAGTAGTAACTATTATACAGTGACCCTGACACAGAAACCTTCAAGAAAAATCCCCAGAACTCCAAACACTGTTAACAATCAACAACCACAAGACTAAATACAATTTACATCTAATACATGTAGGTTTCACAACTGTTGTAATTTAACAGGGCAACCTGTCAAGCAATATCAACTATATACAATGTATTTCACTCTCATAGCCATATTGAGTCTAATATTAGTTATGATAACATCATGACAGTCCAACCTATATCTCCTTTATGTGGCTAGCTAGGCAACCAGACTAATAATGAAGCAACCTACATCAAATAAACTGAGTGCCTGAGGGTTTTCTGATGAACAGATTGTGTACATAACTTTGTAAACTCAAGGTCTTCTTTTTTAAATATTTTCTATTGTTTTATTCTAATATAAAAACTAAATATTGATTAACACAATATATTTTTATTTCATCTTAATACTAACTAATACATTATCTATTACTTAATAAAAGTGATAAGTGTTCTTTATTTTATATTTAATGAGTACACAAAAGTATGTGATCTTGTTAAAAAGTAATCTCTTAATGATTAATGAATCATTAGTCATACTCAGTACATGTATAATGTACTGAAATCCGGTATAGTATATAAATTAGGATAGAGGAATTAGTATGAAAATATTAAAAGTTTAGAGTCATGTTTTATTGACTTAAATTGTTCACCAGTAAGCTGGGATCATGTGTAGAACAGATCCTTAATAACATTACAATTAAAGGCAGCCCTGATTATAATGATTGTACTTACATACACAAATCATAGTTGATGCTATTAAATATTCCATAGTAACATAATTGAGATATCAGTTACTATTACTACCTCCCTTTGTAAGGTCTTCTTCCTCTAACTATTAGTACTTATTCAAACTGACAGTTGCTACCTAGCCACAAAACTCATTAGTCCTGTTTGAGTTAGGTCTGTGGCTGACAGTTTTAACAGGTCAACTAGTACACTGACAACAGTTAAGGAAAAGATAGATTGATAGAAGCTCATCACAACAACTAAAAATAACTTACTACAAAATCTAGATCTATAGATATTGGGTTTATAAGGACTTTATAAGAATGCTTGTTCAATATTTTAGTATATTATTACCACATCATTATATATTAAGGACACCTCTATACTAGGACAATTTCCAAAGGTTTGAAGCGTCTAGATCTCATTGTACGCAAAGGACATTTTCTTCATACATATCAGTTGTAAAGACTGCAATGTTACAGTACTTCATAACAAACTATCTTAATATTACTATCCATGAGATATGTACATGTGTGTCTGTGTAATAATACTGGAAGGCTTTGTCAATACTAATTAGACATTGTTGGATACTGTTAGACATAAGTTATTAATAGTTATATACAACATGGACAATAATTTAACACACACACACACATGGTACATATGATAGCTAACCTGTGTTGATAACATGATATTGTCATCAATTGCTCTAGAGAGACTAAAGTCAGCATTTTGTGGCTTCAAGTCATGATGGATAATGTCATTAGAATGTATCCATTTAACTCCAACAAGTATCTGATGTAAACAGTTCTAAAGAGAGAATAAAATAATGATAAATATAAAAATGGTTACAGGTTAGTATAAAGGAAACTTAGATGACAACAGTTGTAATAATAGGCGAAGTGATTACAAACACATTTCTTTCACCCTCTTTCCCTTTGCCCCTGTCATTACTTACTTTAATTGTTTGTTCATCTAGTCCTCTAGGTAATGAGTGTCTAATACAACTATCTAAGTCTTGATCCATATATTCAAATACTAAATGTACTATGAGCAGCAGACACAGTGTATCTAATATAAGAAGTGAAAAAGTAATTTCAATTTGCACATTTTCTAATCAGTTGATTGAGGAATGTAATTAGTACTAATTAAAATAGGGTTGTGGTTAAACAGAAACCACATGGAAGGCAACTAAATACAATTCTACATTATTAAACTTACTACTAGAGCAATCATAGGGAGGGAGAACAAGACATGTACACAAGATAAGCTGCTACCATATCAAGTTTATTGTATCATTAAAGGTCATGTCTAGAGTGTCAGTAACAGATAATGTACTTTAATGGGAAATTAATACTACATACCTTAGACCCTAATCTTTAAACATTAGAACAAAAATAGATTTGGTAGGTAAGATTCAGTTATATTTGATTTAAACCCAAAAACTACCAGTCCTATTCATTGTGTATTAAACTGATCCACACCACATACACTCTTAATATTAACTATAGACAGTAAAATATGACATCACCTAAGTTATATAGCTGTGTTAACATAGTTCAATTACCTCAATCAATTTCACTCTAACTTCCTTGTCTTTAACTTGACATATATAATCATATGGTTCTCGTAATATCTATTAACAACACACAATGACACATAACAAAGAATTATACTAATAAACATACTCGTTTATAGTCATCTGCTTTCTTTACTTGACCAACAACCATATTCCACGTGGATCACACTACCACGCCTACTAAAAACAATGAGCTCCGCCTATTAATTATCTTTATGAGCCCCACCTCTCAAATACAAACTTACCAGATTGATGTTTTCTCTCAGTAACATTGTCAAGATGAGTGATATCTACATGAAATGAAAGTAAGTAAAGTTACTAACTGTTGTTGTCAAATTACCTAGTTTAGTCCCTTGTATTGTAATATTACCTATAATATATAAGTTATAGTAAAGTAAGTCACATTATCAAAAGTATATGTATATCTATTTACATATCAAAATCAAACATAACTTTTAGGATATCAATAGTTATTTTGTTATTAACACTGGTAAAATTATTTGTATTTACTATAAACATCATTTATACTTTTTAATTTGCAAATATTCATAATTCATATTACAAACTAACATATTAACATTCAAACATACAATTACACTATTATAATTTATATAATTGCTTTTGTTACTAAACCATACATGATACTGAGGTAAGCATTTACTGTAAAGCTACATTTCAGACTATATCTGACATAATAGAGATTAGTGTTCTCATTATATTCCACAGTATAGAATAGAATAGCCATGTATGTACTCGACTAGTGGTGGACTCCTTATTGTATATGTAGTAAAAACCAAATGAGTGATCTGGTGTGGATGGACATATGTAACTGGTAACTGTCCTGTCACTTGTGTCATACATTAAGAAATACAATGTATAAGTGAATATAGACACTACCTCTTACACTCAGTACCATCCTATGGAGGTCTAATGACAATCTCTAGAAACTTAATGGAGTTTAAATTAGTGATAGTGATAATATGACCTCATGAATTGAACTCTATCTCTGTAGATTTTTCTTAAAGAAAATTCTTATTTGTCTTTGCTATCAAGAAGGATTCAAGTAATGATCTAATTAAAGATACAGATGGAATTCACTTAAAATTTAATTACCAATAAACAGATCATCCTCTTGACTGAACTTTTGTATGTAGTTTCCATGACAACTGGAATAACAAATATAACTGACTTAAAATTTGAACTATACATGTATTTATTTATTACATCTGTCCATTAACATTCGATTCATATTATATATGTGAATAATGGTATTAAAAAATAATGTCAGTCACTATTACCTTAAAGTACTACTTGGAATGTTAATCTGCTTTAAATAGTAGGTATTATAGCTGAAACTGACTCATGAAATGTATTGCCATTTTTGATATGTCTCTCAACTGATTTGGAAACTCACACAATTATATTTCTTAATTCCAAACACATTTTTTTTCTTTATTGACAAAACGAGTGCCCAATAGCAACTGCTAGTTTAAAGGGCACAAAGTGAATAGAACAATAATTAATACAGAATTAAGGTATTAAAGTACAGGATATAGTATCGTTAATAATACAGAGATAAAATAAGTGACTGATTGTATATGATAGGTTTTAGTGTGATAACTGATGGTGAGTTGATGGTTTGTAAAGAAGCATATTTAATTTAGATTTTAAAGTGATTAAAGATGAGCTACATTTTACATGATAAGGAAGTGAGTTTCAGAGAGAGAGAACAGAAGGGACAAATGACTTTTGTGAGCCAGATGAGTGAGAAAAAGGGATAGTAAAAGTGAGAGGATCAAAGTGACAAGAAGCATAACTTGGCGGAGAGTTGTGAATGAAAATAGGGGAGGGAAATTAGATGAGATTGTTAGTGATTTTATAGAGAAGACATAATTTGAAAATAGAGCGACGAGTTGAGAGGGTCAGAAGGTTAAAAGTTGACAGAAGAGATGAGTAATCATTGTCCCGTTATGAGAGCACATTTTTAGAGCAGTGTTGAGTTTTCTCAAGAATTTCAGCATTAGTGAAGATATGGGTGGGTCCCAAACAGAGGAGCTGTAGGAGAAATAGTGAATGACAAGAGAGCGATACAAAGTGAGAGAAGAGTATAAGGAGAAGCATGCTTATAGAAGTTATGGTAGATGATTCCGATAGTTTGACGAGCTTTAGTGCGGACATATTGGATGTGAAGAGACCATGATAAATTAGAAGTGATAATAATACCAATGTATTTAAAGGAATTGACTCGTTCAAGTTGAGAACTGTCTAAGAAAAGAGGAGAGGGGGAGGCTTACGAGAGACAATCATGTATTTTTTTTTTTGAGTTGATGGTGAGATGATGAGAGGTAATCCACAATGAAATAAGATTGATGTTGGATTGAACAGTGGACATTGAGGTTGTAGAAGAAATTTCTTGCGAAAGAAGGATGTCATCAGCATAAAGAGTGAGGGTGGCTGAAGAGAGGAGGGACAGTTTAACAATGTCATTTATATAGATAATGAATGAGAGAGGCCCGAGAATGGAACCTTGGGGCACACCACTGTGACTTGAAATTTAGAAGATAGAGAACCATTTATGATTACTTGTTGGGTACACCCTTGCAGATAGCTATGGAGCCAAGATAAAAGATAAGGAAGGTCGAGCGAAGATAAGGAGTCAAGTAGGGGCTTGTGAGGGACTGAGTCAAATGCTTTAGTGAGACTGAAGAAAACTGCACAGACTACATTTTTGTGATCCAGTGAAGAAAACCAAGATTTGACAATAGATAATATAGCAGTTTTAGTTGAGAATCCTGGTCAGAAACCAAACTGACAATTTGAAAGGATATTGTGAGCAGAACAAAATTTGTATAGATAGTTAGAGACGTGACGTTCTAAGATCCTACTTGGGAGTGAAAGTAGAGAGATTGGGAGATAGTCTGAAGGGGATGAAGAAGAGTTTTTGATTTGGGGATAGGTACAATATTGGAGTTTTTCCAGTCTGAAGGAAATATACCTGTTGAGAGGGAGGAATTGAAAATAAGGGAAAGAGGAGGTGAAATATTAGGAGCTGTGTTGTGGAGTATAATAGAGGAGATACTGTCAGGACTAGAAGCAATGTCAACAGGAATACAAGAAATGAGACTGCAGATTTCATCTGGGTCGCAGAGAAAATCTGGAGAATTGTCATGTAGTGAAGTAAAAAGGAATTATGAGATTATGAAATAATGAATGAATGAATTAATTAATTAATTGAATTATGAAAGGCATTATGAGCAAGAGGAGGTAAAGGGGCAGTTGATGTGTTGAAACAAGAGAAGTATTGATTTAGAACATCTTTAGAAGAGGATGAAGTTACAGGAGAACCATTATAGATAAGGGAGGGAATGGAGACACATTTAGAGCGAATGGATTTAACAGCAGACTGAAAAGATTGTAGTGAGGGAGAAGTGAGTAAATTATGAAAGAATTTGGATTTTAGGTGCCTGAGGTAAGCTAGAGTCTTGTTAAGATAAGAACTGTATTTGGCCCAAAGAGAAGGAGAACCAGATCTTTAGCAAAAGAGAAGATTCACTTTCTTTTTTTGACATGGTTAAGGAATGATCAGTTGATCCAAGGATAATAAGAGTTAGTAGGGGGTACACAAGTTTGCTAGGAACAGTGGTGGTCATAATGTGGAGGAAAAGTTCTTTAAATATGGCCCCCGGAAGAGTTAGGATCTGACAAGGGGAGTAATTCTTTCCAGTCAATGGAACTGAGGAGGGGCATTAACATGCTCAAAGTCAGTGAGATGGTATAGCCAGACCTTACAAGGAGGGAAGGGGTAGGGACTGTTAACAGAATCAGTGGGAAGGGAGGAAAGAATAGAGAAATGGTCTGAATAAGAGACAGGAGGAAGAATACTACAAGGAGGAGTGTCAATGTTAGATGGAAGAAAAACAAGATCAATAGTGGAAGATGTATCAGTGTGAGAAGAGTGAGAGCATTAACGAATTGCTTAAGGTTAAAAGTATCAGATATGATGACATCCAGTTTGGTCCTGGAGGAAGAAGTAGAGTAAACATTAATGTTAAAATCATCTAAAAGGATAAGATTAGAAAAAAAGAGGGATTATAGGATGTGAGGTCATCAAATAAGAGATCCAGATCATCAGACGAGGATGGAGATCAGTAGTAAGTGTCAATTGAAAAAGAGCAGTGATTAACCTTAATAGATAGGAAAAGAAATTCAATTTTAGGAGAAACATAAACTTCAGAAACAATAAAGTGAGATTTTACAAAGACAGCAATACCATCACCATGGTGGTTAACGATCACAACGGAATAAGATGTAATTAGCCAGAGCAATATCAGGATTGGGAATGTCAGCAGATAGTCATAATTCCACAATACAGATCAGGATTGAGGACAGAGCAGAGAGCAGATAGTTCATCTAGTTTAGGAAGAATGCTGCGAGCATTAAAATAGAAGATCTTTATTGAGTTTGACAATGTGAGTTGGAAGCAGGAAGACTAAGGAATGGGACAAGCAAAGTTGATAGAAGGTTTGATAGAACAGGAAGAAGAAGCTGATGTTCAGGAGAAAGAAGAGAGAGAGATGTAGGGTGACAACCTTGTGAGTAGAGAGATGTTGGGACATTGGGATAAAGAGTTGAATGGTGAGGAGGTAGTAGGGGGAGGGGTTGAGAAAAAAGGAAGAGGTAAAGGGAAAGGTGGAGGCAAAAGAAGTGGTAGACTGGATTGAAGAGTAGGAGGAAGTGGAAGAGAAGGTGATGTAAGAGTAGATCGGATTGGTGACTTGAAGAAGAGAGTAATGGAGCAATGGATTGAGGACTTGATTGAGTGGATGAAATTAAAGGTGGAGTTTGTTTTTTGACATAAAAAGTGTGGAGGAAGAGGAAGGAGTGGAGGTTTTCATGAAGGACGATGATGACTTTTGGCTAAAAAAAGATTCTGTGAGGATTTAGGCAGAGAGGTTGCAGAGGAAGAGGGAGTGGTTATAGAAGGGACAACAGTGATAATAGTAGGAGCAGCAGTGGTAATAGCAAGAGGAGCAGTTGAATGATTTAGTGAGAGTGATGGAGTGCTGGCAGTGGAAGAGGGTAAAGTAGTAGGAGGAGAATGAGTAGAATGAAATAGTAGAGGAGATGCAGAAGCAACAGAGGAAAAGGACAAGGAAGTATCAGAGTGGTGAAGTGTAATGGGTGTGCCAAAAGATGGCGGCTGGAGATTTGGGGTATTGGGTAGAAATAATGGAAGAATCCCATTCTCCTTGCAAGCTTACATCTTCTCGTGATCGAGGAATGGGTGGAGTCTCTTTTGGCGACTTTGATAGAATGATGACTTCACGACTGCAAATGTAGGCATCTTCTGGGCAACATCAACATCTTCATAATTTGTAGCAATATCAACAAGTGTGTCATTATAAATTGAAGAAATTGGCGTGACTTCTTCTAGAGCTCTCTTCCTCATGCTGCTTTTTAGTTTCTCGACAATTCCATCACATCTGTCAACTGGATGGCTATGATCTCCTGTTTGTTCAATTAGAGCACTGTTCTGCAGAATGAGCCATGCTGAATATTGTCTGTTTGAACACCTCAAGTATGTCCTTCAATCATCCATCGAACGATTGAGAGTGTATCAACAACCATCAAGAAGAACAGCTTTTCCACCTTTCTGAGTAGTAATAAATTCCATTTCTAACTCATGAGCAAGCAGACTGACTGACTGATTAACTGATACTAGTCTTAAATTCTAAAGTTTGGTAATATATGATTATTATAGACAACTTTAAACCATAACTTACCAGCAATAACTCTTTCTTACTTATATTCTGGACTTAGTCACCACACCCATATTTACAGTTGCCACGACAACACTCCTGTATATATAATAGTTATAGAAATGACTATTATAGACAACTTCAAACCTTAACTTACCAGCAATAACTCTTTCTTTCTAATAATTTGGGAAAAGTTACCACACTCACTTTTACAGTTGCCATGACAACACTCCTATGCATAAAATAGTTATTAAAATGACTATTACAGACAACTTCAAACCTTAATTTACAAGCAATAACTCTTTCTTCCTAATATTCTGAGTAATGTCACCATGCCCATTTCACAGTTACCATGACAACACTCCTATGCATAAAATAGTTATAAAAATGACTATTATAGACAACTTCAAACTTTAACTTACCAGCAATAACTCTTTCTTCCTAATATTTTTGGAAAAGTTACCACATCCACTTTTATAGTTGCTACGACAACACTCCTATATATAGAATAATTATAAAAATGACTACTACAGACCACTTTAAACCTTAACTTACCATCAATAACTCTTTCTTCCTAATATTCTGGATTTAGTCACCACACCAGCTTTTACAGTTGCCATGACAATACTATTACGTATAAAATAATTATAAAAATAACCATCACAGACAATTTTAAAACTTAACTTACCAGCAATAACTCTTTCTTCCTAATATTCTGGGTAATGTCACAACATCTATTTACAGTTGCCACGACAACACTCCTATGCATAAAAGAGGTATAAAAATAACTATTATAGACAACTTCAAACTTTAACTTACCAGCAATAACTCTTTCTTTCTAATAACTTGGGAAAAGTTACCACACCCACTTTTACAGTTGCCATGACAACACTCCTATGCATAAAATAGTTATTAAAATGACTATTACAGACAACTTCAAACCTTAATTTACAAGCAATAACTCTTTCTTCCTAATATTCTGGATTTAGTCACCACACCAACTTTTACAGTTACCATGACAACACTCCTACCCATAAAATAATTATAAAATTAACCATCACAGACAATTTTAAAACTTACTTACCAGCAATAACTCTTTCTTCCTAATATTCTGGGTAATATCACAACATCTATTTACAGTTGCCACGACAACACTCCTATGGATAAAATAGCTATAAAAATAACTATTATAAACAACTTCAAACTTTAACTTACCAGCAATAACTCTTTCTTCATAATATTTGGGAAAAGTTAACACACCCACTTTTATAGTTTCTACGACAACAGCCTATATATAGAATAATTATAAAAATGACTACTACAGACCACTTTAAACCTTATCTTATCAGCAATAACTTTTTCTTCCCAATATTCTGAGTAATGTCACCATGCCCATTTCACAGTTACCATGACAACACTCCTGTATATAGAATAATTATAAAAATGACTATTATAGACAACTTCAAACATTAACTTACCAGCAATAACTCCTTCATCGAAATATTTTTAAAAAATTCACCACACCCACTTTTACAGTTGCTATGACGACACTCATTTATATAGAATAATTATAAAAATGTCTATTAGAGACAACTTCAAACTTTAACTACCAGCAATAACTCTTCCTAGTATTTTGGGGAATGTAATCACACCATTTTTACAGTTGCTATGACAACACTCCTATATATAAATAATTAGAAAAATGACCATCACAGAGAACTTTAAACTTTAACTTACCAGCAATAATTTTTTCTTCCCAATATTCTTGATTTAGTCACCACACACACTTTTACAGTTGCCACGACAACACTCCTGTAAATTTAAATAGTTAAAAAAGGACTATTATAGACACTTCACAATTCACACCTTAACTTACCAACAATAACTCTTTTCTTAATATTCTGGATTTAGTCACCACACCCACTTTTACAGTTGCCACAACAACACTCCTATGCATAATATAGTTATAAAAATGACTTATAGAAAACTTCAAACCTTAACTACCAGCAATAACTCTTCCTAGTATTTTGGGAAAAGTTACCACACACTTTTTTTAGTTGCTATGACAACACTCCTATATATAGAATAATTATAAAAATGACCAACACAGACAACTTCAAACTTTAACTAACCAATAACTCTTTCTTCCAAATATTCTATGTTAAGTCTATGTTAAGTCACCACACCCATTTCTACAGTTGCCACGACAATACTCCTACGAATAAAATAGTTATAAAAGTGTCTATTATAGAAAACTTCAAACCTTAATTACCAGTAATAACTCTTTCTTCCTAATATTTTGGGAAAAGTCACCACATCCACTTTTACAGTTGCTACAACAACACTCCTACGCATAAAATAGTTATAAAAATGACTATTATAGACAACTTCAAACATTAAATTACCAACAATAACTCTTTCTTCCTAATATGGTGGATTTAGTCACCTTGCCCACTTTTGCAGTTGTCATGACAACACTCCTGTATATATAAAACTTATAAAAATGACTATTATAGACAACTTCAAACCTTAATTTACAAACAATAACTCTTTCTTCCTAATATTCTGGGTAATGTCACCACACCCATTAAACGGTAACCACGACAACACTCCTATGCATAAAATAGTCATAAAAATGACTATTACAGACAACTTTGAACCTTAACTTACAAACAATAACTCTTTCTTCCTAATATTCTGGGTAATGTCACCACAACCATTAAACGGTAACCACAACAACACTCCTATGCATAAAATAGTTATAAAAATGACTATTACAGACAACTTCAAACCTTAACTTACCAGAAGTAACTTTTTCTTTAATATTTTCTGCCTTTTCTGAATGGAGATTGCACATTCACTTTTACAATTTCCACTACTGCATAAAGACTTGACATAAAATAAAGAGAAATGTAAATAAGGTAACAAAAAAATTGAAATCATTTATCCAAAGTACAATAGTAATAAACACAGTATAATGACAACATGATAATTACATACTTCATTAACATTAACTTAATCCAATGTTAAGTATGTTGGATGACTACTTGAAATAAACTACATTCACATTCAAACTGACATATCAGTTCAATATTTCACTCTAGACATATTATAGTAATAAATTGATTAGCTCAAAATAACTTGTGACTAGTTTTGATGTTCTATTTTGTTTATATTACACTTACCTTAAAGTGTTCATTTCTATTAACTAAGTCTATACATTCTATTTTCTTCTATGTCCCAGTATGAGGTACATATATGAGAGAAACTGGGGAAACTAACTCTAGTAGGCATACCTTACTACCTGCCACGAGGCAGGTCAATTTTAACCCTTCATTAATTTCTGGATAATAATACTATGTACATATAAGTATAAAATTAAGAATTTATAAGATATTAATAAAAAATAGTAATTATGACTGACAAGGTTATATGTTGACTTTGTTATGTATTTTTACTTTAATATTGTTTATGTTCACAACATAAATAAGATATTAATTTCCTTTAATAACCACACACTTCTCTTTCTCCTCTACAGAGAGACAACGTACTTCCTCATTAAGTTCATCTCCTTCAACAATAGTCATTTTCTCTTTCTTTTGAACTAGTGTATTATCAACTACAACCTATAGAAGAGATCACAGTTATTTTACACATAGACATTCCTATAATGATATCATATGGAAACACAATGATCTCTCCAGATTATTAACTTAATATTATTTACTGGTTACTACTTACAATGGTTGGTACCAATGAACAAAGTAATAGCTATGGACTGAAAACTGACTATCAACAAAAAAGAGTCGATACAAAATTGCTATATGTCCATATACAGTAAACTATTTATATAACTGATCAACCTAGCTGTATAGGACAATTTAAAGATACTCTAAAACAATATCTATAGTTTATAAACTTACTTAATTTCCATATTTTGTCAGAGCTTTTCTAGTTCTACTAACTACAATACTCTCATTAGTTTCTAACTAGTAACAGACTAATATCGTATAATGTCAATGGAATAGACATACTTTAAAGGAGACAATGAAAGCATTAGGTGACCAATGTTGAGTTAATACTGCTATTAACTTTGGTACTTGTTGTAAGTGAAGACTCAATGATGGTGATGATGATATATTATGTTTGACATGACAAGAATTTAAAGGAGACAGAAATTATTATGTTAAGAACATGTATAATAGAAGAATGAAATATCTCACAGCACAAAAGAGCATATAAAATAAGTCTAATGTACACTAACTAATTTTAATGATATACATTAGTAACTACTCAGTTTCATATAACTTCCTTCATTTCAGAGTATTGAATGATTTTTTCTCTTTTATTTAATATATAAGACTCATCTCTACTAGACTTCACTTACCATGTCATCATGATGTATAGAGTCAGACACAGCTGCTGCCAGATATATCATATATTGAGAGTTGTTCATTAATGGACTAATAACATTGAGATAATGTACATAGTCAAGTATAGTAGTGAATGGGACACAATATAACAAGTTAGTTGATATTATAATTATCTGTTACAATTAGTTACTCCATAATATAGACTATTTATAATCATTTGTTCATTCATACCGAAGATTACCAAGACAGTGTTTTTCTTTTAGTATATTCATTAATGTCATTTCTACTACCAGATCTAATGATATACTTGATGTTTCCATATTTTATACTTGTTCCTGATTTCCTTCCGTTACTTGACATATTTCTACAAATTTCAATAGATTTTGAATTTGGTTCTCCTTAACATTATAGCTATTGTTGTAGAGTTGATTATTATAATTTGTATAATCATATATACTATGGTGGCTATTTCTATGGTACCAGAGGTCCATACTCTAATGTGAAATTAATACAAGAGGTTTTAGTGTTTATAGTTTGGTATCTGATAATACAGTGATATATTGTGGCATTCTGTCCCTGTGTTATGTGGGAAGTCTGGAAGTATCCAATACACAGAAAGACATGTGAAATTATGAGATATTGCAACAGCCTAGCTTCCATTTGTAAAATACTTGTTGTTTGTTAGTGATTGGTCTAGTGCAAAGACTCTTGATGATGAAACAAATTTTCTTCCGTTATCTAATTGCTTTCTAGATATGTGGTCATAAGTAATATCATCCAAAATAAAAGTTCTCATTCTTTTTTTATTCTATATTACAGTTTTATATATTTTAATTTTTTTAAGTCTTCCTAAATACAAGGCATAATTATAACTTTACATGTACTATCACTTTTGTAATATAAGGAATATAATATTATAGTTAGTGTTAATATACCAAGGCATTAAATTTCTGTGGGTTGTCATTAATTGTGATCATGTTCCAATGTAATTTATGTATGATTTCTGAACCTAAAGAGAATACACCAATGAAACGATAACAATAGTCAAGTCATTGCTCTGAAAACAATTTAATTATAGTCAATAAAAGAACTTTGTCATTGTTTTTACAACTTTGAGATTTCTCTCAAGAGTATACAATTTGTACTGATAATTTGAATTTAAAATTATTGAATGGACCCATATAATCCCCATTTATGAAAAGTTACAATTAAAAGTTAAAATGAAATGGTTAACAGTTGTATCAGAATTATGCTACATCTACTGAATAATAATAATAACTTGAAGCTAATATTAATAAAATATGACTTTTAATATTGTTTATGTATATGTATCTTTGATATATTATTGTTACCATTATTTAATATGTCTATCAAAAATTATTATCGTTTAATAAAATCTGTAATCTGTTATATATAATTTAAGAAGTAACAATTTATATTGTCATCCATTGTTCAGCAGAAAAACCTTTGTTTTGTTTAACATAATTTGGCAGTTTCAGTTTTTAGTACTCTACAGGGAAGCATATATACCAATCACATAAGTAATAAATAGAACATGTACAGATAATACATACGTTATGTGTGCATATTTGTTTTATATATCAGGGTCAGAGATCTATCTATATAATTATATCATATACACTTGACAACTGGAGATTTATCTGATATAGCCTATCGTGGAATTCATGCTAATCTCCACAATTGTTCATAACAAAACACATGTTGTCAAGCTGTAATCTTAACAAATCATGTATTTTTATTCTTTATTTAGAAGAAAAATACAAATAAAGATTGGAAACCTTAATTCAAGTTACTACACAATGTGACATTGGTTTTGAACTATCAAGAAGTGCTAGTATTTTATGTCAAGCTAAAGTAGTAATTGGAATAATACTCTACCAGCTTTAATAGGTGCCTGTGTCAGGTGTGAAACCTCAAAAGGAAATGATTGTAAGTATTATGAACGAATACTACACATTGAATGCTGTAAGAGAGTCATAAGTAAACTTCTACAAATCTATTCGCAGGTACTCCTGAAATATTGCAGTAAACATGGCAAGTAGGTAGTTGTACTTCAGGTATTTATTATTATTACTATGTGGCGTTCTAAGAGATACTGCGCTATGACTGACTATGAGCGGAAGACAAAGACAACACTATACGGTGAAACTGATGATGTTTCGCCTTTTCCACCGAGGAGAAGGATAAGGAGATCTTTGTTTTCTGTAACCATGACTATTGACGATGCTAGTATGTTAGAAGAAACAGACTCTCAATCTGATCTCTATACTAATGACGTTCCAAGTCAACGATCTCGACTGCGTGCCGTGGAAGACAACTAACGCAATACAGGGTGAAGTCGATGTATGCATTGAAGTCAGTGTATTCTCTCCTTGTCTTTCAGAAGAGGATAAGGTTCCATTTTAAAACCAAACTGATCGTAAATAAATATTTATGGATAAAGAAATTGTAATTAATTGCATTTCATTTGAAGGATATCAAAGATTACCTTGTAAGTCTATTTCTTCTCTGTTGTCTATCTTTGTTTTGTGCATACTTTCCATCGAGTCTTTGTAAAAAAAAAAAAAAATTTTAAAATTTTAAATATTTTTGATATGTTCCTATTAGTTAAAATGTAAATAAAATAACATTTATTCATAAACTATAATAACATACCTTTCATTTCAGTGACACAAGCACGTACTAGGGACTTCACTTCGGCAACAATTGTCACTGTAATGTCCACATTCACTTTGTCCTTGACTGGTTTACTAAATAAGGATAGCCACATAAATTATATAAATAAAAGTAATATGACATACTCAAATGTCCATTCAAAATCTTCTTCGTTGTCCTGTAGTGTTTTATATACTGTTCTGATGGCATTCTGACAATTCTTTAATTAAAATTAACTTATTTAAGTTACTCACTTTAACATCTGATGATACTTTTGATTCTTCCTAAACGTTTGATCCTAAAAACCATTTATAAGGTTCTCAATTTCTCATAGTTTTTTTTCAAACTTGTCTTCTAACTTTTACTATTAGCATTAATTACTTGTAGCTCTTCCTGAATGTCTGTTGATTAATGAAGGAATACAGTATTTACATATGAAATATAGAGAGCAGGGATATAAAAATATTAATATTGGCATCTATTAATATAGAAACTACCTGTTCACATGGCTTCTCTTAAAAGAGAAAAGGAAAGATTGTGCATTTCATGAGTACCAATGAAATTAAAAAGAAAGTAAATGAAGATAGTGAAGATAATATTTTAACTGAGCACCCTCTTCTATGGAAATCAGAAAAAGTACACAACTTTCGTGGTTAGACAAAAGGAAATATTTGTCAAATCTACTATTTAGAGGAAATTGTATTTATAAAAAAGATAGATAGACTGGCCATCACATTAGCCATTAGAGTTGACATAGAAGTGAATGACAATTATGTTGTCATTTGTTTTGTATTTGAATAGATTTAACATGTTCATTTATAAAATTTATACTTTTTCAAAGAACATTTTAAAGTAGTATTCCCATAGTGGACATATATTGTATACTAACACAATTTCTCAATTAAAATAATGACTTATTCTAACAGAATTTCTTCAAATTAAATAATAACATACTATCAAACAATTCCTATATTGAAATAATGACATATTCAATACAATACTTAAACTGGAATATTGCTGGTTCCTTATGTTTATAAGCTGTGGGAAATGTGTTACACAGAAAGACATGTGGAATTATGAGATATTACAACAGACTAGATTCCATAATAAGCAAAATATTTGTCTTTCAACACAGTGCAAGATAGTAATGATGACAATTACATCATCCCTATATAATACCACAAGTGACACACAAACAAGTAAGGATATATTCCAACTATCTAATTCACTTAATAATACACTGATATGTTGTTGCATTCTGTGCCTGTGTTATATTATGTGGGAATGATGTAATTGTCATCACTACTGTCTTGTATGCATTCTTTGTATTGGACTGATATAACATATCCTAAAATTTATTGTTTTTGGAAAGTATTTTTATCTATGAGTCTACACAGTCTGGATATCATTTAATTGTACAATCAAAAACTACTGAAAACTCAAATATCTGTCAACTTCATACATGTATGTTGCAATAATATACTAATCAACTGTTGAAAACTTTTGCTGAAATTAACAAGTTAATATTATTATAATTTAATTATTAACATTTTTCTGTAGAACATTTTCCATTAAATTAAAAAGAGAAGTAGACATCAAAATCATACGAAAAATGTCAATTTTTCTTTGTACCAAATAATTTGATTATAATAATTACAAAAGAAATGAAACACATTTTGTTCAACAGAAGATATCAAACAAACTATAAAATGATTTTAGCAGATTATCTGTGCTTGCTAGATGTCACACCCACACACACATGTACATACAGATATATATTTACACAACATATACAGGAACTACTAACACACATACAAACTTTACTAGGTATTAAACAAAAGAATATGTAATAGAAAAATAATGCTGTGAAACCAAAAAAGAATATTTTTTGAATATGAAAAAGTCTATGGGTGTGGTCTTGTAGACAAAGGATGGGAGATAGGAATAGTGAAGGTGATGGGAAAAGAGAAAAAGATGGTGAGTGTGAAGCTGATTGGGATAAGAATGAAGAGGGAGTAGAACCAGTAAATACAGTAGGAATTGTTAAGAAAAAGGAGTCCCTCTATAGCTTAATCAGCAGTCACCCTTTTAGCAGATTGAAATATTTGCATTTTCTATTAAAGAAAGTAAAATGAAACGTTCTTTGGAAATGTCCCATAGTACAAACATAGATCAATATATTATCTAATAGTAGCAGTTTTTTCAGTGGTTTGAGACATTTCCTGAATGCGTCACTTCGCTCAAAGTCCATGTACAATCTTGAAATCACTTTTCATTACTTCGACCAATGGCCTTCTGTCTTGCTGATGCATATTCCTCTAAGATTGTCTACAACATACTAAAAAAATTCTACATTACGTTTTTACTTTTCGAGAAACCACACCTTGACTTCTGCAGCCTGAAAATTCTTTTGCGAGTTTTAAGCTTTCATTTTCCTTGACGATGTTCTTGATACTACTGTTATAAAGTCCACACGTTTTTCTATTCATTGGTAAAAGTTGGTAGCTGCTAACGCTTCGGTTACCAACTTATAGCAGTTCAAAAACAATCCCCGGTAACAAGCAGTCCAGACACACACACACACACACACACACACACACACACACACACTGACAGACTACAGTATCCTCGCTATGCACAGCAAGGTTAATAAATAACCAATTTTACATGTACATGTATGCTTACTGATAATACCTCTTGAACATCTTGTCAAATTCTAGGCAAAATATCTATCCTCAATCTTGGAAGAACAACTTTGAAATGTTTGTGTGAAATTGGTGTCTTGTTAGCATAATCATCTCTTATTTGAAAATATAGTCCTAAAATCTCCAGAAATGGATTAAAATCACTGTAAAGATAAATATTATAGTAATAGAACAAACATTATGGAGACAATACTATTGATCCATTTATCACTCCATCATCCATCCATTCATCTATCACTCTATTCATTCATCTCTTTATCCATCCATTCATCAATCAATCCCTCCATCCATCTATCAATCCATCTATCCATAGATCCATCAATTCATCTATCCATCCATACAATATTAACCTTTTATTTTCACTAAATAATTGCATTAAGTCAACAGCTAACTGAAATAAACCACCAGTTTCTATAATAAGTAGATATATCAGTATAAGATGTTAAAATACATTTAGAGTATACATAATTTAAATAAAGCAATCTGATTGGTCAGTTTCAACTTAATAAATTACATAGAAAACTTCTACCAATACTTAGAACACTTAGAAACTTGTTCAGGAAATGACAATGTTTATTATAATAGTTATATTCACAACACAATTCCTGATTTTGGATGCATATTGTAATGTCTGTCCTCAACTTCTGGGTCATTAATAGGAGTTTCCAATACGAAAAGATGCACAACGAAAGAGGAAATAAGAATAGGAATGTCCGTCCTTTTTATATTATGTTGACTATAGGATTTATATTTCAAGTTTGTAAAGCTTTAATAGCACTTTCCAAACTTATCTAACACTGGAACACTCCAAACTCTCAAATAATTAGTTACTCTTCAGGACACAAAGTTGCTTTATATTCACAATTACATAAATACCTAAGCTAATAGATGTATGCATATAATAAACTGTAGAAGTCATACATACCTTGTACTTTGTGCTAGGTATCTATATGTGACTTCTTTGTGTCACCAAATCATGTATATCTTAGTGCTACTTAGATATAAGGACTATGTGATTCAACGTTGATTTCATGATATCTTCAATATTGCAGTAAAATAAAAATAGGCTCACTTTCTCTAACCATAGTCTTACATTCTTCCTCAGTAGGACAAACATAGTTATCTCTCCAAAAGATATCTTTACCCTGTCCTCTATGAAGTCGTAATAACTGACCTATGTCATATTATAATATAAATACTGTATAGAGTACTATCATAATATTATGATAGATGATATAGTCATTGATACCACATTGCCTTATATGGTAATAAGTATGTCATTGAAATAACATTACAACTTACATGTAAATATTTCCATAGCTCTAGGATGATTGAGTTTTAATGTTCTGTCCATTGCCACAAAATAAATATAATTTGCTGAATTTATAGCAGAAGCAACACCAAACACTCTGTGAGCAACTACATCAATTAAAAATGTATAAAAGAGGATGAACTAGTCTCTAAACATAAGTCAACATGTACATTAAAAATTCATTTTAAATTGATCCCTGTTTTGTCACATAACAATAAGGGGTCTGAACACTGTGAATATATTAACCCTTTTCACACAATGCCCAAATTATGTATCTCTGGTAGCTAGAAGAACTTTCTAGGTCATAAATATGTAATGTATGTTTTGGAACTTAGTTCTAGACATGAAACACGTGTTCAACATTTGTTTGTGTATTTATTTTGTAAAACCTACCACTCAAATCTGAGTTTTTACAAAACATAACATCATTAGAATCACTACCGTCACTGATATCAGTTTATATGGAATTATAAACTATTATGTATATTTGTTTGCACATCTTTAAATATATCACTGAACTCTGACTCTTCACAGTCATTAAAATTTTTTTCCTATAATATCATCTGTAGTTAGTGCTTTGGCCATCACTATCTGTAACAGGTGGAGCTAGTGAAGCTGTTAATTGTGAGTGGGCACCAATGGGTGGGCGTTGGGCGTGAAAAAGTTAAGTAGTATTGCAATAATATAGATTAAGCAAACTAGGAACACTATCAAACTTGTGTCAAGAAAAAAATTGGGAGGTTAGTGCATTGACGCATGTATGCGTCGTTGGTGTTGGGGTGAGATTAGTTACCGACACATAAATGTGTTTTTGGTGCACAAAGTGTTAACTAGAATGTTAAAAATAAGATGGACTAGCCTTTAAATAAACCATTAGCACTTGATATAAAGATAATCTCTGTTGCTACAATATTAGGCACGTAATAATAGCAACTATGAACAGTATTTGTATAGAGAGATTTCTGGTAATACAATAATACTCTGAAAGTATTAGCAATACACTACATTAAGTATCATTAGTATAGAGGGTGTCCTTAATATAAAGTGATTAGGTAAAAGGTCAGGCAAACATCAATTCATGAAACTATATGGAGTATATAGTAAATTTTGTTTACCTGGAATACCTCTTCTTAACAATGAATTATCCTCTATATCATCAATACTAGAGAAAATAAATACTAATAAGTTAGAAATAGTTTAGTGAATATTTTTACTGGGAATTATTTACTGAAGTGTACAATATATGAGAAACACTCTTAAGTTATACTAGTATGAAGTGTACTTACACAAGACTTGCATTATGTAACATTTGAGTAATTTCTTGAATTTCTTTCTTCTTTTCATCTGGAATTTGTAACCAGCTATTAAATGCCTAAAATAATAAAGGACAAAGAGGGAGCATGTGGGAGGGAGAGAGAGAGAGAGAAGAGACCAAGAAGAGAAACATATTTATTACATTAAACTCTTAGTATTTCTTTTCAATATATCTTGTCTTTTCAAATTTCCTACTAAATATCTATACATAAAACACACACACTTCTATTAACCCTCTCTTTTCTATAAATTCTTACAATATTTCATTTAAATAGATTTATAGTACACATAGGCAAACCACATCATTATAAGTAAACAAACGCATGATAGACAAAAAGGTACTAATTCCTGTTAAGTATGACTTCCTGCCAGACCAAAAACCAAGTTATATAGCTGTGTCAATACAAATAAATTACCTCAATCAATTTCACTCTAACTTCCTTGCCTTTAACTTGACATATATAATCATATGGTTCTCGTAATATCTATTAACAACACACAATGATACATAACAAAGAACTATACTAATAAACATACTCGTTCATAGTCATCTGCTGTCTTTACTGGATCAACAGCCATTTCCACGTGTACTGCCACTCCCACTAAAAGGTTAAGCTCCGCCTTTTAATTATCCTTAAAAGCCCCACCTCTGAAACACAAAGTTACCAAATTGATTTATTTTCTTTCAGTGACATTGTCAAGATGAGTGATATCTACATGAAATGAAAGTAAGTAAAGTTACTAACTGTTGTTGTTAAATTACCTAGTTTAGTCCCTTGTATTGTAATATTGCCTATAATATATGTGTATTGTAAATCACGTTATCAAAATATAGTGTGCTTCTTGGTGTAACTTGACTGATGATGTAACAACTTGTCCTATGATGACATCACTATGTGTCATAGCGTTAATAATATTAGGTTTGGTTTAGGGCCTTAGGTGATGTCATCATATATGATGACATCACTATGTGTCATTTCAATATGAATTAGAATAAAATCACATATAATAATACTTGTTCTGTTGAGGTAGTTTTCCGTTGATATTAACTGAATCTTATTTCCATATTAGGAAATAACTCGTTGATGTGAAGAAGATGCATACGAAAAAATACACAGGGAAGGTATGTCTGGACACCCAGTACAGTAACCAATGTATAACCTGTTTCAGCCTGCATAAACATGTCTTATTAGTTCTAATATACTGTATAGTGGCTTTTATTGGTGGTCATAAAATTTGACAGTTTGTTATTAAAACAAGCAAAATTAAAAATTGCCATAATTGTAATTTACAGTTTTATTAAAAACACCAAATTAATGAAGAGTGGGCAGTACTGTGATGTTGCCACGTGAAATAACATAACAACCAACTCAAAATGATGTAGTGACTGATAGATTCTCAAGAGGTAGCTAGTTGTGTACAAGATCACCATATCTATAATAACATTTGGACACTCATGCTTGATGAAGAGTAATAATGTAGAATTGAGGAGAATGACAGTTTAATTCTCTTGTTAGTGTGTTTTACTTATTTAGATGATATCATAAAGGTGCACACGTTTTTACCAAGTATGGACACTCTTGGAGGCTTTGAAGAAATATTTTTTAGTAATGCCATACTTCTGTTCATACTATATAGAGGATCATGTCCAGAAACATGACACAATAATTATTATTGAGTTTTTTATTTGACGTTCTTGTCACTGACTGTCATTATGCCAATTCAATTCGCTTGCCAATAAAACCCGCTATATGATATTGTTAAAAATTAGATAAATGTTGAGACACATGATTGTAAATAACATGATAAATAACTAATATTTAACTAATGGCATTCTTCTTGTCCATTAGAATGTAGCATTGAGAAGTCAGTTACAAAAGATAAAATGGATCCAACATATCTGGTATGGCAGCAGAACTGGACATAGAGTCTCTATGACAGTAACATTATGTATACAGATATTTCATGTAACTTGGACTCATTAAAAACATTATATCAGTTCACATTCTTTGTTGATTATTTTCTTCTAATTGATCAGTGGGCTTGGTCACAGAATTACAAGCTAACTAGCAAACCAGGTTGGTACAATAGGTTGAAAGGACTACATAATATTGTCAGCTGTTGACAGGTATTAATGCTGATCAAAAACCGTCACTGAAGTTATATAAATCTGCTTTATCTCTAATTGTTTAATTGTTTCAGTCAATATTGTTTTTGACATTACATTACGAAGATGAAGCTGTTATATTTGTTGTTAACAATTTTGGAGGTACAATAGATTAAGTACTGTAATATTTTAATGTAATTAAAAAACTTTTAATTAATTGTTAATCAGATCAATTAATAATCCAATAATGTTGGTCACGCGTGGTGAGGTTTTCCCGCCAAATTGTCACGAGTTGGTGCCTTGTGTTTGTCGAAATGAAGTATGACAGAGATGTCTTGAAAACATAAAAGGACTCCATTTTGCAAGCTTATATTAGTGTACAGACCCCCGTGGGTCTTCGTCGCTACGACTCGTCTCTTCGTTCTCCACTTCGACTCTCTTCACGACTCGTCTCTTCGTTCGTCGTTGGATCTCTCCTCTTCGCTGGACATCATTTCATTCAGTTATGATCATCCTTTTCTTTTTCTTTTCTGTTATTTTTTATTTTTTTATTTCTTTTTAATTTTTGTTTTTATCAATCAGTTTGTTAATTGACTTTTCTCTTCGTTTCTACAGGACTCTATATTTGGAAGTTGTCTGATGTTCTCTGATGTTATTGACTGTTCTCTAACGTTCTCTGATGTTTTTGACTTCTGACGTTCTCTGGTGTTTTCACTGTTCTCTGGATGTAAAAGATGAGTCGCTCTCCTGCCTGGTCTCTTCTGTCTTCTTCCTTCAAGCCTTCTTTCCTCTTCTTTTTATTTTTATTTTTTTTATTTTGGGCTATCCAGCCTATACATTATACACACACTCATACAAATCCTATTAATCATCTTCCCCCTGCCGCCTGGCGGCCTTCAAAAAAAATTTTTTTTAATATCCAAGGCCGCCAGGTGGCGGGGGGAAGCTCTGATCTTCTAGGATGTGTGTGTGTGTGCTGTGTGTGTGTAGGTTGGTGGTCCCTTTTCACTTCCTCTGTCTCTCTTCACTCTCTATCCATTCATTGTCACTATCAGTTCATAACTACTCTCTTTTTCTTTCCCTGCAGGAGCAGCACTGGTGAGAAAGGTGAGCTGTCTCTCCATCCATCCATCCACTTTCATCAATTCTTTAGTAATCCAGTTGTTATTCTTCTCTTTCTCCCTCTATGTTCTCAACTTGTGGACTGACTGGACTCTTGGGAACTCTCTATCTTCTCTTTTCTACAATTGCTGGATTGGAGACCTTCACTGGACTTCTGGGGACTCTTCCACTACAGAGACTGTCTTATTTTTATTTTATTTTTAGTTGTCATTTTTTATTTTATTTTTAGTTGTTATTTTTTGTTTTATTTTTAGTTGTTATTTTTAAGTTTATTTTGTATATGTATTCATTTTTCAAAAACATTTTTCACTAAAATTTGTCAAAAGTCAATCTTAATTTTAGTTTCAAAAATATTTAAGACTTTCATTGAAAAATGGCTAGTTTAGAATTTAATTTCTATCTTTAAACTACAATCAGTTTACTTACAATTGTTGTTGTATATTGCAATCTTACTAAATTTCCAATACTTTTTTTTATAACTATAATATTATGCATTTTTATAATACTATTTATCTACTTTTTTATTCCTTTAGTTTGGTAAGAAAAACACTTCTTTAGTTTGTATCAGATTATAGTAATTTTCTTTTTACATTAATTTTTACATTAATTTTAATCAATAGATCTTACAAAAAAATAATTAAAAATCTACAAGAGTTGATTTTCTTGTTAGGTGTGTGCTGATATTGACACTTTCCCGCCATAATGGTGGTCACGCGTTCATTTGCTTATTGTGAGCACGTGCTGATGATGTTTTCACACCTGATGAATATGGTTTAATTTCTGTTTCACTGTTTAATTTAATCAAATTATTTTTAATTATTTTAAATTGTTTGTCAACAATTTAAGAAGTTTAAAGTTCAATGTTTATCAATACAGACAATTTGTATTTCACTTTTTTTTAATTGTAGATATGATCGAAACTTTATAGCATTACATTTGTGCCATGCCTACTGTGTAACATTAAATAGACAATTTAGGTACAATTTATGTGATGCTTGTCTGTGTCTATTACATAACTATTAGCAAACAAATGATTCTTTTTAAATGAAAAACAAAACTAACAGTGGATAGTATAGGATGTCGATAAACAACAATTAAAATGCACACCTAAAATCAATTGAGTAGTTATACAGTTATATTGGACTGGCTTACCTTTGGACCTAGATACTTGATCAACAATTTGAAAATGTAAATTTAATATCAATACATGAGATATCTCTATCATAATTCATATTTGTTTAAATAATGCTGTAATACGCAAATAGTAGTTTATGTGAAAGAATCATCTTAAGTGTGATTTTAAAAGTGCAGATATTTTAAGTTAAATTAGGAGGTATAACTGGTTTGTCTTGATTTGTAGAACTGGTTTCATTGAGGTTCCACAGATATTCTGAAAAAAAGAAAAAATTACATTTTCTTTAACAATAGTTTATTTGGTGGTCTAGTTTTAATAACCTTAATTTTTCTAATTTATTAAAACAATGTCTTATTGAATATTTGTATAATTCAAAACATTTTACTCTCATAATAATATATTCTGAACTAAGAACATTGTTTATATTGAACTCTCCTCAGTGTCCTGGACCAGTTCATGCTAATGTCTCAAACTGTCTAATACAGAGAGATTCACAATTTAAAAACATGTATTTGATATAGACACTTTTAATACCTTATATTTTTTGGGAATATATCCTTTACTCTGAAGTCCATACATGAACTAGACCACACCACTACTTACATATACATGTACTTACTTTATAATCTATCTTTACAAGTGTCCATCCAGCCAAGAACCAGCTAAGTCAAATGCTTCTTGTTACATTAAGCGCTAACCAAGAAGTCAGTCGAGTGCTTTGTTGACCATTAGTAATGTAGTGGAGATCACTGACTGTTATGAAAGTTGTAATTTAAGGAGAAGAACTATTTGTATCAGTCAATATATCAAGACTATAGAAAAGAAGAAAGGAAGTCATGGAATTAAAATTCAAGGAAACTCTATTTCAGGTACTTGTAAACTGTCCACTATAAGGACACTCATTGATAAAGCCAAACTAATAATGTTCTACCTATATTATGATAGTATATGGTTGACTGTGTGATATGATGAAATATTCACATACCATAAATTAAGTTGCTTAGTAAACAGTGTAGTTCTCTCATCTAACAATTCTTTTGTTGTTGTCTCCAATAAAGGTAGAACAAACAATATTAAACCTAGAGAGGACAGACTAGAGGTAAATAGAAGATATTGATAGACAAACAGTGTTCTATAATAGACAAAATATAATGTGCAAAATAAAATGATTATATAAAGAAGATACCTGATGATAGAGCCATCTCAGAGTAAGTGACAATATTTAATAATACAGCCCTTGTTGGTTTGGCAATATCAAATCTGAAGAATAATTCATTGTCATCATGTGACTATCACATGTACAGTGGAGGCTATCATAAAAGACACTAATTTAGAAAATCTAACCAGTATTCCATCTAACATGAGTTATTAACTTGTGTTATTAACTTGTATTGTTTACCTGTCTAACATAACAACAACAGGTAGACCCAATGTAATCCTAATAGGAAAGAATGATAATGTTCTAATAATGTCACATATCCACTGGTTTATTGACTGATTGAATAAGCCACTGCAGTATCCTAGAGAGAAATATCTTATGATAAAAGGATCAAACAATAATATATGTCAATTATCTATATAGAGTAATGATGTATAGAGACAGATAATAAAAGTTATAGTAGATACATGAATTGATGGATAGAGATGTATAGTAGATGGATAGATATAGATGACTATGTGGGACATTAGATAGATGTATTAATAGATAATACCTACCTGCCAGTAGTCCATGTCCAATTATTGTAGTAGTTCTAATAAACATATGAACAATCTATACCAATATAGAGTATGTAACATATAGTAATAGAAGAACTAGTCATATCTCCTCCATTAAATGGACTATCAGTGTCTTCATCTCTGCCTTCTTTTTGTGTTAAATGAATGAAACCTCTAGTACATGCCTTAAATTATAATACTGAACTAAACAAAGGAGTTAATGATTTATTTGGAAGAGGTATTGAGGATTTGATAGGATTGAGGCAAGCTTGTAATATTTTCTAGTAAAGCTTGTCCATCTGGTTTATTGTGGAACCAGCTGTATCATCTAAATCAGTTGAAAAAGTTATATACTTTTCATAAACTGACAATTGCTCGGTAATTGATACACATATTAGAATGTGTCATTACAATAATATTATACAGTGGCTGTTAGAAAGTCCATACTTTGCCATTTTATGTGACCTGGATATGTTCAAAATATGATATACTATAGGACAATAGACACAACTGCTTTATTACTTGAGTGGGTGTGTCAGGTCACTAGTAGTGTAATCATTTTATTGCATACATTTATAGTTACTGTGAGTGTCTTCATTTCTTGAGTCACTTCTTTTAGATTTCTACTTTCTTCTCATTATTTTCACACCCATGGTAAGGGTTCCAATTGCCATGGTCACTGCTCCATCATCAAACTGGAACTTCCTGAATCATCAACAGGATATGGCAGACGTAGATCAGATATAGCTAGAGGAGGCCGTGTATTAAAGGAGAATCAGAGAAATCTATTAAACCACGAGGATTAAGTTTGTTGGTTGCATTAATTAGGAAATGTATCCATAGCAATTAATTAGTAGGTGGGACCAAACTAGTTTAAACTCATTTTTTAACCGATAGACGTCCTAATTTTTGCTGCTTCTACTTTCAAGGTGGAGGCTGAAGAACTAGTTGAAAAGTTAGGAAAAAGGTATATGAGTTAAACTAGATTACCAAAGAGAGATTACATTTAATTTGTTTTAAATCTTGTTGAATTTCCTCAGGTCTACAAGAAAGTGATCATGGATACTAGTGCCTTATTATTACTTACTGGTCAATATTTGAGTTGTGTATTTAAAGGTAAGTTGTCAAGCACAATATTTGACTTACTGTTACATAATCTGATGGACCCACCAACCAATCAGATAGGAGGAGTTATTAAAAACATTATATGTAGTAGAAGATATGAAGTGATGTGTGGTTATATAGTTTATGAAATAATACATTAAAAATAGATTAAATGTTAAATGAGTGAGAACACAAATTACTTGCACATGTAGTAAATGATGGAGAGATAAGTATTTTTAGTAATGATGAACAGATTATAAATGGACAGAATGATTTGTTTATAAAATGGAGAGATAGATATTTTATCATATTAATTATGAATGAATTGTTCTAACTAATAAACATATATTTGATCGATGTGGTCCTCATCTGTTTGATTGATATGTAAGCAGATCTGGTTCTGCAAACTCTTATGTAAAATTAGTATACTCTAGTATACTTCAGTATATTTTTCTTTATAGATGGTGCTGCACTCTGTTGAAGTTAGCAGCACATTCGTGCAGCAGCACATATTTGTAGGCGGACCTTAAAACCGCGGTATGTGTTGCTGCACTTAATGTACATTCCTCATTTGAATGTGCTGCTGCAGAAGCCTAATTAATGTCCTATCACTACATGACACTGCTACAAGGAAACTTGTGTTATTTTGAAAAGACGTCTGAAGGTCAGTGTTTTTGTTAGAACACGTAAGAAGATTTAGAAGCATATAATTTACAAATGAACTATTTTTCAATAAGTTGCTTAATCTAAAATCAAGAATTTTGTGTTTATATAGAGGGAAGTTGTCTTTGTAGAAGGCACTTAACAGCTATTTTGTATGAAAAGTGAAATTTCTCCATTATTAACAAAGTGATAACCTATAAGTATAATTCAATGAGATTATGGCTTACAATTATTATCTCTGGAATTATCTCTAGCCAGATGATTGATTTCATAAAATTACTTAAATAGAAAACAGGTTTTTTTAGATAATTACTCACCAAAGCAAGTAAATAGTAATCAATTTCCATTAGCTACATGAAACCTGTATGAAATAATTGTTTGCTAGACTGATATTCTCACCATATCATCAAGGTCATTGGCCAGCCATCATCTACATACTTCACTTTACCAAAATCACTGCAACATTCTCCATTTATTAATTGTCTGATTGTGTGCTGTTTGTATATCATAAACACAAAAAAAAAATTTTAAATGATATTTGTAAACATACTTAATTTGCTTTGATTGTTGTTCTAATGAACCTTCTTGTAAATATGCTATCACTGATACAATGATAGAGTATTAGATATAGTATTCACATATATGAATAACATACTGATCTGAATTGTCACGTTAAAAATTCGGATAACTTTTAAGGTAAAACTCCTTGCCCCATTTTTGTTTAGTACGAAAGATGTCGTCCTTATCTGTTACTGGTTGAGATGTAAATGATGGAAGTAGTATGTCATTGTCCTCTAAATCTTCTAAATATCAATAAACATAGAATTTATAGAACTATATGCTTACAATCCATTATATAATTAATTTCATTTTCTCTATCACAACCTAAAGTTAACAAAGATTGGAATTACAATCATTCAGTAATCATGTAGTTTATAATGTACCTGGGTTGACATAAGTTTTAATGGTTTCTACGTATTCTGGAGGAGCATTTTCCATATGCACTTCTGCTACTGAACAGCTAGGAATTAACAGACAATGTATTAATATACATTATTTCATGGACAACATACCTTATTTTAAGGATCCATTTCTTGTAAGTTGTCAGCTATTTTTATAGATAATGTCAACATGTAATAAACAGTCTCTACCTCAAAATTATCCTCATTGTATGGTATTCTGAGATAACTTGCCATATACTGTTAAATTTAATTATCTGATGTAAATGTTAAATCTTAGCTATGCTATTCATATACCTTACATATATATACATTTCTGTACATGTTGGGGCATGTGACCTTATGATTAAATATGTCAGGGTACCCATTTTTAATTAAACTGTTTACCAACCTTCACCACATTAATTTTCCAATTGTTATATCTTCTTGCTTCCTTCATTACTGTTGTCCTCCACGTAGCAACTGCATGCTTTCCTGTAAGTTTGTCTCAATCATGTGCAGTATCACATGTGAATATACCTGAAAGTTTCAATGAGTTCATTTGCTTTATCACTTTTGTCATGAATAGTATATACCAATACATCCTTATTCTCATGTTGGCTGAACTATAATAGATACTCACTAGTACCATGTCCTCTTTCAAAATAGGACAGATTATCAGGAATATCTCTCCATATCATTAGTCTCCACTAGACCTCTGTTGTATATATGGTACATACTCAAGACTTCTTCATTATAACTTACTTTTATGAAAAACATGGATTCACTCTATCAATTCTGACATGGATTTTCTTGTCATTCAAATTTTTTAAGTCAGCACTGTTTATGACTTCAACATAACCCAAATCCTTTATAATAGAGTATTGTTCAAACATGACATATTTGATTATTTCAATTACTGACTATATAAAAGGTTTCAAATTTGTTGTTACTAATTGTCTTCAAAACATTTATAAAAAAGTATACTGTCTACATTTATTTGAGTGTATTATTAATGATTAGACATTTGAGATGGACTGTACCTTAGATGAAATAAATTTTTCACTGTTTGTTAATTCTTTTATGTCTTTTAAATTGAGGTTTATGTCATCCAATGATACCACAGTCAAACTATCATCAATGGAAAATATTGTTTTAAGTGCCAAACCATTGCTCTTATTCAGTGGGATTTTGTGGGCATTAATAACTGACATTTCTGATTGCATTGTTTCACTTGTCTCTGTTTTGGTGTTAACTACTAAATAGAACAAACTGGAATGGAATGTTTTGTGTTTAACAACTCACAATTAGAGTTAAAGTGTACTGGTGGAAATTCATTATCATCATCACTGTTGCTTTCAGACATAGTGTACAAGACTGGTTATCAACAAGAAATGACTTATTTAAGAATTTTGTGTGAATCACTAACTTTCTTGCTTATGAAGATTATTTAGCTCCAACAAGATCATTGTTCGAGCTACTCGAGCTTCACTCTATGATTTATGTAACCTGCCTATGCAAGTAGGCATTTTTTACACTTACTTCTTTAAAATTTAATTTTCTCTTCTCGATGAACCACTTTGCTGCCTGTAAACGTAAATGAACATTATACAGGTTAATGAAGTCTTACCATGCAGACAAATACCTCACAATCACAGGCATTACTCTGTGTTGGACTGTTGCACATCTATGGATGTACAAGTACCGTAAAAATGAATTAGTGTAACATACTTTAGAATCGCAGTATCTCCACTCACGAATGGATAGTTTAAACTTTGACAGTCTACACAAATATAGCCTGCTTTTTTTCAAAAGTTATCTTATGCAATAATTCCTTACCATATGCTATTAATTAAATGAGGCCAACTATTATGATATGAATCGACTTCATATATGATCTTATCATTTACATCAACAACCTGTGTTATTAATGTATCCCAAACATATATTATGTTGATTAAGGCACTGACAATGAGAATCCAATGTTGTGGACAATGAACTGGAAATATGATCATGTCTTTCTCTAACAGATTTTTGCCCTAGAATTTATTACTTTTTGTTTAATTTTAAAGTTATAAAATCCTTACATATTTTGTGACACCAGTAAAGCCTCTTGCTTTTAATAATAAAAGGAATATGGAGTCGACAACAGCAATATTCCTCTAGTTTTAACAATTTCTGTGACATGCATGTAAAATTATTTGACTTACATCCTTTGCTAACAATATTAAGTAATTCATTATTACCTACACAAGTAGATACTATTATAAAATACATACACAATGATTATATATGTATATGTATATGTATACTTATGTGTGTGTATGTATATATAATAATTTATGAATATATATTTATAGTTTACTTCTGCAGTTAGCCACACTCCTGGCTGTAAGGTGTTGTACGGTGCCTTGATCTCTTTCCAGTCCTTTATTATACATATATAGAATAAATTCTTTGCTAGCAATGCACTTACTATTTCCTTGTCTTCATTAACAACTAATGGACTCTGATAGAAATATATTGTAACAGTAAAGCATTAACATTTTAACAACAGACTGACTTCTCTCCATGATAAAATTGGTGGACAATCATCAATCACTTTCAATACGGTCTATACAAGTTTAGTTAGTATAATTAATTACAATATGTATTATGTGATATGAAATAATTTCATACTAACTTCCGACTCATCCGACTTGTATATAGCTAGACATACATTTCTCTAAGAGGCAATCATAATGATGTATTGTTTTCATTAGCTTTACTCACAGAAATATAGTCTATATTTCTGTTGTAATCATAGTTAGTAATTATGTTATTGTCATCATATTCAATCCACTCTCCACCTGGTGTTTTAACTAATGCTGTGTCTTTTGTTTTTGTTTTAATATAGGTAACTTATAGCTGTATAATATCTTACAGTGACCTGTATCTACAGATGTTGGACGTCCATGGTGAACCTACGCAGTGACAGGATTAAATGGAAACTTTGATTGTAATCAGTACTAACAGCTATTCCAAGTAATCTGTAAGTTCTTGAGGTGTAATCATGTTTGGTAGTATTTTCAATTGTAATTGTCCTATTAGATATAATATCAGATTGATTACATTGCTTATAACTTACTCTTGTAGCAACAATGGCTGGTTTGATTTTTTACTTGAATATGTGTTTCGAGAAATGCCTAGTATCTGTACATCTGGTAGTGAAGCAACATTTGTGCTAACAGTCTTAGACGTTCATTGCAAGGTATGCATCTGTAGGCTTTATTATGGCATTATTGTCCACAATATATAGCTTACAAATGATGGGATGTTTCATCTGAGTAGCAAGATATTTTCTTCCGCCACAATTCTGATATACGGTCTTCTTTTTGTCCAACCACTGAAATTAATAGTAATTTTGTGTACTCTTCTCCAACATATATCTAATTGTTAATTTAAACAACACTGTCATCATCACAATAACAGACCTCCTTGCAGATAGGACATTGTTTCTCAGTGATTGTATGTATGTTAAACAGTTTCTGTTTATTAGACAAACATTCTTAGTAGATTACAGTTGTACATTGCTTAAATCTCCATTACCTGCATTGATTGAACACTAACAGCATCAATAAGTAATTCTATTCCTTCTATTACATCATTCTGGCCACCAAAATCTATGTGTGTTGATGTCATCAATGCCTATTAAATTACATAAATCATATAATATTGCCTGAAATGAATAAATACTGTTATCATCTGTGAATTAGCAACGTTATCTTCTACTGTGCACTCAATGTTTAAGTATTCTTTTTGGACTGGTGTTAATTCCACTTTGTATACCTATTATAATAATTTTGATGTGGGTGTGTCTTCCTTGCCCAGCAATAAGACCATTTGTTCATTTTTTAGTACATTTCCTCTTGTTGCTGGCTATGGAGACTTCATATGTAAATGACAATATGTTATTCAAGTGAGTCAAATTAATATAAATACTATCGTCAGTTGTTTTGTTGTGGGTGTCTCTTCCTCGCCCAGCAATAAGACCATTTGTTCATTTTTTTAGTACATTTCCTCTTATTGCTGGCTATGGAGACTTCATATGTAAATGAAAATATGATAGTCAAGTGTGTCAAGTTAGTACAAATGCTATCATCTGTTGTTTTGATGTGGGTGTGTCTTCCTCGCCCAGCAATAAGACCATTTGTTCATTTTTTAGTACATTTCCTCTTATTGCTGGCTATAGAGACTTCAAATGTAAATGACAATATGATAGTCAAGTGTCTCAAGTTGGTACAAATGCTATCGTCAGTTGTTTTGATGTGAGTGTGTCTTCCTTGCCCAGCAATGAAAGCATTTGTTTATTTTTTAGTACATTTCCTCTTATTGCTGGCTATGAAGACTCTTATGTAAACATCAACATGATTTTCAAGTGTGTCAATTTAGTACAAATACTATTGTCAGTTGTTTTTATGTGGGTGTGTCTTCATCGCCCAGCAATAAGACCATTTGTTCATTTTTTTAGTACATTTCCTCTTATTGCTGGCTATGGAGACTTCATATGTAAATGAAAATATGATAGTCAAGTGTGTCAAGTTAGTACAAATGCTATCATCAGTTGTTTTGATGTGGGTGTGTCTTCCTCGCCCAGCAATAAGACCATTTGTTCATTTTTTAGTACATTTCCTCTTATTGCTGGCTATAGAGACTTCAAATGTAAATGACAATATGATAGTCAAGTGTCTCAAGTTGGTACAAATGCTATCGTCAGTTGTTTTGATGTGAGTGTGTCTTCCTTGCCCAGCAATGAAAGCATTTGTTTATTTTTTAGTACATTTCCTCTTATTGCTGGCTATTGAGACTTCAGATATAAATGACAATATGATATTCAAGTGTGTCAAGTTAATATAAATACTATCATCAGTTGTTTTGATGTGGGTATGTCTTTCTCGCCCAGCAATAAGACCATTTGTTCATTTTTTAGTACATTTCCTCTTATTGCTGGCTATGGAGACTCCAGCTGTAAATGACAATATGATATTCAAGTGTGTCAAGTTAGTACAAATGCTATCGTCAGTTGTTTTGATGTGGGTGTGTCTTCCTCGTCGAGCAACAAGACCATTTGTTCATTTTCTAGTACATTTCCTCTTATTGCTGGCTATGAAGACTTCTTATGTAAACATCAACATGATTTTCAAGTGTGTCAATTTAGTACAAATACTATTGTCAGTTGTTTTGATGTGGGCGTGTCTTCATCGCCTAGCAATAAGACCATTTCTTAATTTTTTAGTACATTTCCTCTTATTGCTGGCTATTGAGACTTTAGATGTAAATGACAATATGATATTCAAGTATGCAAGGTTAGTACAAATGCTATCATCAGTTGTTTTGATGTAGGTGTGTCTTCCTCGCCCAGCAATAAAAGGATTTGTTTATTTTTAGTACATTTCCTCTTATTGCTGGCTATGAAGACTTCTTATGTAAACAATAATATGATATTCAAGTGTGTCAATTTAGTACAAATACTATTGTCAGTTGTTTTGATGTGGGCATGTCTTTATCGCCCAGCAATAAGACCATTTCTTAATTTTTTAGTACATTTCCTCTTATTACTGGCTATGGAGACTTCATATGTAAATGACAATATGATATTCAAGTGAGTCAAATTAATATAAATACTATCGTCAGTTGTTTTAATGTGGGTGTATCTTCCTTGCCCAGCAATAAGACCATTTGTTCATTTTTGATGTAGGCCACGATCAATTTTCTAAACATGCCTAATTTCCTGTCCTATGTCTTTTTCTTTATTTTTAAAACTAAATTAAAGTGAAGAAAATATCTTATACTGGTTTCTTTGAATTCACAATAACTGTAGATTTGAAATCCTTGATCACACTAGTGTTATTATAATTCTTCAAATTGCATGATACAACACCTTTGTATATTTATTGAAAAATCAGTGTAAAATCAGTTAATCATTAGAAATCTGACACTGCATACATCAGTCATTGATTGTTTTGCTATAGTTTTGATAAATGTCCTGTCATAGCTGCTATGAGTGTAGTTATGATAATAGAGCAAGTAATGTTGTGACATGTGTACACTCCCTCTCACATATACACTAGTATATAATTATATATTAATGTATTATTTTAGCCTTACATTAACTTCAGTTGATTTCTATATTGTATATATAAAAACAGACTCAATTTATTTAGGTGTAAACATCATATACTCTAATCTATGAAGGAGGATACACTATCCATACTGTTCATAGTGTTGATTTGTTTATTATCATAATTTAATTCACTAATCAGGTGTTGTGATGATTGTAATATGTATGCATACCTAGCATACATTATTGGTTAATTTTAGTAAAATCATTTTAGCAATTACAACACAATATGTTAATAATAGGGGAAAGTTTGTTTTTATAGTTTGTCAATATTCAATTGATGTAGTAAATATAATATAATTATATAGATGTAGTGATTATTACATTATGAGAGTGTCTTACTAATACATCCATGTAAACACTGCCATATTTGGTAGTCCCCAGTTTTGTTATATATTATGTCATATCTCTCTCTGCATCTCTATCTTTCTATGTCTCTCTCTCACACCAGATTTGGTGTCTTTTAAACAGCTGTTACTAGTATTATATAGATATAATATGACTCAAAAGATTCCAATTCACTGAGCAAACATATTTAGTCAGGCCATTTCATATAGAGTGTGGTTTTACTCATTTCTTAATAATTGTTTTGTTTTGTTCTGTTGTTATTTATTTCTTTTTTCTATTGACAGTATTGAGTGTAGCATTTGGTTACTGATCTGTAATATGTTCTTGTGTAAGCACAATTAATAAATATTTGCTTCTATCTGCATTTAAAGTGTAATTAGTAAATTTGATTTCCACTGCTACAATTACTGTATTTTAAGTATTAGGTGTAACATACTTTAAGCATAATTATTATCATCACTTAATACACATATAACACACATAATAACTCTAATGTTGATGAATTGACAACAACATTAATAATAATAATTCATACTTAGCTAAGCTATTGGTTAATCAAATTCATTCTTTGTTAGTCCATCTATCCACTACTTTAATCCTTAATTAGTATGATAATAACCTAGTTTGCCTAATCCATTAATAACTACTCTATTTTTGATGCTAATAGCAAATTTGACCATTTTCGCTGATTGTGATTATCTCAAACATAGTTTCTGCCTTATAGGTACATTCATGTCTGCATATTCATCACATAGTTATGGTGTGAACCCCCCTAAATATATGTACCTCATCCGCCTATGCTATCGTCAGTTGTTTTGATGTAGGTGTGTCTTCCTCGCCCAGCAATAAGAGCATTTGTTCTTTTTTAGTACAATTCCTCTTATTGCTGGCTATAGAGACTTCAGATGTAAATGACAATATGATATTCAAGTGTGTCAAGTTAATATAAATACTATTGTCAGTTGTTTTGATGTGGGTGTGTCTTCCTCGCCCAGGCATAAGACTATTTGTTCATTTTTTAGTACATTTCCTCTTATTGCTGGTTATTATGACTTCGAATGTAAACTGTTGTAATGATGTATATTAAGAAATCATATTGAATGATGGTGTCATCTTTGTATATGACAAACCATTATCATTTTATATTTGCGTGCAAGAGTGTTAAACTTGTCACTGTGAGGTGAACATAAACTACCTGTTTCAATTCATTAATAAAATTCATGTAAATATTTATAATAACCTAACTTTTTTAGACTTGTATGCAAAACAATCTAGTATAAGGAATTAAGGACAAGTTTTGCTGGAGGCCAGTGACTGTGGTGCTAGTTTTAATGATTATTTATGCTAACAATTTCATGCTAAAAATTTTGTTCTTAAAATATAAAAAGTAATTTATTACAATTTATTAAACAAAGTATTTTGAAAGGAATTAATTGGCTATCATTTATAATATATTAACTAAACGGATGGAATGTTTTATCTTACACACAATGTGATTGTTGTTGTAAATTTTCAGTATACAGCAAAACAGTAACTGCAGCTCCACCCTATCAAAAATACTTGAAACCACAAATATTTAATAAGGCGTGGTTATCTAGTACCTGAGGAATGTGCTGCTAACTTCAACAAAGTTAGAGAAGTGGTACACCAGTGACTAAGTTGGTAAGTAATATAAAGTAGAAGTTAATTAGTAGTATTGTATGTAGATAATATGAGTCATAGATCATGTTAACACTTGCAATACTACAGTGTTTACTTGTTGACTACATACACGAGATCATGTTGTATATGATTGTACAATGACAATAGATGAATATCATACGGTTTATTGCCTTTGTTATATAAAGTGATATATATAATACATTATAGTATAACTGATATATGTACATTGATATCTAATGTTCTATTATAGAACTAGATCAACTTAACAGTACCAGTCAAAGGCTGCCAGCCCCTCCTGGCAATGGCAGCTCAACTATCAAAGAGAGACCAACGGAGGATTGTAAGTATATTAGTAACTAATCCAGTATACTACATGTGTTAGTATACAATCAATACATTGCATATTATTATTAAGTATGGTATGGTTTATATGTAGAGAAAGGCATGACAAAATGAATGTCACACTCAATTTATTACAGTATATTGTTAATGTTCCCTCATAAATTTATTTCAGCATCACTTGCCATTTTACAGGTAATAAGTTCTTTGATAATGTTATCAAGTATTACTAATAAAGTGGAGAACTGGGAACTAGCTAAACAGTCAAATTATTTCTCTTAATTCTTGTACTTCTATTTACATAAATAGAAAAGATTACTTGGAAATAGACTACATAGCTTCTTCATTACTCAAATTGTTCATTAAGTGATAGTTTATTACAAGCTATAGACTTTAGTCGAGTGACATTATATCTGATTATCTGTAATAATTATTTACACTATTAATATTTATTAATTTACAACTGATCATGTTCATTATCACATGATAAATACTATTAGTTATGTAAACAATGGTTGTATCTACTATCATTCTATGGACCTGTCTCTATGTGTTCATAGTACTCACTTTAATACTTAAATAATGTCCAGTTATTACTATTACTTGATCATATCACATATCAAATAAATATTAGAAACAAAAGAATGGAAAGAAGATCATTGAACTGTTTATTATTAGTTAGTGTAGTCTTGTATTTGTAGTATAGTCTAATTGTCTCTGTTAGTTATATACATAATACTAATTACATTATGTTTTTTTATATAAATAGTGTCACTTTGTGTATTGTGTAGTTGACCTGTCCTATAGTTTTATTAGTCTCATATAATACATGTAATTGTGTATGATTTACTAGTTTTAAATATATTGTTTTATTATTATATAGGACAGAGAACTTTGGGACTCTGCTAATAATGGACATTTAAAGGGAGTCCAACAAGCCCTTCAGAAAGGAGCGGACTTGGAATGTTACTTTGATGTAAGATTCTATTAAAATCCCTTTAACCTACTGTTATTATTTGTGTCTACTAACTTAAGTAATTAATTCAAATTATGTAGATTTAATGAGTATTAATTCATTTTAGCCACACCTAAATATTAATTAAAAACTTCAACATTTATACAATTTATTAATTATTATACTATTTGTTAAAGTTACTGAATTAGTATCCACAATTAATAACATACATGATCTTTACATGTAGTATTTTTAATATTGTCTTATAATTTAATTGAATGAAATCCATTATATTGTGTGATAGTAGTGTCTTAATTAATGATACATGTCGATGTAAAGTAATAGCTTGTATTGTGTATACACAGATATGGAATTTGATTTTATTTCATATATTAAAATGTCTTTGTTTATTATATAGATTGGTGATTATTATTATTCTACAGTAGTAACACCTCATACTATAGCTTACATAAGAGGTCATAATACAATAGTCCAGTTCTTAGAAAATGCAGGTGCTACTCCTGATTATGTAAGTGTATACATGTATGTAGTTGAGGTCAATATTTAGTATAACTCAAGTGTTTGATTGTTACATTGATATTATGTACATGTACATACTTACATTACAATGTCTCCTATTTATTGCCCAAGTCCTTATACACATAACAATACATTTAATGGATAATTATTATGACCTTTACTGATATAATTGTTGTATACCTATGTTCTGTTTATCTCCACACTACCTTTCTTTTAATATTAGTTTCTATAGCTAGTAACTATCATTAAATCATTAGTTTAAAACATATCATGTAATACTAAGATACAACAGTGTTACCAATTGACTTCATATAACATTTACAATTACATTAATTAAAGTCAACATATATTACTGAGTGTCTTAGCACTAGGTAAATGTTTGTATATCTGTCATGTTTAGGTATGTAATTAATTGGTTTCAGAACATGTAACCACAGGAATGTTTATTCATAACTAATAAAATTCAATAGACCTTATGTAATAATTAACACCCACTCAAACAGTTTATAAAATGGTTTAATGAGTTGATTTTAGTATTTCATATTTACCAGGCTTCTATTTAGTCTTTAGTTTTTGTGTCAATTGGTTTATAAGACTTTTTTGAGAAGAAGATTAAACTGGACTGAATGTATTTCTAAACAATGACTAAATTGTCTTTGACTAGCTACCCATCTTAACCCTATGGTAGCACTGTAAATCTTCTATCATAAAGGAGATCTTTATCTATCTATTTGTGAATGTTAGTATTAATGTCTTGAAATTATTTCAGATAAATAAAGTATACTTTAATATGTTGGATATAGTTATATAACACTGTACATGGTTATGTTCTTTATACATATTTAATAATGGAGCTTCTGGTTGATGAAATTTGGGTTATGTGACATTTATGTACATGTGTATTCCTAGTATATACTGTTGTATTTATTATGATGTACATTATCTGTATTTACTTATTGTGATTTCTTAGGATGAAATATTGTTAGCAGCTGCTGTAAGTAGACTAGTAGATATAGTGAAGGAATCTTTAAAGAAGAATGCTAATGTGAATGCTAAAGAGCAAGATTCTGTAAGTTATACCTTATTATAATAAATGACTCTTTTCTAGTAAAGGATAACTCATTAATTTCACAATTATAAGTTTATTTAAAAAACAATATAATATTTTCATGAGACGTCAGATATACAAGATTTAATGCTTTGAATTATATTTTTGTCATGAAATATTCAAAACCTAATGAGCTATACTGTATATGTCATAACATTGTAATATAGGAATCAATGTGATGATGAAAACACTAGGACATTGTAATAGTTTGTATCTAGATACCAACAATTTAAAACCAAAGTATGATACTCAAAGCCACAGTACATAATAAGAATCCACAGTTCAATGTATAATTTGACTTCTATGTTATGAACTTACTATATCTAGATACCACAATACACAATGTTGTTGTATTGCTGTAATAGACAAGGAATTAGACTAATTCTGTCATCAACAAAGTCAATGCTTCATCTGTATACACATATATTTTTAAACTGTTACTAACTTTATAGTATCATGTTTAACATTGCTATGATATCTTCACTATACTATAACTAATTACCAGACTTAGTTATATTATCTTACTATAGTCTTTTAAATATTGTAGTAATCATATTTTCATTCTCATTCTTTGTTGTTTTATTATTAGTGTGAGAATACAGCTTTGCATTTAGCCTCACGTAGTGGTCACACTGAGACAGTCCAATTTCTGCTACAGTCAAATGCAAATCCTAACATTTATAACAAGGTCAGTGTGTATTGTATATAGTTTATATTTCATTTATTATCTCTACTACATGTACATATATGTAGTACTACCTGTCTAGTAGGACAGGATATAGATCAAAGTCAATGTAATGAATACAATTAAGTTAACCTTTTCATGCCATGTAATTAATTTTTATTGTAATTTGTGTGGGTGGGATAAAGTAGCTCTCATTTGTTGTTTGATATATAACAATTACTAATATGACTGGAAAATATAATAAACCTAATATCTAAAACAATATATAAAACATTAATGTGTTCTTACATGAAATAAACCTGATCAGTCCTAAGATTGTTTTGGACCATGTGTGTATGTATATTTCTATATATGTGCAATTTAACAAGTTTAATCTATTATTATTATTAAACAATTTATTTCATTTTATAGTGGGGACATAGTCCACTTCATCTAGCATACTGGAATGATCGTGATAACATTGTTAACCTCTTATGTTCATTTGGAGGAGATATAGACCAAGTTAGAAATGTAAGTGATATAATAATATATTTACTGTATATGACATGGACATAGTGATCTTATATGTTATGATATATTATAAACATGACCTAATTATATGTGGGTACATGTCACAGTTATAATATATTATTTATTTTAACAGGATGATTTACTTTTGACTTCAGCTGAGAATGGTGATATAGAAAATGTAACTCTAGCACTTAAATCAGGTGCTAATGTCAATGTTTATCATGGTCATTATATGAAGGTTAGTACACTGATTAAATAGTAATAAATTACTGTTGTTTGTTAGTATTTACTTTTTAAAGTAATAATTCTATAACAAAGGAGATTAATAATAGGCATTTAAGAGATTTAGCCCCACTCACTCTTATAGACATTGTTTCATCTAGAAGGTAGTTAATCTCTCTTTTCCTATTTCCATAAGACTTCTCTCTCATAAACTTTATTGACATTGTCATACAATGTTAATGAAGACGGAATTTTTTAACCTAAACCTAACCTAAAATATGTCTATTTTGACATTTTGCCACACTTCCTACTAACCTTGTACTATTAGTACAACTAAGTTTATCAAAAGACTATTATTTTATTTGTAAACTAGTGGATTTGTATTTATTGATATAAGGTGGGTTCACAAAACTAAACTTGTATATGTGTCACATCACATTCTTGGTGTTGAGTTATGTAGTGCAGTTTCAATGCTGTTCATATAAACAAGATGATGTATGTGATCTAAACTTTGCCCTCATCATGGAGACTGAAGTGTTGCTGCTTGCTTTTTTTACAGATGACGAAGAAGGCAACAGAAACAAAAAAAACTGTAGGTGCATCCTACGGCTCAACAGCTCCAACAACTCATGATAAGACAATTTAAAATAGAATGACAAAGTATATTATTTCTGTTTGCTGTTTCTTTAGTTATTTGGCTAGCAACTTCCTTCCATGTGTTTTCTCTTGTTCTTACATCCTTATAGCTTTTGCTTGATACTTGCCACAAGCAACAGAAATGACGAACAGCCTCGATAAGTTTCTCATCTCCCATCAAACACATAGTTATTAAAATTTGATTGGCTGAACGTATTTCTTGGAACATCAAGATAGAAATGGATTCTATCCTTGTGTTGCGACATGTTATGTTCTGTGTTGTGCATGAACTGTGTTCATAAAAATTGATATACATGCACAATGTGACGTTTTACAAGCCTTTGTGTTGTTATGTGAACCAGCCTATAATCTTGTCTTTGGTAAATAATATTCATGGTCAGTGAATTTCAGCCGACAATGACATGAACATTTCTATTATTAAACTCTATATACCAAACCTTTGAAGTCTACGTAATCCTTAAAAGAATCCTGGTATTTACAGACGTACAACAAGATTTGTAAAACTAGTACAAACTTCTTATATCTTGTTATTACTAAGAGGTGTGGTTAGAAAATGTTGTGGTTATTATTATTAAAGAAAACATAGACATATTTAAAACTACTAAAAGATGTGTATAAGATGTCTAGAGCAGTGTGAAGGTAAATAAGATCAAAGACAAAGTTAGAACCAGGGTATTTAGAAATTATGTCAGAAATAATAAAGTGTATCTGGAGTAGACTAAAGATAGAGATCAAAGTCACTTTTGTTATTAAATCTAGCATATGACTGTGTGAGGATTACATAATAAACAAACAAGCCCTAAATATCATGTAGTTAATAATAATGGTAGCCATGATCCAAAAATAAATTATTACTCATATCTTTCAGAGCAGGTGTTACAATTGTTATACTAATCATCAGTGGATCCACAGTGTAGATATAGGGGGTGCACAGACCACGTGGGAAGCATGGGGCAAAAATTTCAAGCCTAATAAAAATTCATTTATTAATTATTCATAGACACACCTTTTTAATCACAAGACAGTAATGTCAATAAAACATCAGGTGTAGCTTTGTAAGTTGTGGTTGCAAGAATTTACTATGAATATAGTTAAAGTAATAATTTTTATCACAGGATCCAACTTGATGGATGACTATGAATATTATTAGAGAATAAAAAGGAGGTACCTGGAGTACACAGGCACCCCCTAGATCCACCAGAGCTAATATTTGTATTGATATAATACTGCCAGTTGTTTCTTATCAAATGTTTATAAACTAATAAATATATCTGTGGTAGTTGTAGTTATTATATTTTTTTTCACTAGCACATTTTACATACAAGATGTTTTGCACTGGTTTTGTATACAATATCAATGTATGTTTTTATACATTATTCTATAGATATATATGAGTATTGAAAGTAGTCATCGAAATTTAACTACATGTAACAACTGTCAATGTAGTTAGCAACAAATGAATTTAATTTACTCTTTTTATCAGTAATTCAACCTGAACATGTCAACAATAAAATCAACACTTGTGTACTTCCTCTAGGATCAGCAAACAGCTCTACATTTCGTATCAAAAGGAGGTTACTATGATATTGTACAACTATTGTTAAACTCCAATGCAGATCCCAACATTTGTGACTGGGTCAGTGTATATTGTTTGTAGAGATTACTACATGTTACTAGATTTAAATCAGTATTTAATAGATATAGAATGTTATGGGTGTGGCTGTTAGTAATTTCTACATTGACCAGTTGTTCAAAGTTTTGTTAGTAAAGATTTGACGAAGGTAGTCTGTGTCAGGTATCAGTAGGTTTGGTCTGTTATAATAGTAGTACATATAGTTGGAAACATCTTGGTATTCACAGAGGTCCTACTAATATGATGTACCATTTGTGTCAAACTGTTATGATGATTGTAGACATTGTATCATTAGCATTATACTGTACTTTTATACTGTTACTAGACGTACAACCAAACCCTAAACCCTAAACAAGTGAACATAAGAAGAATAGCCAATAATGAACCATTCTATTTTAATTTTGAGATAGGGAATGTACCATACTCTAGACATGTAAATAGGGTACAAGGACATAATCCGGATGTTACAAAGATGTATGGTTAAAAATGGTCTAACTATTAATAATACTTGAGCATAGGAAAAAATGTAGTAATGAGCCATACTTCTCTATTTTTCTATCATAACTACTTCAAATGTCCAGTTTTCAATAATAGAGAAACCATCTACAATACCAATACATCCATAGGCATTTTAGGACAAATTTTTATAATTTTATTCCTGTTTAAAATTTGATAAGTGGTCCATTTTATTTTTGGTATATATTATAATATTCTATAACATTTAATGCTATTATAATCAACAATAAATACTTGTGTACTTCCTCTAGGATCAGAAAACAGCTCTACATATACCATCAGGAGAAGGTTACTATGATATCGTACAACTATTGTTAAAGTCTAATGCAGATCCCAACATTTGTGATGATGTCAGTGTATATTGTTTGTAGAAATTACTACATGTTACTAGATTTAAATCAGTATTTAATAGATATAGAATGTTATGGGTGTGGCTGTTAGTAATTTCTACATTGACCTGTTGTTCAAGGTTTTATTAGTAAAGAGTTAACAAAGACAGTCAGTGTCAGGTAATAGTAGGTGTGGTCTGTTATAATAGTAGTACATATAGTTGGCAATGATCTTGGTATTCACAAAGGTCCCACTAATATGGTGTGTACATGTCATTTGTACCCAAAGCCTAAACCATAAACAAGTGAACATAAGAAGAATAGCTAATAGTGAACCATTCTATTTTAATTTTGAGATGTGCCATACTCTAGACATGTAAATCAGTTACAAGGACATTATCTGGATGTTACCAAGAGGTGTGGTTAAAAATTATCCAGCTAGTAAAAATACTGGTAGTCATTAATTAATTGTGGAGGTTACATATCGAAGTTAAATCACTAAACCGGTTAATCACCCATCACTACTATAGTCCCAGTTGTTTCTTATGATTAAACTTTTATAAATTAATTAATATATTTGTGGTAGTTGTAGTTTGTTATTTTCATTACATGTACTTCATAGTGACAATAAGAAGAATGGAGCATACATTATGGATGTTGAATAAGCTTATGTCATCCATTGATATATGTTACTCACTAGATGTTAAACTCCCTATATCCTGAATATATTAACATGTAATAGACATTGCTATTATAAAAAACTTGTGGTTACATAGAGAATACACAGTTACCTCTTAATTCTGATAGACAAAGAGTAATATCATGGAAAAATATGTCTTATCTGGAACTCTCCTTAACACATCTAAATTACCTATGGTTACTAATATAATTACACCCCTCCCCTTAAAAAATTAAACCTTAACATTGATGGCATACTTGAGATATATCGCAATTGGTTGCCAACAGCTTAAGATTATTGAAGAATAATCTCTCTTCTCATAGAAGGACTAGCACAATATTGCATATCAGTGGGTGTGGTTTATAAAATAATGAGGTAATGTTACAATAATCAATCAGGACAGGAAACTATTTGTTAGTTATTATTCAAAATGACTTTATGATTACATTTAAAAAGGTCACTTTATTTTATATTAGCAATAACAAACATATTACTTTCATAATATATTACAATGAAATCTCCATAGAACATCTTCTCATTGGATATAATACTTAGAAACCCTATACATTTTAAATGTAGTTATAAAGTCAAGTTTAAATATTTATAGTATGTTAATAGAATTGATAATCATTATAAGTGTGGTAGTTATGATAAGTTTGTGTCCTAAATGACCTAGTTTATTATTGATGACAATGTTTATAGTAAACTGACACTCATTTTAATATCTTAGAAAGTTTCTATACCTTTTTATGTCCCTGTCATTGGTCAGGTTTGACATGATAATACAATAGCTATGATTATCTGTATTGATGACTGTTATATTGACTATATAGTTTATTGTATGATAGTTCCTGTACTTTTTGTACTTGAATAACTTTGCCTCTTTTGTTTTCTAGTTTGGACAAACAGCAGCACATTATGCAGCAGAGGAGGGTCATGTTGATGTTCTAAAGTTATTAATTGAAGAGGGACACACTGACATAAATGCTACAGATGGAGTAAGTCATATTATAGTTACTTATGAGCTATTCCTTTGAAGTACGACATTTAATATTGTCTTCAATATTGATATCAACCTCACTCATATCCAGACTGTCCAATATTTTGATAACATGTTTTTGGCAAAAGATGTTCCAAGAACAATAATCAAAAATAAAATTTTGATATTTGCCTACAATGTGTCAAACATAACCTGTTGTCAATACATCAATTAATGACAATATTTATTAATAATCAATTAATTAATAGTCATGAATAATTAATACACAAAATTTAGCATGGTCTATGTGACATTTATTGTGTGCTTCTTGATGTAACTTGTAATATAATGATGACATCATTAGGTGACATGTCATGATGATGTCATAATATTCAAGTTACACCAAGAACCATTCCCTTTATTAGCCCTCCCATATATATACACACACTCTTGTGATTTACCTGTCTGTTTGTGGCTTCAATAGTTTTTGATTCTCTGTTATAATACACTTTATGTTGATTTTCCTATAATTGGGTAATAGCATTCTTAGGAACTTTATATATTCTAAATAGATCACCAATTTGAGGTGGAAGTACGATGTAGGTAAAGTATACATAGATGTGAGCATGTGTTAAGAGAGTAAAAATCCAAAATGGCTATTATGGTATGTATTGGACGTAGTGATGATCTTTCATATAGAAGCACAGACTGTCTTTTACTTATGCTGGCTTGTATCACTCACTATGTGTCCATTAGATCATGTGAATATTTGTATTACATACAAATGAACAAAATGGCTTGTCCACATGTTCCTGTTGTATGAATCCTATGCGCACTTCTCCCCAGACCATTCATCTCTTAGGGAATGGGTTGGCAATGCCATGGTAATCTTTATTAACTAGTTAAAGAGGTAGTCTTTTATATGATACATACTTTTTGCCTTTGGACTTGTCATGTCAGTCTTCCTTGTCATTGTATAATGTACAAGACTTTCTTTTGAAAGATTTAGTCTTTTTTCTTATGACTTTATATCAAAAGTATTATTCAAAATTATTATAATCAAGTTAATTTGTTTATTTGTCATCATATTACACATGAAATATATATTATATTACTTATAATAATACAGTTGTTTTTTATATATTCACTTTTTTAATTTTAGAATGACGATAATCTACTACATTTTGCCTGTCGAAGTGGCAGTGAAGAAACCATACACTACCTTTTACATAATGTCCAGGTAGATCCAGATTATCTAGTAGCTGTAAATACTGATCATCAAATGCCATTGGATTGTTTTTCACCATATGTACCTAGCAGTAATAGATTTCGATTACTGAAGTTGTTTCAACCATTCAAACAATGTCACAGAGACTACCTCACAGAATCATATGCTAAATTATTTCTCTGTGGAAAGACAGAAGCTGGTAAAAGTTCATTAGCTGCTGTTATCTCTTATCGTGCTGACAAGGGAGATTATGGTCACTATGATCCAGAAGAATGTATTGAAAGTGTTGTATTACAAACCACTGGAATTGAGTATAACAGTGTTCGTAGTCGGGAAATTGGAAATGTTGTAATTTACGATTTTGCCGGACATGCAGAATATTACAGTAGCCATGCTGCAGTACTGGAAACTCTCTTGTTAAGGTCACCAGCTGTCTTTGCAATTTTAAGCAACCTTACTGATGATGAGGAGACGATTAAGAAAGACCTGCTTTTCTGGTTTACCTTTGTTGAAAATGTAAGCATAAAGTTAATTAGCTCAAGTCAAGTACTTGTCCTTGGAAGTCACATTGATGAACTATCCAGTGAAAAAGACTTCCAACCTTTTGTAAATGACATAGCTAATCTGGCTGTTCGGTTTCAAAATTACAAAGGGTTTTTCCCAATAGATTGTCATCGACCAGGAGGAAAAGGTGTAAAGATGTTTATGAAGAAATTAAAAAAAAGCTGTGAAGCTGTTGTGGACAAAAATGATAAGATGAGCTACCACTGCCACTGTCTAAATTCTTATCTTCAACAGCTGGAGGAGGTTGCTATTAGCCTAGATGAGCTGTGTTCCAGATTAACGGAACTAAATGAGCCATGTCTTTTGACCAATCGATCAACAGTGCTAGAATTTTTGACCATTCTTGGAAGTAAGGGTCTCCTTTTGTTTCTGGCTAACACATGGGTGATTATTAACAAAAAAGCTCTCTTAACTGAGGTAAATGGTGTCTTATTTAATAAAAGCATTGATCGTGTGCGTAAACCAGTTGCCACTAATACTGGTATAATGCCTGTCTCTACTCTAGCTAAGCTTTTCCCTAAACACAATACAGAAATGCTGATTCGTTTCCTAACAAGTCTACAATTTTGTCATCAAATAGACTCTTATGCTGTTTCTAGTATCACTAACAATGTACCATCTGATGACTTCACTATTAGTAAAGATGAGAATTTTTTATTTTTTCCTGCACTTATTACAGAAGACAAACCCACTTCAATCTTTGAAACAACAGATGGATTTGGTTGGTGCTTGTGGTGTCCTGAATCACATCAATTTCTCTCCATGCGTTTTCTCCATACTCTTCTTCTTCACTTAGCTTATACTTGCTGTTCTTGTCCTCCAGAGGGAACTGATGATATTACTGACAATGCAGTGTTCGAACAATTGCATCGAGTCTGTACTATGTGGAAAAACGGTGTTTATTGGAAAGAGGAGGAGACTAATATTGAAGTTATGGTTGAGGTTACTGAAGACAACCGATGTGTTACAGTTCTAGTTTCTCACTGCAGTTTAATAGAAAGTTATCAACTCCGTGCATCACTCATCAAAGAAGTACTTAAACTTAAAAAAGAATTATGTCCATGTACTTCAAAACAGTTTATTATTCCACCTGGTGATGTTAAGGATGTCATGGAAAAGAAACAGAAAAATCGTATACTCTATGCTCTGAGAAATGTTGCTAAAGGAGTACTAACAAGAGAAACCGTTACTTCTTCTACAGACAAATGTGTTCCTGTCCATTTAGTAGTTGGTGAAAAGGAACCATACCTTTGTATTGCCCCTCTTGTGACCAAAGCTCTCTTTACTGACACCAACAAAGATCAACCACTACCAGATCACTATGTACAACGTATAAAAGAAGTATGTAAGAAGATTATGACCCTCTATCCATCATCAGATTTTACACACCTCTCTGTAAGAGAACATCTCAACAAATTTAGTATTTTTGCTGGACGTAATCCTTTGGTAAGTTTATATTGACTTTATCATAACTGTGTGCCTATGAAATTGTTTTATCTTATCTACATAGAGTATACCTTCTCCACCAATAAAAGATGACTTAGTTATTATTACAGATTTTATTAATGTTGGAGGTATGTCTACATGTCAATAAAATATCATATTTTCAATAATTTAGTTTATTTATTATTTAGTTTTCTTGTTTTTATATCTACTACATTTATATTTGATTACTTTCATTAATTGTTATATATTGTTATATTACAGGTAGTAGTCAGGAGACAATGTTAACAAAGGATAGTTTAACTGATGAATTCAGTCAATTCCCTAAATTATGTATGTTAGACAATCTTATATAACAGTTCTTTATCTTATTGTACTTACAGTGGAAAGACCTACAAGACGTGAAGTTTTAATGCAACTAGCTTTTATCAATTTTCAATGGCGTAATATTGGTAATGGTCTTGGAGTGAGTTACAATGACCTTCAAGGTTTGGCTGAATGTAATGATTCAAATCAAACAAGACTTGATCAAGTTATTCAAAATTGGTTGGACATGAATGGTCAAGGTGAAGGTGCTCCTGTCACTTGGAAGACAGTTTTGGATGTCGTAAAGGAACCACCTATTGAGAACATAACTCGAGCAATGAGGATATACAAGTACCTGAAACAAAGTTCTGTACAACAGTATAGTCAAAGTAAGTGGACAATATGAGTTTTAATTGCTATAACTATATTGACTGCTAACATAATAATACCATGGTCACTAAAGAGGTAATTAATTTAGTCACATCAGCCATATTGAAGGTCACTTTAGGAGACATTTTGTCATGGCTTTGCAAGTATGTTTAATTGTTATGGAACATGATAATAAAATGTTGACTATGAGATAATTGGAAAGTTCGTCTGTTAACTGAAACAATTAACAAAATAAACAGTTTCAATTTTCAAGCTATGATTTTATACATATATTTTATTATAGGTAGTAACAGGGAACATGTTGGAGAAGAGTCCTCTAGAACTCATGATAATAATGGTACATATATACACTAGTATATACTATGTTCATTGTCATACTATAATTTTATAGGAGGTGTGGTACAAACTGACAAGAACACATTTGATAATAAAACTAGTGGTAAGTTACTTTATCCATATAATTTAACATGTACATGATTATACAATGACTTCTAATGGTAATTGTTCGTGTCCTTCATAATATAGGTGTTAATAAAAGTGTTAGTGAGTCTATTACTGAGGACAGTCACAGAGTTAATGGTAAGTTTATTATTACTATAATTGGTAAAAGTGGTTCATTACATCATTGTACACATGCACAAATAAATCTTGAATGTATCGTATTTTCTTATTTTCTAACTGTTCACATATTATATATACTTTAATGTATAAGTTATATAACTATTATATTGGAAAGCAATGTAACTATTAACATATAATTGTCACTTTGTTTTACTCAATATTCTATAGAATGTCCTAAGAAATCAAGTGTTCCTGACTCAACTGAAGGCTCTATTTCTGAGGACTTATCGATGGAACATCAGGTATGATTTATCCTCTTATATAGTAGATTGTATTAATTTTAATCATTAACAAATTTAATTTGTTAAAATATTATAGGGTTATTCCTCTTGCCAGTAAGTAGCTATTAACATAATAATAAAAGCTTCTTTCAGTAGATTAGTGCTGAGATACTCAATAGCTTAATGTGAGAAAGGGTATCTAACATATTCATAGGTAAGATAGCAGATCTCAGTGATTGCTCAACATGATGTAAAAAGTAGTTTTCACATTAAGCAAGTGGGTGTCTGGTCCTGTGACTAAGTCTACCGAGCAGTTATATCACCATATGTCACAACACCCATGAAGCATTCTTTGTGATTGTGGGTTCTTAGAAGCATTCCTAAGTTTAACATAGATAGATTGATAGTTTCACTATGTCACAATAATTACTACTAACAATTACATTGTAATTCCTCACCTCCAGTCTTATCAATAATATAAACAGTAGTTATATCATCAATCTTGTGTATTGTAATACTACAATACTTTATACCTCATATATTATCACTTATATCCTGTATCCAATAGCAACATTCTACTAATGAACTATCAAGTGAACACAAAGCAGATACTCTCCCTAGTGATACTACACAACAAGGTAATATAAGACACCTAAATAATAAACACTACATATAATGTATGTGATGATTGTGTTTGTATAGAGTTATTTTATAGTCTAGATTGTTATAGTTGACATAAGTAGTTTATATATGTTGATAAATAGACTACTTAGAGTTGTATTTGATTACTGAGATTATGAGAAATCAAGATATATTAATTAGCTACTTCTCTTCTACATTGTTTACTAACTGTTCTTTAATTCAATTATATTTCCTTTTATTGTTACATTTTATAGACACTATTGATCCATCAGAAATATTTCAAGAATATTTTTCTGATGTTTGTGAAGCCATTGAAGTTAAACCATTGTTCATTGCTAATCGACTCTTTTCTGCTAAGTTGATATCATTAAATGTTAAGAAAGATGTACACAGTATGATTGGTGATGATTATGAGAAAGCAGACAAAGTAGTTACTGAACTACAACAACAGGTTGATGAAAAAGGAGTTGAGTTTTTAAAACCTCTTTGTGATTTCCTTTTAAAGCAGAACCAGGAGTTGAAGGACATTGGTACAAGAATGAAAAGTCAACTAGAAAGTCAGACATTTTATCATACAACACTATAATTATATTAGATAATTAATATTTGTATAACTGAGTCTTTAATGATGTTATAATTGAGTAATCTACTGTATATGACAAATGTCTTTATTTTCTATGTACTGCAGGCTTAACTCCACCTACTTAGTTTCCTGTCCCCTACATTTTTTACTTTTAATATATTTGCCCTACATATATTTCCTTAATATAGGTGGTTAATGAATATACTTAAAACTTAGAGAGTTTAGACAATTAGTTTGTTATGTCATGGTTGCTGCTATTTTTGTTAATCTTTTTATTGTTAAAATACATAACAAATTAATCCTCTATTATTATATCAATAACATAAAATGTGAAGTAATCCACAATTACATAACTACAACATTTCATTAAAGCAATATACAACATTATTCAGTAATTGTCTAATAATTTTCTATAACACATTTACTAACAGCAGTGAGTAGTTATCTAATGTAGTGTCTTTATTGATAAGTACATTGATCAACAAGACGTTTAAAGAATTGAAGTAGTTGGTCAAGTTTATCTTGTACATCCTACAATAGTGACATATAACTAGAATATATAAAATAGTACTAACTTGACTAGCTAAGTATTGTTTTGTTTGTAGTATTAGTTCCACTATTTTCCAGTCATCAATCTCTCCATGAGACACACCCTCTATTAGTTGAGGATTGAAACGAAAGAAAGGAATAGGATCGCGATATTTCTGACATGAGATAGCAAATTTGTCAGGAATTGTCTCTGACTCACTAATCTATAGTAAATAAGAGATCATGTAATATATAAACTAACAATGTTATATTATCAAACATCCTACATGGACATAACTGAATACAGTTTACATACACAATAATTTATAAGTAAAGAACTATATATTGCCCAGCCATTGACCATATTTGGAAGTTTGTGTACATGTGAATACAATTAACTATGTCATGAATACAATTAAACATTCCCTTATAAGGTCATATGAATTATTTACAAAAACTGTTTTCTTTACTTCCTCTTCAATGAGACTATATGTTAACATTATTTACTTATACAACTCACAGCTTGACTAAACATGTCCACCATTTCTTTAACATACTGGAACTGTTTCTTAATATTAAATCCTTTGCCCCGCTCTCCTCCTTCTAGTGTCTTGTCTGGATATATACCAGTACCCACAGACATAGCTAATAGAAAATGTCACTCTGGTATTCCCATGGATTGGTCATACAAGTTGATCACTTTCATAGCAAACTCACATGGATTATTAGCCATGACGCGTCCATCAACATACTTGCCTTGATAGGGTGTAAAGTACATAGGAGCAGCACTAGTTGCTCTAGCTGCCTTCCATGCAGGAACTGTGGAAAGACAGGAACTATATTTATCTATTAATTAGCTATATATTAAAACTTACTGTCTGTTAGTTCTGGTTTATCTGTCATAAAGTTATTAAAGAATTAGACTTTAAGTGGAAGTTGTTCTTTGTTAACAGTACATATCATTATTCTAAGAAACAAATGATCATAAGTACACACTATATCAATCATACTTTGGTTTATGTATACTGTTAAGTGGAGTGATCTCTTGCATCAATATCAAAGCCACACCCACTTTGAAGACACAATAGTAGTAACTTGTGACGATCTCTTCGTGGTTTCTGTACATACCAATGAAGAGCAGTATATCCTGCATCATCTCTGATATTGGGTCTGTAGTTTTATCTTTAAAGATGTCATGTAGTTGCTATAGAGATAATACATTAACTGTGTATGAGAGAAAGAAAAAGGAGTGTGAAACTCACATTTAAACTTGCTCTGTGAAGAGGAGGTAATTTTGATTGGAAATTCCTGACTGTAAATGAAGTAAAATTACACATCAATCCATTGTATATGAGACATATCATTTGATAATTAAATTTGAACAATACATCTTCAATTAAATATTGTTTAATATAATGTATTGTTCTCTTATTCAGTAATAGTGTACGAAATATAACAAAGGTTACTATTATGATATCATACTTTGTTCTTATCACACTAACCCACTACACTTGTAGTCTTTATACTACTAATATATTTAATGATCTTACACCTGACTAATAATACTTCATCATCCATTCTAGGTCTATTACCAACAGTTATATCAGTAGTGGGTGGAGTCTTATTCTTCCTCCCAAATAAAAGACTCTAAATGAACAGAAAATACTAATAAATTACATAATTTTATTAATAAAACTACATTGTGTCAATATTCATTTATAATGATGGTAGAATATACAGAGAATATACAGAGATATACAGAGAATATACAGAGATATAGAGAGATTATCTGATTGTGTTCTCTTACATACTTTACAAATAGGTACAATTTAAAGTTATTATAAATGTGAACTTACATGTTTGAATGTACCAAATAATCCTTTAAATTTACTTCTCTCTGAAGATGATGACTGGAAAGATACAGAGGATAAGGATCTACATAATTCAGGAGAAGTTTGACATCATTCATAATTATACAATATGGGAGGAGACTCAATACAGGAGCACTTTTCCTTTTCTCTCAGAAAAAATGAACAAAATATATTTAATATAGTTAATATAGTTAATATAGTTAATATAGTTAATATAGTTAATTGTAGTGAAATATTTTCTTTACCTTGGAAGTTTATCAGGAGGTATTCTCTTTTCTGTTGATGATGTAATATGATATAATTCATCCTGGGTCTATACAGATAGTGAACACAATAATAATGACATTATTTTATGAAAATTCTCACTTCATTAAATGATAAACCAGGTATTGCAATGTTGGGTGTCTCTTGAGTTGAGTCTCATTCTCCCAGAAGACCACAAGTAGATATTTCATTTATATCCAACTATGTCAAGAGATACATAAATTAATAGATGAATAAATTGATGGAATAATGAATGGATACACTTTACATTACATAACATACTGTTTTCTCTTTAGATATCTTCTTCATTATCTCCTACATAATGATGTCATATTGACATAAAATCATCAGTTGCCAAACCTAGTATAGGTATGAGAGTGGGAGGATCAGAGTCATATGGACTCATACTGGTACCATGGACTGGGAATGGAGCTATATAATGACCATTGGCCTTTGTTTTTCATTGTTCCTGATTTTTCTTTTGTTCAAGTTTGTATTTTTTACTTCCTTTAGAATAAACACTTTTTCTACCATCATCCGGTGACTCTTGAGAAATGTCATGTTCAAATTGTATTTCAGATACCTGTGTTTTTTATATAGAACCTCTACCTGGTACCTTAGTACGTGGTTTTGGAACTGTTTTTTGTTCAATAGTTGGCTGTGATTCTGATGGCTCTTGATATCGAAGTTCAATTAACTTCAATGAATCTTCACCATGGAAACTAGATGGGCGTGGTCCTTGCTGTGTTTGGTTCTCAGGTTCTGTTTGTCCTGACACTGGACATCTTCAAAAGTAGTTAGAGGATCGTAGACATTTACGTCTGGGTACTGAAATAGGCACTCTTGTCTCCTGTTGTTGTTGCAAAGTTGAGGGGAGAGGAGTTTCTTTTGATTTTCTGTGTGTTCTCTCCTTTAATTGTTAAAAAGGGACAAGACGACTTTGGATATTAGGAACATTAAAATATGAACAGGGATTTGTAGATGAGGGATCATATGATGCCATAAGTCAGTAGATTTGCTTATGAATGAGAGACCTGAGGTAGCCCCTGTAGTTGGAGATGATTTGAGCCCCACCCATGATTGTCAACCGACGCCCTTAACAACTGGTGATAGGCTAAGAAAAAGACGCGATATACGAGTGACTTAGTTGGTAAGTAATATAAAATACAAGTTAATTAGTAGTATTGTATGTAGATAATATGAGTCATATATCACATTAACAGTATTACAATGTTTACTTGTTGACTACATACATGAGATATGCTACTTCCTATAAACATCTGAGTAGAAACTTTAAAGAGGAAGCACGTCTGCTTGCATAACTTTGCGTATTTTAGTTGATTCTGATATCAAGACAGTCTTTTCACTAGTTACAATGATAGTAACTAGTATACTGATTAGTTCAGTTGAAATAGTATCAATCTTTTATTTATAGCCCCTTCAAATATTATTTTGACAGCTTTATACATATTGAGGTACAAGTTTGTGGTAACTTGTTAACCTCGCTGTGCGTGGGCGCAAAGCGATTGTACTGTAGTCTGTCAGTGTGTGTGTGTGTATGTGTGTGTTTGTTTATATGTTTGTGTGTGTGTGTGTCTGCACTGCCTGTTTTTTGAACTGCTATAACTTGGCAACAGTAGTGGACTTTACAACAGTAGTATCAGGAACATCGTCAAAGAAAACGAAAGCTTAAAACTTGCAAAAGAGTTTTTAGGCTGCAGAGGTCAAGTCACGTTTCTCAAAAAGTAAACAACTTAATGTGGAGATTTTTTAGTATGCTGTAGAGAATCTTAGAGGAATACGGACCGGCAAGACAGAAGACCGTTGGTCGAAGCAATCGTTAGAAAAGTTCGGAAAAGTGTTTTGTGGACTTGGAGCAAAGTAACGCATTCAGAAAAAGTCTCAAAGCACTGAAAAAACTGCTACTAATAGATAATATATCGATTTTTATTATTACTATGGGACGTTTCCAAAGAACGCTTCATTTTCAAGTTACAATAAATTTTGTATATGAAATATTGAAACATTTTAAAGCGTCATGTAAAGGCTCAGAGAAACATTCATCACGAATCTAGCGCTTAATCTTGCTTGGCAATTGAATGGTAGTATTACTTAATCAGTTACAGCTACACAGACATTTCAATCAGAGTGCAAAGTACCCAGTAAATGACAAAACTTTTTTCCCTTTTATTGAAGAGAAATGCTGAGTCATCAAACAACAGTTGTAATATGCATCACGTGATCCCGTCCATCAATAATTTGACCACACCTTGTCCAATCTTAAATGTACATGTTACATGCACTCTGCAGTATAGATTTACACTGGGCACTGCAGCGAGGTTAAGCACTTTAGTCCATTTTTATATTAGTCTTGCATTGTATTGATGAAACTATGATAACCAAAGTCTTGATTGAAATACCACAATGTTTTTTAAAGTGATATATATATATATTACAATATAGTAACTGATATATGTACATTGATATCTAATGTTCTATTAGAAATCAAGTTACTAGTACCAGCCCTCACCTGGTAATGGCAGCTCAACTTTCAAAGAAAGAGCAAAATCATATTGTAAGTATATTAGTAACTAATCCAGTATACTACATGTGTTAGTGTACAATCAATGCATTACATGTTATTACCAAGTATGGTATGGTTTATATGTAGAGAAAGGCATGACAAAATGGCTGTCACACTCAATCTATTACAGTATATTGTTAATGTTCCCTCATAAATTATTTCAGCATTATTTACCATTATTGAATATTTTACAGGTAATAAGTTCTTTGATAATGTTATAAAGTATTACTAATAAAGTGGAGAACTGGGAACTAGCTAAACAGTCAAATTGTTTCTCTTAATTCTTGTACTTCTTTTTACATAAATAGAAAAGATTACTTGGAAATAGACTACACAGCTTCTTCATAACTCAAATTGTTCATTAAGTGATAGTTTATTACAACCTATAGACTTTAGTTGAGTGACATTATATCTGATTATCTGTGATAATTATTCAATCTATTAATATTTATTAATTTACAACTGATCATGTTCATTATCACATGATAAATACTATTAGTTATGTAAACAATGGTTGTATCTACTATCATTCTATGGACCTGTCTCTATGTGTTCTTAGTACTCACTTTAATACTTGAATAATGTCCAGTTAATACTATTACTTGATCATATCACATATCAAATAAATATTAGCAACAAAAGAATGTAAAGAAGATCATTGAACTGTTTATTATTAGTTAGTATAGTCTTGTATTTGTAGTATAGTGTAATTGTCTCTGTTAGTTATATACATAATACTAATTACATCATGTTCTTTTTATATAAATAGTGTCACTTTGTGTATTGTGTATTTGACCTGTCCTATATTTTTATTAGTCTCATATAATACATGTAGTTGTGTATGATTTACTAGTTTTAAATGTAATGACTTGTTTTATTATTATATAGGATAGAGAACTTTGGAAGTCTGCTAGAGATGGACATTTAGAGAAAGTCCAACAAGCCCTTCAGAAAGGAGCAAACTTGAAATATCGTGATTTGGTAAGATCCTATTAATTTCCCTTTAATCTACTGTTATTATTTGTGTCTACTAACTTAAGTAATTAATTCAAATTATGTAGATTTAATGAGTATTAATTCATTTTAGCCACACCTAAATATTAATTAAAAACTTCAACATTTACACAATTTATTAATTATTATTCAGAAAGGAGCAAACTTGAAATGCCATTTTTATGTAAGATCCTATTAGTTTTTCTTTAATCTACTGTTATTATTTGTGTCTATTGACTTAAGTAATTAATTCAAATTATGTAAATTTTGTAGATTTAATGAGTATTAATTCAAATTATGTAGATTTAATGAGTATTAATACTGTGTACCGGGATTTATTGGTGACCAATAAAATTTGGCAAATTGCCGAATTTTATAAAATCGCTAAATAAATAACCATCAAAATTTTTCTTGTAGTCACCACACCCACAATCTTTATTTTGTACAAATGAACATTGTGGCTGGATGGCTAAAATGGGTGTGGTAACAGGACATGTGCTAAGTTTGTCAAATTTAATCTCGCCAATTTTACAAATCCGCCAAATTTTATCATCGCTAATAAATCCCGGTATACGGTATACATGATCTTTACTGTAGTATTTTTAATGTTGTCTTATAATTTAATTGAATGAAATCCATTATATTATGTGATAGTAATGTTTTAATTAATGATACATGTCAATGTAAAGTAATAGCTTGTATTGTGTATACACAGATATGGAATTGGATTTATTTCATATATTAAAATATATTTGTTTATTATATAGGTTAATGATCATAAAGGTGATTATTTTATACCAATAACACCTCATACTATAGCTTACATCAGAGGTCATAACACAATAGTCCAGTTCTTAGAAAATGCAGGTGCTATTCCTAATTATGTAAGTGTATACATGTATGTAGTTGAGGTCAATATTTAGTATAACACAAGTGTTTGTTTGTTACATTGATATTATGTACATGTACATACTTACATTAAAATGTCTCCTATTTATTGCCCAAGTCCTTATACACATAACAATACATTTAATGGATAATTATTATGACCTTTACTGATATAATTATTGTGTACTTATGTTCTGTTTATCTCTACACTACCTTTCTTTTAATATTAAACCCTATGATAGCACTGCAAATCTTCTGTCATAAAGTAGATCTTTGTCTATCTATTTATGAATGTTAGTATTAATGTCTTGAAATCATTTCAGATAAATAAAGTGTACTTTAATATGTTGGATATAGTTATATAACACTGTACATGGTCATGTACTTTATACATAGTTAATAATGGAGCTTCTGGTTAATGAAATCTGGGTCATGTGACATTTATGTACGTGTGTATTCCTAGTATATACTGTTGTATTTATTATGATGTACATTATCTGTATTTACTTATTGTGATTTCTTAGAATGAAATATTGTTAGCAGCTGCTGTAAGAGGTCAGGTAGTTATAATAAAAGAATCCTTAAAGAAGAATGCTAATGTGAATACTAAAGACCAAAATAGAGTAAGTTATATCATATCATAATAAATGACTTCTTTCTAATAAATGATAACTTTACAATTATAAGTTTATTTAAAAAACAATATAATATTTTTATGAGAAGTCAGATATACAAGATTTAATACTTTGAATAATATTTTTGGCATAAAATATTCAAAACCTAATGAGCTATACTGTATATGTCATGATATTGTAATATAGGAATCAATATGATATGAGAACACTAGGACATTGAAATAGTTTGTGTATAGATACCAACAATTGAAAACCAAAGTATGATACTCAAAGCCACAGTACATAATAAGAATCCACAATTCAATATATAATCTGACTTCTATGTTATGAACTTACTATATCTAGATACCACAATAAACAATGTCCTTGTATTGCTGAAATAGACAAGGAATTAGACTAATTCTGTCATCAACAAAGTCACTACTTCATCTGTGTACACATATATTTTGAAACTGTTACTAACTCTATAGTATGATGTTCAACATTGCTATGATATCTTCACTATACTATAACTGATTACCAGATTTTGTTATATTCTCTTACTGTAGTATTTTAAAAATCATAGTAGTCATATTTTTATTCACATTATTTGCTGTTTTATATTTAGGATAATAATACAGCTTTGCATTTAGCCTCACGTAATAGTGACACTGAGACAGTCCAATTTCTGCTACAGTCAAATGCAGATCCTAATGTTTACAACAAGGTCAGTATGTATTGTGCATAGTTTATATTTCATTTATTATCTCTACTACATGTACATATATGTAGTACTACTTGTCTAGTAGTACAGGATATAGATCAAAGCCAATGTTATGAATACAATAAAGTTAACCTTTTCATGTCATGTAATTAATTTTCAATGTAATTTCTGTGGATGGGACAAAGTAGCTCTCATTTGTTGTTTGATATATAACAATTACTAATATGACTGGAAAATATAATAAACCTAATATGTAAAACAATATATATAACATTAATGTGTTCTTACACGAAATAAACCTGATCAGTCCTAAGATTGTTTTGGACCATGTGTGTATGTATATTTCTATATATGTCCACTTTAACAAGTTTAATCTATTATTATTATTAAAAATCTATTTCATTTTATAGTGGGGACATAGTCCACTTCATATAGCATACTGGTATGGTCATGATAACATTGTTAAGCTCTTATGTTTATTTGGAGAAAGAGATATAGACCAAGTTAGAAATGTAAGTGATAAATGTAATAATATATTTACTGTATGATGACATGGACATAGTGATCTTATATGTTATGATGTATTATAAACATGACCTAATATGTGGGTACATGTCACAGTTATAATATATTATTTATTTTAACAGGATGACTTACTTTTGACTTCAGCTGAAAATGATGATATAGAAAATGTAACTCTAGCACTTGCATCAGGTGCTAATGTCAATATTTATCGTGGTGGTGATAAGAAGGTTAGTTCTTTAATCAATATCTCTAGTTTGACATTTTGTCAAACTTCCTACTAACCTTGCGCTATTAGTACAACCTTTGAAGTCTAGTTAGTTTGTGGACTAACAATATAGCAAGTAATCCTTAAAAGAATCCTGGTATTCACAAAGGTACCACATAGTTTGAAATACTAGTACAAACTTGTGTTATTTTGTTATTACTAAGAGGTGTGGTTAGAAAATGTTGTGGTTATTATTATTAAAGAAAAAATAGACATATTTAAAACTACTAAAAGATGTGTATAAGATGATTAGAGCAGTGTGAAGGTAAATAAGATCAAAAAAAAGTTAGAACCTAAGTATATAGAAATTATGTTAGAAATGATAAAGTTTACTTCATCTACTGACTATAGATAGAGATCAAAGTCACATTTGTTATTAAATGTAGCATATGACTGTGTGAGAAAAACCTTGTATATCCACATATTAGTTTAATATTAATTATATACCTGTTGTGTTTTCATGTCCTGTGTATATATTGTATACAAATCTAAACAAGGAAGTTTGTAGGAATTAATGACCAAATTTATATCTTAAGACTTATATTTTAAAATACATTACATAATAATAAACAAACAAGTCCTACATATCATGTAGTTAATAATAATGGTAGCGATGATCCAAAAATAAATTATTACTAATCATCTCTTTCAGAGCAGGTGTTATATACAATTGTTATACTAATACTTCTATTAATATTGTTTCTTACCAGTAAACCTTTATAAATTAACAGATATATCTGTGGTAGTTCTAGTTATTATATTTTTCACAAACACACTTTACATACTAGACAGTTATAAATTGTTTTGGGCTGTGTTTGTATACAATATCAATGTATATTTTTATACATTATTCTATAGATATATGTGAGTATTGAAAGCAGTAAATGAATATCATAATATTCTATATAATTTAATGCTATTATATTCAACAATAAATACTTGTGTACTTCCTCTAGTATCAGAAAACAGCTTTGCATTTAGCATCAGAAAGAGGTTACTGTGATATTGTAAAACTGTTGTTAAACTACAATGCGGATCCCAATCTTTGTGACAACTTTGTGAGTGTATATTGTTTTTAGAGATTATTGCATGATACTAGATTTAAATTCACATTTAATTGATATAAAATGTTATGAGTCTGTCTGTTAGCAATTTCAATATTGACATGTTGTTCAAATTTTTGGTAGTAAAGGATTAACAAAGATAGTCAGTGTCAGGTATCAGTAGGTGTGGCCTGTTATAATAGTAGTACATATAATTGGAAACATCTTGGTATTCATAGCAGTCCCATTAGTATATTGTGCCATTTGTGTCAAACTGCTTTGATGATTGTAGATATTGTATCATTAGCATTATACTTATGTTACTATATAGACTTGCAGTTAAAGCCTAAACCCTAAACTTTTGAGCATAGGAAAAACATTCAGTACTTCTCTATTATTCTTTGATAACTACTTGTAACCTCCAGTTTTCAATAATAGAGAGAACAAATGCTATACCAATACATCCAAAAGCATCTTAGGATATTTTTTATAATTTTAATCCTGTTTAATCTTTAAAAATTAGTCCTTTTTATTATTGGTATATATTATAATATTCTATAAAATTTAATGCTATTATAATCAACAATAAATACTTGTGTACTTCATCTAGTATCAGAAAACAGCTCTACATTTAGCGTCAGAAGAAGGTTACTGTGATATCGTACAGCTACTGTTAAACTCCAATGCTGATCCCACTATTTGTGAAAGGGTCAGTTTATATTGTTTGTAGAGATTACTACATGTTACTAGATTTAAATTAGTATTTAATAGAATGTTATGGGTGTGGCTGTTAGCAATTTCTACATCGACCTGTTGTTCAAATTTTTGTTAGTAAAGGATTAACAAAGGTAGTCAGTGTCAGGTATCAGCAGGTGTGGCCTGTTATAATAGTAGTGCATATAGTTGGAAATATCTTGGTATTCATAGTGGTCCCACTAGTATGATGTACCATTTGTGTCAAACTGCTCTGATGATTGTAGTCATTATATCATTGGCATTATACTATACTTTTATATTGTTACTAGACTTGTATCCAAAGCTTAAACCCTAAACCCTTGAGCATAGGAAAAACATACAGTAGTGAGCCATACTTCTCTATTATTCTATGATAACTATTTGAAATCTTCAGTTTTCAATAATAGAGATAACAGCTGCAATATATCAATACATCCAAAAGCATTTTAGGACAAATTTTGTAATTTTATTCCAGTTTAAATTTTAAAAAGTGGTCCATTTAATTTTATTATTGGTACATATTATAATAATGTATAAAATTTAATGCTATTATAATCAACAATAAATACTTGTGTACTTCTTCTAGTACCATAAAACAGCTCTACATTTAGCATCAAATAGAGGTTACTGTGATATTGTACAGCTACTGTTAAACTCCAATGCAGATCCCAATATTTGTGACATGGTCAGTGTATATTGTTTGTAGAGATTACTACATGTTACTAGATTTAAATCAGTATTTAATAGATATAGAATGTTATGGGTGTGGCTGTTAGTAATTTCTATATCGACTTGTTGTTCAGATTTTTGTTAATACAGGATTAACAAAGATAGTCAGTGTTGGGTATCAGTAGGTGTGGTCTGTTATAATAGTAGTACATATAGTTGGAAGCATCTTGTATTCACAGAGGTCCCACTAGTATATTGTGCCATTTCTGTCAAACTGTTCTGATGATAGTAGGCATTGTATTATATCATTAGCAATATACTATACTTTTATACTGTTACTGGACTTGTAGCTATCCACATGGAACTTGCACCATTCAATTCAGCTTGCAAACCCACATTTTATATAAAAAATTTGGCTCTCTAGTGCTATAAGAAAGTAGCAAACTATAAACTCCATACATTTTCAATGGCATATCTTTGTCATACTTCAAATTGCATACCTTCAGCCATGTGTCACGTGGCATTTCAAAATTACAGTTCTAATTATATAAGCAGATGTTATATTATAACAATTATTACTATATATTAAAATAATAATCAGGTATTGTCTTTTGCAATTTAAGGCAACTATAAACCACCAAGGTTCTGAAAAGAACCTTTTAAACAAAGAAGGAAGACTGAGTTGGAAAAGCAGCTCCAACAGTGTCAACTTTCTCTTCCATAGCCTCTTGATACTGGCACATGAATCTCCTGTGGCATCAGCAGCTCGTTTAAGAGGTCCTTGAGTCTGTTGATGTCTGTTGAGTTCCTTGAAATAGACATTCCCAACAACCTCTTTTGTTTGTGACCTCAGTCTCTTTCCCCTTTGTATCTTCACAAACACTAGAAAATGTGGTCTGTTTGCATGACATTCACGTGAACAAGTAATGAATAATATCAAAATGTACTTCAACACTAAGTGCATATAATAGGTGAGAAAATACCTCACCTTACATTCCATGCATAAAACACCTTTTTTTAATGAAGGGCTGAACTGAAGTCAGACAGAGTAAAATATAACTAGACCCCTCCTCTTAAAAATTAAACCTTAACGTTGATGACATACTTGACATATATTGCAATTACTTGCCCACAACTTAAGATTATTGAAGAATAATATCTCTTTTAAAGGGACTAACACTATATTCAACATCAGTGGGTGTGGCTAATAGAACTCATATATATACTAAGTTCAAATGACGTGCATTAGATACACCCACTGTCTGTTCTGTTATTAAAGAAAAATAAAGTTTACAATAATCAATCAGGACAGAGAAGCTGTTTGTTAGCTATTATATATAAATTACTTTATGATTACATTTAAAATGGTCACTTTATTTTATATTAGTAGTAACAAACATAAAACTTCTATAATATACTGCAATAAAAACCTCCATAGAACATCTCAGTGGTTATAATACTTAGAAACCCTATACCTTTTAAATGTAGTCATAAACTAAAGTTTGAATATTTATATCATGTTAATAGAATTGATAATCATTATTAGTGTGGTAGTTATGCTACATTTGTGACCTAAATGACCTAGTTTATTATTGATGGCAATGTTTATAGTAAACTGACACTCATTTTAATATCTTGGTTAGTTTTATGCCTTTTATGTCCCTGTCATTAGTCAGGTTTGACTTGATAATACAATAGCTATGATTATCTGTATTGATGACTGTTATATTGACTATATAGTTTATTGTATGATAGTTCCTGTGCTTTTTGTAACTGAATAAATTTTCCTCTTTTGTTTTCTAGGTTGATAGAACAGCAGCACATTATGCAGCAAGAAAGGGTCATGTTGATGTTCTAAAGCTATTAATTGAAATGGGATACACTGACATAAATGCTACAGATAATGTAAGTCATATTATAGTTACTTATGAACTATTCCTTTGAAGTATGACATTTAATATTGTCTTCAATATTGATACAAACCTCACTCATATCCAGACTGTCTAATATTTTGATAACATGTTTTTGGCAAAAGATGTTCCAAGAACAATAATCATTATAGTTGTTGTCATAGCAACTGTTACTGTGATATAATGCTTTGATATTCTAAAGTATATCAATTATAAACAGATGAGTTGTATTTATTTGTATGTTTAAATACAGAGACACAATTATTAATATTATAGGTGATTATTACTAACAATATTCTCAATATGAGATGTACCTCTTATTGACCCTCACAACTCACTGTGTGGGCAAGGGTTACATTACTTTGTCAGTCTGTCTCATTATGTCTGTCTGTTTCAAATTTACCACCAATTATATGGTAGAGTATCATTCTCAAAAATTGTGTGTACAATATGTAAGTATCTACATTTTTAATATGAACGTTTTCCTAAGAATGCTTCATTTTCAAGTTATGGGAATTTTACTTATCTTGCTCTGCTAAGATCTTTGTGTCTATGTCTATTTGAAAAGTAATAATTATTATCATGTGATCAATAACATGCACATTTAAGTGACTTTGTCAATGAGTTTCCTCAAGTTTCCTCTTCTATCTACTTCCACATTTTGGTTTAATGAAGATTTTAGTAAGTGTTATAAAATCTGAGTCTACAAAATATACAGCTTAGCCTCAGAACAGAACAGAACCTCTTTGAACTGCCATTTGCAAAGCATTACATAATAACCAACTACATGACTGCCATTTGGACATGTTGTGTAGATGTAGCAAGTTAAATCATTACGTAACTTATGATCTTTTAAATATTACCACTTATAGGCATATAAGAAACAAGCACAGACTAATATCCGAATGCACTGGTTCAAATTATAGGATTTGTCTTTGTTTCTATGTCTGTAACTATACTGATATATCTATCAATGTGTATTATGTTTCTTTCCAATATAACACATTATTGATTTTATAATATCAATTATTGAAGGAAAATTACCATTCAAATAACAAAATTGTTTGAATAATTTTCATTGTTGCTCTGTTAGGAGATTATATAACATTATTAAACTATCATACATGTATAAATTTATGATAAATATAATTGTATTTCTTCATTCTTTACAGAGTGGGGACTCTCTATTACATCTTGCTTGTGCAAACAGTAAATTAGATGTGATTTCATATCTACTTACCACTGGAAAAGTCAATCCACTTGCTCATAACAATCGTCACAATAGACCACTAGAAGAAGTCCGACTGTATGATCGAAACAGATTAGAAATATTGAAGATGTTTGAACCATTTGAGAAAAGTCGTCAAGACTTTCCAGTTGATTCATATGGAAAAGTATTTTTTTGTGGAAACATGTCAGCTGGAAAGAGTTCATTAGCCCAATGCATTATATATCGTGCTGATAAACCTGCTGATTATCACTACAACCCTTCTCAATGTGTTGAAGGTGCACAATTGGAAACTGCCGGTATTAACTATCATAATGTTCGTAGTCATGAAGTTGGCAATATTATTCTTTATGATTTTGCTGGTCATCAAGAATATTATAGTAGTCATGCAGCTGTGCTGGAGAATCTTATGTTGAGAACTCCTGCAGTTTTTACAATAGTGATAGATTTAACCAAAGGTTTTGACTACTTCAAGAAACAGTTGTATTACTGGTTTAACTTTATTGAAAATATTTGCGCTAATTTAACTAAACCTTCTCGAGTGGTTGTCGTTGGAAGCCATGCTGATCAATTTACCGACAGTTGCGATGAATTCAAGATTCATGTCGATTATGTTGTTAAAGATGCCATCCGTAAACAAGTGTATAGAGGTTTTGTTGCCATGGAGTGTCATCACCCAGGTGGAAAAGGTTTTCCTGAATTCATAGTTCACCTTCGTGAAAGTTGTAAGGCTGTTCATGATAAGTCTGATAGCATTAGTTATTATTGCCATGTGCATTATGCCTACCTCCAAAAGCTACAGAAATTAGCTATTAGCATTAATGAGCTTATTGAAAACCTAAAAGCTCTTGGTGATCCATCCCTCCCTTCAGATGAAACAGTTTTGGTTGAGTACTTGTCAATTCTCAGTGACAAAGGTCTTGTTCTGTTTCTGAGAAATAAAATAGTGTCTAATAGTTGGATTATAATCAATAAAACAAGGCTCCTTGCTAAAGTAAATGGTGTTCTTTTTAATCAGACCATCAAGCGTCTTCCTATACCAACCTCTAGCAACACTGGTATTGTCCATGTTTCTGTTTTACAAGAGCTCTTTCCAACATATGATACAAATATGCTTATTGATTTTTTAATAAGCATGGAATTTTGTCATGCTATTGATTCAGACACACTGAATGCTATTACTACCAACCTGTCTTCATCAGATGATGTTTCTAATGTTGATGTTCTTTTTTTCCCAGCTCTCATCACCACAGAGCCTCCTTCAGATTTAAATGAGCATTTCAAAAATGGATTTGGTTGGTGCTTGTATTGCCCTAACCAGGAGCGCATGAGCGTCGCGAAGCGACGCAAAGGAGCGTCAAACTCCCTTAACCAACTGTTGTCGAATCACAGCTTAGAGCATATGTCCATATATGGAGATAACTGCTAAGTGTTTTGCATTTTAATAGCTTCTGGGCTGTAACCTCTTAGTAGGTGCGCTTTAAATAGATAAATTTAAGAGAAGTCAAGAAGTCAAGAAAATGGCCAAGCGACCTTGAACAAAATATATATATCATTATATTCAGACACAAGGTAACTCCCAAGTGTCCTGGTGTTCTGTGTGGACAAAGTGTCACAGGCTTAAGTGCCTACTTCCTTGTCCATGCAGCAAGGAAACTACCAAAACGTTTGTTACCCTTGTAATAGATGCAAAAAAGCTGGCAGAAAGTTCTTTTTAAGACCTCCAGCAACTTCCCTAGCCTGCGACTAGTTTTCATGTATTGCCAGAGAACTAGTCTTGTTGAATAAAGTGATATAATGTTGTTCAACTGTTTCCACCTCTTTAATGACAAAGCCTCCATAACCTCCAAGTATAGTTCTTTTAAACGTTTCTCGATGTACATAACTTCTTTCTTAGTTTCGACTTCGTTTTACTCGCCATATGATTGTAATAATATTCATTGCTCCGTCACGTACTTAGCAGTACTTATGCTAAGTAAGTGTATTTCCTTATATGGAATAATCCTTGACACCGTGTTTCGACAATGGTTAGAATACAAATATAATGGCAGTTTGACGCTCCTTCGCGTCGCTTCGCGACGCTCATGTGCTCCTGCCCTAACCCATTTCAATTTCTTTCTGTTCGCTTCCTTCACGTTCTTTTGCTTCGATTAGCTTATTCTAAATATTGCCCTCTTCGTCACCGTAAAGCTGGTGAAGTATCGACAAACACTCTTGTACAGCAGTTTGATCGTCACTGTACAGTCTGGAAGAATGGTATTTATTGGAAACATATCAATCACGTAGTAGTGGAAGTGACAGATAATAATAGATGTGTCACTGTATTTGTTTCCAATGACAAAGGAGTTGAAAGTCAAAAAATATGTTGCTCTGTTATAAAACTGGTTCTTTCTCTTCAAAAGCAGTTTTCCCCTTGTGAAATCAATGAGTACATCATCCCTCCTGGATCATTAGCTGATATCCGTGGTAAGGAAATTTCTAGACGAATACTCTATCGAGTAAGTTCTGTGGCTCAAGGAATAATAGGTAACAAGGAAATCCTTGACCACAATGGAGATCAAGGCAACGTTAAACACATCTGTCCACATGAGCCGTACATCTCCCTTGCACCAGCAGTCATCCATGCCTTATTTTCTAATAATAAAGCCAATCAAGTTATTCCAGAGAGATTTCTTCAACACATACAAGAATTTGCTCCCAATATAATGTCATCTTATAATACATCCAAAGGTACCACTTACTCTGATGTTGCCAGTCATCTCAATGACTATAGCTTTTTCACTGGACAAAATCCTTTGGTAAGTTACAATACTATATTAAATCTACTACATGTCTTCATTATTATATGATATATGAGACTATACATCTTTATATGTGAACACAATCAAATACTAAATTAATACATTATCCTTGTACTCATTATTTCAAGAGATATATTTTATTGAATTTAAGGTTCTCTCAAGTCCATGTTTAACACAAGATGAGATAATAAAAATATCAAAAGATCGCCTTCAATCTAGAAACATTTCAACTCTAAAAGGTTTGATTTTCATGTTTATGTATATATCTAAGAACATATAGACTGTCTTATGTTCTTATGTTTTCTTTTTGATATTTTTATATCTTTAATTTATTAGAAGAAGCTCCCAAGAAAAATAACCTCCTAAAGCTAATGTCTGGGATTTGTAGTTGGTGGCACACTATTGGTGAATGTCTTGAAATTGGAAGTGGAGAACTTGATTCTTTACTTTATTCCAGTCAACGTGATATTGACAAACTTTCCCAAGTACTACAACTTTGGAATGAGAGAATGACTAAACCTGTTACTTGGAATACCATTTTAGAAGTAATAGGAAGTCCACCTATCCAAAATAAATCTGTTGTCATGGAGATAGAGAAGTTTTTAGAATGTAAGTACTTATAAAATATTCTCAATAATGCAAGATAATTGTACTTTTGTTAAATTATGTATTTGTACCTTCACTTAAAAGTGCAATAGAAAACACAACTTTGTGTAGCAGCTAGTAAGAGAATTCAAAATTTCTTAATAATGATACTTTACTTATCATTGTCTTTGTAAGCTAGTAATTATCATAATTATTTTATGATATTATTTATGTAGCCATGACAAAGGGAACTAGTGACATTTGTGATGATGATATCTTGGAGCTGTTGACCACTACTGGTAAGATATTAAAATGTACTAGTTCATTATAGATCCTCCACATATAATGATGACTTATTCTCAACCAAAATATCGTTATCTGATAAATACATATACCTCAAATATATACTGTATCTTTTATAGAAGATGTAACACAAACAGACAAAAACACAACTGAACAACAAAGTGATGGTAAGTTCATATTACTTAACCTGTACATGATTACATAATGATTATTAAATGACTAATTAAATTACTATATATCCTTCACAATATAGATGTGGATGAAAGTGTTAGTGAGTCTATTACAGAGGACAGTAACACTGTCAGTGGTAAGTTCATCATGGCTATAATTAGTGGAAAGATGATGTACATTATTAATTCTATCAAGTTTGTACATATTTGATTCTAATATAGTTAATAATGAAGAAACATTTCAACAAGCTGGTCAAAGTAGTCAAAGTATGTTTTATAGTCTGATAACACAATATTATTCTTATTTAATATAGCTTATAATAATCGTTATGTTTGGTATGGAGTGTCAGCCACTATATCGATTTTTGCTATAATATGGTAAGTTATAACGATGACTGTTATAGTGTATCATATAAAGGAATACTGTGTCTATAGTAGTTATGTACATGACTCTGGTAAATGACTGTTGTATTCTCTTGATACATAGTAGATATTATTTGTGTATTATAAACTGTAGTTTGATGTCTTAGTCATCAGAACGATGAGTCAATTAATCTGTTATCATTTTTCACAGCTACATTCTCTTTAAGAAAAAATAATACACGTTGAAAACTGTTGGTGTCCATTATGTATCAAACCTCTTTTCTGTTGCACACACAATACAAGACTATTAACAATGTTAATAATATTCTTTGGATGTAGTCCTCAATTTTCCATTTTATTACATTTGTTCCTATCTAATTAACACTTTACTTAGAACATTGTATAGGTATCTGTATTTTTCACTACATTCTTGTTGTTTTTGATATTTATTAAGAAACTTTTAAAATTTTCAAAGAGTATGACCACATACAGTCAATAGGAACAACTTAAAAGTTCTGACATGAGATAGTAAACTTGTCTGCAGTTCTTTCTGACTCACTAATCTATAGTAAATAAGAGATCATGTAATATATAAACTAACAATGTTATATTATCAAACATCCTACATGGACATAACTGAACACAGTTTACATAGACAATAATTTATAACTAAGGAAGAAGGAACTATTGCCCAGCTCATGACCATATTTGGAAGTTTGCGTACATGTGAATACAGTTAACTATGTTATGAATACAATTAACTATGTTATGAATACAATTAAACATTCCAGTCATCCACAAAGTGTTTCCTGCTTCTTTCAAAGGATGAAGGAACATAGTACATCATCAAGAAAATACTTTGAGGTTATAGACTTCTTATATCAATTGTACACATAACAGTATTTTAGAGTTCTATTGAAGTTCAGGAAATATATGCATGTCAGTGACTAAGGTGAGGTGTCTGTGGTAATCCACCTAGTAACATCAGTACATTAAGTTAACATTGGTCAATGTGTGTGTGTTTGTGAGTGATTACTACACATCTTCAAATATCTATCTATCCATCAAGTTGTCAATTTTATACTTTGTTACTTACCGAAATATCTCTTCAAGTTGTGCTATTTCACCACTTCTTTTTTAAGAAAAAAGTGCTCTGAATAAAGAAATACAAACTGACTGTTGAATCATTGTATGTGCATTTTTATCATATATATTAGTTGTAAAGACTACAGTGTTACAGTACTTCATAGTAAAGTGAACTATCTTAATATTGGTATCCATGAGATATGTACATGTGTGTCTGTGTAATAATATTGGAAGGTTTTGTCAATACTAGTTAGACATTGTTGGATACTGTTAGACATAAGTTATTAATAGCTATATACAACATTGACAATAATTTAACACAGACACACACACAGGGTGTACATGTACATGTGATAGCTAACCTGTGTTGATAACACAATATTGTCATCAATTGCTCTAGAGAGACCAAAGTCAGCAATTTTGACAACACCTCTACTGACAAGAATATTTTGTGGTTTCAAGTCATGATGGATAATGTCATTAGAATGTATCCATTCAACTCCAACAAGTATCTGATGTAAATAGTTCTAAAGAATAAATAAAATAATGATAAATATAAAAATAGTTACAGGTTAGTATAAAGAAAACTTAGATGACAACAGTTTTAATAATACTTGAAGTGATTACAAGCACATTCCTTTCACCCTCTTTCCCTTTGCCCCTCTCATTACTTACTATAATTGTTTGTTCATCTAGTCCTCTAGGTAACAAGTGTCTAATACAGCTATCTAAGTCTTGATCCATATATTCAAATACTAAATGTATTATGAGTTTAGTACAGAAACCATCCAAACACAACATTAATAGAACAGCTAAAACAATAATTAACATAGTTGGTAGAAGAACAAAGCTAAGGGTGGGTCGTTGGGAGATAACCAGGTCCACATAAAATATATTAACAAACCAAACAATGCAGTAACTCTATAAACTGTATTGTAACTAAAAATATTTGTTGAGAGAAATGAGAGAGAGGCAGGCTACATTAGAGAAGAGGTCAACACTATTGAATACCACATCACATAAAATGGTTGACTACTTGTATATGTGTGTAGGTAGATACACAGTGGGGTTACGCTACATTAGTTTAGTTGACTATCTCATGGGAGGAAAATGGACGAGTACCTCACAGTAAGTGTAAATACCATATCAAGTTTATTCTATCTTTAAAGGTCATGTCTAGAGTACCAGTAACAGACGTTGTACTATAATGGGATATTATTAATATACTCTACACTTTAATTCTTAAACATCAGAATTAAAATGCATTAATTTCGCACTAAAGTAGAGCATCCATTACAAGTGTTCTACACACTATCATAGTCAACTGCTATCATTTATATCAAACAGTGCTAAAATGTTTGAATAAACTACAAAATTAGTTTAAACATATTCAACAAAGAGAAGGACCTAGTTAATATTGTACAGTACCAACTTATCTAGAACAAACACAATGCCCGAACTTGTAAAATATCTTGCATAAAGACAACGCCCCTTTCTTTCTCTAACCTGACTATAAGTGGCTCACAACCCCTGCTATGAAGACAACAAAAGTTGGTTACCTCTCGAAGTATGTGTGGTGAAATCGTGTTGATGGGATCCACTCAAAATATTATCTTTTCACTACTACCAGCGCGTTTTCTCACTCTCCATCAATCATCACTTTGTAAACTGTAGCGTAAGCACTACTGCCAATAACACAGAGGATATCAAATCAATCATTGGCTTGCCAGTCTTGATCGAAATCATCGTCCAGTTCTTTGAACACAAATAGAACCTCCACTTCTGGCCATCTTTTCTTGTCTACTGGCTCGCAGAGATCTGGTGAGACAAGAGAGCGAGAATATTGCTACAGAGGCCATGTGTTGTTGCTATCTCAAAGGTTGGTGTGGTCCAGAGAGAAGCGGAGATTGAACAGAATTCTTGCCAACTGCTCCTAGCATTTGTCTACACTCTTTCTTCTCAAACTAGGACCGAGTTAGTCTGGACAAGGGATGAAAAGAAGAGCAAATCTCTTATAAATAATAACAAAATTCCCACACTCTCTACATAATTAAACACTGAATATTTACATAATTATTTTTTATTATTGTAACTAAAAACAACAAATAATAACCTGTAATGTAACAGTATGTTGAAACATTATGTGTAGTTACTTACTCATTGGATCAAGACAGTCAGGCTCAAGAAAATTGTACTATACGCCTCTGTTCTCCTCAGAATCTCCACTACAAGTGGTCAAGTGATTTCAATGTGCACTTACTCCAATCACCTAATTGAGGAATGCAATTAGTACTAATTAAAATAGGGGTGTGGTTAAACAGAAACCACATGGAAGACAACTAAACAATCCTACATTATTAAACTTAAAACTAGAGCAATCATAGTGAGGGAGAACAAGACATGTACACAAGATAAGCTGCTACCATATCAAGTTTATTGTATCATTAAAGGTCATGTCTAGAATGTCAGTAACAGATAATGTACTTTAATGGGAAATTAATACTACATACCTTAGACCCTAATCTTTAAACATTAGAACAAATATAGATTTGGTAGGTAAGATTCAGTTATATTTGATTTAAACCCAAAAACTACCAGTCCTATTCATTGTGTATTAAACTGATCCACACCACATACACTCTTAATATTAACTAGAGACAGTAAAATATGACATCACCTAAGTTATATAGCTGTGTTAACATAGTTCAATTACCTCAATCAATTTCACTCTAACTTCCTTGCCTTTAACTTGACATATATAATCATATGGTTCTCATAATATCTATTAACAACACACAATGACACATAACAAAGAATTATACTAATAAACATACTCGTTCATAGTTATCTGCTGTCTTTACTGGATCAACAGCCATTTTCCACGTGGACCACTACCACGCCTACTAAAAATAATGAGCTCCGCCTACTAATTTTCTTTATGAGCCCCACCTCTCAAATACAAACTTACCAGATTGATTTATTCTCTCAGTGACATTGTCAAGATGAGTGATATCTACATGAAATGGAAGTAAGTAAAGTTACTAACTGTTGTTGTCAAATTACCTAGTTTAGTCCCTTGTATTGTAATATTACCTATAATATATAAATTATAGTAAAGTAAGTCACATTATCAAAAGTATATGTATATCTATTTACATATCAAAATCAAACATAACTTTTAGGATATTAATAGTTATTTTGTTATTAACACAGGTAAAATCATTTGTATTTACTGAAAACATCATTTATACTTTTTAATTTACAAACATTCATAATTCATATTACAAACTAACATATTAAGATTCAAACATACAATTACACTATTATAATTTATATAATTGCTTTTGTTACTAAACCATACATGATACTGAGGTAAACATTTACTGTAAAGCTACATTTCAGACTATATATGACATAATAGAGATTGGTGTTCTAATTATATTCCACAGTATAGAATAGAATAGCCATGTATGTACTGGACTAGTTGTGGACTCCTTATTGTATATGTAGTAAAAACCAAATGAGTGATCTGGTGTGGATGGACATATGTAACTGGTAACTATCCTGTCACTTGTGTCAAACATTAAGAAATACAATGTATAAGTGAATATAGACACTACCTCTTACACTCAGTACCATCCTATGGAGGTCTAATGACAATCTCTAGAAACTTAATGGAGTTTAAATTAGTGATAGTGATAATATGACCTCATGAATTGAACTCTATCTCTGTAGATTTTTCTTAATTCTTATTTGTCTTTGCTATCAAGAAGGATTCAAGTAATGATCTAATTAAAGATACAGATGGAATTCACTTAAAATTTATATAATTACCAATAAACAGATCATCCTCTTGACTGAACCTTTGTATGTAGTTTCCATGACAACTGGATGATGAAGTTGGTCTCCAAAGGGTCACACCCCTCATCTCAACCTAGCCCAGATATCAATTCCCCTCTTGTTCATAGCAATAGTCCAGCTCCCAGTACAAGTACTCTACCCAGTACTACAGCATCTAATAATCCTGAGGAAGTGACACTTGAAATATTAGGGGTTAAAATTGGAGATAGAGTTGTGATTTTTAACCCTTTAGAAAGGTACATTTAAATTTGCTGGTGAGACTATGTTTGCGTCAGGTCAATGGGCAGGGATTGAACTTGATGATGAAGTTGGTCGTAATGATGGATCACATGGAGGTATACGATATTTTTCCTGTAAACCTAAACGAGGTATGATGGATATATAGGACATAAAGTGGATGTATAGTATATATTATGGACTGTTATATTAGCAATGGATGAATGGATGAATTATTGGATGGATGGATATAATGATCAATGGACAAATGGATGTATTGATCAATGGACAGATGGATGTATTGATCAATGGACAGATAGATGTATTGATGGATAAATGTTTTCCTTTCAAAGTCTCTTTGTCCATTTAAAACGTATTACTAAGGACTCCAGTACTACTCGACCCACTACCTCTAGTGCTGGTAGTGGAGCTAGTGCTAAGGGAAAGAAAACAGTTACTTCAACTCTTTCATCAGATCTTCGTGTTAGAAGTGAATCATTTGTGACAGCACGAGCTATTGAGGCTCATTCTGATGTTCAGATGTCATCAGAGTTTCAGGTTGGAGATCGTGTCATTGTGTCTGGTAAAAATAAAGGAACATTACGATATGCTGGTGCTGTAAAATTTGCCCCAGGGTAAGAGAATAATATGTCCATTTAGTTACTTATATTTCAATTTGATAACCTATGCATCCATTTGGTCAATTATGCATCCATTTATTTTGCTATTAAATGGAGTAATATAATGTTCATTGCCACAAGTTGATATATCTGTCAATGTATACATCCATTTCCAAATTCATACATCCATTGTTTATCTTCTATGCATCTATTTCAGATTCTGGTTAGGTATAGAACTAGATCATCCTCGTGGTACATGTGATGGTACCAAAGGAGGAAAGGAATACTTCAAATGTCAACCTAACCATGGTATCTTTGTCCTACCATCAAAAGTTAGTAAAATTATTGGTAAAGATAGTATTGACCTGCCAAGCTCTGGAGGTAGTTGTTCTCCATCTCCTAATCCTCCTGTCTCAACTCCAACCAATACAAGGAGAAAGAGGCTAACACCCAGTAGTGCTAGGTAAGATGGATGGATGGATAGACTGACATGATGGATGGATGGTCCAGTCAGAAAGGCCATTTATTTATTTTTTCATTTTAGTAAATCCACTCTTCCTTCCAATAGTTATTCAAGTTTCACTTCTCCTGTTCCCATGTCTCTCTCTTTAGCTACCGCACCTGATATTACATTGGAAAAGGTATCCATTTATCTCTCTATGTGTCCATTTGATTATCTATATGTCCATTTGTTCTCTATCTATCCATTTTAGGGTATGAGTGTTTTTGTTAATAAAGAAAAAGGAACAGTTCAATATATTGGTCATACTGACTTTGCTCCGGGGGTGTGGCTTGGAGTGGAATTTAGAAAACCAAGTTAGTTTCCTTTACTGTTATGTCTGTTCTAACTCTCTCTCTCTCTCTCTCTCTCTCTCTCTCTCTCTCTCTCTCTCTCTCTCTCTCTCTCTCTCTCTCTCTCTCTCTCTCTTTCTCTCTCTAACTCATTCTCTCTAGGTGGTAAAAATGATGGCAGTGTTAATGGTAAACGTTACTTTTCCTGTAAACCAAACTATGGTATTTTTGTTAAACCTGAAAAGGCAACACATCGTGGTATTAACTGTGCCAAGTTACTAAAAATAGACAAATAGTTACTATTAATAGTTATAGGTTATTATGTCATGATGATGTCATACAATCTCATGTCTTGTCAGTTCAGTTGTATTTTATTTTATTCCTTCTTTAACTATTTGTATTATTTAACATTTCATGTCAATATATTTATTGATGTATTTTATTACTTCAGTAGTCAACAGGAACTATAGCTCACAACTTATACTTCCATTCATTAATAATGTATATATTAAATGTGTGGAGGTAGATATGTTTACTGTTTGTGATGTACTTTTGGTGGCCAATTTTATGAAATTCATAATAACTCTTGAGAGTGATTTTTTCATTAACCTCTAGTGTAAACAGTGGCCCACCCACAGATGACTTTGAATATTATTAATATAGTTTATCACTAGTGGTTGTTTTCCTATAAATATGATTAGGCAGTTTTGGCGGTCACTGTAATTGCATTTATTATATTTTACACCTTCTCTGGAATAGTCCACCCCTAGATATTGGACTTGACAGCAGTCTGAATATAGTAGTTGTTGAAAGAAGACTGAACAGTGTGGCCTGTTTCAAAAAAATAAGAGAATAATTTGGATCAAAGAGATTGAACAAAGAATTTGACCATTTTGCAAATGTGTCATTGACAACTCTGCTAGTAAGTAACTCTTACACTTAGGAAGCTATCATCCTGAATTTTCTCACGAATCATACAATAGAGATCATATATCTACTAGTGGACATTTCATTCTGTATTTTCAATAAAAGTGATTTGATTTTTATGTACTTGGTACTATAGATAAGAAAGGTGCACCAACTTAATTTTGGACCATGATGAATAAGCTCATAGTAATAAGTTAGATTCTAGTCACCACAGTGCTCAGTTATTGCTCAGTATTGTAAGACTGAACTCCACTTCTAAACAAGTACAGACTAGACTATCTATGACAAGAGCTATTGGAGATAGAATATTTAGACTTTTAGTCTTAAAAGCCTTGCCTTTGTATTGAAGACTGATATATACTAATTGTAGACAGATATCAAAAACATCCCAATCTAATATGAATTGTAACATTATTTCATTGTGTTGTTTATTGTTGATATTAAACAATAATTGGAAGTTGTATCAAGGATATTTATCTGTCATTATATAAAGGCTTTAGTCAGTGTCCAAAATGATCCAGAAAAGTGTAGAGTTAACACCTAGGAATATAATTGTATTAAATAATGGTGTACATATACTGTAAATATAGATAACTATAGACATGGAGTTAGTAATGATATATAGATATAATCATAGGTTGTCATATGTCTTGGTTCAATACTGTGCCACTTTTTGTATCCACTAATTACATTACAGACTTCAATATAGAATATGAGCAGAAATTTATCAGCCATAACTTCCTGCCTGTTAGTAGCTATAATATGGTAATTCAATACTCATATAGTCTCCACTTCTATAAAGTAACTGGAGTATTTTTTAGGATTACATGTCAGACCTTCATATCATATCTTGAAGTATGGCTACTATAAAACGCCTTTTTAAAAAGGTAAGTTTGTATAGTATATGTCTAAACACGGGTGCTTCTTGGTGTAACTTGACTGATGATGTAACAACATGTCCTATGATGACATCACTATGTGTCATAGAGTTAATAATGTTAGGTTTGGTTTACAGTTTAGGTGATGTCATCAATATAATGACATCATTATATGTCATTGTGATGTAGGATAGACACTTGGAATTAGTATTAAGAGTATAACAGAACAACCATGAGAAGAACAACAATAACAACTCAACCAAGTTAGACACATATGGCAATGAGTATTTATACAAAAATCAAAGATCAGGAAGATTCTAGAATGTTCTAGTAACTAATTTAAGCACATGTAGTGCAGCCCTAGAACGTGATTAAGTATAAGATAAAATGAGAGTTTACAATAATTAAAAAGGGCCATAGACATGATAAATAAACATTCACATAATAAGTCTACAGTACACTACAGTCATTTCATTATGATGTCATCATAGTCAAGTTACACCAAGAGCCACCCCTAAACATTTTATAAAATTGTTATCAATGAACATAAATATTAGCTCTTCTAGAAAGTGTACATTAGTTACTTATAGTATATAACAATGTATAGGGTCCAGTAGTCTAATGGTAGGCAATTGTCCACTGCATATTATTAGTAGATTAACATAGAACTGGCAAAATGTAGTAGAGCATGGAATAATTCTTAAGAAAATTCGGTTATTACTATTCATACATTATTGGATCTTTGTTTTAACTCTAGAAGAGATACACTTCTTATAAATCTGTATCTTACTCTTTTCAGAGCTATGACTTACCTTTTTTTAATGCTGCTAAAGATGGAGACCTAGAGGGAGTGAAGTCAGCTCTTAAGAATGGAGCAGATGTAAATTACAGAGATGAGGTTAGTTTTAAATAATAATTCTGTCTGGCAGAAATATCAATTAGTAAGAGTACTTAGTACATATACTTGTTACTGAAACAGTTTAATAATTAATGACATTTCAAACTAGCAATGTTTTGTTGTATTATTAATTGTGAACTTAATTCCACTGTTTAGTGAAATGAAATGCTTTCCCTTACAATAAAATGATGAGTCATCAGTGAAAAAATTAATTGAATATTATATGTGACACACCTCTCTATCAGAATAAATATTAGGATATCTTTTATTGAGTACTTATATAACAGATAACGGATATAGTTAATTTCTTTAGTATCAACAGACAGCTCTATATGTTGTCTCATGTAATGGTCACACTGAGATAGTCCAGTTACTTTTAGAACATAAAGCTGATCCTAATATTTGTAACAAGGTCAGTATGTATTATGTATAGATATTATTGTATGTACTACATAGTATTAAGTCTATATCATACTAGTACATGATATATAGTGTATAGTGTGAGTTAGTGATATAATTGATATTAATATTGTACTAATCAATGTAACATATAATAAATAATTTCTTTAGAATCAGTGGACAGTTCTATATTGGGCCTCATGGAACAATCACACTGAGATAGTCCAGTTACTCTTAAAACATCAAGCTGATCCCAATGTTTGTAATGAGGTCAGTGTGTATTGTGTATAGATATTGTTACATGTACTACATAATATTAAGTCTATATCATACTAGTACAGGATATATAGGGTATAGTGTGAGTTAGTGATATAATTGATGTTAATATCGTACTAGTCAATGTAACTTATAATTATTAATTTCTGTAGCATCAGGAGACAGCTCTATATTGGGCCTCAAGAAATGGTTACACAGAGATAGTCCAGTTACTCTTAGAACATCAAGCTGATCCCAATATTTGTGACAAGGTCAGTGTATATTGTGTATAGATATTGTTGTATGTACTACATAGTGTTAAGTCTATATCATACTAGTACAGGATATATAATGTATAGTGTGAGTTAGTGACATAATTGATGTTAATATTGTATTAGTCAATGTAACTTATAATAATCAATATCTGTAGGATCAGGAGACAGCTCTATATTGGGCCTCATGGAACAATCACACTGAGATAGTCCAGTTACTCTTAAAACATCAAGCTGATCCCAATGTTTGTAATGAGGTCAGTGTGTATTGTGTATAGATATTGTTGTATGTACTACATAGTATTATGTTTATATCATACTAGTACAGGATATTTAGTGTATAGTGTGAGTTAGTGATATAATTGATGTTAATATTGTACTAGTCAATGTAATTTATAATTATTAATTTCTGTAGGATCAGGAGACAGCTCTATATTGGGCCTCAAGAAATGGTTACACAGAGATAGTCCAGTTACTCTTAGAACATCAAGCTGATCCCAGTATTTGTGACAAGGTCAGATTGTTGTATGTACTACATAGTATTAAGTCTATATCATACAAGTACAAAATATATAGTGTATAGTGTGAGTTAGTGATATAATTGATGTTAATGTTGTACTAGTCAATGTAAGTTATAATAATTAATTTCTGTAGGATCAGGAGACAGCTCTATATTGGGCCTCAAGAAATGGTTACACAGAGATAGTCCAGTTACTCTTAGAACATCAAGCTAATCTCAGTATTTGTGACAAGGTCAGTGTATATTGTGTATAGATATTGTTGTATGTACTACATAGTATTAAGTCTATATCATACTAGTACAGAATATATAGTGTATAGTGTGAGTTAGTGATATAATTGATGTTAATATTGTACTAGTCAATGTAACATATAATAATTAATTTCTATAGGATCAGTGGACAGCTCTACATTGGGCCTCATATAAAGGTCACACTGAGATAGTCCAGTTACTTTTACAATATAAAGCTGATCCCAATATTTGTAATAAGGTCAGTGTATATTGTGCATAGATATTGTTGTATGTACTACATAGTATTAGGTCTATATCATGCTAGTACAGGATATATAGTGTATAGTGTGAGTCAGTGATATAATTGATGTTAATGTTGTACTAGTCAATGTAACATATAATAATTAATTTCTATAGGATCAGTGGACAGCTCTACATTGGGCCTCATATAGAGGTCACACTGAGATAGTCCAGTTACTTTTACTATATAAAGCTGATCCCAATATTTGTAATAAGGTCAGTGTATATTGTGCATAGATATTGTTGTATGTACTACATAGTATTAACGCTATATCATACTAGTACAGGATATATAGTGTTTAGTGTGAATTAGTGATATAATTGATGTTAATGTTGTACTAGTCAATGTAACTTATAATAATTAATTTCTGTAGGATCAGCAGACAGCTCTACATTGGACCTTATGTAATCGTGATACTGAGATAGTCCAGTTACTCTTAGAACATCAAGCTGATCCTAAAATTTATAACATGGTCAGTTTGTTTTGTGCATAAATATTGTTGTAGTACTACATAGTATTAAGTCTATATCATACTAGTACAGGATATATAGTGTATAGTGTGAGTTAGTGATATAATTGAAGTTAATGTTGTACTGGTCATTGTAACATAATTCTGTAGGATAGGGAGACAGCATTATACTTGGTCTCATATAATGGTGAAACTGAGAGATTCCAGTTACTTTTACAATATAAAGCTGATCTCAATATTTATAACAAGGTCAGTGTATATTGTGTATAGATATTGTTATATGTACTACGTAGTATTAAGTCTATATTATACTGGTACAGGATATATAGTGTATAGTGTGAGTTTGTGATATAATTGATGTTAATATTGTACTGGTCATTGTAACATTATTTCTGTATTATAAGGAGACAGCTCTATATTGGGCCTCATATAATGGTCATGCTGAGATAGTTCAATTACTCTTAGAACATCAAGCTGATCCCAATATTTGTGACAAGGTCAGTGTGTATTGTGTATAGATATTGTTGTATGTACTACATAGTATTAAGTCTATATCATACGAGTACAGGATATATAGTGTATATATAGTGTGAGTGTGATATAATTGATGTTAATATTGTACTAATCAATGTAACATATAATAATTCATTTCTGTAGGATCAGTGGACAATTCTACATTGGGCCACATATAATGGTCACACTGAGATAGTCCAGTTACTCTTACAATATAAAGCTGATCCCAATATTTGTAATAAGGTCAGTGTGTATTGTGTATAGATATTGTTGTATGTACTACATAGTATTAAGTCTATATCATACTAGTACAGGATATATAGTGTATAGTGTGAGTTAGTGATATAATGGATGTTAATGTTGTACTAACCTATAAATTTAATTTTTGTAGGATCAAGAGACAGCTCTATATTGGGCCTCAAGAAATGGTTACACAGAGATAGTCCAGTTACTCTTAGAACATCAAGCGGATCCCAATATTTGTGACAAGGTCAGTGTGTATTATGTATATATATTGTTGTATGTACTACATAGTATTATGTTTATATCATACTAGTACAGGATATTTAGTGTATAGTGTGTGTTAGTGATATAATTGATGTTAATATTGTACTAGTCAATGTAACATATAATAATTAATTTCTATAGGATCAGTGGACAGCTCTACATTGGGCCTCATATAAAGGTCACACTGAGATAGTCCAGTTACTTTTACTATATAAAGCTGATCCCAATATTTGTAATAAGGTCAGTGTATATTGTGCATAGATATTGTTGTATGTACTACATAGTATTAACTCTATATCATACTACTACAGGATATATAGTGTATAGTGTGAGTTAGTGATATAGTTGATATTAATATTATACTAGTCAATATAACTTATAATAATTAATTCCTGTAGGATCAAGAGACAGCTCTATATTGGGCCTCAAGATATAGTTACACAGAGATAGTCCAGTTACTCTTAGAACATCAAGCTGATCCCAATATTTGTGACAAGGTCAGTGTATATTGTGTATAGATATTGTTGTATGTACTACATAGTATTAAGTCTATATCATACTAGTACAGGATATATAGTGTTTAGTGTGAATTAGTGATATAATTGATGTTAATGTTGTACTAGTCAATGTAACTTATAATAATTAATTTCTGTAGGATCAGCAGACAGCTCTACATTGGACCTTATGTAATCGTGATACTGAGATAGTCCAGTTACTCTTAGAACATCAAGCTGATCCTAAAATTTATAACATGGTCAGTTTGTTTTGTGCATAAATATTGTTGTATGTACTACATAGTATTAAGTCTATATCATACTAGTACAGGATATATAGTGTTTAGTGTGAATTAGTGATATAATTGATGTTAATGTTGTACTGGTCATTGTAACATAATTCTGTAGGATAAGGAGACAGCATTATACTTGGTCTCATATAATGGTGAAACTGAGAGATTCCAGTTACTTTTACATTATAAAGCTGATCTCAATATTTATAACAAGGTCAGTGTATATTGTGTATAGATATTGTTATATGTACTACGTATTATTAAGTCTATATTATACTGGTACAGGATATATAGTGTATAGTGTGAGTTTGTGATATAATTGATGTTAATATTGTACTGGTCATTGTAACATTATTTCTGTATTATAAGGAGACAGCTCTATATTGGGCCTCATATAATGGTCATGCTGAGATAGTTCAATTACTCTTAGAACATCAAGCTGATCCCAATATTTGTGACAAGGTCAGTGTGTATTGTGTATAGATATTGTTGTATGTACTACATAGTATTAAGTCTATATCATACGAGTACAGGATATATAGTGTATATATAGTGTGAGTGTGATATAATTGATGTTAATATTGTACTAATCAATGTAACATATAATAATTCATTTCTGTAGGATCAGTGGACGATTCTACATTGGGCCGCATATAATGGTCACACTGAGATAGTCCAGTTACTCTTACAATATAAAGCTGATCCCAATATTTGTAATAAGGTCAGTGTGTATTGTGTATAGATATTGTTGTATGTACTACATAGTATTAAGTCTATATCATACTAGTACAGGATATATAGTGTATAGTGTGAGTTAGTGATATAATTGATATTAATATTGTACTAGTCAATGTAACTTATAATTATTAATTTCTATAGGATCAAGAGACAGCTCTATATTGGGCCTCAAGAAATGGTTACACAGAGATAGTCCAGTTACTCTTAGAACATCAAGCGGATCCCAATATTTGTGACAAGGTCAGTGTATATTGTGTATAGATATTGTTGTATGTACTACATAGTATTAAGTCTATATCATACTAGTACAGGATATATAGTGTATATTGTAAGTTAGTAATATAATTGATATTAATGTTGTACTAGTCAATGTAACTTATAATAATTAATTTCTGTAGGATCAAGAGACAGCTCTATATTGGGCCTCAAGAAATGGTCACACTGAGATAGTTCAGTTATTCCTAAAATATAAAGCTGATCCCAATATTTCTGACAAGGTCAGTGTGTATTTTGTATAGATATTGTTGTATATACTACATAGTATTAAGTCTATATTATACTAGTACAGGATATATAGTGTATAGTGTGAGTCAGTGATATAATGGATGTTAATGTTGTACTAGTCAATGTAACTTATAATTATTAATTTCTGTAGGATCAGGAGACAGCTCTATATTGGGCCTCAAGAAATGGTTACACAACAATAGTCCAGTTAGTCTTAGAACATCAAGCTGATCCCAATATTTGTGACAAGGTCAGTGTGTATTATGTATAGACATTGTTGTATGTACTACATAGTATTAAGTCTATATCATACTAGTACAGGATATATAATGTATAGTTTGGTTTAGTGATATAATTGATGTTAATATTGTACTAGTCAATGTAACATATAATATTTAATTTCTGTAGGACCAGTGGACAATTCTATATTGGGCCTCATATAAAGGTCACACTGATATAGTCCAGTTACTCTTACAATATAAAGCTGATCCCAATTTTTGTAACAAGGTCAGTGTGTATTGTGTAGAGACATTGTTGTATGTAATACATAATCTTGACTCTATACTAGTACAGGATATATAGTGTATATTTTGAGTTAATGATATAATAGATATTAATATTGTACTACTTACTGTAATTTATAATAATTGATTACTGTAGGATCAGAAGACAGCCCTATATCATGCGTCAAGGAATGGTCACACTAAGACAGTTCAGTTACTCTTAGAACATCAAGCTGATCCCAATATTTGTAACAAGGTCAGTGTGTATTGTGTATAGACATTGTTGTATGTACTACATAGTATTAAGTCTATATCATACTAGTACAGGATATATAGTGTATAATGTGAGTCAGTGATATAATGGATGTTAATGTTGTACTAGTCAATGGAACTTATGATAATTAATATCTATAGGATCAGTGGACAGCTCTACATTGGGCCTCATATAATGGTCACACTGAGATAGTCCAGTTACTCTTACAATATCAAGCTGATCCCAATATTTGTAATGAGGTCAGTGTGTATTGTGTATAGACATTGTTGTATGTACTACATAGTATTAAGTCTATATCATACTAGTACTGGATATATAGTGTATATTTTAAGTAAGTGATATAATAGATATTAATATCGTACTAGTTACTGTAATTTATAATAATTGAATACTGTAGGATCAGGAGACAGCCCTATATCATGCGTCAAGGAATGGTCACACTAAGACAGTTCAGTTACTCTTAGAGCATCAAGCTGATCCCAATATTTGTAACAAGGTCAGTGTGTATTGTGTATAGATATTGTCATATGTACTACATAGTATTAAGTCTATATCAATCTAGTACAGGATATATAGTGTATAGTGTGAGTTAATGATATAATTGATGTTAATGTTGTACTAGTTAATATAACCTATAATAATTAATTACTTTAGGATCAAGAGACAGCTCTATCGTCAGCCTCAAGGAATGGCCACACTGAAATAGTCCAGTTACTTTTAGAACATCAAGCTGATCCCAATGTTTGTGACAAGGTCAGTGTATATTGTGTATAGATATTGTCATATGTACTACATAGTATTAAGTCTATATCATACTAGTACAGGATATATAGTGTATAGTGTGAGTTAGTGATATAATTGATGTTAATGTTGTACTAGTTAATGTACGTATAATAATTAATTTCTGTAGGATCAGTGGACAATTCTATATTGGGCCTCATATAATGGACACACTGAGATAGTCCAGTTACTTTTACAATATCAAGCTGATCCCAATATTTGTTATGAGGTCAGTGTGTAATGTGTATAGACATTGTTGTATGTACTACATAGTATTAAGTCTATATCATACTAGTACAGGATATATAATGTATAGTGTGAGTTAGTGATATAATTGATGTTAATGTTGTACTAGTTAATGTAACTTATAATAAATGATTACTGTAGGATCAGGAGACAGCTCTATATCATGCATCAAGAAATGGTCACACCAAGATAGTCCAGTTACTCTTAGAATATCAAGCTGATCCCAATATTTGTAACAAGGTCAGTGTGTATTGTGTATAGACATTGTTGTAGTACTACATAGTATTAAGTCTATATTATATTAGTATAGGATATATAGTGTAAAACTTGTGTTAGTGCTATAATTTATGTTAATGTGTACTAGTTATTGTAACTTATAATTTTTTATTACTGTAGGATCAGGAGACAGCTCTATATCATGCGTCAAGGAATGGTCACACTAAAATAGTCCAGTTACTCTTAGAACATCAAGCTGATCTCAATATTTGTAATAAGGTCAGTGTGTATTGTGTATAGATATTGTTATATGTACTACATAATATGAAGTATATATAATACTAGTACAGGTTATATAGTGTATATTGTGATTTAGTGATATAATTGATGTTAATGTTGTACTTGTCAGTGTAACATATAATAATTAATTTCTTTAGAATCAGGAGACAGCTCTATCTTCAGCCTCAAGGAATGGCCATATTGAAATAGTCCAATTACTTTTAGAACATCAAGTTGATCCCAATGTTTGTAACAAGGTCAGTGTGTATTGTGTATAAATATTGTCGTATGTACTACATAGTATTAAGTCTATATCATACTAGTACAGGATATATAGTGTATAGTGTGAGTTAGTGATATAATTGAAGTTAATGTTGTACTAGTCAATGTAACATATAATAATTAATTTCTGTAGGATCAGTGGACAATTCTATATTGGGCCTCATATAATGGTCACACTGAGATAGTCCAGTTACTTTTACAATATCAAGCTGATCCCAATATTTGTAATGAAGTCAGTGTGTATTGTGTATAGACATTGTTGTATGTACTACATAGTATTAAGTCTATATCATACTAGTACAGGATATATAGTGTATAGTGTGAGTCAGTGATATAATGGATGTTAATGTTGTACTAGTCAATGGAACTTATGATAATTAATATCTATAGGATCAGTGGACAGCTCTACATTGGGCCTCATATAATGGTCACACTGAGATAGTCCAGTTACTCTTACAATATCAAGCTGATCCCAATATTTGTAATGAGGTCAGTGTGTATTGTGTATAGACATTGTTGTATGTACTACATTGTATTAAGTCTATATCATACTAGTACTGGATATATAGTGTATATTTTGAGTTAGTGATATAATAGATATTAATATTGTACTAGTTACTGTAATTTATAATAATTGATTACTGTAGGATCAGGAGACAGCCCTATATCATGCGTCAAGGAATGGTCACACTAAGACAGTTCAGTTACTCTTAGAACATCAAGCTGATCCCAATATTTGTGACAAGGTCAGTGTATATTGTGTATAGATATTGTCATATGTACTACATAATATTAAGTCTATATCATACTAGTATAGGATATATAGTGTATAATGTGAGTTAGTGATATAATTGATGTTAATGTTGTACTAGTTAATGTAGGTATAATAATTAATTTCTGTAGGATCAGTGGACAATTCTATATTGGGCCTCATATAATGGACACACTGAGATAGTCCAGTTACTTTTACAATATCAAGCTGATCCCAATATTTGTTATGAGGTCAGTGTGTAATGTGTATAGACATTGTTGTATGTACTACATAGTATTAAGTCTATATCATACTAGTACAGGATATATAGTGTATAGTGTGAGTTAGTGATATAATTGATGTTAATGTTGTACTAGTTAATGTAACTTATAATAAATGATTACTGTAGGATCAGGAGACAGCTCTATATCATGCATCAAGAAATGGTCACACCAAGATAGTCCAGTTACTCTTAGAATATCAAGCTGATCCCAATATTTGTAACAAGGTCAGTGTGTATTGTGTATAGACATTGTTGTAGTACTACATAGTATTAAGTCTATATTATATTAGTATAGGATATATAGTGTAAAACTTGTGTTAGTGCTATAATTTATGTTAATGTGTACTAGTTATTGTAACTTATAATAATTTATTACTGTAGGATCAGGAGACAGCTCTATATCATGCGTCAAGGAATGGTCACACTAAAATAGTCCAGTTACTCTTAGAACATCAAGCTGATCTCAATATTTGTAATAAGGTCAGTGTGTAATGTGTATAGACATTGTTGTATGTACTACATAATATGAAGTATATATAATACTAGTACAGGTTATATAGTGTATATTGTGATTTAGTGATATAATTGATGTTAATGTTGTACTTGTCAGTGTAACATATAATAATTAATTTCTTTAGAATCAGGAGACAGCTCTATCTTCAGCCTCAAGGAATGGCCATATTGAAATAGTCCAATTACTTTTAGAACATCAAGTTGATCCCAATGTTTGTAACAAGGTCAGTGTGTATTGTGTATAAATATTGTCGTATGTACTACATAGTATTAAGTCTATATCATACTAGTACAGGATATATAGTGTATAGTGTGAGTTAGTGATATAATTGAAGTTAATGTTGTACTAGTCAATGTAACATATAATAATTGATTTCTGTAGGATCAGTGGACAATTCTATATTGGGCCTCATATAATGGTCACACTGAGATAGTCCAGTTACTTTTACAATATCAAGCTGATCCCAATATTTGTAATGAAGTCAGTGTGTATTGTGTATAGACATTGTTGTATGTACTACATAGTATTAAGTCTATATCATACTAGTACAGGATATATAGTGTATAGTGTGAGTCAGTGATATAATGGATGTTAATGTTGTACTAGTCAATGGAACTTATGATAATTAATATCTATAGGATCAGTGGACAGCTCTACATTGGGCCTCATATAATGGTCACACTGAGATAATCCAGTTACTCTTACAATATCAAGCTGATCCCAATATTTGTAATGAGGTCAGTGTGTATTGTGTATAGACATTGTTGTATGTACTACATAGTATTAAGTCTATATCATACTAGTACTGGATATATAGTGTATATTTTGAGTTAGTGATATAATAGATATTAATATTGTACTAGTTACTGTAATTTATAATAATTGAATACTGTAGGATCAGGAGACAGCCCTATATCATGTGTCAAGGAATGGTCACACTAAGATAGTCCAGTTACTCTTAGAACATCAAGCTGATCCCAATATTTGTGACAAGGTCAGTGTGTATTGTGTATAGATATTGTTATATGTACTACATAATATTAAGTCTATATCATACTAGTACAGGATATATAGTGTATAGTGTGAGTTAGTGATATAATTGATGTTAATGTTGTACTAGTTAATATAACCTATAATAATTAATTTCTTTAGGATCAAGAGACAGCTCTATCTTCAGCCTCAAGGAATGGCCACACTGAAATAGTCCAGTTACTTTTAGAACATCAAGCTGATCCCAATGTTTGTGACAAGGTCAGTGTGTATTGTGTATAGATATTGTTATATGTACTACATAATATTAAGTCTATATCATACTAGTACAGGATATATAGTGTATAGTGTGAGTTAGTGATATAATTGATGTTAATGTTGTACTAGTTAATGTAACCTATAATAATTAATTTCTTTAGGATCAAGAGACAACTCTATCTTCAGCCTCAAGGAATGGCCACACTGAAATAGTCCAGTTACTTTTAGAACATCAAGCTGATCCCAATGTTTGTAACAAGGTCAGTGTGTATTGTGTATAGATATTGTCATATGTACTACATAGTATTAAGTCTATATCATACTAGTACAGGATATATAGTGTATAATGTGAGTTAGTGATATAATTGACGTTAATGTTGTACTAGTTAATGTACGTATAATAATTAATTTCTGTAGGATCAGTGGACAATTCTATATTGGGCCTCATATAATGGTCACACTGAGATAGTCCAGTTACTCTTACAATATCAAGCTGATCCCAATATTTGTAATAAGGTCAGTGTGTATTGTGTATAGATATTGTTATATGTACTACATAATATTAAGTCTATATCATACTAGTACAGGATATATAGTGTATAGTGTGAGTTAGTGATATAATTGATGTTAATGTTGTACTAGTTAATGTAACCTATAATAATTAATTTCTTTAGGATCAAGAGACAGCTCTATCTTCAGCCTCAAGGAATGGCCACACTGAAATAGTCCAGTTACTTTTAGAACATCAAGCTGATCCCAATGTTTGTAACAAGGTCAGTGTGTATTGTGTATAGATATTGTTGTATGTACTACATAATATTAAGCCTATATTATACTAGTACAGGATATATAGTGTATAGTGTGAGTTAGTGATATAATTGATGTTAATGTTGTACTTGTCAGTGTAACATATAATAATTAATTTCTTTAGAATCAGGAGACAGCTCTATCTTCAGCCTCAAGGAATGGCCAAACTGAAATAGTCCAGTTACTTTTACAATATCAAGCTGATCCCAATATTTGTTATGAGGTCAGTGTGTATTGTGTATAGACATGGTTGTAAGTACTACATAGTATTAAGTCTATATCATACTAGTACAGGATATATAATGTATAGTGTGAGTTAGTGATATAATTTATGTTAATGTTGTACTAGTTAATGTAACTTATAATAAATGATTACTGTAGGATCAGGAGACAGCTCTATATCATGCATCAAGAAATGGTTACACCAAGATAGTCCAGTTACTCTTAGAATATCAAGCTGATCCCAATATTTGTAACAAGGTCAGTGTGTATTGTGTATAGACATTGTTGTAGTACATAGTATTAAGTCTATATCATACTAGTACAGGATATATAGTGTATAGTGTGAGTTAGTAATATAATTGATGTTAATGTTGTACTAGTCAATGTAACCTATAATAATTTATTTCTATAGTATCAGTGGACAACTCTACATTGGGTCGCATATAATGGTCATACTGAGATAGCCCAATTACTCTTGAAAAATAAAGCTGATCCCAATATTATTAACAAGGTCAGTTTGTATTGTGTATAGATATCGTTGTATGTACTACATAGTATTAAGTGTATATAATACTAGTACAGGATATATTGTGTATAATGTGAGTTAGTGATATAATTGATGTTAATGTTGTACTAGTCAATATAACATATAATAATTAATTTCTATAGGATCAGTGGACAGCTCTACATTGGGCCTCATATAATGGTTACACTGAGATAGTCCAGTTACTCTTAGAACATCAAGCTGATCCCAATATTTGTGACAAGGTCAGTGTATATTGTGTATAGATATTGTTGTATGTACTACATAGTATTAAGTCTATATCATACTAGTTCAGAATATATGGTGTATAATGTGAGTTAGTGATGTAATTGATGTTAATATTGTACTAGTCAATATAACATATAATAATTAATTTCTATAGGATCAAGAGACAGCTCTATATTGTGTCTCAAGTAATGGTCATACTGAGATAGTCCAGTTACTCTTAGAACATAAAGCTGATCCCAATATTTGTAACAAGGTCAGTGTGTATTATGTATAGATATTGTTGTATGTACTACATAGTATTAAGTCTATATCATACTAGTATTGGATATATAGTGTATAGTGTGAGTTAGTGATATAATTGATGTTAATGTTGTACTAGTCAATGTAACCTATACTAATTAATTTCTATAGTATCAGTGGACAACTCTACATTGGGCCTCACATAATGGTCATACTGAGATAGTCCAATCACTCTTACAATATAAAGCTAATCTCAATATTTGTAACAAGGTCAGTGTATATTGTGTATAGATATTGTTGTATGTACTACATAATATTAAAGTCTATATCATACTAGTTCAGAATGTATAGTGCATAATGTGAGTTAGTGATGTAATTGATGTTAATATTGTACTAGTCAATATAACATATAATGATTAATTTCTATAGGATCAGGAGACAGCTCTATATTGTGCCTCAAGTAATGGTCACACTGAGATAGTCCAGTTACTCTTAGAACATCAAGCTGATCCCAATATTTGTGACAAGGTCAGCGTGTATTATGTATAGATATTGTTGTATGTACTACATAGTATTAAGTCTATATCATACTAGTACAGGATATATAGTGTATAGTGTGAGTTAGTGATATAATTGATGTCAATATTGTACTAGTCAATGTAACATATAATAATTAATTTCCTTAGGATCAATGGACAGCTCTTTATTGTGCCTCAAGTAATGGTCACACTGAGATAGTCCAGTTACTCTTAGAACATCAAGCTGATCCCAATATTTGTAACAAGGTCAGTGTGTATTATGTATAGATATTGTTGTATGTACTACATAGTATTAAGTCTATATCATACTAGTACAGGATATATAGTGTATAATGTGAGTTAGTTATGTAATTGATGTTAATATTGTACTAGTCAATATAACATATAATAATTCATTTCTATAGGATCAGGAGACAGCTCTACATTGGGCCTCAAGGAATGGTCACACTGAGATAGTCCAGTTACTCTTAGAACATCAAGCTGATCCCAATATTTGTAACAAGGTCAGTGTGTATTATGTATAGATATTGTTGTATGTACTATATAATATTAAGTCTATATCATACTAGTACAGGATATATACTGTATAGTGTGAGTTAGTGATATAATTGATGTTAATGTTGTACTAGTCAATGTAACCTATAATAATTACTTTCTATAGGATCAACAGACAGCTCTACATTGGGCCTCAAGGAATGGTCACACTGAGATAGTCCGGTTACTCTTACAATATGAAGCTAATGCCAATATTTGTAACAAGGTCAGTGTGTATTATGTATAGATATTGTTGTATGTACTACATAGTATTAAGTCTATATTATACTTGTACAGGATATATAGTGTATAGTGTGAGTTAGTGATATAATTGATGTTAATGTTGTACTAGTCAATGTAACCTATAATAATTAATCTCTATAATATCAGTGGACAACTCTACATTGGGCCTCATATAATGGTCATACTGACATAGTCCAATCACTCTTGCAATATAAAGCTAATCCCAATATTTGTAACAAGGTCAGTGTATATTGTGTATAGATACTGTTGTATGTACTGCATAGTATTAAGTCTACATCATACTAGTACAGGATATATAGTGTATAGTGTGAGTTAGTGATATAATTAATGTCAATATTGTACTAGTCAATATAACATATAATAATTAATTTCTTTAGGATCAATGGACAGCTCTTTATTGTGCCTCAAGTAATGGTCACACTGAGATAGTCCAGTTACTCTTAGAACATCAAGCTGATCCCAATATTTGTAACAAGGTCAGTGTGTATTATGTATAGATATTGTTGTATGTACTACATAGTATTAAGTCTATATCATACTAGTACAGGATATATAGTGTATAGTGTGAGTTAGTGATATAATCGATGTTAATGTTGTACTAGTCAATGTAACCTATACTAATTAATTTCTATAGTGTCAGTGGACAACTCTACATTGGGCCTCATATAATGGTCATACTGAGATAGTCCAATCACTCTTACAATATAAAGCTAATCCCAATATTTGTAACAAGGTCAGTGTATATTCGGTATAGATATTGTTGTATGTACTACATAGTATTAAGTCTATATCATACTAGTATAGGATATATAGTGTATAGTGTGAGTTAGTGATATAATTAATGTCAATATTGTACTAGTCAATATAACATATAATAATTAATTTCTTTAGGATCAATGGACAGCTCTTTATTGTGCCTCAAGTAATGGTCACACTGAGATAGTCCAGTTTCTCTTAGAACATCAAGCTGATCCCAATATTTGTAACAAGGTCAGTGTGTATTATGTATAGATTTTGTTGTATGTACTATATAATATTAACTCTATATCATACTAGTACATGATATATAGTGTATACTATATAGTGTATAGTGTGAGTTAGTGATATAATTGATTTTAATGTTGTACTAGTCAATGTAACTTATAACAATTAACTTCTCTAGGATCAGGAGACAGCTCTACATAAGGCCTCAAAGAAAGATCACACTGAGATTGTCCAGTTACTCTTACAACATCAAGCTGATCCAAATATTTGTGACAAAGTCAGTGTGTATTGTATATAGATATTGCTGTATGTACTATATAGTATTAATTCTATATCATACTAGTATATAGGATATATAAATGCATAGCAGGGTTGTTGTAATCAGTAATTGTAATTGTAATGATTATTAATGATTACAGTATCTCAAGTAATTGTAATGTAATTATAATTACACTAAGTAATTGTAATCAATTAGTAATTCAGTGCCTTATAGTTTAATGTGTTAAATATGTCAGCATTTTTTGCTGGACAATAAATAAAAACAAGTGTGTATGTGAGTTTAACATTCTTTACATATTGTGTAATGTGTAATTGTGCATTACGCACAAAGCAGTCACATGACTGACAACACTACATGTGATTTGTCACTGAATGTAGCTGTATCAACTATAGTCATACTGTTGAAACAATTGACATAGCTACATCCAGCAAAGAGAAAGTAATTGTAATTTAATCATTACTTTTACTATCCAGTGAAAGTAATCAGTAATTATAATCATTATTTTTATCCTGTAATCACAACAACCCTGGTGTATAGTGTGAGTTAGTGATATAATTGATTTTAATGTTGTACTAGTCAATGTAACTTATAATAATTAACTTCTCTAGGATCAGGAGACTGCTCTATATTGGGCCTCAAGATATGGTCACACTGAGATAGCCCAGTTACTCTTAAAATATAATGCTGATCCCAATATTTGTGATGTGGTCAGTATAAGAGTTGTATTATCGATAATTTTCTTTTTGTTAGTATGGTAATACTGCATTACATATTGCCTGCCGTGAGGGTCATCTTAATGTTATTAGCTGCTTGCTATCTGAAGGAGCAGATATAACTATTAAGAACAATAATGGTAAGACTCCCCTCGAAAAATGTCCAGATACAAGCAGAGATGAAATTGTTAGTCTCTTTGACAAGTATAATCCAAAGCAAGGTGAGGTATTATTACAGATCAACAACACTACACACTCACATATATTCCATCATAACAGTAGAGAAGAATGAAGAAGTTAAAACTGAAGTTAAGGTTGTTGCACCAGTGGAAACAGATATCATTCTCCCTCCTAATGTTGAACTTGTGAGCTGTTTCTATAAAATTGAAACACCTGTAAAATTTTCAAAACCTATTGATCATGTGTGTGTGTTATAATATAATGTATATTACTATTTTCAGAGCTATAAGTTACTTCTTTTCAATGCTGCTAAAGATGGAGACCTAGAGGGAGTGATGTCAGCTCTTAAGAGTGGAGCAGATGTGAATTATAGAGATGAAGTTAGTTTTAAATAATAATTCTGTTTCTGATATAAATATCTTTCAATAAAATTAGTAAGAATACTTAGTACATATAATTCTTACTGAAAACAGTTTAATAATTAATGACATCTCAAACTAGCAATGTTTTATTGTATTATTAATTGTAAACTTAATTCCACTGTTTAGTGAAATGAAATGCTTTAACTTACAATAAAATGATGACTCATCAATAAAACAATTGATTGAATATTATATGTGACACATCTCTTTATCAGAATAAATATTAGAAGATATTATATTGAGTAATGGAATTATTATTGTACTTGTCATTGTAACTTATAATAATTAATTTCTCTAGGATCAGCAGACAGCTCTATATTGGGCCTCAAAGAATGGTTACACTGAGATAGTCCAGTTACTTTTACAATATAAAGCTGATCGCAATATTTGTAATAAGGTCAGTGTGTATTGTGTATAGATATTGTTGTATGTACTACATAGTATTAAGTCTATATCATACCAGTACAGGATATATAATATATAGTTTGAGTTAGTAATATAATTGAAGTTAATGTTGTACTAGTCAATGTAACTTATAACAATTTATTTCTGTAGCATCAGTCGACAGCACTACATTGGGCCTCAAGTAATGGTCACACTAAGATAGTCCAGTTACTCTTAGACCATCAAGCTGATCCCAATATTTGTGACAAGGTCAGTGTATATTGTGTATAGATATTGTTGTATGTACTACATAGTATTAAGTCTATATCATACCAGTACAGGATATATAATATATAGTGTGAGTTAGTAATATAATTGAAGCTAATGTTGTACTAGTCAATGTAACTTATAACAATTTATTTCTGTAGCGTCAGTCGACAGCACTACATTGGGCCTCAAGTAATGGTCACACTAAGATAGTCCAGTTACTCTTAGACCATCAAGCTGATCCCAATATTTGTGACAAGGTCAGTGTGTATTGTGTATAGATATTGTTGTATGTACTACATAGTATTAAGTCTATATCATACTAGTACAGGATATATAGTGTATAATGTGAGTTAGTGATATAATTGATGTTAATGTTGTACTAGTTAATGTAACCTATAATAATTTCTATAGGCTCATCAGACAGCTTTATATTGGGCCTCATGTAATGGTCACATGAAGATAGTCCAGTTACTTTTAGAATACCAAGCTGATCCTAATATTCGTAGTGAGGTCAGTGTGTATAGATATTATTGTATGTACTACATAGTATTAAGTCTATATCATACTAGTACGGGATATATAGTGTATAATGTGAGTTAGTAATATAATTGATGTTAATGTTATATTAGTCAATGTAAGTTGTAATAATTAATTTCTCTAGCATCATCAGACAGCTATATTTTTGGCCTCAAGAAATGGTCACACTGAGATAGTCCAATTACTCTTACAATATCAAGCTGATCCCAATATTTGTGACAAGGTCAGTGTGTATTGTGTATAGATATTGTTGTATGTACTACATAGTATTAAGTCTATATCAACTAGTACAGGATATATAGTGTATAGTGTGAGTTAGTAATATAATTAATGTTAATGTTGTACTAGTCAATGTAACCTATAATATTTAATTTTTTTAGGATCAGGAGACAGCTCTATATTGGGCCTCATGTAATGGTCACACTGAGATAGTCCAGTTACTCTTACAACATCAAGCTAATCCCAATATTTGTGATATGGTCAGTATTAGACACATTTTGTTGATTATTTACTTGTTGTTAGAATGGTGATACTGCATTGCATTTTGCCTGCTCTAAGAGTCATCTTAATATTATTAACTGCTTGCTATCTGAAGGAGTGGATATAACTATTAAGAACAATGATGGCAAGACTCCACTTGCTGTATGTCAAGATCTAAACAGGGAGGAAATTGTTAGATTTTTTACCATATATAATTCAAAACGAGGTGAGATAGAGATAAGCAACACTACATACTAACATATTTTTTATTTATTATTATCTATTTTTGAAAGATATGTCTAAGTGGAATATTGAAAACGTTGAAGAAGACCAAGTCTTTGAGAAAAGAGACCTTGGATTCATGTTAGTTATTCCACCATCAGCAGTAGCGAAGAAAGACGTTGTTGAAACTGAAGTTAAGGTTGTTGCACCAGTGGAAACAGATATCATTCTACCTCCTGATGTTGAGGTTGTGAGTTGTTTTTATGAAATTAAAACAACTGGAAAATTTTCAAAACCTATTGAATTTTATGTTCAACATAATGTTGAAGTCATATCACAAGAAGAATGTGAACAGTTAGCCTTTATAAAAGCTAAAGGTCCACAACCTTATAAATTTGAGTTATTGCCCACTGAAGGACAAGAGTTCCGACCTTATGACAATTCTGGAATTGTTAGACTCTGTGATTTCTCTTTATTTGCTGTAGTTTATGTTAAGAAAATGGTACAAAAAATAAAGAGTGTTCTATTTCGACAACCATCTTGCAGTTATGTAGTGACAGTTTTTGTCAGACATATGGAGAAATCTTGTTGGGAAATACAAGCAGTAGTCACAAAGAATCTTGGACCTTTCTTAAAGGTATATTTGTCAAATAATGAAAAGATTAAATAGTCCTTGTCATTGGAAGTTTAAAAGATATTAATATTATTTATAATATGTTCTTGTGTTTGTTAGAGTGTAATGACTGATCCTTGTTTTGAAAGTTGGAAGAGAATAGGACCAGTCTCTTTCTTCTTTGATCTTTTCACTAATAAAGTGACAATTACTAATGAGTACTATGAGATCAAGCCAATGATTTATCCATTTCAAGTAAAGTATTTGTTGATGTTGTGACTTTTTTACTGTATTCAAGGTCTCTAAGGAAACAGTTGATAAATGTCAACCTGATACTGCCCTACCTTACCTAAATTTTAAAGCCTTTCTTAAAGATGATGAAGAGGTTACTGACCTTGAGCTCACTTTTAAAGGAACAAGAGAAGAGATGAGATTAGTGATTGCTAGTTATGATTTGAAACAAATCAAAGGTATGGAAATGAGATAATTAAAGCCTTTTTAATTAATATTTACATAATTTAATATGTAATTAATGACTTTACATGGTCAAATTAATAATTTATTTTCATATAGACATACTTGCTCCTCCACCACCTACTCCTCTTTCTACTAGTCAAACTAGTTCTACCAGTACCCTTTTTCATCCTACCTTCACAAATTTTCCTGTTTCTCCTACTTCAACTGCTAATACTCCTAGTTCTGTTGATAATCAATCTTCTACTAGTACTCCTCCTATTGCCAGTAACCCTTCTCATTCCAGTACAGAATCTTCATGTCAACCAAATATTCCAAATGACTTGTTATGTGAGTTATTTAACTGTAAAATGAAAGTTGTTATTAAAGATTGTTATGTAGTAGTATGGAAAAGCATTTTTCTTCATTAGATAAGGAACCAAAGAAACGTCACCTAATGACATTACTTCATCCAATTAAGTATATGTGGAATACAATTGGTGAACAACTTGAAGTGCGTTATGGTGATATAAAGTCTGTAGAGTACAATGAGTCATATGGAGATACCACAAAACTATCTGAAGTCCTTCATTTCTGGATGGATAAGAAAACTCGTCTGGTTTGTTGGCAAACAATTATTACTGTTGTAGAAGAGAGACCTGTAGAAAACAAAGTAGTAGCTGATGAGATATATCAGTTCTTAACAAGACCAGATATTCAGAATGAATATCTGTCTTCTCATCATCAGACTGGTAAAATGAATTGTATTATTTAACAAATATTCCTTTTGTCATCACTCTAGGTCAAGTGATCACTACCTTTTATTCTCCTCCTCCAATTGTACCAAAACCTAGTGAAGAGAAAGGTATATAAATTCTAGCCAAGTTATAGATTAATCTAAAAAGAAAGGTATACTTTAAGTAGAGTAGATTATATAGTATAGATATCACTATGCTCCATGCAAGAGAATCAATTATCAATTACTTTTTTCTAGTGGAGATAGATGAAATGGAACAAGAAGCTCCATTACCATCATCTAATCCTATTGGAGTAAGAACTATTTAATAATTATCAAAATGTCTTTATCTTTCTTAGTTTGCTGCTCATTGTCTTCATAAACAAGCTAAACAATGGGAGGAGAAAGATAATGATATGATAGTAGCTACTAAACAAATGGCCAGACTGATAATGAAAATGTCAAAGTTTGCCAAGTATGTGTCGTAGATCTGTATATTTTGTGTAATGCATTATTTGTTATCACTTAATATTCTATAAAAGGATTAAGTTAGATGATATCAACTATAAATTACAATACCTTATAGTTACATATAATTCTTTGCTATTCATTAGAATATAAGCTATTATCTTTCAGTACAACGTGTTACATTATTGATTTTATAATTAATTCACTGCTGTGTTGTGGTATCATTAATTTACATAGTGATGAAGTTGGTGAGGTGACATCCAAAGAGGTTTTTATGAAAACAGCAACCCTTATAACAGAGAAGAGTGAAGAAGTTATCAAAATGGCTAAGAAAGTTGCTACATTTTGCAGAGATAAGCAAATTAACAAGGTGAACAAAATTAGTATATTTACATAGTGACTAGAGAAAGTGATCGCTTGATGTGTTCTTTAAAAGTGATGACATTACTATATTAAATTTGTATTGAATTTGAATGTAATATACTTTGTCCAACATTTTATCATAATATCCAAAGATTGTACACTGAGCAACTTTTGTTCTATATTTCAGAGAAGTTATTATAACTTCTTTGAAATATAGAACAAAAGTTGCTCAGTGTACTTGGATATATATATAGTCTTTATTATACCTATAGCTACAAAGAGAAGTTATAGTATTCTATATAGAGGGAATTTTACTTGGGCATGTTGCTTGCCTAAAGATCTTGTTTGTTGTATAATATATACATTTTTATTTTAACTATTACAGACTTTGGAACAAAGTAATGTGGAAATTCAAACCATTGCTCATCAACTTAAGATGAATGTTTCAGTAGAAAATAGCAGACAAAAAGGAAGAGGTAATCATTAACATAATTGACTATAATAATTATTGTTAAGAGATAAGTAGTAATCTAAAGTCATTCGTTTTTACACAGACACAAAAGCAGATAAGGAAGCCACTCAACTGTTGACAGTCAATGCTGAGAACCTAATGTCTGCAGTGTCTAAAGTACTCAATGTTACTGAGAGTGCTATAATAACAGTACCTCCTGAAGATCATGTTCAACTGACTGGCCTAATAAGCTGGGTCAAAAGTTCATCTGAAGCTACACCACCTTGAATTGATTTTATATAATTTGTTATGTTTTTATAATTACAATATTTTATATTAACAAGTGTATTAGGGACTGGAATAGTTTTTAAACTGAAGTTTTTATTTCATCAGATAATAATTCTCTTTTTTTGACATAATTATTTACATTACCTTTTATAATTCTTTATTTACCTCATTTTCTATAAATGTTTGATATAGTTTAAAATGGTTTTTGGTAAAATTTGAGTGAGTTCACTCAATTAAAATTAAGTTGAATTAAAGACTTTTAGTTCTATATATTGTATAATTCATACAATAATGGCTACTACCTACATTAGTAATGATCAAAGGAACTAATACTTCAAATTTGGTACTTAAGTATGCACTCTCATAGCATTAGGTGAGTGGGTGGTTTGATTATCAATAATGTGGGTATGGTAGAAACTGTTAACCATGTGCTCATTGCATCATACAGCTGCCAACAGATTACAACTAGGGCTTACTTATGCTCTGAGAAAATGTACAAAATTAATGGATAATGCAAGTATTTGCTGTATTAATATTATTATTATTGAAAGCACTTACCCAATGGTTAACTTAGTTTGAAATTATCATTGTAAACTGCACTAGATTCAGTTAGTGTGGGTCATCACATTATGTAGATAATCACCTCACAGACATCAAAAGCTCAACCTTGAATTTTAGTGGGAGTTCAAGAGTTTAGTGAGTTCAATACTATTATATAATAATGAATTAGTTAATTAAGGAAACATTTACATGTATATTAGTGTAGGTGTACATTTATAAACATCTTTAATATTTCATTAGCTATTATGATGTCATAACTGTCATTGTTATCACAGTGTTTCTTTTTGAAGTATGTTAGTTACCAGTATAATTCAATTGAGTTGCAGAAGGATGATTTTCCCTTAAAAATACAGCTGGCGAGAGAACTAGTTGTTGACTTACATTGAAATAAATCTTCCATAGTAGTAGTTAATCAGTTCTAGAAGGACCTACTATAAAGAAAATTGCATCATTTGCTGACAATAATTCAGCCTTTACATTATATGGTATTATAGAGAGATACTGAAGTATACAATACCAATGAAAAAGAAAATGCAGTGTCATTCATACAACAGTCCTTCTCTAGTTGATATTACTGAAGTATTATCAATTACTGAGGTTGTATCAACTAGAGAGGACTACATGAAACAGCTGTTGATTTTACAAGTGAAATGAACACATGAAACAACCAAACTATAGTCCCTGTCACTGAAGTCCTATGTCAGCTGAAAAGATGTAGTGCCTGGCTATACTCAAATTCAAGTTTACTGCTTCTATAACATAAAAGTTTAGAATGTATATTCCAACATGGATGTCTATTGTTCGTGGATGTCTGTTGTTAATTGCATAACATTCTAAACAGAGGGTTCTACTCCAAAATCAACAAAGGTGGTTAAGTTCATGGAAAATGTTTACTTGTATTAGACTCTCTTAAAGGGAAATTCCTACCTAGTTTTGCAAGAACAAACCCTTCTGCTTACCTTGTGAGACAACCTCTGAAATTCACCATCAACCAACTTAGCATTCATCAAATTGATTACTATAGCCTTAGAAATCATAGTATCAGAAAAAACTGTATAAAACTCATAGGGAGTTGTATAAGTTATTTGTTGTCCTGAAAAATAGAGCAATCTGATTGGTCAATTAAGGCAAACATGGTACAACTTTAAACATGTTCTGTCTCTATCAAATGACTTCATGAATTGAACTCTATCTCTGTAGATTTTTCTTAATTCTTATTTGTCTTTGCTATCAAGAAGGATTCAAGTAATGATCTAATTAAAGATACAGATGGAATTCACTTAAAATTTAATTACCAATAAACAGATCATCCTCTTGACTGAACTTTTGTACATGGTTTCCATGACAACTGGAATAACAAATATAACTGACTTAAAATTTGAACTATACATGTATTTATTTATTACATGTGTTCATCTTCAATGTACATTACATATATATGATAATCAGATATACATTTCTACTGACTTCTTATAGACTCAATTAGAGGAGGAGTTAGGACAAAGGTCACTTGATTTATTAAGTCACTAGTCAAAATCTGTCAGATGTACTAGTTTGACAAAGAAATCAAAGACCAGCTAGTCATCTTGTGTATGTAACAAAGACTGTGATATAAAAATTGACATAAAATCATTAGTAGTCAAGTCTAGTATAGATATCAGACTAGTATTATCAGATTTAGAGAGGGGGACTCATAATAACCATTCCTCTTAAAATAAATAAAGCAATATTGCTGTTTTCAATTGCAGAGTTGAACCCAACACAAAGCAGAGTTAAAGTCTTCTTGTTGAAGTAATTATAATTAAATACATTTACATCTGCATAAGGAGCCTTAGGGTAGCCCCTGTAGTTAGAAAGGATTGAGCCCCACCCAAATCGTTTAATGAGGTCATCAAACGTCACGTGATGGCGCTCTTTCCCAGCAAAGAAAGAGTTGTTGTATATACGAGTGACTAAGTTGGTAAGTAATATAAAGTAGAAGTTAATTAGTAGTATTGTATGTAGATAATATGAGTCATGGGTCATGTTAACACTTGCAGTACTACAGTGTTTACTTGTTGACTACATACACGAGATATGTTACTTCTTATGACATTTGATTGAAGAGGAAGTACATTCTTTTCTATGACTTAGTGTATTTCTAGCTAGTTCTGGTAACAAGAGAGTATTTCAGACAATTACAAAGATAGAAGAGTTAAGGCTGTGTAAACACAAACTATGTTCATTTGTTATTGGAGTTCCAACTTTTTAACTCTCTATGATTGAAAAAAGTCTCTTTATCTGTTTCAATGTTTAAGATATTGTACTTGATATGATGTTGATATGATCATGTTGTATATGATTGTACAATGACAATAAATGAAGATCATACAGTTTATTGTCTTTGTTGTGTAAAGTGATATATATAATACATTATAGTATAACTGATATATGTACATTGATATCTAATGTTCTATTATAGAAGTAGATCAACTTAACAGTACCAGCCAAGGGCTGCCAGCCCTCCTAACAATGGCAGTTCAACTATCAAAAGAACAGCAGCGTTATATTGTAAGTATATTATTAACTAATCCAGTATACTACATGTGTTAGTGTACAATCAATACATTACATATTATTATTAAGTATGGTATGGTTTATATGTAGACAAAGACATGGCAAAATGGCTGACACACTTAATGTATTACAGTATATTGTCAAATAACTGTTAATGTTCCCTCATAAATTGTTTTAGTGTCTAATTACCGTTATTAATTATTTTACAGGTAGTAAATTTTTCAATAATGTTATAAAGTATTATTAAAATAGAGAACATAATCCTAAGTACATCATGTTCTTTTTATACAAATATTGTTACATTTTGTATTGTGTATTTGAACTGTCCTATAGTTTTATTAGTCTCGTATAAAACATGTAGTTGTGTATAATTTACTAGTTTTAAATGTAATGACTTGATTTGTTATTGTATAGAACAATGAACTTTGGAAGTATGTTAAAGCTGGACATGTAGAGAAAGTGAATCAGACCCTTCAAAAAGGAGCAGACTTTAAATATCGCTCCGTGGTAAGATCCTATTAATTTAGCCTTAATCTCCTATTATTATTTGTGTGTAGTATTTTAATATTGTCTTATAATTTAATTTAATGAAATCCATTATATTGTGTGATATTAATGTCTTAATTAATGATACATGTCAATGTAAAGTAATAGCTTGTATTGTGTATACACAGATATGGAATTGGATTTTATTTCATATATTAAAATGTCTTTTTTATTATATAGATTAGTTATGATAAAGGAGGTTATGTAACACAAACTTCAAGTGTAGGTGTTAGTCATTGTTCTGTAAGTGTATACATGTATATAGCTGAGATCAATATAACTCAAGTGTTTGATTGATAGAATCTATGTAACAAAAAAGACATTTTAATATTATTAAAATGTCTTTTTTTGTTTCATAGATTCTAAGTACTTTTAGTCATTGTTCCACAAAAGCAACACCTCATACTATAGCTTACGTCAATGGTCATAACACAATAGTACAACTCTTAGAAAATGCAGGTGCTACTCCTGATTATGTAAGTGTATACATGTATGTAGTTGAGGTCAATATTTAGTATAACTCAACCATTTGTCCATTACATTGATATTATATACATGTACATACTTACATTAAAGTATATCTGCTATTTATTGCCCAAGTCTTTATACACATAACATGTACTTAATGGATAAACATCATGACCTTTGCTGACATAATTGTTATGTAGCTTTGTTCTGTTTTCTCTACAAGACTGTTCTTTTAACAATGGTTTTTATAGCTTATAACTATCATAAGACATTAGTTTAAAGCATATCATGTAACACTAAGGTCCAGTATTGTTGCTAATTGACTTTGTATTACATACCAATAAATTATACAGTGAGTAGTTTACATAAATTCTAGATTTCATAGTAATCCACCAATTTCAGGTACAAATTAATTGTTAAAATGGCTTATTAATTTTTACAGTGCATATCCAGATTTATTTCTGACAAATTTCATAATTAAAATGCTACTAATGCTATTATTAGTTTTGATGTAATATTGGAGGGAACAGTATGCATACTTTGTTACCTTATCTTATACCTAATTGCAAAGCTAAATTATGCCACATAAAAATTAGGAAATTAAAGTAAATAGATATTGTTAAGCACCTTAGCACTAAGAAAGTATTTCTGTAGTGTTCAGGCTGTCCTGGAATGACCTACTGAAAATCTTTGTATATCTGTAATATATATATATATATATAATATTTATTATGTCGTATATTATTTCATTTATTTGTATTTACTTAATATGATTTCTTAGGATGAAATTATGTTAGCAGCCGCTATAAAAGGACTAGCAGATAAAGTGAAAGAAGCTTTAATGAAAAATGCTAATTTGAGTGCTAAAGAGGTGGATTTTGTAAGTTATCCCTTATTATAATAAGTGAGTCTTTGTTATAAAAGGTAGCTCATTAATTGGACAATTATAAGTTCATTTATAAACAATATACTATTTTCATGAGTAGTCACCTATATATAAGGTTTAATGCTTTGAAATATAAAGTTTTTTGATTGACATAAAAAACTCAATCTAAGGAGCTATACTATATATGTCATGACATTGTAATATGATGATGAAAACACTAGGACATTGAAATAGCTTGTTTGTAGATAGCAACAGTTGAAAAGCAAGTGTCATACTCAAAGCCACTGTGTAGTATAAGAATCTATAGTGCAATATATAGTTTTATTATATGTTATAAACTTACTATTTCTAGATATTTAAATAAACAATATTGTTGTATTGCTGTAATAGACAAAGAATTAGAGTAAATCTGTCATGAACAAAGTCATTACTTCATTTATGTACACATTATATTTTTAAACTGTTACTAACTCTATACTATATAACTGATTTAGTGATATTCTCTTACTGTAGTATTTTAGAAATTGCAGTAGTCATATTTAAATTCACATTCTTTGTTGTTTCATTATTAGAATGACGATACAGCTTTGCATTTAGCCTCAGGTAATGGTCACGCTGAGGTAGTCCAATTTCTGCTACAGTCAAATGCAGATCCTAATATTCATAACAAGGTCAGTGTGTATTGTGTATAATTTATATTTCATTTATTATCTCTACTACATGTACATATATGTTTAGTAGGACAGGATATAGTTCAAAGTCAATGTAATGAGTAGAATTAAGTTAACCTTTTCGTTCCATGCAAATAAATTTTCACTGAAATTTTTGTGGGTGGGATGAAATATTTTTCATTTCTTCTTTGATATATCTAACCAATTACTAATATTATTGGAAGCATTGTTTTGGAGCATGTGTCTATGTATATTTCTATATATGTTTGTTTTAGCTATTTTAATCTATTGTCATTATTAAGCAATTTATTTCATTTTATAGTGGGGACATAGCCCACTTTATCTAGCATACTGGTATGATCATGATAACGTTGTTGAGCTCTTATGTTCTTTTGGAGGAGATATAGACCAAGTTAGAAATGTAAGTGATGAATGTAATAATATATTTACTGTATATGATGACATGGACATAGTGATCTTATATGTTATGATATATTATAAACATGACCTAATTATATGTGGGTACATGTCACAGTTATAATATATTATTTATTTTAACAGGATGACCTACTTTTGACTTCAGCTGAAAATGGTAATATAGAAAATGTAACTCTAGCACTTACATCAGGTGCTAATGTCAATGTTCATCACGGTGGATTTCTGAAGGTTAGTACACTGATTAAATAGTAATAAATTACTGTTGTTTGTTAGTGTTTACTTTTTAAAGTATTGTATTTTATAAAAAAGTAGATAAGTAACAATCATTAAAGGTATTTATCTCCTCCTACTCTTATGGACATTGTTTCATTAAAAGACAGTTTAATCTCTCTTTTCGTACTTCTAGTAGACTACACTATCATTTACTCTGTTGATATTTTCATACATTGATAATAATGAAGGAGGTATTTGGTCCAAATCTTAAATTAATATGCCTATTTTGACATTTTGACAAACTTTCTTCTAGCGTTGTCAATTAATATGACCTTTTCTAAATTCAGCAAAAATTTTATCTGTAAATTGGTAGATTTGTTTTTATTGATATAATCTTTCCTTTTAACAAATTATATTCATGGTCAGTGAATGTCAGCCCTCAAAAGACATGAACATTTCTATTATTAAATTATCTTGAACCAGCCTTTGAAGTATGGCCTAACAATGCTATTTTTAATAATACTGGTAATCACAATCCAAAAATAAAGCTTTACTCATTCTTACTTTCAAAGCAGGTGTTATAATTGTTATACTAATACTTAATATAATACTGTAGTCCTAGTTGTTTCTTATCACTAAAGTTTTATAAATTAATAAATACATATTGTAGGTATTTATTGTTTTTTACAAGCTCACTTTACATGACAGCCACTAGTGACCCATTCTTCTCTATTATTCTATGATAGCTATTATAAATATTTAATTATCAATAATAAGGGGAAAAATAGAATGCCAATACAACTAAAAGTATCTCAGAACAAATTTTACAATTTTAATCTTGTTTGATTTTAAAATGTGGTCCATTTTATGATAGGTATGTATTATAATTTTCTATAAATTTTGATGTTAACAATAAATACTTGTGTACTTCCTTTAGTATCAGCATACAGCTCTACATCTAGCTTCAAAAGGAGGTTATTGTGATATTGTACAGCTACTGTTAAACTCCAATGCAAATCCCAATATTCGTGACTGGGTCAGTGTATAATATTTGTAAAGATTACTAAGAATAGCCTGTAGTAAATAATTCTTATCTATTATTCTATGGTAACTACTTCGAATCTCTAATTTTCAATAATAAAGAAAACAACTGCAATACCAATACATCCAAAAGCATCTTAGGACATTTTTTATAATTTTAACCCCGTTTAATTTTAATATTTGTTCTGTTAGTCATAGTTAAATATTATCATCGTTTATTAATTTTTTGTTATTATAATCAACAATAAATATAATATTTTTGTCTTTTATCTAGGTTCAGAGAACAGCTCTTCATACATCATCTGAAGCTGGTTACTGTAATATTGTACAGCTACTATTAAAGTTCAATGCAGATCCCAATATTTCTGACAAGGTGTTCAGTGTATATTGTTTTTAAAGATTACTGCATGTTACTATAGATTAAATAATAATTACTTCATATTTCAAATTTCCAGTTTTCAATAATAGAGAAAACAACTGAAATTCTAATACATCCAAAAGAATCTTAATTGTTTTAATTTTAATATGTAATTCTTTTTTATTATTAGTATACATGTTATGATATTCTATAAAATTTAATCTATTATTGTGTACTTCCTATAGCGTAAACAAACAGCTCTACATCTAGCATCGGAAGGATGCTACACTAACATTGTTCAGCTACTGTTAAACTCCAATGCAAATCCCAATATTCATGACCGGGTCAGTATATATTATTGTAAAGATTACTAAGAGCAGCCTATAGTGAGCCATTGTTATGTATTACTCTAGGGTAACTACTTCAAATCTCTATTTTTCAATAATAGAAAAACACCAGCAATACAAATACATCCAAAACATTCTAAGACAGTTTTTATGATTTTAATTTTTGTTTTAGTTTTAATATGTAGTCTATTTTAGTATTGGTATATATTATAATATTATGTAAAATTTAATGCTATTGTAATCAACAATAAATACTTGTGTTCTTCTCCTGGAGTCAGCAAACAGCTCCACATTTAGCATCAGAAAGAGGTTACTGTGATATCGTAGAGCTACTGTTAAACTCCAATGCAGATCCCAATATATGTAACTGGGTCAGTTTATATTGTTTGTAGAGAATACTACAAGTTACTAGATTTAAATCAATATTCATGATATAGAATATTATGGGTGGGGCTAGTAGAAATTGATTTGTTGGTCAAATATTTGTTAGTACAGGATTACCAAAGATATCAGTGTCAGTTATCAATAGGTGTGACCTGTTATAATGGTAGTACATATAGTTGAAAACATTTTGGTATTCGCAGAGGGACCACTAGTATGGTTTTCCATTTGTGTCAAACTGTTCTGATGATTATAAGAGGATTTGTATCATTAGTATTATACTATACTTTTATACTTTTACTAGACTTTCACCCAAGACTAAATGGTTAAGTATATGAGAACAGCCAGTAGTGAGCTACTCCAATATTAATTCTTTTTCATTACATGTACTCCATAGTGACAATAAGATTGATGGAGCACATCCTTATTCCTTAACTTTGATGGCATATTTGAGCTGTCCTTAACACATCTAAATTGTCTTTCATTATTAATATAATTAAAACCCTAACCCTTGAACTTTAAACATTAATATTGATATCATACTGGACATACATTGCAATTGCTTGCCAAATGTTTGAGATTATCGAAGAAAAGCTCACACCATATTGCATGTTGGTGAGTGTTTATCATATGTTTCTAGTGTCATTGAGGATTGTTAAACATAAATACTTTAATTTATAGAGATAGAAATATTTTGTATAAATACTGAAATGTGATGATTTCATGCCAAATACATCAACATGTAGAAATTAATGTAGTTTTAAAAAATGAGAATGGTTTAAATATCTTTTATTTATCATTTATGAAAAAATATTTATTTCATGTCATAGTAAATACAATAATATTGTTAGACATTTAGTATTCTCCTGATAAGAAACTACAATGACAATCTATAACTGTATCATGTATTGGCAGTAATTATTAACTAGTTAAAGATCTAGTCTTTGATGTGATCTCTAAGTTCATAGTGACAATAAGAAGAATGGAGCATACATTATAGATGTTGAATAAGCTTATGTCATCCATAGATATATGTTACTCACTAGATGTTAAACTCCCTATATCATGAATATATTAACATGTAATAGACATTGCTATTATAATAAACTTGTGGTTGCATTGAGAATACACAGTTACCCCTTAATTCAGATAGACAAAGAGTAATGTCATGGAACAATGTGTCTTATCTGGAGCTGTCCTTAACACATCTAAATTACCTATGGTTACTAATATAACTAGACCCCTCCCCTTAAAAATTAAACCTTAACATTGATGGCATACTTGAGATATATCGCAATTGGTTGCCAACAACTTAAGATTATTGAAGAATAATCTCTCTTCTCATAGAAGGACTAGCACTATATTGCATATCAGTGGGTGTGGCTTATAAAATAATAAAGTAATATTACAATAATCAATCAGGACAGGAAACTATTTGTTAGTTATTATACAAAATGACTTTTTGAATACATTTAAAAAAAGGTTACTTTATTTTATATTATTAATGACAAACATATAATTTCCATAATATATTACAACGAAATCTCCATAGAACATCTTTTCATTAGTTATAATACTTAGAAACCCTATACCTTATAAATGTAGTTATAAAGTCAAGTTTAAATAATTATATCATGTTAATAGAATTGATAATCATTATAAGTGTGGTAGTTATGATACGTTTGTGACCTAAATGACCTAGTTTATTATTGATGAAAATGTTTATAGTAAACTGACACTCATTTAATATCTTAGATAGTTTCTATGTCTTTTTATGTCCCTGTGATTGGTCAGGTTTGACATGATAATACAATAGCTATGATTATCTGTATTGATGACTGTTATATTGACTATATAGTTTAGTGTCAGATAGTTCCTGTACTTTTTGTAATTGAATAAATTTTCCTCTTATGTTTTCTAATTTATAGTCAGGGCAAACACCAGCACATTATGCAGCATGGGAGTGTCATGTTGATGTTCTAAAGTTATTAATTGAAGAGGGACAAGCTGACATAAATGCTACAGATAATGTAAGTCATATTATAGTTACTTATGAGCTATTCCTTTGAAGTATGACATTTAATATTGTCTTCAATATTGATAGCAACCTTACTCATATCCAGACTGTCCAATATTTTGATAACATGTTTTTGCCAAAAGATGTTCCAAGAACATTAATCACAAATAAAATTTTGACATTTGTCTACAATGTGTCAAACGTAACCTGTTGTCATTACATCAATCAATGACAATATTTATTAATGGATCAATTTATTAATAGTTATGAACAATTAATACGCAAAATTTAGCATGCTCTATGTGACCTTTATTGTGTGCTTCTTGGTGTAACTTGTACCATAATGATGACATCATTTTATGTCATGTGTAGATAATGGTAGTATAAATGTATGGTTTAGTTTTTTTGAGTTTAGAAGGTTAAGGCTTTAGGATGCTTTTTGGTAACTTGTAACTTGTACTATAATGATGACATCAATATGTGTCATGTCATGATGATGTCATCAAATTCAAGTTACTCCAAGAACCACTCCCTTTATTAGCCCTCCCACACATATACACACTCTTGTGATTTACCTGTCTGTTTGTGGCTTCAATAGTTATTGATCCTCTGTTATAATACACTTTATGTTGATTTTCCTATAATTGGGTAATAGCATTCTTAGGAACTTCATATATTCTAAATAGATCACCAATTTGAGGTGGAAGTACATTGACATGTAGACAAGTCATTTTGTTCATTTGTATGTAAAACAAATATTCACATGATCTTATGGACACATAGTGAGTGATACAAGGCAGCATAAGTTAGTAAAAAACCGTCTGTGCTTCTATATGAAAGATCACTATGTACAATACATACCGTAACAGCCATTTTGCATTTTCACTCTCTTAACACATGCTCACATCTATGTATACTTTACCTACATCCTCATTCCTGTTGTATGAGTCCTATATGTACTTGTCCCCAGACCCTTCATCTCTTAGGGAAGGGTTGGCAATGTCAGACTAATATTGGTAATCTTTATTAACTAGTTAAAGAGGTAGTCTTTGATATGATCTCTAACATATGTACATACTTTTTGTCTTAGGATTTGTTTTCCTTGTCGTTGTATATAGTACAAACCTTTCTTCTGAAAGATTAGTCTTTTTCCTATGACAATATATAAAAGTATTTTAAAAATATACTCAGGTTAATCTGTTTATTTGTCATTATATACACATGAAACATATATTATATTACTTATAACAATACAGTTGTTATTTATTTTCATTGTTTATTTTAGAATGAAAATAATCTATTACATTTAGCTTGTGGGCGTGGCAGTGAAGAAACCATACACTACCTTTTACATAATGTCCAGCTAGATCCACATTATCTAGCAGCTCTAAACAATGATCAAGAAATGCCATTGGATCTTATTCCACCAGATGTATCTAGCAGTAATAAATTTCGATTACTGAAGTTGTTTCAACCATTCAAACAATGTCACAGAGACTACCTCTCAAAATCGTATGCTAAATTATTTCTTTGTGGAAAGACAGAAGCTGGTAAAAGCTCATTGGCTGCTGTTATCTCTTATCGTGCTAAAAAGGGACAAAATGGTTACTATGATCTAGAAAAATGTGTTGAAGGTGTTGTATTACAAACCACTGGAATTGAGTACCACAGTGTTCGTAGTATAGAAATAGGAAATGTTGTAATTTACGATTTTGCCGGACATGCAGAATATTACAGTAGCCATGCTGCAGTACTGGAAACTCTCTTGTTGAGGTCACCAGCTGTCTTTGCAATTTTAAGCAACCTTACCGACGATGAGGAGACGATTAAGAAAGACCTCCTTTTCTGGTTTAACTTTGTTGAAAATGTAAGCATGAAGTTAATTAGCTCAAGTCAAGTACTTGTCCTTGGAAGTCATGTTGATGAATTATCCAGTCGAAAAGACTTCCGGCCTTTTGTAAATGATGTAGCTGATCTGGCTGTTCGTTTTCAGAACTACAAAGGGTTTTTCCCAATAGACTGTCATCGACCAGGAGGAAAAGGCATCGAGACATTTATGGAGAAATTAAACGAGAGCTGTGAAGCTGTTATGGACAAAAATGATAAGATGAGCTACCACTGCCACTGTCTAAATTCTTACCTTCAACAGCTGGAGGAGGTTGCTATTAGCCTAGATGAGCTATGTTCCAAATTAATGGAATTAAATGAGCCTTGTCTTTTGACAGATCGATCAACAGTGTTAGAATTTTTGACCATTCTTGGAAGTAAGGGTCTCATTTTGTTTCTGGCTAACACATGGGTGATTATTGACAAAAAGGCTCTCTTAACTGAGGTAAATGGTGTCTTATTTAATAAAAGCATTGATCGTGTGCGTAAACCAGTTGCCACTAATACTGGTATAATGCCTGTCTCTACTCTAGCTAACCTTTTCCCTAAACACAATACAGACATGCTGATTCATTTCTTAACAAGTCTACAATTTTGTCATCAAATAGACTCTTATGCTGTTTCTAGTATCACTAACAATGTACCATCTGATGACTTCACTATTAGTAAAGATGAGAAATTTTTATTTTTTCCTGCACTTATTACAGAAGACAAACCCACTTCAATCTTTGAAACAACAGATGGATTTGGTTGGTGCCTGTGGTGTCCTGAATCACATCAATTTCTCTCTATGCGTTTTCTCCATACTCTTCTTCTTCACTTAGCTTATACTTGTTGTTCTTGTCCTCCTGAGGGAACTGATTATATTACTGACAATGCAATGTTCAAAGCATTACATCGAGTCTGTACTATGTGGAAAAATGGTATTTATTGGAAAGAGGAGGAGACTAATATTGAAGTTATGGTTGAGGTTACTGAAGACAACCGATGTGTTACAGTTCTAGTTTCTCACAGCAGTTTATTAGAAAGTTATCAACTCCGTGCATCACTTATCAAAGAAGTACTTAAACTTAAAAAAGAATTATGTCCATGTACTTCAAAACAGTTTATCATTCCACCTGGTGATGTTAAGGATGTCATGGAAAAGAAACAGAAAAATCGTATACTCTATGCTCTGAGAAATGTTGCTAAAGGAGTACTAATGAGAGAAACTGTTACTTCTTCTAGTGACAAATGTGTTCCTGTCCATTTAGTCGTTGGTGAAAAGGAACCATACCTCTGTATTGCCCCTCTTGTGACCAAAGCTCTCTTTACTGACACCAACAAAGATCTACCACTACCAGTTCACTATGTCCAACATATAAAAGACGTATGTAAGGAGATCATGTCCCTCTATCCATCATCAGATTTTACACACCTCTCTGTAAGAGAACTTCTCAACAAATTCAGTGTTTTTGCTGGACGTAATCCTTTGGTAAGTTTATATTGACTTTATCTTAACAGTGTGTCTATGAAATTGTTTTATCTTCTCTACATAGAGTATACCTTCTCCACCAATAAAAGATGACTTAGTTATTATTACAGATTTTATTAACCCTGTTACCAAACCTGACAAACAGATGTCATCATCTATTACATACAATGTTGGAGGTATGTCTACATGTCAAGAAAATTTCATATTTTCAATAATTAGGTTTATTTATTATTTAGTTTTCATGTTTTTATATCTACTATATTTATATTTGATTACTTTCATTTATTGTTATATATTGTTATATTACAGGTAGTAGTCAGGAGACAATGTTAACAAAGGATAGTTTAACTGATGAATTCAGTCATTTCCCTAAATTATGTATGTTAGACAATCTTATATAACAGTTCTTTATCTTATTGTACTTACAGTTGAAAGACCTACAAGACGTGAAGTTTTAATCCAACTAGCTGATGTTGATGCTTTATGGCGTAGTATTAGAGATGGTCTTGGAGTGAGTGATAATTTCCTTCAAGGTTTGGCCAATGGCAACATGCAAGATCAAACAAGACTTGGTCACGTTATTCAAAATTGGTTGGATATGAATGGTCAAGGTGAAGGTGCTCTTGTCAATTGGATGACCATTTTAGATGTCGTAAAGGGACCACTTGTTAAGAAGAAAGCTCATGCTATGACAATATATGAGTACTTGAAGCAAGGAAGTTCTGTCCAGCAGAGTACTCAAAGTAAGTGAACAATACGATCTATAGCTGCTATAATTATATAGACTGGTTACATAATAATTCCATGATCACTAAAGAGGTAGTTAATTTACACACATGGCAATCCTATTGGAGGTCATATTACAAGACATTATGTCATAACTTTACAAGTATCTTTAATTGGTATGGAATATGACAATAAAATGTTGACTATGAGATAATTGGAATGTTTATCTGTGATAAACCTAAACAATTCAGAGTGAACAGATCTTTAATAATAAACCTATAATCATGTACATATATTTTATTATAGGTAGTAACAGTGAACATGGTAGAGAAGAGTCCTCTAGAACTCATGATAATAATGGTACATATATACTAGTATATATTATGTTCATTGTCATGCTACAATTTTATAGGAGGTATGGTACAATCAGACAAGAACACATTTGATAATCAAACTAGTGGTAACTTACTTTATCCATATCATTTAACCTGTACATGATTATACAATGACTCCTAATGGTAACTGTTTATGTCCTTCATAATATAGGTGTTAATAAAAGTGTTAGTGAGTCTATTACTGAGGACAGTCACAGAGTTAATGGTAAGTTTATTATTACTATAATTGGTAAATGTGGTTCATTACATCTTTGTACGCATACACAAATAAATCTTGAATGTATTGTATTTTCTTATTTTCTAACTGTTCACATATTATATATACTTTAATATACATGTTATGTAACTATTATATTGGAAAGCAATGTAACTATTAACATATAATTGTCACTTTGTTCTACTCAATATTCTATAGAATGTGATAAGGAATCAAGTGCTCCTGACTCAACTGAAGGCTCCGTTATTGACAACTTATCAATGGAACATCAGGTATGATTTGTCCTCTTAAATAGTAGATTGTATTAATTGTAATCATTAACAAATTTAATTTGTTAAAATATTAAGGGTTATTCCTTTTGCCAGTAAGTAGCTATTAACATAATAGCTTCTTTTAGTTGATAAGAGACCAGATACTCAATAGCTTAATGTGAGAAAGGGTATCTAGCATATTCATAGGTAAGATAGCAGATCTCAGTGATTGTTCAACATGATGCAAAAAGTAGTTTTCACATTAAGCAAGTGGGTGTCTGGTCCTGTGACTAAATCTACTGAGCAGTTATATCACTATATGTAGCCACACCCATGAAGCATTCTTTGTGGTTTTGGGTTCTTAGAAGCATTCCTAGTTTGACATAGATAGATTGATTGTTTCACTATGTGACAATAATTACTACTAACAATTACATTGTAATTCCTCACCTCCAGTCTTATCAATAATATAAACAATAGTTACATCATCAATCTTGTGTATTATAATACCACAATACTTTATACCTCATATATTATCACATATATCCTGTATCCAATAGCAACATTCTACTAATGAACTATCAAGTGAACACAAAGCAGATACTCTCCCTAGTGATACTACACAACAAGGTAATATAAGACACCTAAATAATAAACACTACATATAATGTATGTGATGATTGTGTTTGTATAGAGTTATTTTATAGTCTAGATTGTTATAGTTGACATAAGTAGTTTATATATGTTGATAAATAGACTACTTAGAGTTGTATTTGATTACTGAGATCATGAGAAATTAAGATATATTAATTAACTACTTCTCTTCTATATTGTTTACAAACTGTTCTTTAATTCAGTTATATTTCCTTTTATTGTTACATTTTATAGACACTATTGATCCATCAGAAATATTTCAAGAATATTTTTCTGATGTTTGTGAAGCCATTGAAGTTAAACCGTTGTTCATTGTTAATCGACTCTTTTCTGCTAAGTTGATATCATTAAATGTTAAGAAAGATGTACACAGTATGATTGGTGATGATTATGAGAAAGCAGACAAAGTAGTTACTGAACTACAACAGCAGGTTGAAGAAAAAGGAGTTGAGTTTTTAAAAGCTCTTTGTGATTTCCTTTTAAAGCAGAACCAGGAGTTTAAGGACATTGGTACAAGAATAAAAAATCAACTAGAAAGTGAGACATTTTATCATACAACACTATAATTATATTAGATAATTAATATTTGTATAACTGAGTCTTTAATGATGTTATAATTGAGTAATCTACTGTATATGACAAATGTCTTTATTTTCTATGTACTATAGGCTAACTCCACCTATTAAGTATCTAGTCCTCTGCATACTTTAAAGCAAAAGTGTTATCAAAGCCAATAACGTATATTTAGGACTGCTTGCCATATGACAGCATGTGTCAACTCACAAATATCTAATAGCAGGATGCCTTAGCTACATTAAGGAGAAAGAATATATAAATCCCATTCTATAGCATTAGAAAACTAGCTTGTTATCATATTTAGAAGTTTAACAATTATGTATGTCATTAACTATGCTAGGAATTTAATTAAACATTTCCTTATATGGTCATTTTCAAAAAATTGCTGGAAAAAATATTTTTGTGAATTATGTCAATATAGGACCATGCAGTTGGCTCTTACAACATGTAGGCATTGGCACAGACAGTTTTCAGGCATGGGCAGTCTATAATTGTTTTTTTAGACAAATGGCTTATAATAACAAATTTCATTGCAGCATATTTTTGCTTTCAGCAAGTAGCTGTCTCCCATACTATAGAGATTGTTTAGCAATTATGATATAAATAATTATAAATGTGATAATATTATGTAAGCAGTTAGTTTGTATGCATGTGAAATGCCTGTGATCATCTTTGTTTGGTCTGAGTGTACATATAATTCACACAATTATTAAACACTCTCATATAACAAGTAGTAGTCATTGTAGACAACACATCCTTAACTTCAACAACTCAAATCATAGGATAAGGCTTGGAGAAAGAGCTTTTTAATAATTGTGGTGATGGATAATTCTAATTTAATGTTGATTTGCCTTCTGTCTGAATTATTTTATATGACACAGTACATGTATGTACTTTGTGTGTTCATGTGTGGACACTACATTATAAAGTTGATAACTGCTATCAAGTAGATTGATGAATAGGATAAATAAATCACTTACTTTTTACACTTCAGAATAATATATTTGACTTAAAGTAATTTCATTAATCAGAAGCTGATAACTAGATTTCAGTTACCTCATTTCTTTTGAAGTAACTCATTGGCTTTCTTACCTCCAATAAAGTTATCTGTGTAGCTATCTTGCTAAGTTGATTATAGTTCATAAATAATTAATTGGAAGCTATTGACTAGATTTAAAAATTGTTATCCCAATAAGCATTGTCTATCAATACTTGACAGTGACTACTATTGAGACTATAATGTGTTTATATTTTCTTTGGTCTTATACTCTAATCTATTATTAAATTAAATAATAGTATTAATCTATTAATAAAAATCCCAAGGGGAATATGAAGATAGATATAGGTGATAGGCAAAGAAAGATTCTAGCTTATCAGATACCAGATGATTCAAATGTTCAATCACAATAAGACAGTGGTCAAGAAAATACAAACACAAGTACAGTTTACTCAGTTTACCATATTATTGAAGAAGTGTGATATAGTAACGACTATAAATATGTATACATGATTCTTATATTACTTACCTTTCATTTTATAACAATCAGCTCAATTTTTACACATTTCAGAAATTACACTACTCTAAGACCATTAGTAAGTATAGACAATTCTCTCAAGAGACAACATTTGTCACAAAATACATATTCTAGCTAACATTATCGACCACAAATGATGCAATCTGATGAGTAATTACATATACAATTGACAGTTTACTATCAAGCAATAATTATTTTTGAAAATATTTTTGCAGGTATAATCATTTGTGTGACTACTTAATCTTTAAATATACTTGAAGCTTCAACCTATTTTTTTGGCAGTTATATACCTATATTATGTAAAATAAATCCAAAGGTACTAACTTCCTGTTCATAGACACCACCAACTATGAATATTAGGTTTGTATTTTGAATTTTGAATTATTGGCAGTTTTTTTTTTGAACAGTCTGAGTTATTAAGTTATCTATACATGTATTAATATCAATAACTTGATTAATGCTTATTATATTGTTTAACAAAGAAAAAATCATTTTAAAAAAATCAATGCTAAGTTATATATTTTCCATTTCATATTAGGTAATATGGTTGAAGGAGGTGTACATGTATCTACTTTACCAGATGATTTCTTGGATCAACAACCTACAATTAAAGAAATAGTTACACATGCTGAAACTGCAGAGTGGAATAAGTTGGGTGTGACACTAGAACTAAACAGTGTTGCACTAGCTGGATGTCATGACTGCACCAGTATGTATCAGTTATGGATAGAGGAGAAAGGTCATAATGCAACAAGGAGGAATTTATTAATTGCTTTAAAAGATATTAGAGAGAATTATGTAGCAGAAAATTATGAAAAATATTTAAAAGAACAGTAAGTTACATTGTCCATACATTAATATATACATGTAAATGGATGCCTTATCTAAGAATAGGCCTATATTATTACATGACATTGATCTATATTAAACTTTGACACTAATAATAACTTGGCCGTTTTAAGATGTAATATTAGTGTATTGGCTATTAATTTTTATATTGTTTATATAACATTGGCTTTATAATCATTATTAACTATGTAAACAACTTGACACCACAATCAAATTAATTTTCTAATTTTGTAGGTGGGAAAAAATGAGTGTTCAATCTATATAAGTGATGTTATGTATATCAACAAGTACAATATAGTAAGTATACTAGTTACTTTAATACAAGTATGTACATGCTATGTGGATATATACATGTATACATGTATATGATAGTTCATTTGAACTATTAAAAAATTGAATGATTTGTGGCCAATGCTTTGTAACACTAGTCAAGTCAGTTCCACTACATGTGAAGGACTAAGTCCATAATTACAGAAAAGGCAAAAGAGAGAGAGAAATGTGAACCTCCTACACAAATAATTAAAATGCTCCCACACTGGTCATTTTACTGATGGATTTTTATCTATGTTTATATCACAAATATCTGTGCTACAGGCTTATGTTTATTTTCTCTCTGTTGCTATTTCTATGATATTCTTGTACTAAAGCCTTCATACCATCTTAGACTGTTGTTACTCATAGCCTACTTGTTGTTATGTAAGGCAAGAATAAAGTGAATCTTAACAAAAACTTATAGTTTACTAACCCCTCACTTATAGTTAGTCTTTATGGTGATGCTTTTGTCTAAAAATAGTAACATGATTAGTGTGGAAAGCTTTAACATTTTAACCATTTACATAGGCTATACCCTAATTAACATTATTATGTTGGTAGTTAAGTATATTCTGTAGTTACTGTAGTTAATTATTATCTATTAATTCCACAGATACATACCTCAATATCTGAAAAGAGAGATCCTTGTAGCTGCTATAGACATATTATTTAAACCAAGAAATGAAGCTGATTACACTACTTTAATTAACTACCTATGACTATGTACATCACTATACATCTGTAGAATAGTGTTTGTTCTTTAAAATTATTTTGTGGTATTTAGTAATAATAATTAAATAGTGGTCGTTACAGAAATGGAAATATGCAATTGTGTTCTCTAATGGTTTCATTCAATTTTTAGATCAATGTAAGATAACTAACTACTTAGAACTATATTATAATAGTTTGATTTGGGGACACAGTTAGAAATAAATTGTACAGATCTAGCTGGATGTACTGACTTGACACCTATGTATCAGTTGTGGATTGATGACAAACCTGAAAATTCTCACTATGTTAATTGCTCAGAATAGTCTGTTATCTGACACCTATTATAACAGTAATATCAGACTGTTATAAGCTCTCTTATACTAACAGTTCATATAAGGATGGTATAGTGTGGGTGCTTATACCTCATTCTGTTATAATCTTGCTTATAACAGACTTATTTTAAGCACTTTGATATAAACATATGCTTATTGCCATAACCATTAATAATAATCATTATTGTGAATAATACATTTAATTAAGTGCACTGTATAATATAAGATTTTACAAAAGACACAGCTAATATCAAACAAGTGCACTGTTTAATAAGGGAACACAACAATCACTTTGTCAATTCTATAATCAAGTTTTACATTAGTCTCAGCGACTGCATAATGTCCCACTATTCTAGCAATAGGAATAAAATTGACATAGTTATCTCTCACAAATGTTGTTAAAGAAAGAAACTTTGTTAGAATGAATCTCAATATGGGTGATCTTCCAACCATTGGACATGTGCTAATACATTAATTAGTATTTGTAGTTTTATGAAATTTGACCTAGATTTTAGTTTAAACTCATGACAAAAGAAATGAAAGGCACTAAAGTGCCGAACCACGCTGTAGTTTCTAAGTTATTTATAAATTCTATGCCAGCTTAGGCCCAGCTATGATGTTGTTATTGCAAGAAAATTTATTAACATTCCAGAAGGTGTGGTTATAAAATGGTAATTTTTGTCATTCTGTATATGCTCATTAATTGTTGCTTGATTTCTAGCTTTGCCATGTTTGTGAAGCAGTAACTGAGTAAGTGATAGTATCATTCAATTGCCAAGCAAGATTAAGTGCTAATTTCGTGATGAAAAGTTTCTCTGAGTCTTTACATGACCCTTTAAAATGTATCAATATTTCATATATAAAATTTATTGTAACTTGAAGATGAAACCTTCTTTGGAAACGTCCCGTAGTACAAATATAAATCAATATATTATCTATTAGTAGCAGTCTTTTCAGTGCTTGGAGACGTTTCCTGAATGCGTTACTTTGCTCCAAGTCCACAAAACATTTTTCAGAACTTTTCTAACGATTACTTCGACCAACGGCCTTCTGTCTTGCTGATCCGTATTCCTCTGAGATTGTTTACAACATACTAAAAAATCTCTACGTTAAGTTTTTTACTTTTCGAGAAACGGCACTTGACCTCTGCAGCCTGAAAATTCTTTTGCGAGTTTTAAGCTTCTGTTTTCCTTGACGATGTTCTTGATACTACTGTTGTAAAGTCCACATGTTTTTCTATTCGTTGCTAAACGTTGGTAGCTGCTAATGCTTCGGTTGCCAAGTTATAGCAGTTCAAAAAAAACAGGCAGTGCAGACACACACACACACACACACACACACACACACAAACAGACTACAGTACCCTCGCTATGCGCCCACGCACAGCGAGGTTAATAAGTTACAAATCCAGCTCGGAAGTGTGCCTGTCTGCTTGTATCAATACCAATAACATTATTAAGCCAGTGTGTAACAACAGCAGTTAATTTTGGAGAACATGATTTGCTAAGCACATTAGTTGTATTTTGTCAACTGTATAGTATTATGTCCAGACACTCAATAGTTTAATGTGAGATAGAGCATCTGGCACTGGAAAAATTAATGTTTCTGGACCATGAAACATCTGGAAATGTTTTGAAAATGTCAAGTATTCTGTTATGTTTCTGGTGTTTCCAAACTAAGGAAACATAAAGATTTCTTTTGATAAGAAACACATGTGAAGAGCAATTTTCCCACTATATAGAAACACTTGAAAACACCAAATTTTTATTTGTATTTACTAAAGAAACTTTAATGTTTCCATTGAATTTAATAATTGTTTACAAATACAACAAATCCAAAAACATCAAGTAATCGCTACAAAATTAAATACATTATGATGTCCTCAAAAAAGGAAATGTTATGTAAATCATAAATAATTAAAAATAATGTCATTGTCACATAAATAACTTAAACAATAAATGACATAATCAGAATACTCTCAACAAACCAGTACTTGATGACATAATATACCACATAACATAACTTTTTAAATGATTGGATAAATGACTCATAAAATTAATTATTGAATAACCACTGTCATTGCAATCAATGCTGAAAAGCACATTCGGAATAACCAGCTGGTTTTAGTCTATCAGAAGGAAGGCCTTCCTTCATTTTAAGTCATAATGCTTACTTCTTACTGAACAATTTTTGGAAGATTTTTTGTCCAAAGCATACAGTAATTTTATTAGATTTTTTCTCCAGGGAAGAGTGGGAATAATAAACTGGTAATCTTCATTTTCATCACTCTCTTCTGAGCTCATCATATCACCAGTGAAACAAACTCTCCACTTTGCTTTAGTAGCATCAGATAGGCCAGCTATTTGATCATATTCAGAAAGTCTTTGTTGTAGCTTCTATTAAAAAACAGTGTTTGAAATAAAAGGAAAAATTCATAGGTATTTACACTAACATTATTAATATCATTTTCTATAATGAAATTACAATAGTATTAATTAAATGGTATGAACTACTTACTCTAGTTATCCTGTTTATTCTTCTCTGTTTTTCACATTTATTAAGATACTTTCCTGAATTTATTAGCTTTGCCTTAGTGTGACAACTTGAAAAATAAGTTTTAGTAGCATCTATAAAAGGATCATAATGGTGAGTAATATGGTACAACCATATTTAATAAAATACTTAATAATGCACACATTATATAATACATAACATTCATAATTTCAACAGATATGCCAATATGTCTTTCAGGTTGATAATATTACTAACCATTAATAACTGAAGTGGCTACATCAGGAAAATGAGATTTCACTTCTGTTACTAATTTCTTTAATATCATTTGATTTTCTTTGTCACCTATTTTGTTACTACAACAAGTATACAGAAGATAGTGTTACAAGTAGAGGTCATGTTATTCATACCTAAAGTTCCATTCAAGGTTCTCATCTTCTTCGTATAAAGCTAAATATGTTTTGCGTACACAATCCTAGATAATAAAAGTTACTATAACAGGATGTGTGGGTGGGTCATATGTACTAACAGTGTTATACATACAATATTGTCACAATAATATCACTATATTTGCTTATCACTGTAAAAATTAATTATAGTTTAGACTAGTGAGCAGACCTTTCGACCTTTCAACCCTACTATTAGTTTATAATGGGACAAAGGGAAATGTCTTGAGATTCTTGACACAAAGTGTACTGTTTGTTCAAAAATACACAATCAATTGACTGTACACATAATATAGTGCTGTAATATATTTATTTTCCAGTTTAGCCCCATACCAAAAACATTTCAAACCCTAAAGCATAAGGATAGTATACAGTATTCTTTCTGAATAAACATATCATGATACCTAAGTCAACTAAAAAGCCTAAGGAGAAATTGAGATTACCATAGACCACAAATTGTGTAAATAGCTATGTGGTTGTATTATAAAAGCTGTTAAATTTCTCACTTTACCTCAGCAGATCAAAACAACTTACTCTTACTTCAGGAAGTGAAATCTTTCTTCTTGTAGTAGAACCATAACATTGTCCAAATCTACCTTCCAAGTCCTCAATACGTGTCTGTAGCATTTCTTCTGAATTTTTAATCTCTTGGAAAATTTTTTCCATTGCTACAAAAATATATTATAAAAGTGTACAATTTTATTATTTACCTATCTGTTCATTATCAATGAAGTTATGGACAACAGGAGATTCCTTAACTTTAGTACTACCTTGAGTTTTTTGATTACATTTCAAAGGAATTCTTGATGCTGACGTAGCTTTAGCATGGTAGGGAGTTATTTCAGTTGAAGCTTTACCCAGTGTGGTATTGTCAGTTTGGGTTTGACTAGTAGTAACTTTGGCACTAGCTTTAACACTGTTGTCTTTTGTTTTTAAAGAAGCGCTAGCATTTATCCAAGAAGGTAACTGAGATGGACCAATGGCATCTTCGAAACGAGAGAGTAGGTTCAATCGACTGTTCACTGCTATTCTTGAAGGTGTAGGAGGATTTACAACAGGACTTGAGTCATCACATTCAGTACTGTGACAGTTAGATGAGCTCGATGACAGGCTCTCAGGATACTCATCATAGTCATTATCATTGAGTTGATCGAAACAGCTAGGACTGGGTTGATGCTGATGGAAAGAATAGGCCATCTTCTAACTACTAGAGCCAGAGAGAACGAGATAAAACTGTATAGAGATCCCGCGCCTTTTGGCTACGTTATCACGTGATCACTGCAACAGTGGAAGAGAGGTATCTTGGTTACTTTGTTCTAAAATGTCTCAGAGATTAAGACAGTCTAAGACTACAAATTTTATGCTTTGTGGACATTGTTTTAAAAGACTCTCATTGAAAACTTACAAGTAGCATCGACGATTATACTGTCACTCAGGAATCTGGTGTAATGTATCACAACCCCAGAAGCACAATGATGATAGCTCTTCTATCAGTTTGTCTGATTCATCTAGTGATGATTCCGTTAAAGAGATTGATTTTTGCCGCGAGAAAGAACAGCCGTCATTACTTTGGTAAACATATAAGGTGTATTGTAACTCAACTTTTGAGTTCTGGAAAAGTTACCACACCCACTTTTATAGTTGCTATGACGACACTCTTATATATATATAGAATAATTATAAAAATGTCTATTAGAGACAACTTCAAACTTTAACTTACCAGCAATAACTCTTTCTTCCTAATATTCTGGATTTAGTCACCACACTTTTACAGTTGCCATGACAACACTCCTACGGATAAAATAATTATAAAAATATCCATCACAGACAATTTTAAAACTTAACTTACAGCAATAACTTTTTCTTCCTGATATTCTGGGTAATGTCACAACGTCCATTTACAGTTGCCACAACAACACTCCTATGCATAAAATAGCTATAAAAATGACTATTATAGACAACTTCAAACTTTAACTTACCAGCAATAACTCTTTCTTCCCACTATTCTGGATTTAGTCACCACACCAACTTTTACAGTTGTCACGACAACACTCCTGTACATATAATAGTTATAAAAATGACTATTATAGACAACTTCAAACTTTAACTTACCAGCAATAACTCTTTCTTTCTAATAATTTGGGAAAAGTTACCACACCCACTTTTACAGTTGCCATGACAACACTCCTATCCATAAAATAGTTATTAAAATGACTACTACAGACAACTTCAAACCTTAATTTACAAGCAATAACTCTTTCTTCCTAATATTCTGGGTAATGTCACAACATCCATTTACAGTTGCCACGACAACACTCCTATGCATAAAATAGTTATAAAAATGACTATTATAGACAACTTCAAACTTTAACTTATCAGCAATAACTCTTTCTTCTTAATATTTTGGGAAAAGTCACCACATCCACTATTACAGTTGCCTCGACAACACTCTTGTATATAGAATAATTATAAAAATGGCTATTAAAGACAACTTCTAACTTTAACTTATCAGCAATAACTCTTTCTTCCTAATATTCTAGATTTAGTCACCACACCCACATTTACAGTTGCCACGACAACACTCCTGTATATATAATAGTTATAGAAACAACTATTATAGACAACTTCAAACTTTAACTTACCAGCAATAACACTTTCTTCCTAATATTCTGAGTAATGTCACCATGCCCATTTCACAGTTACCATGACAACACTCCTTTATATAGAATAATTATAAAGATGACTATTATAGACAACTTCAAACTTAACTTACCAGCAATAACTCTTTCTTCCTAATATTTTGGGAAAAGTCACCACACCCACTTTTACAGTTACTATGACGACGTTCCTATATATATATATATATATATATATAGAATAACTATAAAAATGATCATCACAGACAACTTCAAAACTGAACTTACCTGCAATAACACTTTCTTCCTAATATTTGGGAAAAGTTACCACACCCACTTTTATAGTTTCTATGACAACATTCCTATATATAGAATAATTATAAAAATGTCTATTAGAGACAACTTCAAACTTTAACTTACCAGCAATAACTCTTTCTTCCTAATATTCTGGATTTAGTCATCACACCAACTTTTACAGTTGCCATGACAACACTCCTACGCATAAAATAATTATAAATATAACCATCACAGACAATTTTAAAACTTAACTTACAGCAATAACTTTTTCTTTCTAATATTCTGGGTAATGTCACAACATCCATTTACAATTACCACGACAACACTTCTATGCATAAAATAGTTATAAAAATGACTATTATAGACAACTTCAAACTTTAACTTACCAGCAATAACTCTTTCTTTCTAATAATTTGGAAAAAGTTACCACACCCACTTTTACAGTTGCCATGACAACACTCCTATGCATGAAATAGTTATAAAAATGACTATTACAGACAACTTCAAACCTTAATTTACAAGCAATAACTCTTTCTTCTTAATATTTTGGGAAAAGTCACCACATCCACTATTACAGTTGCCACGACAACACTCCTGTATATAGAATAATTATAAAAATGACTACTACAGACCACTTTAAACCTTAACTTACCAGCAATAACTCTTTCTTCCCATTATTCTGGATTTAGTCACCACACCAACTTTTACAGTTGCCATGACAATACTCTTACCCATAAAATAATTATAAAAATAACTATAAACTTTAAAACTTAACTTACCAGCAATAACTTTTTCTTCCTAATATTCTGGGTAATGTCACAACATTCATTTACAGTTGCCATGACAACACTCCTATGCATAAAAAGAGTTCTTCTAAAAAGACAACTTCTAACTTTAACTTATCAGAAATAACTCTTTTTTCCTAATATTCTAGATTTAGACACCACACCTACATTTACAGTTGCCACGACAACACTCCTGTATATATAATAGTTATAGAAACAACTATTATAGACAACTTCAAACTTTAACTTACCAGCAATAACTCTTTCTTCCTAATATTCTGAGAAAAGTTACCACACCCACTTTTATAGTTTCTATGACAACACTCCTATTTATAGAATAATTATAAAAATGACTACTACAGACCACTTTAAACCTTAACTTACCAGCAATAACTCTTTCTTCCCATTATTCTGGATTTAGTCACCACACCAACTTTTACAGTTGCCATGACAATACTCTTACCCATAAAATAATTATAAAAATAACTATCACTGACAATTTTAAACTTAACTTACCAGCAATAACTTTTTCTTTCTAATATTCTGGGTAATGTCACAACATCCATTTACAATTACCACGACAACACTCCTATGCATAAAATAGTTATAAAAATGACTATTACAGACAACTTCAAACTTTAACTTATCAGCAATAACTCTTTCTTCTTAATATTTTGGGAAAAGTCACCACATCCACTATTACAGTTGCCTCGACAGCACTCTTGTATATAGAATAATTATAAAAATGGCTATTAGAGACAACTTCTAACTTTAACTTATATGCAATAACTCTTTCTTCCTAATATTCTAGATTTAGTCACCACACCCACATTTACAGTTGCCACGACAACACTCCTGTATATATAATAGTTATAGAAACAACTATTATAGACAACTTCAAACTTTAACTTACCTGCAATAACACTTTCTTCCTAATATTTGGGAAAAGTTACCACACCCACTTTTATAGTTTCTACGACAACACTCCTATTTATAGATTAATTATAAAAATGACAACTACAAACCACTTTAAACTTTAACTTACCAGCAATAACTTTCTTCCTAATATTCTGAGTAATGTTACCATGCCCATTTCACAGTTACCATAAAAACACTCCTGTATATAGAATAATTATAAAAATGACTATTATGGACAACTTCAAACTTAACTTACCAGCAATAACTCTTTCTTCCTAATATTCTGAGTAATGTCACCGTGCCCATTTACAGTTACCATGACAACACTCCTGTATGGATTATCCCAGGTTCGCCTACTCCGTCTTTGCCTACTAATTCTCACATATTACAGTTTTGCCTACTTATTAAGTATTCATTAAATTAATAATAATTATTTTCTAAATGGTAGAAATGTACAATATAGAAAAAGTAAGTATTGTATAAGTATTGTATTATATGACTACAGATATGTAAGTTCTAAATTTACCTATATGTTAGTGTGTGTAGCCATACCAGCTACATATTCAGACAAACTGATAGCATTATTTGAAAACCTGTTCTTAAGTTCAGTAATTATTTTGTCTCTTGTTATTGACTTTAAGGTCCTTCTGGGTGGTTTTGATCCTGTTGATAACTGTTGGAAAGATATTTCTGTGGATGTTTGCTCCCTTTGAAAGATCTCCACACATTTGAAGATGTTAGGGTGTAGTTTTCCGACGACTCTTTTTAATCAGTTATGCCAACCCTCTAAATGATTGTTGGTCTGTGGGCCATCTGTGTTGTAGACATTCCATTCAGCCTTTGGAAAGTGTCCAACTAGCCAGACATCTTCAAAGTAAAAGACGAAATTGTCAATATTAGCTAGATCAGGCCTATTAGTTTTAATGCCTTGCCATGCAAAATGAATGAACAGTATTGGTACAAAAGCTAGGGCAGCGGTTTTCCTGATGAATGACTTAAGTCCCAGGGTATCATCTTGATATTGTACTTGTAATCCAAGTGTTTGAGTTTTTTGCATTATTGCCTGGCAAAAATGATAGTAGCACCCCTAAAATTGTGCATCAGGAAAAGTTAACTGCATTGCCTGCTTTGTTGCTAGTTTGAAATCACTAACAACAGTCTGTGGGTTTAAAGTAAGCTGCAGTATATCAGCCTTCTGTTTGACTAGATTCATAGCCCTCTCATAAGTCCATCTTTGTTTGTTTGGAAGAAAAGCATAGATTAGCGGGTACTGCTTGCTGTGTTTGAATGCATGCATGGTGAATATTTGGTAAAACAATTTAGGACAAGTCTGAAAAGTACCGTCTACGTAAATTGTATCTGACTCACATAGTAGCTCAGTATTTCTGTCTGTTCCAAATATTATTAACTTATCATCTCCATCTCCATCCTCAGCAATAAGAAAAGGTTCTCCAGAAGGTGTCTTAACCTATTCGTCGTGAAAATGTACATCTCCCCGACTTTCGGGAATTGTTGGTAATCATTTATGCCAACTGTCATACAAAGATGTTTTACATTAATCAAATGTAGGCATCTTTGAGACAAGATCATCTTTGTTGTTCATGCTAGCTATCTCTTGAATTGCATCATGATATATAGCAGGAATTGGTCTTATTCTACCATCCCGTACTCTTCTATTAATAACATATCTGTGTCCTCTATAAATAAGTGCCCTAGCTCCTCTCTTAGTAGTAGTGAATTCCATGATAAAATGAATGTTACCAATTGCAGGAGTGCATAAGCGTCACAAAGGAGCGTCAAACTGCCATTATATTTGTATTCTAACCATTGTTGAAACACGGTCAAGGATTATTCCATATAAGGAAAATACACTTATGTAGCATAAGTACTGCTAAGTACGTGACGGAGCAATGAATATTATTACAATCATCTATGGTGAGTAAAATGAAGAAGTCGAAACTAAGAAAGAAGTTAGATACATTGAGAAAATTTTTAAAAAATTGGACTTGGAGGTTATGGAGGTTTTTGTCATTAAAGAAGTGGAAACAGTTGAACAACATATATCACTTTTTTCAACAAGACTAGTTCTCTGGCAATACATGAAAACTAGTCTCAGGCTAGGGAAGTCACTGGAGTTCTTACAAAGAACTTTCTGCCAGCTTTTTTGTGTCTATTACAAGGATAATGAATGTTTTGGTAGTTTCCTTGCTGCGTGGTACAAGGAAGTAGGCACTTTGGCCTGTGACACCTTGTCCACACAGAATACCAGGACACTTTGGAGTTAACTAGTGTCGGAATATAATGATATATGTTGTTTAAGGCCGCTTGCCCATCTTCTTGACTTCTCTTAAATTTATCTATTTAAGCACACCTACTAAGAGGTTACAGCCCAGAAGCTATTAAAATGCAAAACACTTAGCAGTTATGTCCATATATGGACATATATTCTAAGCCTTGATTCGACAACAGTCGGTGAAGGATGTTTGACGCTCCTTCGAATCGCTTCACTACGCTCATGAGCTCCTGACATAACTGAACACAGTTTACATAGACAATAATTTATAACTAAGGAAGAAGGAACAATTGACCAGCTCACGACCATATATGGAAGCTATGAATACAATTAACTATTGACTATGTTATGAATACAATTAGACATTCCTTATAAGGTCATCTAAATCATCTATAAAAATTATTTCCTCTTCAGTGAGACTACATGTTAACATAATTTAGTTATACAACTCACAGCTTGACTTAACATGTCCACCATTTCTTTAACATACTGTAACTGTTTCTTAATATTAAATCCTTTGCCCCACTCTCCTCCTTCTAGTGTCTTGTCTGGATATATACCAGTACCCACAGACATAGCTAATAGAAAATGTCGCTCTGGTATTCCCATAGACTGGTCATACAAGTTGATCTCTTTCATAGCAAACTCACATGGATTATTAGCCATGACACCTCCATCAACATACTTGCCTTGATAGGGTGTAAAGTACATAGGAGCAGCACTAGTTGCTCTAGCTGCCTTCCATGTAGGAACTGTGGAAAGAAAGGAACAATACTTATCTATTGTTTAGCTATATATTAAAACTTACTGTCTGTTAGTTCTGGTTTATCTGTCATAAAGTTATTAAAGAATTGGACTTTAAGTGGAAGTTGCTCTTTGTTAACAGTACATATCATTATTCTAAGAAACAAATGATCATAAGTACACACTATATCAATCATACTTTGGTTTATGTATACTGTTAAGTGGAGTGATCTCTTGCATTAATATCAAAGCTACACCCACTTTGAAGACAAGGTAGTAGTAACTTATGACGATCTCTTCGTGGTTTCTGTACATACCAATGAAGAGCAGTATATCCTGCATCATCTCTGATATTAGGGTGTATAGTTTTATCTTTAAAGATGTCATGTAGTTGCTATAGAGATAATACATTAACTGTGTATGAGAGAAAGAAAAAGGAGAGTGTTAAACTCACATTTAAACTTGCTCTGTGAAGAGGAGATAATTTTGATTTGGAAATTCCTGACTGTAAATAAAGTAAAATTACAAATCAATCTATTGTATATGAGACATATCATTTGATAATTAAATTTGAACAATACATCTTCAATTAAATATTGTTTAATATAATGTCGTTGTTGTCTTATTCAGTAATAGAGTAGAAAATATAACAAAGGTTACTATTATGATATCATACTCTGTTCTCATCACACTAACCCACTACACTTGTAGTCTTTATACTACTAATATATTTATTGATCTTATACCTGACTAATAACACTCTCTTCATCATCCATTCTAGGTCTACTATCAACAGTTATATCTGTAGTGGGTGGAGTCTTATACTTCCTCCCAAATAAAAGACTCTAAATGAACAGAAAATACTAATAAATTACATAATTTTATTAATAAAACTACATTGTATCAATATTCATTTATAATGATGGTAGAATATACAGAGATATACAGAGAATATACAGAGATATACAGAGAATATACAGAGAATATACAGAGATATAGAGAGATTATCTGATCGTGTTCTCTTACATACTTTACAAAGAGGTACAATTTAAAGTTATTATAAATGTGAACTTACATTTACTTCTCTCTGAAGATGATAACTGGAAAGATACAGAGGATACAGATCTACATAATTCTGGAGTAGTTTGATGTCATTCAAAATGACACAATATGGTAGGAGACTCAGTGACAGAAGCACTTTTCTTTTTCTCTCAGAAAAAATGAACAAAATATATTTAATATATTTAATATAGTTAATATACTTAATATAGTTAATTGTAGTGAAATATTTTCTTTACCTTGGAGGTTTATCAGGATGTATTCTCTTTTCTGTTGATGATGTAATATGATGTAATTCATCCTGGGTCTATACAGATAGTGAACACAATAATAATGACATTATTTTATGAAAGTCCTCACTTCATTAAATGATAAACCAGGTATTTCAAAGTTGCGTGTCACTATAGTTGATTCTCGTTCTCCCAGAAGACCACTAGTAGATATTTCATTTATATCCAACTATGTTAAAAGATACATAAATTAATAGATGAATAAATTGATGGAATAATGAATGGATACACTTTACATTACATAACATACTGTTTTCTCTTTAGTATCTTCTTCATTATCTCCTACATAATGATGTCATATTGACATAAAATCATCAGTTGCCAAATCTAGTATAGGTATGAGACTGGGAGGATCAGAGTCATATGGACTCATACCGGTACTCTGGACTGGGAATGGAGCTATATAATGACCATTGGCCTTTGTTTTTGATTGTTCCTGATTTTTCTTTGGTTCAAGTTTGTATTCTTTACTTCCTTTAGAATAAACACTTTTTCTACCATCATCCGGTGACTCTTGAGAATCTGATCTCATGTTCAAATTGTATTTCAGATACCTGTGTTATTGATATAGAACCTCTACCTGGTACCTTAGTATGTGGTTTTGGAACTGGTTTTTGTTCGATAGTTGGCTGTGATTCTGATGGCTCTTGATATCGAAGTTCAATTATCTTCAATGAATCTTCACCATGGAAACTAGATGGGTGTGGTCCTTGCTGAGTCTGGTTCTCAGGTTCTGTTCATCCTGGCACTGGACATCTTAGACATTTATGTCTGGGTAATGAAATAGGCTGTATTGTCTCCTGCTGTTGTTGCAAAGTTGAGGGGAGAGGAGTTTCTTTTGATTTCTGTGTGTTCTCTCCTTTAATTGTTAAAAAGGGACAAGATGACTTTGGATATTAGAAAGATTGAAATATGAACAGGGATTTGTAGATGAGGAATCATATGATGCCATAAGTCAATAGATTTGCTTCTGAATGAGAAACCTGAGGTAGCCCCTGTAGTTGGAGATGATTTGAGCCCCACCCATGATTGTCAACCGACGCCCTTAACAACTGGTGGTAGGCTAAGAAAAGGACGCAATATACGAGTGACTTAGTTGGTAAGTAATATAAAGTACAAGTTAATTAGTAGTGCTGTATGTAGATAATATGAATCATATATCACATTAACAGTATTACAATGTTTACTTGTTGACTACATACACGAGATATGTTACTTCCTATAAATATCTTAGAGAGGAAGTAGGTCTGCTTGCATAACTTTGCATATTTTAATTAATTCTGATATCAAGACAGTCTTTCACTAGTTACAATGATAGTAACTAGTATACTGATTAGTTCAGTTGAAATAGTATCAATCTTTTATTTATGGCCCCTTCAAATATTATTTTGACAGCTTTATACACATTGGGGTATAAGTTTGTGGTAACTTGTTAACCTCGGTGTGCGTGGGCGCAAAGCGATTGTACTGTAGTCTGTCAGTGTGTGTGTGTGTATGTGTGTGTTTGTTTATGTGTTTGTGTGTGTGTGTTTTTTGAACTGCTATAACTTGGCAAGCGAAGCATTTGCAGCTACCAACGTTTAGCAACGAATAGAAAAACGTGTGGACTTTACAACAGTAGTATCAAGATCATCATCAAAGAAAACGAAAGCTTAAAACTTGCAAAAAAATTTTCAGGCTGCAGAGGTCAAGTGCTGTTTCTCGAAAAGTAAACAACTTAATGTGGAGATTTTTTAGTATGCTGTAGAGAATCTTAGAGGAATACTGATCAGCAAGACAGAAGACCGTTAGTCGAAGCAATCGTTAGAAAAGTTCTGAAAAGTGTTTTGTGGACTTGGAGCGAAGCAACGCATTCAGGAAAAGTCTCAAGCACTGAAAATCTGCTACTAATAGATAATATATTGATTTATATTTGTACTACGGGACGTTTCCAAAGAACGTTTCATTTTCAAGTTACAATAAATTTTGTATATAAAATATTGAAACATTTTAAAGTGTCATGTAAAGGCTCAGAGAAACATTCATGACGAATCTAGCGCTTAATCTTGCTTGGCAATTGAATGGTACTATTACTTCCTCAGTTACAGCTTCACAGACATGTCAATCAGAGTGCAAAGTACCCAGTAAACAACAAAGCTTTTTCCCCTTTGATTGAAGAGAAATGCTGAGTTATCAAACAGTTGTAATGTGCATCACGTGATCCCATCCATCAATAATTTGACCACACCTTGTCCAATCTTAAATGTACATGTTACATGCACCCTGCAGTATAGGTTTACACTGGGCACCGCAGCGAGGTTAAGCACTTTTGTCCATTTTTTATTAGGTTTGCATTGTTTTGATGAAACTATGCTAACCAAGGTCTTGATTGAAATACCACAAAGTTTTTAAAGTGATATATATAATACATTATAGTAACTGATATATGTACATTGATATCTAATGTTCTATTAGAAATCAAGTTACTAGTACCAACCCTCACCTGGTAATGGCAGCTCAACTTTCAGAGAAAGAGCAAAATGATATTGTAAGTATATTAGTAACTAATCCAGTATACTACATGTGTTAGTGTACAATCAATACATTACATATTATTATTAAGTATGGTATGGTTTATGTGTAGAGAAAGACATGACAAAATGGCTGTCACACTTAATCTATTACAGTATATTGTTAATGTTCCCTCATAAATTTATTTCAACATCACTTACCATTATTGAATATTTTACAGCTAATAAGTTCTTTGATAATGTTATAAAGTATTACTAATAAAGTGGAGAACTGGGAACTAGCTAAACAGTCAAATTTTTCTCTTAATTCTTGTACTTCTTTTTACATAAATAGAAAAGACTACTTGGAAATAGACTACACAGCTTCTTCATAACTCAAATTGTTCATTAAGTGATAGTTTATTACAAACTATAGACTTTAGTTGAGTGACATTATATCTGATTATCTGTGATAATTATTCACACTATTAATATTTATTAATTTACAACTGATCATGTTCATTATTACATGATAAATACTTAGTAATGTAAACAATGGTTGTACCTACTATCATTCTATGGACCTGTCTCTATGTGTTCATAGTACTCACTTTAATACTTGAATAATGTCCAGTTATTACTATTACTTGATCATATCACATATCAAAGAAATATTAGCAAGAAAAGAATGGAAAGAAGATCATTGAACTGTTTATTATTAGTTAGTGTAGTCCTGTATTTATAGTATAGTCTAATTGTCTCTGTTAGTTATATACATAATACTAATTACATCATGTTCTTTTTATATAAATAGTGTCACTTTGTCTATTGTGTATTTGACCTGTCCTATAGTTTTATTAGTCTCATATAATACATGTAGTTGTGTATGATTTACTTGTTTTAAATGTAATGACATGTTTTATTATTATATAGGACTATGAACTTTGGATGTCGGCTAGAGAAGGATATTTAGAGAAAGTCAAACAAGCCCTTCAGAAAAGAGAAAACTTGAAATGTCATTTTTATGTAAGATCCTATTAATTTCCATTTAATCTACTGTTATTATTTGTGTCTACTAACTTAAGTAATTAATTCAAATTATGTAGATTTTAATGACTATTAATTCATTTTAGCAACACATAAATATTAATTAAAAACTTCAACATTTACAAAATTTATTAATTATTATTCTATTTGTTAAAGTTACTGAATTATATCCACAATTAATAACATACGTGATCTTTACATGTAGTATTCTTAATATTGTCTTGTAATTTAATTGAATAAAATCCATTATATTGTGTGATAGTAATGTCTTAATTAATGATACATGTCAATGTAAAATAATAGCTTGTATTGTGTATACACAGATATGGAATTGGATTTATTTCATGAATTAAAATATATTTCTTTATTATATAGATTGATGATATGATTGGTTATTATTCTACACAAACAACACCTCATACTATAGCTTACATCAAAGGTCATAGCACAATAGTCCAGTTCTTGGAAAATGCAGGTGCTACTCCTGATTATGTAAGTGTATACATGTATGTAGTTGAGGTCAATATTTAGTATAACTCAAGTGTTTGATTGTTACATTGATATTATGTACATGTATATACTTACATTAAAATGTCTCGTATTTAATGCCCAAGTCTTTAATCACATAACAATACATTTAATGGATAATTATTATGACCTTTACTGATATAATTGTTGTGTACCTATGTTCTGTTTATCTCCACACTACCTTTTTTTTAATATTAGTTTCTATAGCTAGTAAGTATCATTAAATCATCAGTTTAAAACATATCATATAACACTAAGATACAACAGTGTTACCAATTGACTTTATATAACATTTAGAATTACATTAATTAAAGTCAAGATATATTGCTGAGTGTCTTAGCACTAGGTAAATGTTTGTATATCTGTCATGTTTAGGTATGTAATTAATTGGTTTCAGAGCATGTAACCACAGGAATGTTGATTTCATGTTTAATAAAATTCAATAGACCTTATAAATAATTAACACCGACTCAATGAGGGTGTAAATGGTTTAGTGAGTTGATTTTAGTATTTCATATTTACCAGGCTTCTATTTAGTCTTTAGTTTTTGTGTTAATTGGTTTATAAGACTTTTTGAGAAGAAGATTAAACTGGACTGAATGTATATTTCTAAACAATGACTTAATTGTCTTTGACTAGCTACCCATCTTAACCCTATGGTAGCACTGCAAATCTTCCATCATAAAGGAGATCTTTATCTCTCTATTAATGAATGTTAGTATTAATGTCTTGAAATCATTTCAGATAAATAAAGTGTACTTTAATATGTTGGATATAGTTATATAACACTGTACATGGTCATGTACTTTATACATAGTTAATAATGGAGCTTCTGGTTAATAAAATCTGGGTCATGTGACATTTATGTATATGTGTATACCTAGTATATACTGTTGTATTTATTATAATGTACATTATCTGTATTTACTTATTGTGATTTCTTAGGATGAAATATTGTTAGCAGCTGCTGTAAGTGGACTAGTAGATATAGTGAAAGAAGCTTTAAAGAAGAATGCTAATGTGAATGCTAAAAACCAAGATTATGTAAGTTATACCTTATTATAATAAATGACTCTTTTCTAGTAAAGGATAACTCATTAATTTCAAAATTATAAGTTTATTTTAAAGAAAACAATATAATATTTTCATGAGAAGTCAGATATACAAGATTTAATGCTTTGAATAATATTTTTTGTTGATAAAATATTCAAAACCTAATGAGCTATACTGTATATGTTATGACATTGTAATATAGGAATCAATATGATGATGAAAACACTAGGACATTTTAATAGTTTGTGTGTAGATGCCAACAATTGAAAACCAAAGTATGATACTCAAAGCCACAGTACATAATAAGAATCCACAGTTCAATGTATAATTTGACTTCTATGTTATGAACTTACTATATCTAGATACCACAATAAACAATTTTGTTGTATTGCTGTAATAGACAAGGAATTAGACTAATTCTGTCATCAACAAAGTCAATACTTCATCTGTGTACACATATATTTTTAAACTGTTACTAGCTCTATAGTATGATATTCAACATTGCTGTGATATCTTCACTATACTAGGACTAATTACCAGACTTAGTTATATTCTCTAACTGTAGTATTTTATAAATTGTAGTAATCATATTTTCATTCACATTTTTTGTTGTTTTATTATTAGTATCAGAACACAGCTTTGCATTCAGCCTCACGTAATGGTCACACTGAGGTAGTCCAGTTGCTGCTACAGTCAAATGCTGATCTTAATATTTACAACAAGGTCAGTGTGTATTGTATATAGTTTATATTTCATTTATTATCTCTACTACATGTACATATATGTAGTACTACCTGTCTAGTAGGACAGGATATAGATCAAAGCCAATGTAATGAATACAATTAAGTTAACCTTTTCATGTCATGTAATTAATTTTCAATGTATTTGTGTGGGTGGGACAAAGTAGCTCTCATTTGTTGTTTGATATATAACAATTACTAATATGACTGGAAAATATAATAAACCTAATATGTAAAACAATATATAAAACATTAATGTGTTCTTACATGAAATATACCTGATCAGTCCTAAGATTGTTTTGGACCATGTGTGTATGTATATTTCTATATATGTCCACGTTAACAAGTTTAATCTATTATTATTATTAAACAAGTTATTTCATTATATAGTGGAGAAGTAGTCCACTTCATATAGCATATTGGTATGGTCATAATAACATTGTTAAACTCTTATGTTCTTTTGGAGGAGATATGGACCAAGTTAGAAATGTAATGGATAAATGTAATAATATATTTACTAAATATGATGACATGGACATAGTGATCTTATATGTTATGATATATTATAAACATGACCTAATTATATGTGGGTACATGTCACAGTTAAATTATATTATTTATTTTAACAGGATGACTTACTTTTGACTTCAGCTGAAAATGGTGATATAGAAAATGTAACTCTAGCACTTACATCAGGTGCTAATGTCAATGTTCATCATGGTGGTCGTTATAAGGTTAGTACACTGATTAAATAGTAATAAATTACTGTTGTTTGTTAGTATTTACTTTTTAAAGGAGATAAACTACAGGCATTTAAGAGATTTAGCCCCACCCACTCTTGTAGACATTGTTTCATCTAGAAAGTGGCTTAATCTTTCTTTTCCTATTTCCATAAGACTTCTCTATCATTTACTTTATTGACATTGTCATACAATGTTAATGAAGAAGAAATTTTTTAACCCACAACTTTAATTAATATGTCTATTTTGACATTTTGGCAGACTTCCTACTAGCTTTGTACTAGTAGTATAACTTTTACCAAATTCAAGTTTATCAAAAGACTATTATTTTATTTGTAAACTAGTAGATTTGTATTTATTGATATAAGGTGGGTTCACAAACTAAACTTGTATATGTGTCACCTCACGTTCTTGGTGTTGAGTTACGTAGTGCAGTGTCAATGCTGTTCATACAAACAAAATGATATGTGTGAACTAAACTCCGCCCTCATCATGGAGACTGAACTGTTGTTGCTTGCTTTACTTTACAGATGATGACGAAGGCAACAGAAACAAAGACAACTGTGGGTGCATCCTATATTTACTCAATGGCTCCAACAAGTAGTGATGAGACAATTCAAAATAGCATGACAAAAGTATATTATTTCTGTCCACTATTTCTTTAGTTATTTGGCTAGCAACTTCCTTCCATGCATTTTCTCTTGTTCTTACATCCTTATAGCTTTTGCTTGATACTTGCCACAAGCAAGGGAAGTAACGAACAGCCTCGATAAGTTTGTTGTCTGCCATGAAACACTTAGTTATTGAAATTTGATTGGCTAAACATATTACTTGGAACGTCAAGATCAAAATCAATTCTATCCTTGTGTTGCGACATGTCATGTTGTGTGTTGTGCATGGACTGTGTTCATAAAAATTGATATACATACACAACATGACGTGACACAAATCTTTGTGTTGTTATGTGAACCAGCCTATAATCTTGTCTTTGGTAAATGATATTCATGGTCAGTTAATGTCAACCCACAAATGACATGAACATTTCTATTATTAAACTCTATATACCTAACCTTTGAAGTCTACCTAGTTTGTGGACTAACAATATAGTAGGTAATCCTTAAAAGAATCCTGGTATTCACAGAGGTACCACTAGATTTGTAAAACTAGTACAAACTGATTTATATTGTTATTATTAAGAGGTGTGGTTAGAAAATGTTGTGGTTATTATTATTTAAGAAAAAATAGACATTTTCAAAACTACTAAAAGATGTGTATAAGATGTCTAGAGCAGTGTGAAGGTAAATAAGATCAAAGACAAAGTTAGAACCTAAGTATATAGAAATTATGTTAGAAATAGTAAAGTTTACTCTATCAGGAACAGAATAAAGATAGATATCAAAGTCACATTTGTTATTAAATCTAGTATATGACTGTGTGAGGGAAACCCTGCATATCCACATATTAGTTTAACATTAATTACCTATTGTGTTTTCATGTCCTATATGTTACTAGATTTAAATCAGTATTTAATAGATATAGAATGTGGTTCATTTTATTATTGGTATACATTATAATATTGTATAAAATTTAATGCTATTATAATCAACAATAAATACTTGTGTACTTCCTCTAGGATCTGAAAACAGCTCTACATTATGCATCAGAAGGAGGTTACTGTGATGTTGCACAACTATTGTTAAACTCCAATGCAGATCCCAAAATTTATAACTGGGTCAGTTATCTGGATGTTACCAAGAGGTGTAGTTAAAAATGGTCCAGCTATTAATAATACTGGTAGTCATTAATTAATCGTGGAGGTTACATATCGCAGTTAAATCACTAAACCAGTTAATCACCCATCACTACTATAGTCCCAGTTGTTTCTTATGATTAAACTTTTATAAATTAATTAATATATCTGTGGTAGTTATAGTTTGTTATTTTCATTACATGTACTTCATAGTGACAATGAGAAGAATGGAGCATACATTATGGATGTTGAATAAGCTTATGTCATCCATGGATATATGTTACTCACTAGATGTTAAACTCCCTATATCCTGAATATATTAACATGTAATAGACATTGCTATTATAATAAACTTGTGGTTAAATTAAGAATATACAGTTACCCCTTAATTTTGATAGACAAAGAGTAATGTCATGGAACAATGTGTCTTATCTGGAGCTGTCCTTAACACATCTAAATTACTTATGGTTACTAATATAACTAGACCCCTCCCTTAAAAAATTAAACCTTAACATTGATAGCATACTTGAGATATATTGCAATTGGTTGCCAACAGCTTAAGATTATTGAAGAATAATCTCTCTTCTCATAGAAGGACTAGCACTATATTGCATATCAGTGGGTGTGGTTTATAAAATAATAAAGTAATATTACAATAATCAATCAGGACAGGAAACTATTTGTTAGTTATTATACAAAATGACTATGAATATATTTATAAAGGTTACTTTATTTTATATTAGCAATAACAAACATATAACTTTCATAATATATTACAATGAAATCTCCATAGAACATCTTCTCATTGGTTATAATACTTAGAAACCCTACACCTTTTAAATATAGTTATAAAGTCAAGTTTAAATATTTATATCATGTTAATAGAATTGATAATCATTATAAGTGTGGTAGTTATGATAAGTTTGTGACCTAAATGACCTAGTTTATTATTGATGACAATGTTTATAGTAAACTGATACTCATTTAATATCTTAGATAGTTTCTATGTCTTTTTATGTCCCTGTGATTGGTCAGGTTTGACATGATAATACAATAGCTATGATTATCTGTATTGATGACTGTTATATTGACTATATAGTTTATTGTATGATAGTTCCTGTGCTTTTTGTAATTGATTAACTCTTCCTCTTTTGTTTTCTAGTTTGGACAAACAGCGGCACATTATGCAGCACAGAAGGGTCATGTTAATGTTTTAAAGTTATTAATTGAAAAAGGACACACTGACATAAATGCTACAGATAATGTAAGTCATATTATAGTTACTTATGAGCTATTCCTTTAAAGAATGACATTTAATATTGTCTTCAATATTGATATCAACCTCACTCATATCCAGACTGTCCAATATTTTGATAACATGTTTTTAGCAAAAGATGTTCCAAGAACAATAATCAAAAATAAAATTTTGATTTTGTCTACAATGTGTCAAACATAACCTGTTGTCATTACATACAATTATAGGAAATCAACATAAAGTGTGTTATAATACACTTTATGTTGATTTCCTATAATTGGGTAATAGCATTCTTAGGAACTTTATATATTCTAAATAGATCACCAATTTGAGGTGGAAGTACATTAACATGTGGACAAGCCATTTTGTTCATTTGTATGTAAAACGAATATTCACATGATCTAATAGACACATAGTGAGTGATACAAGGCAGCATAAGTTAGTAAAAGACAGTCTGTACTTCTATATGAAAGATCATCACTACATCCAATACATACCATAACAACCATTTTGAATTTTTACTCTCTTAACACATCCTCACATTGTTTAATGTAGAAGACATTCTTTTGAAAGATTTAGTCTTTTTCTTATGACTATATACTTTTTAAAGTAATATATTCTATAACAAAGGAGATCAATTACAAGCATTTAAAAGATTTAGCCCCACCCACTCTTGTAGACATTGTTCATTTAGAAGGCGGTTTAATCTCTCTTTTCCTATATCCATAAGACTTCTCTATCATTTACTTTATTGATGTTGTCACACAATGTTAATGAAGAAGAAATTTTTAACCCACAACTTTAATTAATATGAGTATTTTGACATTTTGTAACACTTCCTACTAACCTTGTACTGTTAGTACGACTTTTTGCCAAATTCAAGTTTATCAAAAGACTATTATTATATTTGTAAACTAGTAGATTTGTATTTATTGATATAATCTTGTTTTTGGTAAATGATATTCATGGTCAGTGAATCTCAAACCACAAATGACATGAACATTTCTATTATTAAATTCTATGGACATAACCTTTGAAGTCTACTTAGTTTGTGGACTAACAATATAGTAGGTAATCCTTAAAAGAATCCTGGTATTCACAGAGGTACCACTAGATTTATATAAAACTAGTAAAAACTTGTTATTTTGTTATTACTAAGAGGTGTGGTTAGAAAATGTTTTGGTTATTATTATTAAACAAAAAGTAGACATATTTAAAACTACTAGAAGATGTGTATAAGATGTCTAGAGCAGTGTGAAGGTAAATTAGATCAAAGTTAGAACCCTAGTATATAGAAATTATGGCAAAAATATAAAGTTTATCTGGAGTAGACTAAATATAGAGATCAAAGTCACTTTTGTTATTAAATCTAGTATATGACTGTGTGTGGGAAACCCTGCATATCCACATATTAATTTAACATTAATTATCTATTGATTTAAATCAGTATTTAATAGACATAGAATGTGGTTCATTTTATTATTGGTATATGTTTTAATAATATTCTATAAAATTTAATGCTATTATAATCATCAATAAATACTTGTGTACTTCCTCTAGAATCAGAAGACAGCTCTACATTTAGCATCAGAAGGAGGTTACTGTGATGTTGTACAACTATTGTTAAATTCCACTGCAGATTCCAACATTTGTGATTGGGTCAGTGTATATTGTTTGTAGAGATTACTACATGTTACTAGATATAAATCAGTATTTAATAGATATAAAATGTTATGGGTGTGGCTGTTAGTAATATCTGGGTGTGGCTATTAGTAATTAACTGTCATAATATATTACAATGAAATCTCCATAGAACATCTTCTCAGTGGTTACATTACTTAGAAACCCTGTACTTTTTAAATTAGTTATAAATCAAGTTTAAATATTAATATTATGTTAATAGAATTGATAATCATTATAACTGTGGTAGTTATGATAAGTTTGTGACCTAGTTTATTATTGATGGCAATGTTTATAAAAAACTGACACTCATTTAATATCTTAGATAGTTTCTATGTCTTTTTATGTCCCTGTCATTGGTCAGGTTTGACATGATAATACAATAGCTATGATTTTCTGTATTGATAACTGTTATATTGACTATATAGTTTATTGTCTGATAGTTCCTGTGCTTATTGTAATTGAATAACTCTTCCTCTTTTGTTTTCTAGTATGGTAGAACAGCAGCACATTATGCAGCACAGAAGGGTCATGTTGATGTTCTAAAGTTATTAATTGAAGTGGGACACACTGACATAAATGCTACAGATAATGTAAGTCATATTATAGTTACTTATGAGCTATTCCTCTGAAGTATGACATTTAATATTGTCTTCAATATTGATATCAACCTCACTCATATCCAGGCTGTTCAATATTTTGATAAAATATTTTTGGCAAAAGATGTTCCAAGAACAAAAATCAAAGAATAAATTTTGATTTTGCCTGTAATGTGTCAAACATAACCTGTTGTCATTATATCAATCAATGACAATATTTATTAATGAATCACTTTATTATGGTTTAAGGTTTAGGGTGGTTCTTGGTGTAACTTGTAACATGTATTATGAAATTAACATTAAAATAACAAAATTGTTTGAAAAAATTCATTGTTGCTCTATTAGGAGATTTTATAACTTTATTTATCTATCATACATGTATAACCTAGATTGTATTAATAATAAATATAATTGTATTTCTTCATTCTTTACAGAGAGGGGACTCTCTATTACATCTTGCTTGTGCAAACAGTAAATTAGATGTGATTTCATATCTACTTCATACTGGAAAAGTCAATCCACTTGCTCATAACAATCATCACAATAGACCGCTAGAAGAAGTCCAACTGTATGATCCAAACAGATTAGAAATATTGAAGATGTTTGAACCATTTGAGAAAAGTCATCAAGACTTTCCAGTTGATTCATATAGAAAAGTATTTTTTTGTGGAAACATGACAGCTGGAAAGAGTTCATTAGCCCAATGCATTATATATCGTGCTGATAAACCTTGTGATTATCACTACGACCCTTCTCAATGTGTTGAAGGTGTGCAATTGGAAACTGCTGGTATTAACTATCATAATGTTCGTAGTAATGAAGTTGGCAATATCATTCTTTATGATTTTGCTGGTCATCAAGAATATTATAGTAGTCATGCAGCTGTGCTGGAGAATCTTATGTTGAGAACTCCTGCAATTTTTACAGTAGTGATAGATTCAACCAAAGGTTTTGACTACTTTGAGAATCAGTTGTATTACTGGTTTAACTTTATTGAAAATGTTTGTGCTAATTTAACTAAACCTTCTCAAGTAATTGTCGTTGGAAGCTATGCTGATCAATTTACTGGTAGTTACGATGAATTCAAGTTCCATGTCAATTATGTTGTTAAAGATGCCATCCGTAAACAAGAGTATAGAGGTTTTGTTGCCATGGAGTGTCATCGCCCAGGTGGGAAAGGTTTTCCTGAATTCATTGTTCACCTTTGTGAAAGTTGTGAGGCTGTTCATGATAAGTCTGATAGAATTAGTTATTATTGCCATGTGCATTATGCCTACCTCCAAAAGCTACAGAAAGTAGCTATTAGCATTAATGAGCTTATTGAAAATCTAAAAGCTCTTGGTGATCCATCCCTCCCTTCAGATGAAACAGTTTTGGTTGACTACTTGTCAATTCTCAGTGACAAAGGTCTTGTTCTGTTTCTGAGAAAAGAAATAGTGTCTAATAGTTGGATTATAATCAATAAATCAAGCCTTCTTGCTGAAGTTAATGGTGTTCTTTTTAATCAGAACATCAAGCGTCTTCCTATACCAACCTCTAGTAACACTGGCATTGTCCATGTTTCTGTTTTACAAGAGCTGTTTCCAACATATGATACAAGTATGCTTATTGATTTCTTGAAAAGCATGGAATTTTGTCATGACGTTATTGATTTAGAGACACTGAATGCTATTACTACCAACCTGTCTTCATCAGATGATGTTTCTAATGTTGATGTTCTTTTTTTTCCAGCTCTCATCACCACAGAGCCTCCATCAGATTTAAATGAGCATTTCAAAAGTGGATTTGGTTGGTGCTTGTATTGTCCTAATCCATTTCAATTTCTCTCTGTTCGCTTCCTTCACATTCTTTTGCTTCGATTGGCATATCTATATTCCCTTCCTCGTCACCGTAAAGTTGGTAAATTAGACAAAAAGTCTCCTATGCAGCAGTTGAATCGTCGTTGTACAGTTTGGAAGAATGGTATATATTGGAAACATATCAATGATGTAGTAGTGGAAGTGACAGATAATAACAGATGTGTCACTGTATTTGTTTCCAATGACAAAGGAGTTGAAAGTCAAAAAATATGTTGCTCTGTTATAAAACTGGTTCTGTCTCTTCAAAAGCAGTTTTGTCCATGCAAAAATGAAAAGTACATCATCCCTTGTGATTCATTAGCTGACGTCCGTTGTAAGGCCATTTTTGAACGAATACTCTACAGAGTAAATGATGTAGCTCGAGGAATGCTAGTTAATGAGGAAATATTTGACCATAATGAAGTTCAAGACAGTCCAATCAATGTTAAACACATTTGTCCACATGAGCCATACATCTCCCTTGCACCAGCAGTCATCCATGCCTTATTCTCCAATGGTAAAACCAATCAAGTTATTCCAGAGAGATTTCTTCAACACATACAAGAATGTGCTCCCAGTATAATGTCATCTTATAATACATCCAAAGGTAGCACCTATTCTGCTGTCACCAGTTATCTCAATGAGTACAGCTTTTTCACTGGACAAAATCCTTTGGTAAGTTACAGTACTATATTAAACCTAATATGTGTCTGCTTTATTATATGATATATGAGGCTATACATCTTTATATGAGAACATCGTTAAGTACTAAATTAATACATTGTCCTTGTACTCATTATTTCAAGAGATATATTTTATTGATTTTAAGGTTCTCTCAAGTCCATGTTTAACACAAGATGAGATTATAAAAATCTCAAAAGATTGCCTTCAATCTAGAAATATTTTAACTCTAACAGGTTTGATTTTCATGTTTATGTATATATCTAAGAACATTATATAGACTGTCTTATGTTCTTATGTTTTCTTTTTGATATTTTTCTATCTTTAATTTATTAGAAGAAGCTCCGAAAAAAGACGACCTCCTAAAGCTATTGTGTAGGATTCGTAACAGGTGGTACACTATTGGTGAATGTCTTGGAATTGAAATTGGAGACCTTGACTCTTTGAATACTTCCAACCATCATGATGATGTTAAACTTTCCAAAGTATTACAATTTTGGATGGAGAAAATGACTAAACCTGTTACTTGGAATACCATATTAGAAGTAATAGGAAGTCCACCTATCCAAAATAAATTTGTTGTCATGGAGATAGAGAAGTTTTTAGAATGTGAGTACTCATATAATATTCCCAGTAATGCAAGATTGTACTTTTGTTAAATTATGTATTTGTGCCCTTACTTAAAAGTGCAATAGAAAACACAACTTTGTGGGGTAGCTAATAAGAGATTTCAAAATTTCTTAATAATAATACTTTACTTATCATTGTCTTTGTAAGCTAGTAATCATCATAGTTATTTTATGATATTATTTATGTAGCCATGACAAAGGGAAGTAGTGACATTTGTGATGATGATATCTTGGAGCTATTGACCACTACTAGTAAGATATTATTAACGTGATTATCAAAGACTAATTAAATTACTACATATCCTTCACAATATAGATGTGGAAGAAAGTGTTAGTGAGTGTATTACTGAGGACAGACAAAGAGTTAATGGTAAGTTTATTATTACTATAATTGGTAAAAAGTGATTCATTACATGATTGTACACATACACTTTAAAGAACAGATATTTCCAAATAAAATCAATATTGAATGTATTATATTTCTCTAACTGCTCACATATTATATATACTTTAATGTACATGTTATATAACTATTATATTGGAAAGTAATGTAACTATAAACATATAATTGTCACTTTGTTCTACTCACTGTTCTATAGAATGTGATAAGGAATCAAGTGCTCCTGACTCAACTGAAGGCTCTATTTCTGAGGACTTATCAATGAAACATCAGGTATGATGTCCTCTTATATAGTAGATTGTATTAATTGTAATCATTAACAAATTCACTTTGTTACAGATATTAGAGGATATTTCTCTTCCATGCAATACAAAAAGTAGTTTTTCATATTAGGCAAGTGGATATCGATCTGTGCCTGTGACTAATCACTATATGTAGCCACACCCATGAAACATTCTTTGTGGTTGTGGGTTCTTAGAAGCATTCCTAAGTTTGACATAGATAGATTGATAGTTTCACTATGTGACAATAATTACTACTAACAATTACATTGTAATTCCTCACCTCCAGTCTTATCAATAATATAAACAATAGTTACATCATCAATCTTGTGTATTGTAATACTACAATACTTTACACCTCATATATTATCACTTATATCCTGTATCCAATAGCAACATTCTACTAATGAACTATCAAGTGAACACAAAGCAGATACTCTCCCTAGTGATACTACACAACAAGGTAATATAAGACACCTAAATAATAAACACTACATATAATGTATGTGATGATTGTGTTTGTATAGAGTTATTTTATAGTCTAGATTGTTATAGTTGACATAAGTAGTTTATATATGTTGATAAATAGACTACTTAGAGTTGTATTTGATTATTGAGATCAAGAGAAATTAAGATATATTAATTAACTACTTCTCTTCTACATTGTTTACTAACTGTTCTTTAATTCAATTATATTTCCTTTTATTGTTACATTTTATAGACACTATTGATCCATCAGAAATATTTCTGGATTACTTTGCTGATATTTGTGAAGCTATTGAAGTTAAGCCCTTATTCATTGTTAACCGGCTCTTTACTGCTAGATTGATATCATGCAATTTTAAAGAAGATGTAGAAAGTATGAGTGGTGATGATTATGACAAAGCAAATAAAGTAGTTAATGAGCTACAACAACAGGTTCAAGAAAAAGGAAATGAGTTTTTAAAAGCTCTTTGTGATTTCCTCTTAAAGCAGAACCAGGAGTTAAAGGACATTGGTACAAGAATGAAAAGTCAACTAGAAAGTGAGACATTTTATCATACAACACTATAATTATATAAGATAATTAATATTTGTATAACTGAGTCTTTAATGATGTTATAATTGAGTAATCTACTGTATATGTCAAATGTCTTTACTTTCTATGTACTGGAGGCTTAGCTCCACCTATGTTGTCTCCAGTCCTCCACATTTTTTACTTTTTACATTTGCCCTTACATACATGTCCTTAATATAGCTGGTTAACGAATATACTTACAAACTAGAAAGTATAGACACTTAGTTTTGTATGTTATGGTTGGTGCTGCTTTTGTTAATCTTTTAATTTTATTATACAATAATTATATTATAAAATTAATATCTGTAGAACATATGCTTTAATGATGTTATAATTGTCTAATTTACTGTATGACAAATACTTTTACATTCTATGTACTACAGGTTTAACTCCATCTACTTAGTATCCAGTCCTCTACAATTTTTTCCTTTAAGATGCTGCTTTTTATATCTACTAGTTTTAAATATTAGTTGCTTTTATAATTTGCTCCTTTTTATATTTGCTGGTTTTTATACTTTCTGCTTTTTATATTTTGCTAGGTTTTTTTAATTTGCTGCTTTTTATAATTTTTTATAATTTGCTGCTTTTTATATTGGTGGGTTTTCTCATTTACTGTTTTTTATAATTGCTGCTTTTTATAATTTGCTACTTACTATATTTGCTGTTTTTTTTAATTTACTGCTTTCTATATTTGCTGTTTTTTTATAATTTGCTGCTTTTTATATTCGCTGGGTTTTTTAATTTACTGTTTTTTTTATCATTTGCTGCTTTTTATATTTCCTAGATTAGTATTATGTATACTAGAGAATATAGACCTTTTGTTTATATGTTGTTGCTATGGGCACCCCATAATGAAGCATTTCATGTAAAATACACTGTATCTAGTGATTTTATATTAAGTTTTTCCAGTTATTACTTTGATATTTGCCTCTTCATTAAAAAATTAACACTTAGAGTCTAGACACTTAATTTGCTATGTTATGGTTGCTGCTTTAATCTGTATTGTTAAAACTTGTTAATTTGTTAAAATTCAAGACAAATCCTCTATTATTATAACTATAGTATAAAATGTGAAATGTAGTATTAGTTCCACTATTTTCATCAATCTCGAGGAGACACGCCCTCTATTAGATGAGGATTGAAACAAAAGAAAGGAATAGGATCACGACATTTCTGACATGAGATAGCAAATTTGTCAGCAGTTGTCTCTGACTCACTAATCTATACTAAATAAGAGATCATGTAATTGTTGAAAAGTCTTAGGCAGAGGGGTAATAGATATGAAAGGACATTTCAGATTTTATATTCAGATTTTATATGCTCTATCTCGCTAGCTTACTGGAGGGTTTATAATAATCTAGGACTTTGTGTGTGTCTGCTGATGAGATCTCCGGTTAGAAGATTGAAGCAACCTTGCTCACTTCAACCAATTGTGATCTGTCAAAGACTCTATTCCAGCTAAATCTTTGTCTGGTGGTATAGACTCCTTAGATGTATTTTGATTGGTTGTTGTATTGTATATATAGCTTGGTTTTGTTTATTGATTTTAGTATTGGTTATCCAGTCAAATATAAAGCCTGACATGTCCTTTCATAAGAGATCATGTAATATATAAACTAACAATGTTATATTATCAAACATCCTACATGGACATAACTGAACACAGTTTACATGGACAATGAAAGGCACTAAAGTGCCGAACCTCGCTGTAGTTTCTAAGTTATTCATAAATTCTATGCCAGCTTAGGCCCAGCTATGATGTTGTTATTGCAAGAAAATTTATTAACATTCCAGAAGGTGTGGTTATAAAATGGTAAGCTTTGTCATTCTGTATATGCTCATTAATTGTTGCTTGATTTCTAGCTTTGCCATGTCTGTGAAGCAGTAACTGAGTAAGTGATAGTATCATTCAATTCCCAAGCAAGATTAAGTGCTAATTTCGTGATGAAAACTTTCCCTGAGTCTTTACATGACCCTTTAAAATGTATCAATATTTCATATACAAAATTTATTGTAACTTGAAGATGAAACGTTCTTTGGAAACGTCCCGTAGTACAAATATAAATCAATATATTATCTATTAGTAGCAGTTTTTTCAGTGTTTGGAGACGTTTCCTGAATGCGTTACTTCGCTCCAAGTCCATAAAACATTTTTCAGAACTTTTCTAACGATTACTTCGACCAACAGCCTTCTGTCTTGCTGACCCGTATTCCTCTGAGATTGTTTACAACATACTAAAAAATTTCCACGTTAAATTTTTTACTTTTCGAGAAACGGCACTTGACCTCTGCAGCCTGAAAATTCTTTTGCGAGTTTTAAGCTTCTGTTTTCCTTGACGATGTTCTTGATACTACTGTTGTAAAGTCCACGTGTTTTTCTATTAGTTGCTAAACGTTGGTAGCTGCTAATGCTTCGGTTACCAAGTTATAGCAGTTCAAAAAAATGAAAGGCACTAAAGTGCCGAACCTCGCTGTAGTTTCTAAGTTATTTATAAATTCTATGCCAGCTTAGGCCCAGCTATGATGTTGTTATTGCAAGAAAATTTATTAACATTCCAGAAGGTGTGGTTATAAAATGGCAAGCTTTGTCATTCTGTATATGCTCATTAATTGTTGCTTGATTTCTAGCTTTGCCATGTTTGTGAAGCAGTAACTGAATAAGTGATAGTATCATTCAATTCCCAAGCAAGATTAAGTGCTACTTTCGTGATGAAAAGTTTCTCTGAGTCTTTACATGACCCTTTAAAATCTATCAATATTTCATATACAAAATTTATTGTAACTTGAAGATGAAACGTTCTTTGGAAACGTCCCGTAGTACAAATATAAATCGATATATTATCTATTAGTAGCAGTTTTTTCAGTGCTTGGAGACGTTTCCTGAATACGTTACTTCGCTCCAAGTCCACAAAACATTTTTCAGAACTTTTCTAACGATTACTTCGACCAACGTCCTTCTGTCTTGCTGATCCGTATTCCTCTGAGATTGTTTACAACATACTAAAAAATCTCCACGTTAAGTTTTTTACTTTTCCAGAAACGGCACTTGACCTCTGCAACCTGAAAAAATCTATCAATATTTCATATACAAAATTTATTGTAACTTGAAGATGAAACCTTCTTTGGAAACGTCCCGTGGTACAAATATAAATCGATATATTATCTATTAGTAGCAGTCTTTTCAGTGCTTGGAGACGTTTCCTGAATGCGTTATTTTGCTCCAAGTCCACAAAACATTTTTCAGAACTTTTCTAACGATTACTTCGACCAACGGCCTTCTGTCTTGCTGATCCGTATTCCTCTGAGATTGTTTACAACATACTAAAAAATCTCCACGTTAAGTTTTTTACTTTTCGAGAAACGGCACTTGACCTCTGCAGCCTGAAAATTCTTTTGCGAGTTTTAAGCTTCTGTTTTCCTTGACGATGTTCTTGACACTACTGTTGTAAAGTCCACATGCTTTTCTATTCATTGCTAAACGTTGGTAGCTGCTAATGCTTCGGTTGCCAAGTTATAGCAGTTCAAAAAAAAACAACTCTGGTAACAGACACACACACACACACACACTCACACACACAAACAGACTACAGTACCCTCGCTATGCGCCCACGCACAGCGAGGTTAAAAACAACTCTGGTAACAGACACACACACACACACACGCACACACAAACAAACAGACTACAGTACCCTCGCTATGCGCCCACGCACAGCGAGGTTAAAAATTTATAACTAAGTAGGAGGGAATTACTGCTCATTGATCTCGTGACCATATTTGAATGTTTGTGTACATGTGAATACAATTAACTATGTTATGAATACAATTAAACATTCCAGTCATCCACAAAGTGTTTCCTACTACATATAGTCTTTCAAAGGAACATAGTACATCATCAAGAAATACTTTGAGACTATGGACTTCTTATATCAATAGTACACATAACAGTATTTTAGAGTTCTAGTAGAGTATAAATTAAAATCTACAAAAGTGACAGTTCTAAATGAAACTCAAAATCAACTAGATCTGTCACTACATGTATTGTGCAATAACTTTGCTAGCTGTTATGAATAAAGGCTGTCACTATGGAATTTACGGTTTAACCTCTACTACATATTACACACATGTTTTTTGGATGTCAAAGTACACATAATACACAGGAACGCCACTACTACATATTTTATGACTTTTATGCATAATACATAGCAACGTTAACTTATATAATGAAAGATTTTGACATAATGACATAATATACAGCAAAGCTACGCATATAGTGATTGTCCTTATGTATTATACATAGCATATACACACAACAAAGCTACTACAGAATACATTTAGTGACAGCCTTTTCACATAATATACAGCAAAGCTAAGAGTGACCAATAAAATCTTTGACTCTAACATGTGGTATTGCCAAACATAACATTAATCCATTTTTATGTTTGACTTCCTTTTGCTGCTATTATAATGTTGATTTAGATCCTACATCAATACATAAGCAGTTTCAATACAATTATTTTTTTCTTCTTAAAAAGACTTACCTTATTACACTAAACTTATATGGTACTCAACATAAAAGTACTATACAGTATTTGTAGTATATTTGTTTTATGATTGTATGCTATCAAAAAAATTCTTAAAAATTTATAAGAAAGCCAATCATGTGCTACATCAGAGGAACTGGTTACAGCATCCCTAATCATGCAATGCATTCTCATACAATCTTTTAAAAAAAATTTAATAGATACTGTACATGTTCTTACTCTGTTTAATCACTTGTGCTCAATGAAATTGTCCTGCATAAGCAATTCTGCAAATAGAAATATCTGATCCCTCTCTCAGGAGGGACCACACTTTTGCTGTTACAATATCAAACAAATTATCTTCTGCTTCATTAAGCCAATTAAAAAGAAAATATGTTTTTGAGATGGAAAATTATGATAAAAACTTCAAATAGCCATATACAATACTGACTGACATGTAGGAATTATGAATTTTAACGTCATTAGTTCTCACCTTTAATTACATTATCTTCTGCTTAGTTTTACCACCAATCTTTTATTTTCTGGAGTACCCGTGCTCACTAGCTAGCTCGCGCTAAACTTAACATTCATTCGACGCACGTGCTAAACTTGGTCACGTTCAGATCGCGATAATTGAATAAATAATAATTTTATTATTATAGACGGGGTTGATGAGGAGACGAAGATGAACGTGAGGACAATTCTACTGATAATACATTTTTGTTAACAACTTATAATTTGACAAATTTTAAAGTGTAAAAGAAAATATATATACAGTAAACTACTCTCATATATATATATATTTGACTGTATACTGTAACTCAAGTGCTAGTTCTGCCACTGAACGTAACAGGAGGAAATAACTATATAAATTATTAACATAATTGATAATAACAAGCAATATATAAGTTTTGTCATTGTATCAATAATTATATAATTATAATTATGTTTGCTGCAGTGTCACATCACTTTCCAATTTTATATTTTGAACAAAATGTGTCGATACAACAAAGTTTTTGCATGAACCTAAACTGATCATTAATTTTACATTTATATATAGTAATTATTACACCAAACATTACAAGACATTGTAAATTAATTATTATGTAAAAAGCTGTTGGTGTTATCAAAATTAAAACTGCACTCCATACTTATTTAATCTTGTTTAATGCTGAAGCTAATGTAGACCATGTACTCCCTCCTTTTTCTGTCACTTTGTCTTCCCCCTTTAACCAAGCAGTAAGACAGTTTTGGAGACATTTTGTTGGATCTCCTCTGTTCTTTGTGTCAATATCATTTAGTGTGGGTTGATATAAACCTAATGAAGACCAAGCAACTACCAGGATGATTTAGGAAATTTTTGTGCCATAAAATAGTTGTAGACAATATCAAGATGTGTTATGTCTGAAATAAAGTAAATATTAACTAGTCTTTTATTCATGTATATTGTGTTTTACCTAGAAAACTAGGTTCTTGAGGATAGTAATATTTGTTTAGAAGATATACATCCTTCATCTATATAATTATGAAAATCATAAATAAAATATGCCACTAATCCATTGATAGCTGCCTTAAACAACTTTATGTTAAAAATATTATTGATTGAATATTGGATATGCCTTTGTCAGCTTATTGTATCCATGCACTCTATTACTTATATTCTTTATGAAATCTCACTTTCTCTTTCGGCAAAAGGTTTATGATTAGGCTTCCTTTTAGACTGCATCTCTTATATGTAGGTTTAACATTGTGGTTACATACAGCAGGATGAAGATCTACAGAGATGTTATGTTCACAGCAATAATATCCAAGCAAATGGTCTGCAGTGACTATGTAGTTGAGCTGATCTCTCACATATGCTAAGCATTGAGAGATGTAACGTTGGATTGATACACAATAATTTCTTTCTTTCCTGAAGCCATGAAGTGGTTTAACAGCAATCTCAAGAAATCTAAAGAAATTGGCAATAGTGACAATATGTCCTGATTGAACAAGACAAAATTCAACTTCATTTCTATAGATTTCATCAGATGAAAGTTCACACTTGTCTTTACCATCAAGAATGATTCTAGCAATGAATGAGGAAAAGATACATCTTGGAGTGTAGTGACATTTGAATGTAATAAGAAGTGGAGGAATGTCACTGTCATTATGTAATAATGGAGTAGATGGAAGAGAAGCATATACTAGAATACAAGGTAGAAAATACTCCTGTTCATTAGACTCATTTAGACCTACAGGAGCAATGATAACAAGATGTTCTAGAACAGCTATTACTTGTTCTACTAATAATAACTTCTCTTTAACAGCTTCACAATGCTCTAAATAATGTCTGATAACCGAAACCTGTCATGTTCATTGATTCTCTTAAAGTGTTTGCCAAAAGAAAAGGTATTAACTATTAGGTCTGTCACAATATCAAAGAGTAGTTGAGTGTCTGTATTGACTATGTCTGTCATGTTGGGCACATTTTTGAAATATCTAACTCTCCCTATTTTATTATGCACAAACCACAGTGCTGCATTAAATTCATCTCCACCAGTTATATTACATTCCTGAGCAACGTATTGGCATACCTTTAAAGACATGACCTTTTTTCTAGCTTTCTTATGCAAAATTCAAGTACAAACCATGGTACAGGTATTTGTAAATATGTTTACGTGTTTATAAATAGATTGAAATAACATAGTAATAGACAATGATACATTGTAATAGACAACACACTGTATAGAACATACACTACAAAAACACTAAAAATGCAATTAAACAAATCAAAAGGAAGAAAGACCATCAAAACTATTATGTCAAATAAAATGCAGTGGAAAGAAATGAAATATAATGACACATATAATAAAAAACAAAGTGAATAAACAGGAATAGATGCCCAATATTTAACTGCATATCTGTATGTATAAGAAAATAATTTATTATAACAATAATATAAATCACCGTAGTTACAATGATTTAAACATACCTATTCTGTAGGAGAACATGTAGTAAATGTTGCCTCATTCCATCTCTACACAAAAATACCATATTTACTATAATTAAGATGTGCACTACATATACTGTAGTGGCTACTACAGTTACTCAAATATATGCTATATATATGTGCATATAGTATATGTCACTGTGAAAATTGATTGGTTGATTTAACCACTATATGGTTATACAAGTTACATATAAATAGAAAATCATTTGATACAATAAAATAAACATTATGTACAGTTTTTATTACTAATGTAATAAATGTACTATAGAATTGACTATTTATGTAGATAATTATTAGAACTATGATAATGAGATACTAGACAAGGGCTGTTACTATGAAGTCCATATAATTATACACTTCAATGTATTTTGTGGAGATGTATTCATCGAAAAAATGAACACGGATTAGTTAAAACAACCAATTTATTTTAACAGTGCTACCTATAGCTATATAGTAATCAAAGGTTGTCTATTCTAGTTAATAAATATACCATATTAGGAAATGTACTACATGTTATAGTGATTATTATAATAATATCAATTATAATCATAGGGAGTTAATCTAATACATGTATATAATATATTGATATGTACTTGGTTTAATTTCAAGAGATTTACATATCTCAATAGCTAGGGATTTCTTCTTTAGTGGACCTTCTAAGACACTAATAACATTATTCCATTTCACAAGAGTGGGCTCATTATCCAACCAGCTCTGTAATATCTTGTCTAACCTAACTTGGTTAGTTAACTTTGAAGTATGTAATCCATTAATAGTGTTAGCATCAACTCCAAGTAGACCACCAATCTCTTCCCATTGAGCAGACACAGGAGAAAGTAAGTTTAACAGCGTATGTTTATCAAGCTTAGTAGCTGTGAAAATTAGTAAATAAATGAAACATTATCTATGTTATTATACCTTTACCTGAGATTTCATTATGTTGAGAAATTGTCACTAAATATATTAAAGGAAAAAATGGATTTACTGACATGTCTTTATGTACTAAAACATTATCATTTGAGGACAATTCTAAAAGCATAAATGGACTCTATTTAAAATCTCACATTTTTTATCAAACCATATTTGCTGCTGTGGGGATAGAACTCCTGTCAGGTCACCATCAAGACTACACATTGTATGTGAGAACTCAACAATAGCAGGATGATCTTCTATGGAGCTATCGGTATGTTCTTCACAATAAAATCCAAAGGAGTGGTCTGCAGCATCTGTGTAATTGAGATTTTGTCTGACATCAGTAAGACTATGACAGATAGTGCTGAATGGACACATATACTTCTCCTTTATTTTGTGAAGAACCACAAGGAGGTTTTACTCCAATCTCAAGAAACCTGAAGAAGTTAGTAATAGTCACAATATGTCCTAATTTGACAAGACGAAATTTAATTTGATTTCTTTTTATTTCTTCTGAAGAGAGTTCCCACTTGTCTTTACCATCAAGAAGCATTTTAGCAATGAGTAAGCTAAAGATACCTCTTGGAGTGTAGTGACATTTGAATGTAATAAGAAGTGGAGGAATGTCACTATCATTATGTAACAATGGAGTAGATGGAAGAGAAGCATGTACTAGAACACAAGGGAGAAAATACTCCTGTTCATTAGACTCATTTAGACCTACAGGAGCAATGATAACAAGATGTTCTAGAACAGCTAATACTTGTTCTACTGATAATAATTTCTCCTTAACAGCTTCACACTGCTCTAAATGATGCTTTGTGAAACGACCTGAAGAACGAAACCTGTCATGTTCAATCATTCTCTCAATACGTTTGCCAAAAGAAAATGTATTCACTATTAAGTCTGTCACCAAATCAAAGAGTAGCTGAGGGTCAATAATGACTACATTCTGAAGTTTTGGTACATTTTCAAAATACCTTATTGTCCCTACCCCATTATGTAGGAACCAGAGAGCAGCATTAAGTTCATATCCAAGAGAAATACTACATTCTTGTGAAAGATTTTGACATTCTTTTAAAGACATTACCTTCTTTTCAAACTTATGCATACAGAAGTCAAAGTACCAACCATGATACAGGTATTTCATATTGATAGTTTCCATTTAAAGCTACCTTATTAACTAGATCTTTTACTTGTTTAATATGACATTGATGGAAGGTGTTTACTCCAAGAATAGAATTGCCACTTTCTGTTTGTACAATCATATCTTTAAAGTACCAGTCTGTCCCTTTTAGTTCATTTTCAAACTGATTGTTGATATGAAAAACCTTATTATCAGCCTCTGCAGCATTTCCAAGTTTGTCTTTGTGAGTGCCAATGATGATAACTTTTGAAATTGTCGTTTTTACTTTTTTCTGCCAAACTTTAGCTATTCTTTTCCACAACAACATAAACATTAATTTGACTCTGTTCATTTGTGGCTTTGAGTAATTTCCAATTGAACTAATACTAGCTAGACATTGTAGAAGAGCTTGTCTAACAGTGAAACTACTCACATATGGATCAGATACTCTATCATTACTAGTTTTATAAGTCACTTTGTATTGAGTGTCAAGACCTTCAGAAAGATTGAAAACAAGAAAGAAGAAGGCAGAGTGTGGCACTAAAGCAGGGAGAACTTCGTGGAACTCTGGTTGTCCTCCACAGTCTCTGAAGTAGATGGTAAAAGTTCGATCAAAGAAAGATTGTGCTGTCTTAATAATGTTCTGCCGAAGTGTTTTTTTACAAGATCATCTGCAGTTATGACATTAGTTTTGTTTGTTTTAACACAGCATGAATGTATCCAATTTACAGTCAGTACAACAGCACATAGTATAAAGGAGAACAAACTAAACGAACCACAAAAAAGAATCATATTAAGTGGATTCATAAGGTTTCGCAATTCATAGTCATCTTCAATAAAAATGGTAAGGTATACAAAAGTCATCATGTTTAAAAAATTGGTCCAGAACAATACGTCATTAGTACTGACATGACTGCTTTTATTTTGTGACATTGTTTTGAGACAGGCAATCATTTGTTCATCAATTGTGCAAGTTTTCCAAGTGTATTTATCTACTGCAACTGTACAAGGTAACTGCTTACTTTTTAGTTCTTCTAGTGTTATTTGAGCTATTTTAACTTCTTCACACACTGGGCTACTAGGATGATGATCTGATGTCTCAAATGTAGTAGGATCCTTTTTATGGAGCAAACTTGAAATATCGTAATTGGGTAAGATCCCATTAATTTTCCTTTAATCTACTGTTATAATTTGTGTCAATTAACTTAAGTAATTAATTCAAATTATCTAGATTTAATGAGTATTAATTCATTTTAGCCACACCTAAATATTAATTAAAAACTTCAACATTTATACAATTTATTAATTATTATTCTATTTGTTAAAGTTACTGAATTAGTATCCACAATTAATAACATACATGATCTTTACATGTAGTATTTTAATATTGTCTTATAATTTAATTGAATGAAATCCATTATATTATGTGATAGTAATGTCTTAATTAATGATACATGTCAATGTAAAGTAATAGCTTGTATTGTGTATACAGAGATATGGAATTGGATTTATTTCATATGATATAACATATTTGTTTATTATATAGGGTACAACACCTCATACTATAGCTTACATCAAAGGTCATAATACAATAGTCCAGTTCTTAGAAAGTGCAGGTGCTACTCCTGATTATGTAAGTGTATACATATATGTAGTTGAGGTCAATATTTAGTATAACTCAAGTGTTTGATTGTTACATTGATATTATGTACATGTACATACTTACATTAAAATGTCTCCTATTTAATGCCCAAGTCCTTATACACATAACAATACATTTAATGGATAATTATTATGACTTTTACTGATATAATTGTTGTGTACCTATGTTCTGTTTATCTCCACACTACCTTTCTTTTAATATTAGTTTCTATAGCTAGTAACTATCATTAAATCATTAGTTTAAAACATATCATATAACACTAAGATACAACAGTGTTACCAATTGACTTCATATAACATTTACAATTACATTAATTAAAGTCAACATATATAACTGAGTGTCTTAGCACTATGTAAATGTTTGTATATCTGTCATGTTTAGGTATGTAATTAATTGGTTTCAGAACATGTAACCACAGGAATGTTTATTCATACCTAATAAAATTCAATAGACCTTATGTAATAATTAACACCCACTCAAACAGTTTATAAAATGGTTTAGTGAGTTGAATTTAGTATTCCATATTTACCAGGCTTCTATTTAGTCTTTAGTTTTTGTGTCAATTGGTTTATGATATTTTTTAGAAGAAGATTAAACTGGACTGAATGTATTTCTATACAATGACTAAATTGTCTTTGACTAGCTACCCATCTTAACCCTATGATAGCACTGTAAATCTTTCATCATAAAGGAGATCTTTATCTATCTATTAGTGAATGTAGAATTAATGTCTTGAAATCATTTCAGATAAATAAGGTGTACTTTAATATGTTGGATATAGTTATATAACACTGTACATGGTCATGTACTTTATACATAGTTAATAATGGAGCTTCTGGTTGATGAAATCTGGGTCATGTGACATTTATGTACATGTGTATTCCTAGTATATACTGTTGTATTTATTATAATGTACATTATCTGTATTTACTTATTGTGATTTCTTAGGATGAAATTATCTTAGCAGCTGCTGCAAGAGGACTAGTAGATACAGTGAAAGAATGTTTAAAGAAGAATATTAATGTAAATGCTAAAGAGCAACATTTTGTAAGTTATACCTTCTTATAATAAATGACTCTTTTTTAGTAAATGATAACTCATTAATTTCGCAATTATAACTTTATTTAAAAACAATATAATATTTTCATGAGAAGTCAGATATACAAGATTTAATGCTTTGAATAATATTTTTTATCATAAAATATTCAAAACCTATGAGCTATACTGTATATGTCATGACATTGTAATATAGGAATCAATATGATGATGAAAACACTAGGATATTGTAATAGTTTGTGTGTAGATACCAACAATTAAAAACCAAAGTATGATACTCAAAGCCACAGTACATAATAAGAATCCACAGTTCAATGTATAATTTGACTTCTATGTTATGAACTTACTATGTCTAGATACCACAATAAACAAAAGCCACAGTACATAATAAGAATCCACAGTTCAATGTATAATTTGACTTCTATGTTATGAACTTACTATATCTAGATACCACAATAAACAAAAGCCACAGTACATAATAAGAATCCACAGTTCAATGTATAATTTGACTTCTATGTTATGAACTTACTATATCTAGATACCACAATAAGCAATGTTGTTGTATTGCTGTAATAGACAAGGAATTGGACTAATTCTGTCATCAACAAAGTCAATGCTTCATCTGTGTACACGTATATTTTTAAACTGTTACTAACTTTATAGTATAATGTTCAACATTGCTGTGATATCTTCACTATACTATAACTGATTACCAGACTTAGTTATATTCTCTTGCTGTAGTAGTTTAAATATTGTAGTAGTCATATTTTCATTCACATTCTTTGTTGTTTTATATTCAGGATGATAATACAGCTTTGCATTTAGCCTCAGGTAGTGGTCACACTGAGGTAGTCCAGTTGCTGCTACAATCAAATGCAAATCCTAACATTTATAACAAGGTCAGTGTGTATTGTATATAGTTTATATTTCATTTATTATCTCTACTACATGTACATATATGTAGTACTACCTGTCTAGTAGGACAGGATATAGATCAAAGCCAATGTAATGAATACAATTAAGCTAATCTTTTCATGCCATGTAATTAGTTTTCAATGTAATTTGTGTGGGTGGGACAAAGTAGCTCTCATTTGTTGTATGATATATAACAATTACTAATATAACTGGAAAATATAATAAACCTAACATGTAAAACAATATATAAAACATTAATGTGTTCTTACATGAAATAAACCTGATCAGTCCTAAGATTGTTTTGGACCATCTGTGTATGTATATTTCTATATATGTCCACTTTAACAAGTTTAATCTATTATTATTATTAAACAATTTATTTCATTTTATAGTGGGGACATAGTCCACTTTATCTAGCATACTGGTATGGTCATGATAACATTGTTGAGCTCTTATGTTCATTTGGAGCAAGAGATATGGACCAAGTTAGAAATGTAAGTGATAAATGTAATAATATATTTACTGTATATAATGACATGGACATAGTGATCTTATATGTTATGATATATTATAAACATGACCTAATTATATGTGGGTACATGTCACAGTTATAATATATTATTTAATTTAACAGGATGACTTACTTTTGACTTCAGCTGAGAATGGTGATATAGAAAATGTAACTCTAGCACTTACATCAGGTGGTAATGTCAATGTTTGTCATGGTGGTGATATGAAGGTTAGTACACTGTTAAATAGTAATAAATTACTGTTGTTTGTTAATATTTACTTTTGAAAGTAATATATTCTATAACAAAGGAGATCAATTACAGGCATTTAAGAGATTTAGCCCCACCCACTCTTGTAGACATTGTTTCATCTAGAAAGCAGTTAATCTCTCTTTTCCTATTTCCATAAGACTTCTCTATCATTTACTTTATTGACATTGTCATACAATGTTAATGACAAGGAATTTTTAACCCAGACCTTTAGTTAATATGTCTATTTTGACATTTTGCCACACTTCCTACTAACCTTGTACTATTAGTACAACTTTTTGCCAAATTCAAATTTATCAAAAGACTATTATTTTATTTGTAAACTAGTAGATTTGTATTTATTGATATAAGGTGGGTTCACAAAACTAAACTTGTATATGTGTCACATCACGTTCTTGGTGTTGAGTTACATAGTACAGTGTCACACAGCATAGCACTATGTCAATACTGTTCATATAAACAAGATGATGTATGTGAACTAAACTCTGTCCTCATCATGGAGAATGAAATGTTGCTGCTTGCTTTACTTTATAGATGATGTAGAAGGCAACAGAAACAAAGAAAACTGTAGGTACATCCTATATTTACTCAACGGCTCCAACAAGTCATGATAAGACAATTCAAAATAGCATGACAAAAGTATATTATTTCTGTTCACTGTTTCTTTAGTTATTTGGCTAGTCACTTCCTTCCATGTGTTTTCTCTTGTTCTTACATCCTTATAGCTTTTGCTTGATACTTGCCACAAGCTAGGGAAACAACGAACAGCTTCGATATGTTTCTCGTCTGCCATCAAACACATAGTTATTGAAATTTTATTGGCTGAACGTATTACTTGGAATGTCAAGATAGAAATCAATTCTATCCTTGTGTTGCGACATGTCATGATGTGTGTCGTGCATGGACTGTGTTCATAAAGATTGATATACGTACGCAACGTGATGTGACACAAACCTTTGTGTCATTTTGTGAACCAGCCTATAATGTTGTCTTTGGTAAATGATATTCATGGTCAGTGAATGTCAACCCACAAATGACATGAACATTTCTATTATTAAATTCTATGGACCTAACCTTTGAAGTCTACTTAGTTTGCGGACTAGTGAATGAAATTTAACTACATGTAACAACTGCCAATGTAGTTAGCAACAAATGAATTTAATTTACTCCTTTTATCAGTAATTCAACCTGAGCATGTCAACAATAAAATTGATACTTGTGTATTTCCTCTAGGATCAGCGAACAGCTCTACATTTAGCATCACAAGGAGGTTACTGTGATATCGTACAACTATTGTTAAACTCCAATGCAGATCCCAACATTTGTGACATGGTCAGTGTATATTGTTTGTAGAGATTACTACATGTTACTAGATTTAAATCAGTAGTTAATCGATATAGAATGTTATGGGTGTGGCTATTAGCAATTTCTACGTTGACCTGTTGTTCAAATTTTTGTTTGTAAAGGATTAACAAAATGTCATTGTTAGTTATCAGTAGGTATGGTCTGTTATAATGTAGTACATATAGTTGGAAACATCTTGGTATTCAGAGTGCCATTTGTGTCAAACTGCTTTAATGATTGTAGACATTGTATCATTAGCATTATACTGTTACTAGATTTACAGCCAAAGCTTGAACACCAAACACTTGAGCATAGGAAAAACATCCAGTAGTGAGCCATTTTAATTTTGAGATAGGAGATGTACCATTCACTAGATGTGTAAATCAGGTCCAAACTTGAAGTTATCTGTTTCCTAGAGGTGTGGTTAAAAATGGTGTGACTATTAATAATACTGATAGTTATAATTCAAATATAAAGTATTACTCATCTTTTGTTTCAGACCACATGTTATAATTGTTATACTAATACTTGTCTGTAATCCCAGTTGTTTCTTATCAATAAACTTTTATGAATTAATTAATACATCTGTGGTAGTTGTAGTTTGTTATTTTCATTATAATAAAAGTAATATCACAATACTTTGTCAGGACAGGAAACTATTTGTTAGTTATTATATAAATGACTTTATGATTACATTTAAAAACGTCACTTTATTTTATATTAGTAGTGACAAACATATAACTTTCACAATGAAATCTCCATAGAACATCTTATTGGTTATAATACTTAGAAACCCTATACCTTTTAAATGTAGTTATAAAGTCAAGTTTAAATATTTACATCATGTTAATAGAATTGATAATCATGTGACCTAAATGACCTAATTTATTATTGATGACAATGTTTATAATAAACTGACACTCATTTAATATCTTAGATAGTTTCTATGCCTTTTTATGTCCCTGTTATTGGTCAGGTTTGACATGATAATACAATAGCTATGATTATCTGTATTGATAACTGTTATATTGACGATATAATTTATTGTCTGATAGTTCCTGTGGTTTTTGTAATTGAATTATCTTTCCTCTTTTGTTTTCTAGGTTGGACGAACACCAGCCCATTATGCAGCACAGAAGGGTTGTGTTGATGTTCTAAAGTTATTAATTGAAGAGGGACACACTGACATAAATGCTACAGATAAAGTAAGTCATATTATAGTTACTTATGAGCTATTCCTTTGAAGTATGACATTTAATATTGTCTTCAATATTAATATCAACCTCACTCATATCCAGACTGTCCAATATTTTGATAACAAATATTCACATGATCTAATGGACACATAGTGAGTGATACAAGGTAGCATAAGTTAGTAAAAGACAGTCTGTGCTTCTATATGAAGGATCGCTATGTCCAATACATATCATAACAGCCATTTTGCATTTTCACTCTCTTAACACATGCTCGCATCTATGGATACTCTACCTACATCCTCATTCCTGTTGTATGAGTCCTATATGTACTTGTCCCCAGACCCTTCATCTCTTAGGGAAGGGTTGGCAATGCCATGGTAATCTTTTGAAAGATTTAGTCTTTTTTTTATGACTATATACTTTTTAAAGTAATATATTCTATAACAAAGGAGATCAATTACAAGCATTTAAGAGATTTAGCCCCACCCACTCTTGTAGACATTGTTCATATAGAAAGCGGTTTAATCTCTCTTTTCCTATTTCCATAAGACTTCTTTATCATTTACTTTATTGACATTGTCATACAATGTTAATGAAGAAGGAATTTTTTAACCCACACCTTTAATTAATATGACTATTTTGACATTTTGCCATAATTCCTACTAGCCTTGTACTATTAGTACAACTTTTTGCCAAATTCAGGTTTATCAAAAGACTATTATTATATTTGTAAACTAGTAGATTTGTATTTATTGATGTAATCTTGTCTTTGGTAAATGATATTCATGGTCAGTGAATGTTAGCCCACAAATGACATGAACATTTCTATTATTAAACTCTATAGACCTAACCTTTGAAGTCTACTTAGTTTGTGGACTAACAATATAGTAGGTAATCCTTAAAAGAATCCTCGTATTCACAGAGGTACCAATAGATTTGTAAAACTAGTACAAACTTGTTATCTTGTTATTACTAAGAGGTGTAGTTAGAAAATGTTGTAGTTATTATTATTAAAGAAAAAGTAGACATATTTAAAACTACTAAAAGATGTGTATAAGATGTCTAGAGCAGTGTGAAGGTAAATTAGATCAAAGACAAAGTTTGAACCTAAGTAAATAGAAATTATATTAGAAATAATAAAGTTTTTTAGGAACAGAGTAAAGATAGAGATCAAAGTCACTTTTGTTATTAAATCTAGTATATGACTGTGTGAGGAAAACACTGCATATCCACATAATAATTTAATATTAATTATCAATTGTGTTTTCATGTCCATGTTACTAGATTTAAATCAGTATTTAATAGAATGAATGTGGTTCATTTTATTATTGGTATGTATTATACTATTTTATAAAATTTAATGCTATTATAATCAACAATAAATACTTGTGTACTTCCTCTAGGGTCAGCGAACAGCTCTACATTATGCATCAGAAGGAGGTTACTATGATACCGTACAACTATTGTTACACTCCAATGCTGATCCCAATATTTGTGACAATGAGGTCAGTGTATATAGTTTGTAGAGATTACTACATGTTACTAGATTTAAATCAGTATTTAATAGATATAGAATGCTATGTAGGTGTGGCTGTTATAATAGTAGTACATATAGTTGGCAATGATCTTGGTATTCACAAAGGTCCTACTAATATAGTGTGTACATGTCATTTGTACCCAAAGCCTAAACCCTAAACAAGTGAACATAAGAAGAATAGCCAATAGTTAACCATTGTTTTTTTTAATTTTGAGATAGGTGATGTGCCATACTCTAGACATGTAAATAGGTACAAGGATGTTGTCTGGATGTTACCAAGAGGTGTGGTTAAAAATGGTGCAGCTATTAATAATACTGGCAGTCATTAATTAATCGTGGAAGTTACATATCACAGTTAAATCACTAAACTGGTTAATTGCCCATTACTAGTTAGTTTTATGCCTTTTTATGTCCCTGTCATTGGTCAGGTTTGACATGATAATACAATAGCTATGATTATCTCTATTGATGACTGTTATATTGACTATATAGTTTATTGTATGATAGTTCCTGTGCTTTTTGTAATTAAATAACTTTTCCTCTTTTGTTTTCTAGTTTGATAGAACAGCAGCACATTATGCAGCACAGAAGGGTCATGTTGATGTTCTAAAGTTATTACTTGAAGAGGGACAAGCTGACATAAATGCTACAGATAAAGTAAGTCATATTATAGTTACTTATGAGCTATTCCTTTGAAGTATGACGTTTAATATTGTCTTCAATATTGATATCAACCTCACTCATGTCCAGACTGTCCAATATTTTGATAACATGTTTTTGGCAAAAGATGTTCCAAGAACAATAATCAAAAAACAAATTTTGATTTTGCCTACAATGTATCAAACATAAGCTGTTGTCATTACATCAATCAATGACAATATGTATTAATAATCAATTTATTAGGGTTTAGGGCTTAGGGTGTAACTTGTAACTTGTATTATGAAATTAACATTAAAATAACAATTGTTTGAAAAGTTTCATTGTTGCTCTATTAGGAGACTATATAACATTATTAATCATACAATCTAGATTGTTTTTATGATAAATATAATTGTATTTGTAACTACACTGATATATCTATCAATGTGTATTATGTTTCTTTCCAATATAACACATTATTGATTTTATAATATCAATTTTTGAAGGGAAATTAACATTCAAATAACAAAATTGTTTGAATAAGTTTCATTGTTGCTCTGTTAGGAGATTATATAACATTATTAAACTATCATACATGTATAAATTTATGATAAATATAATTGTATTTCTTCATTCTTTACAGAATGGGGACTCTCTATTACATCTTGCTTGTGCAAACAGTAAATTAGATGTGATTTCATATCTACTTCACACTGGAAAAGTCAATCCACTTGCTCATAACAATCGTCACAATAGACCACTAGAAGAAGTCCGACTGTATGATCGAAACAGATTAGAAATATTGAAGATGTTTGAACCATTTGAGAAAAGTCGTCAAGACTTTCCAGTTGATTCATATGGAAAAGTATTTTTTTGTGGAAACATGTCAGCTGGAAAGAGTTCATTAGCCCAATGCATTATATATCGTGCTGATAAACCTTGTGATTATCACTACGACCCTTCTCAATGTGTTGAAGGTGTGCAATTGGAAACTGCCGGTATTAACTATCATAATGTTCGTAGTCATGAAGTTGGCAATATTATTCTTTATGATTTTGCTGGTCATCAAGAATATTATAGTAGTCATGCAGCTGTGCTGGAGAATCTTATGTTGAGAACTCCTGCAGTTTTTACAATAGTGATAGATTCAACCAAAGGTTTTGACTACTTCAAGAAACAGTTGTATTACTGGTTTAACTTTATTGAAAATATTTGCGCTAATTTAAGTAAACCTTCTCAAGTGGTTGTCGTTGGAAGCCATGCTGATCAATTTACCGACAGTTGCGATGAATTCAAGATTCATGTCGATTATGTTGTTAAAGATGCCATCCGTAAACAAGTGTATAGAGGTTTTGTTGCCATGGAGTGTCATCACCCAGGTGGAAAAGGTTTTCCTGAATTCATTGTTCACCTTCGTGAAAGTTGTAAGGCTGTTCATGATAAGTCTGATAGCATTAGTTATTATTGCCATGTGCATTATGCCTACCTCCAAAAGCTACAGAAATTAGCTATTAGCATTAATGAGCTTATTGAAAACCTAAAAGCTCTTGGTGATCCATCCCTCCCTTCAGAAGAAACAGTTTTGGTTGAGTACTTGTCAATTCTCAGTGACAAAGGTCTTGTTCTGTTTCTGAGAAATAAAATAGTGTCTAATAGTTGGATTATAATCAATAAAACAAGGCTCCTTGCTAAAGTAAATGGTGTTCTTTTTAATCAGACCATCAAGCGTCTTCCTATACCAACCTCTAGCAACACTGGTATTGTCCATGTTTCTGTTTTACAAGAGCTCTTTCCAACATATGATACAAATATGCTTATTGATTTTTTAATAAGCATGGAATTTTGTCATGCTATTGATTCAGACACACTGAATGCTATCACTACCAACCTGTCTTCATCAGATGATGTTTCTAACGTTGATGTTCTTTTTTTCCCAGCTCTCATCACCACAGAGCCTCCTTCAGATTTAAATGAGCATTTCAAAAATGGATTTGGTTGGTGCTTGTATTGTCCTAATCCATTTCAATTTCTCTCTGTTCGCTTCCTTCACGTTCTTTTGCTTCGATTAGCTTATTCTAAATATTGCCCTCTTCGTCACCGTAAAGCTGGTGAAGTATCGACAAACACTCTTGTACAGCAGTTTGATCGTCACTGTACAGTCTGGAAGAATGGTATATATTGGAAACATATCAATGACGTAGTAGTGGAAGTGACAGATAATAATAGATGTGTCACTGTATTTGTTTCCAATGACAAAGGAGTTGAAAGTCAAAAAATATGTTGCTCTGTTATAAAACTGGTTCTTTCTCTTCAAAAGCAGTTTTCCCCTTGTGAAATCAATGAGTACATCATCCCTCCTCGATCATTAGCTGATATCCGTGGTAAGGAAATTTCTGAACGAATACTCTATCGAGTAAATTCTGTGGCTCAAGGAATAATAGGTAACGAGGAAATCCTTGACCATAATGGAGATCAAGGGAATGTCAAACGCATCTGTCCACATGAGCCATACATCTCCCTTGCACCAGCAGTCATCCATGCCTTATTCTCCAATAGTAAAGCCAATCAACTTATTCCAGAGAGATTTCTTCAACACATACAAGAATTTGCTCCTAGTATAATGTCATCTTATAATACATCCAAAGGTAGCACCTATTCTGCTGTTGCCAGTCATCTCAATGAGTACAGCTTTTTCACTGGACAAAATCCTTTGGTAAGTTACAATACTATATTAAATCTACTACATGTCTTCATTATTATATGATATATGAGCCTATACATCTTTATATGTGAAAATAATCAATTACTAAATTAATACATTATCCTTGTACTCATTATTTCAAGAGATATATTTTATTGAATTTAAGGTCCTCTCAAGTCCATGTTTAACACAAGATGAGATTATAAAAATCTCAAAAGATCGCCTTCAATCTAGAAATATTTCAACTCTAAAAGGTTTGATTTTCATGTTTATGTATATACCTAAGAACATTATATAGACTGTCTATGTTCTTATGTTTTTTTTGATATTTTTCTGTCTTTAATTTGTTAGAAGAACTTCCCAAGAATAGTGACCTCATAAATCTAATGTCTAAGATTTGTAACGAGTGGTACATTATTGGTGTTCGTCTTGAAATTGAAAATGGAGACCTTGAGTCTTTGAATACTTCCAACCATCATGATAATGTCAAACTTTCCCAAATACTACAACTCTGGATGGAGAGAATGACCAAACCTGTTACTTGGAATACCATTTTAGAAGTAATAGGAAGTCCACCTATCCAAAATAAATCTGTTGTGGTGGAAATAGAGAAGTTTTTAGAATGTGAGTACTTAATAAATATTCCCAGTAATGCAAGATAATTGTACTTTTGTTAAATTATGTATTTGTGCCTTCACTTAAAAGTGCAATAGAAAATACAACTTTGTGTGGTAGCTAGTAAGAGAATTCAAAATTTCTTAATAATGATACTTTACTTATCATTGTCTTTGTAAGCTAGTAATCATCATAGTTATTTTATGATATTATTTATGTAGCCATGACAAAGGGAAGTAGTGACATTTGTGATGATGATATCTTGGAGCTATTGACCACTACTGGTAAGATATTTTTAAAATGTACTAGTTCACTATAGATCCTCCACATATAAAGATGACTTATTCTCAACCAAAATATCGTTATCTGATAAATACTTATACCTCAAATATATACTGTATCTTTTATAGAAGATGTAACACAAACAGACAAAAACACAACTGAGCAACAAAGTGATGGTAAGTTCATATTACGTACATTATGTACATGATTGCATAATGATTATTAAATGACTAATTAAATTACTATATATCCTTCACAATATAGATGTGGATGAAAGTGTTACTGAGTCTATTACTGAGGACAGTAACACTGTTAGTGGTAAGTTCATCATGACTATAATTAGTGGAAAGATGATGTACATTATTAATTCTATCAACTTTGTACATATTTGATTCTAATATAGTGACTACTAATAAGTTAGCAATTTTCTGAGCCACACCCAAATTGACTAGATAGTGTTATTCATGACATTAAAATTTTAGACATTATTACAATAGTTACTAAATTACTAGTTACTATATGTCATACAGTTACAGCAGTTACCCTAGAAGATGAGAATGTTAATAAAATTATCATTGACAGTAGTAGGACTATTACTGGTAAGTTGATGTCATTATGTTTGACTAAATACGAATGTATACAATAGAGAAAGTAGACCATGTTATTTACTATAAAACAAACATACTTACTATATTTATACCCTTCAACAATATAGGTATTGATAAAAGTGTTAGTGAGTCCATCACAGATAACAATAACATTGTTAGTGGTAAGTTTATTACTATAATAGCTACTTGAACAGCGATATATAATTCAATCTACCATTATTGTGTGTAATTGACTAATTAGATTACTTAAAACGAGGTGAATAAATAATTTATCAAATATCCTTGTGAGATTTAGTATTAATCCTCATCAAAGAATGGACATTCAAGCACAATACTGAAAGTACTTTATTAACAAATTATAGAAATAACAAAGATATTGTCTGTTCAATCAAATCACTAGTAATTATTTTCATTGTACATGTACTTGACTATTCAAAGACTTGTTTAAACTATACCCGTTATTTTCAGTAAATCAATCTATTTGTTTTCTATCTCTATAGAGTCAAACAACAGACAAAGTACTGTAACTCAATATGGAAACCAACAAAGTCCATTCCAAGCCAACGTTAATAATGAAGAAACATTTCAACAAGCTGGTCAAAGTAGTCAAAGTATGTTTTATAGTCTGATAACACAATATTATTCTTTTTTAATATAGCTTATAATAATCGTTATGTTTGGTATGGAGTGTCAGCCACTATATCGATTTTTGCTATAATATGGTAAGTTATAATAATGACTGTTATAGTGTATCATATAAAGGAATACTGTGTCTATAGTAGTTATGTACATGACTCTGGTAAATGACTGTTGTATTCTCTTGATACATAGTAGATATTATTTGTGTATTATAAACTGTAGTTTGATGTCTTAGTCATCAGAACGATGAGTCAATTAATCTGTTATCATTTTTCACAGCTACATTCTCTTTAAGAAAAAATAATACACGTTGAAAACTGTTGGTGTCCATTATGTATCAAACCTCTTTTCTGTTGCACACACAATACAAGACTATTAACAATGTTAATAATATTCTTTGGATGTAGTCCTCAATTTTCCATTTTATTACATTTGTTCCTATCTAATTAACACTTTACTTAGAACATTGTATAGTTATCTGTATTTTTCACTACATTCTTGTTGTTTTTGATATTTATTAAGAAACTTTTAAAATTTTCAAAGAGTATGACCACATACAGTCAATAGGAACAACTTAAAAGTTCTGACATGAGATAGTAAACTTGTCTGCAGTTCTTTCTGACTCACTAATCTATAGTAAATAAGAGATCATGTAATATATAAACTAACAATGTTATATTATCAAACATCCTACATGGACATAACTGAACACAGTTTACATAGACAATAATTTATAACTAAGGAAGAAGGAACTATTGCCCAGCTCATGACCATATTTGGAAGTTTGCGTACATGTGAATACAGTTAACTATGTCATGAATACAATTAACTATGTTATGAATACAATTAAACATTCCAGTCATCTAAAAGTGTTTCCTGCTTCTTTCAAAGGATGAAGGAACATAGTACATCATCAAGAAAATACTTTGAGGTTATGGACTTCTTATATCAATAGTACACATAACAGTATTTTAGAGTTCTATTGAAGTTCAGGAAATATATGCATGTCAGTGACTAAGGTGAGGTGTCTGTGGTAATCCACCTAGCAACATCAGTACATCAAGTTAACATTGGTCAATGTGTGTGTGTGTAAGTGATTACTACACATCTTCAAATATCTATCCATCCATCAAGTTGTCAATTTTATACTTTGTTACTTACCGAAATATCTCTTCAAGTTGTGCTATTTCACCACTTCTTTTTTAAGCAAAAAGTGCTCTGAATAAAGAAATACAAACTGACTGTTGAATCATTGTATGTGCATTTTTATCATATATATTAGTTGTAAAGACTGCAGTGTTACAGTACTTCATAGTAAAGTGAACTATCTTAATATTGGTATCCATGAGATATGTACATGTGTGTCTGTGTAATAATATTGGAAGGTTTTGTCAATACTAGTTAGACATTGTTGGATACTGTTAGACATAAGTTATTAATAGCTATATACAACATTGACAATAATTTAACACACACACACACACACAGGGTGTACTTGTACATATGATAGCTAACCTGTGTTGATAACACAATATTGTCATCAATTGCTCTAGAGAGACCAAAGTCAGCAATTTTGACAACGCCTCTACTGACAAGAATATTTTGTGGTTTCAAGTCATGATGGATAATGTCATTAGAATGTATCCATTCAACTCCAACAAGTATCTGATGTAATAGTTCTAAAGAAAGAATAAAATAATGATAAATATAAAATGGTTACAGGTTAGTATAAAGGAAACTTAGATGACAACAGTTTTAATAATACTTGAAGTGATTACAAGCACATTCCTTTCCCCCTCTTTCCCTTTGCCCCTGTCATTACTTACTATAATTGTTTGTTCATCTAGTCCTCTAGGTAACGAGTGTCTAATACAACTATCTAAGTCTTGATCCATATATTCAAATACTAAATGTATTATGAGTTTAGTGTCATATCTTCTTTGAGATGATACAGCATCTAATAATCTACAATAAAATAAAATAATTTTTTAATAAATTATCTATCCATTTACTTATCAATCCATCTATCCATCTGTCCATTTAGATATCTACCCGCTTAAAAATCAATATCATTTTTTATACTACAATCACTTTGTCTTTAAAAAAACCTTGATAAGACCATACACTTTACGGACCTATGTACCACATACTATATATCTACCCAAATATTGTAAGTGAGGTACTATCCCATTTCCTGACACAAGGTATTCATTAGTACAGAAACCATCCAAACACAACATTAATAGAACAGCTAAAACAATAATTAATATAGTTGGTAGAAGAACAAAGCTAAGGGTGGGTCGTTGGGAGATAACCAGGTCCACATAAAATATATTAACAAACCAAACAATGCAGTAACTCTATAAACTGTATTGTAACTAAAAATATTTGTTGAGAGAAATGAGAGAGAGGCAGGCTACATTAGAGAAGAGGTCAACACTATTGAATACCTCATCACATAAAATGGTTGACTACTTGTATATGTGTGTAGGTAGATACACAGTGGGGTTACCCTACATTAGTTTAGTTGACTATCTCATAGGAGGAAAATGGACGAGTACCTCACAGTAAGTGTAAATACCATATCAAGTTTATTCTATCTTTAAAGGTCATGTCTAGAGTACCAGTAACAGATGTTGTACTATAATGGGATATTATTAATATACTCTACACTTTAATTCTTAAACATCAGAATTAAAATGCATTAATTTCACACTAAAGTAGAGCATCCATTACAAGTGTTCTACACACTATCATAGTCAACTGCTATCATTTATATCAAACAGTGCTAAAATGTTTGAATAAACTACAAAATTAGTTTAAACATATTCAACAAAGAGAAGGACCTAGTTAATATTGTACAGTACCAACTTATCTAGAACAAACACAATGCCCGAACTTGTAAAATATCTTGCATAAAGACAACGCCCCTTTCTTTCTCTAACCTGACTATAAGTGGCTCACAACCCCTGCTATGAAGACAACAAAGGTTGGTTACCTCTCGAAATATGTGTGGTGAAATCGTGTTGATGGGATCCACTCAAAATATTATCTTTTCACTACTACCAGCGCATTTTTTCACTCTCCATCAATCATCGCTTTGTAAACTGTAGCGTAAGCACCACTGCCAATACTACAGAGGATATCAAATTGATCATTGGCTTGCCAGTCTCGATCGAAATCATCGTCCAGTTCTCTGAACACAAATAGAACCTCATTAAAGTAGTATCATTAAAGGTCATGTCTAGAGTGTCAGTAACAGATAATGTACTTTAATGGGAAATTAATACTACATACCTTAGACCCTAATCTTTAAACATTAGAACAAAAATAGATTTGGTAGGTAAGACTCAGTTATATTTGATTTAAACCCAAAAACTACCAGTCCTATTCATTGTGTATTAAACTGATCCACACCACATACACTCTTATTATTAACTATAGACAGTAAAATATGACATCATCTAAGTTATATAGCTGTGTTAACATAGTTCAATTACCTCAATCAATTTCACACTAACTTCCTTGCCTTCATAGTCATCTGCTTTCTTCACTTGACCAACAACCATATTCCACGTGGTTCACTACCACGCCTACTAAAAACAATGAGCTCCGCCTATTAATTATCTTTATGAGCCCCACCTCTCAAATACAAACTTATCAGATTGATTTATTCTCTCAGTGACATTGTCAAGACGAGTGATATCTACATGAAATGAAAGTAAGTAAAGTTACTAACTGTTGTTGTCAAATTACCTAGTTTAGTCCCTTGTATTGTAATATTACCTATAATATATAAATTATTGTAAAGTAAGTCACATTATCAAAAGTATATGTATATCTATTTACATATCAAAATCAAACATAACTTTTAGGATATTAATAGTTATTTTGTTATTAATGCTGGTAAAATCATTTGTATTTACTATAAACATCATTTACACTTTTTAATTTACAAACATTCATAATTCATATTACAAGCTAACATATTAACATTCAAACATACAATTACACTATTATAATTTATATAATTGCTTTTGTTACTAAACCATACATGATACTGAGGTAAACATTTACTGTAAAGCTACATTTCAGACTATATCTGACAATGGAGAGTAGTGATAAGAGAATAAAAGAAGCAGCTGTAAATGTGCTGGTGCTGTAGTGATAAGCACCCAAAGGAGTCAAAGGACTTGTGTAAACTAGATGTTAACCAGGCAAAGCCAAAGCAGAATTAAGTAATTAAGTAAAACTTACAATTAAAATTACAATTACTTCAACTTATCTGACATATGTACCAATTACAATTACAATTACAAAATATTAGCTATAATTTGTAATTGAATTACAATTACAATTGTAATTGACCCCAGGTCTGTCTGACATAATAGAGATTAGTGTTCTCATTATATTCCACAGTATAGAATAGAATAGCCATGTATGTACTGGACTAGTGGTGGACTCCTTATTGTATATGTAGTAAAAACCAAATGAGTGATCTGGTGTGGATGGACATATGTAACTGGTAACTGTCCTGTCACTTGTGTCATACATTAAGAAATACAATGTATAAGTGAATATAGACACTACCTCTTACACTCAGTACCATCCTATGGAGGTCTAATGACAATCTCTAGAAACTTAATGGAGTTTAAATTAGTGATAGTGATAATATGACCTCATGAATTGAACTCTATCTCTGTAGATTTTTCTTAATTCTTATTTGTCTTTGCTATCAAGAAGGATTCAAGTAATGATCTAATTAAAGATACAATGGAATTTACTTAAAATTTAATTACCAATAAACAGATCATCCTCTTGACTGAACTTTTGTATGTAGTTTCCATTACAACTGGAAAAACAAATATAACTGACTTAAAATTTGAAATATACATCTATTTATTTATTACATGTGTCCATCTTCAGTGTACATTACATATATATGATAATCAGATATACATTTCTACTGACTTCTTGTAGACTCAATTAGAGGAGGAGTTAGGACAAAGGTCACTTGATTTGTTAAGTCACTAGTCAAACATCTGTCAGATGTACTAGTTTGACAAAAAAAATCAAAGACCAGCTAGTCATCTTGTGTATATAACAAAGACTGTAATATAAAAATTGACATAAAATCATTAGTAGTCAAGTCTAGTATAGATATCAGACTAGTATTATCAGATTTAGAGAGGGGGACTCATAATAACCATTCCTCTTAAAATAAATAAAGCAATGTTACTGTTTTCAACTGCAGAGTTGAACCCGACCCAAAGCGAGTTAAAGTCTACTTGTCGAAGTAATTATAATTAAATACATTTACGTCTGCGTAAGGAGTCTTAGAGTAGCCCCTGTGGAATGAGCCCCACCCAAATCGCTATTGACGTCTTCAAACGTCACGTGATGGCGCTTTTTCCCAGCAAAGAAAGAGAAGTGGGTGTATATACAAGTGACTAAGTTGGTAAGTAATATAAAGTAGTAGTTAATTAGTAGTATTGTATGTAGATAATATGAGTCATGGGTCATGTTAACACTTGCAGTACTACAGTGTTTACTTGTTGACTACATACACGAGATATGTTACTTCTTATGACATTTGCTTGAAGAGGAAGTACTTTCTTTTCTATGACTTAGTGTATTTCTAGCTAGTTCTGGTAACAAGAGAGTATTTCAGACAATTACAAAGATAGAAGAGTTAAGGCTGTGTAAACACAAGCTATGTTCATTTGTTTTTGGAGTTCCAACTTTTTAACTCTCTATGATTGAAAAAGTCTCTTTATTTGTTTCAATGTTTAAGATATTGTACTTGAGATGATGTTGATATGATCATGTTGTATATGATTGTACAATGACAATAAATGAAGATCATACAGTTTATTGTCATTGTTATATAAAGTGATATATATAATACATTATAGTATAACTGATATATGTACATTGATATCTAATGTTCTATTAGAGATCAAGTTACTAGTACCAACCCTCTTTTGATAATGGCAGCTCAACTATCAGAAGGAGAGCAACGGAGTATTGTAAGTATATTAGTAACTAATCCAGTATACTACATGTGTTAGTGTACAATCAATACATTACATATTATTATTAAGTATGGTATGGTTTAAATGTAGAGAAAGACATGACAAAATGGCTGTCACACTCAATCTATTACAGTATATTGTTAATGTTCCCTCATTAGTTTAGTGACATATTATTAATATTCATTAATTTACAACTGATTATGTTCATTATCACATAATAAATACTATTATAGTATGTTCAAGTTGAGAAGGGCCACCCAGACATGTAAATAACTTTGCTGTTTTACGTGCTATCTACATGGGACTTGCACCAATCGATTCAGCTTGCAAACCCGCATTTTATATAAAAAATTGCTAGAAAGTTGCAAACTAAAAAACTCCATACATGTTCAATGCATAACTTTGTCATACTTCAAATTACACACTTTTGATGATTTAATAAATAACAATTTTCACATTGAAAAAAAACCAGTGTGTCACATGGCAATTCAATATTACAGTTCTAATTATATAAACAGGTGTTTTATTATGATTATTATTATAATAAAAATATAATCAGGTGTTTTTGCAATTTAAAGCAGTTATTAAGCCACTGTGGTTCTAAAAAAACCTTTTATAAACAAGGAAGACTGAGAATGCCTAGAACTATTCATCATCAGAACTATCAGATTGATCTGAATCATCAGACTGAGAGCCTGTTTTTTTCTAACATACTAGCATCACCAATAGCCTTGTATACAGAAAACTAAGATCTCTTATCCCTTCTACTCAGTGGAGAAGGCTGAATATCATCTATTTCTTATTAGCATCTTCACTAACACAAGAGAAAATGTGACGTGAACAAATAATGAATACAATTAAAATGCACTTCAGCACTAATTGCATATATTAGGTGAGGAAATACCTCACCTTACATTCCATGCATACAACACCTTTTTTTAATAAGGGCCCTCTCAACTCGAACATACTATAGTTATGTAAACAATGATTGTATCTACTATCATTCTATGGACCTGTCTCTATGTGTTCCTAGTACTTACTTCAATAATTAAATAATGTCCAGATATTACATGTGAAATAAACAATAACAGAAAACAAATGGAAAGAAGATCATTGAACTGTTTATTATTAGTTAGTGTAGTCTTGTATTTGTAGTATAGTCTAATTGTCTCTGTTAGCTATATACATAATTACATCATGTTCTTTTTATATAAATAGTGTCACTTTGTGTATTGTGTATTTGACCTGTCCTATAGTTTTATTAGTATCATATAATACATGTAGTTGTATATGATTTATTAGTTTTAAATGTAATGACTTGTTTTATTATTATATAGGACAGTGAACTTTGGGAATATGCTGAAGCTGGACATTTAGAGAAAGTAAAACAAGCTCTTCAGAAAGGAGCAAACTTCAATTGTCATTTTAAAGTAAGATCCTATTAATATTAATATATAATATTATTGTGTATACACAGATATGTAATTGGATTTTATTTCATATATTAAAATGTCTTTTTTTTATTATATAGATACGTTATAATAAAGGAGGTTATGTAACACAAACAACACCTCATACTGTAGCTTACATCAATGGTCATAACGCTATAGTCCAGTTCTTAGAGAATGCAGGTGCTACTCCCGATTATGTAAGTGTATACATGTATGTAGTTGAGATCAATATTTAATATAACTCAAGTGTTTGATTGTTACATTAATATTATGTACATGTACATACTTACATTAAAATGTCTCCTATTTATTGACCAATTCCTTATACACATAACAATACATTTAATGGATAATTATTATGACCTTTACTAATATAATTGTTGTGTACCTATGTTCTGTTTATCTCCACACTACCTTTCTTTTAATATTAGTTTCTATAGCTAGTAACTATTATTAAATCATTAGTTTAAAACATATCATGTAACACTAAGATACAACAGTGTTACCAATTGACTTCATATAACATTTGCAAAGAAATGTTGAGGGATTGACTAAACTATTATATTACACAGCAGTCATATCCAGATTTATTTTCTGACAAGTGTTAGAATTAAAACTAATTATGGCAGTAATGCTACTAGCTTTGATGTTATATTGGAATGAGCAATAAACATACTTTGTTACCTTATCTTATACCTAGTTATAAGACTAAATTGAGCCACATCAATATTAGGAAATTAAAATTAATACATATTTCTAAGCACTAGGCAATTACTCCTGCAGGGCTCAGGCTGTCTTAGATTTGACCTACTCGGAAATTAATGTTTGTATATCCATCATATTTAGGCATGCAATTAATTGCTTTTCAGAACACATAACACAGGAATGTTTATTTCTTGAATCATAAATTTTAATAGATCTTATGTAATGGTTGACGCCCACTGGAAGTGGTAAAATGGCTTAATAAATTGATGTTAATATTTAATATTTACCAGGCTTTATATTTTAGTCTTTATTTTCTGTATCATTTGGTTTGTAAGACTGTTTTGAGAAGAAGATATCACTTCAGATAAAGAAAGTGTGTTTTATATATGTGGGATATAGTTATATAACACTGGACATGGTCACCTACTTTATATGTAGTTAATGATGGACTTTTGGTTCATAAAATCTGGATCTCATGAGATTTATGTACATGTGTATTCCTAGTATATATTGTAGTATTAATTATGATATACATTATCTGTTATTTACTTGTTATGATTTCTTAGAATGAAATTATGTTGGCAGCTGCTGTAAAAGGACTAGTAGATATAGTGAAAGAAGCTTTAAAGATGAAAGCTAATGTGAATGCTAAAGAGCAAGATTATGTAAGTTATACCTTATTATAATAAATGACTCTTTTGCAACAAAAGGTAGCTCATTAATTTGACAAATTATAAGTTCATTTATAAACAATGTAATATTTTCATGAGAAGTCATAGATTTAGTGTTTTGAAAAGTAAAATTTTTTGATTGTCATAAAATATTGAAAATCTAAGGAGCTATACTGTATATGTCATGACATTGTAATTTAGGAATCAATATAATGATGAAAACACTAGGACATTGAAATAGTTTGTGTGTAGATAACAACTGTTGAAAGGCAAGTGTCATACTCAAAGCCACAGTACATAATAAGAATCCACAATGCAGTGTATAGTTTTACTGTATGTTATAAACTTACTTGTTGTATTGTTATAATAGACAAGGAATTATAAACTAAACATATCATCAACAAACTCACTGCATCTGTGTACACATGTATTTTTAAATTGTTACTAACTCTATAGTATGATGTTCAACATTGCTGTGATATCTTCACTGTACTATAACTGATTATCAGACTTACTTATATTCTCTTACTGTAGTATTTTCACTCACATTCTTTGTTGTTTTATTATAGGATGATGATACAGCTTTACATTTAGCCTCAGGTAATGGTCACACTGAGGTAGTCCAAGTTCTGCTACAGTCAAACGCCAATCTTAATATTTATAACAAGGTCAGTGTGTATTGTATATAGTTTATATTTCATTTATTATCTCTACTACATGTACATATATATAGTACTACCTGTCTAGTAGGACAGGATATAGATCAAAGCCAATGTAATGAATACAATTAAGTTAACCATTTCATGCCATGCAATTAATTTTCAATGTAATTTTTGTGGATAGTACCAAGTAGCTCTCATTTGTTGTTTGATATATAACAATTACTAATATGACTGGAAAATATAATAAAGCTGATCAATCCTAAGATTATTTTGGACCATGAATGTAACTTAATAATATTTCTATATATGTCCACTTTAACAAGTTTAATCTATTATTATTATTAAACAATTTATTTCATTTTATAGTGGGGACATAGTCCACTTCATATAGCATACTGGTATGGTCATGATAACATTGTTAAGCTCTTATGTTCTTTTGGAGGAGATATAGACCAAGTTAGAAATGTAAGTGATAAATGTAATAATATATTTACTGTATATGATGACATGGACATAGTGATCTTATATGTTATGATATATTATAAACATGACCTAATTATATGTGGGTACATGTCACAGTTATAATATATTATTTATTTTAACAGGATGACTTACTTTTGACTTCAGCTGAAAATGGTGACGTAGAAAATGTAACTCTAGCACTTAAATCAGGTGCTAATGTCAATGTTCATCATCCTAAGAAGGTTAGTACACTGATTAAATAGTAAGAAATTACTGCTGTTTGTTAGTGTTTACTTTTTAAAGTAATATATTCTATAACAAAGGAGATGAGTTAAAAACATTAAAGAAAACTAGCCACACCCACTCTTGTAGACATTGTTTCATTTAGAAGGCAATTTAATAACTCTTTTCCTATGTTTGTAAGACTACTCTATCATTTTCTCTGTTGACATTGTCATACAATGTTAATAAACAAAGAATTGTTTGACCCAAACCTTTAAATAATATAACTATTTTGACATGCTGACAAACTTCCTTCTTGCCTTGAATAATTGGTATGACCTTTTACCAAAATCAGCAAAAGACTATAATTATATTTGTAAACTGGTAGGTTTGTATTTCTTGATATAGTCTTGTCTTTTTGGTAAATAATATTCATGGTCAGTGAATGTCAGCCCACAAATGACATGAGCATTTCTATTATTAAATTCTATGGACCTAACCTTTGGAGTCTACTTAGTTTGTGGACTAACAATATAGTAGATAATCCTTAAAAGAATCCTGATATTCACAGAGGTACCACTATGTGTAAATCAAGTACAAAGTTGACATTATCTGATGTTACTAAGAGTGACAGTTAAGAATAATGGAGTTGTTATTAATAATACTGGTAGTCATAATCCAAGTATAAAGCATTACACAACCCTTGTTTCAGAGTAGGTGTTACAATTGTTATACTAATACTTGCATTAATATAATACTGCCAGCTCTTATCACTAAACCTTTATAAATTAATAAATATATATTTGTGGTAGTTGTAGTTAATGTTTTTCACTAGCACACTTTATATGTCAGTAGTGAGCCATTCTTCTCTATTAGTCTTTGATAACTCTTTCAAATGTCTTATTTTCAATAATAGGGAAAACAATTGCAATACCAATGCAACCAAAAGTATTTTTGAACTATTTTTACAATTTTAATCTTGTTTAAATTTAAATATGTGGTCCATTCATCACAGATATATAATATAATTTTCTATAAATATTTATGCCATTATAATCAACAATAAATACTTGTGTACTTCCAATAGGGTCAGGAAACAGCTCTACATCTAGCATCTAAGGGGGGTTACTGTGATATCGTACAGCTATTGTTAAACTCCAACGCAGATCCCAATATTTTTGGCTGGGTCAGTATATATTGTTTGTAAAGATTACTACATGTTACTAGATTTAAGTCAATATTTAATAGATATAGATGTTATGGGTGTGGCTGTTAAAAATTTCTAAATTAATTCATTGTTCAAATTTTTGTCAGTAAAAGATTAATAAACATAATCAGTGTCAGGTATCAGTAGGTGTGGCTTGTTATAATAGTAGTACATATACTTAAAAGCATCATAGTATTCACAGACGTTCCACTAGTATGGTATCCCATTTGTGTCATACTTTTGTAATGATTATGGGATTTGTATCATCAATATTGTTCTATACTTTTATATTATTGCTAGACTTGTACCCAAAACCTATACCCAAAACACTTAAGCATAAGAAAAATAGCCAGTAGTGAGCCATTCTTCATTCTTTCATTACTCTTTCAAATGTCCAATTTTCAACCATAGGCATTTTAGGATAACTTATATAATTTTAATATGTGGTCAATTCTATCATAAGTATATGATATAATTTTCTATAAATTTTATATTATTACGCAATTAACAATAAATATTTGTGTACTTCCTCTAGTATCAGATAACAGCTCTACATTTAGCTTCAGAAGGAGGTTACTGTGATATTGTACAGCTACTGTTAAACTCCCATGCAGATCCCAATATTTTTAATGAGGTCGGCATATATTGTTTGTAGAGAATACTACTTGTTACTAGATTTAAATCAATATTTAATTGATATAGAATGTTATGAGTGTGGCTAGTAGAAATCTCTACATTGATTTGTTGTTCAAATTATTGTTATAGTAGAGGATTAACCAACATAGTCAGTGTCAGGTATCAGTAGGTGTGGCATATTATTATAGTAGTACATATAGTTAAAAGCATCTTGGTATTCACCAAGGTCCCACTAGTATTATGTGCCATTTGTGTGACACTGTTCAAATGATTGGGGGAGTTGTATCATTAGCATTATACTATACTTTTATACTGTTACTGGACTTGCAACCTAAACCAAAAGCCTAAACACTTTATTATAGGAAGAACATCAAGTAGTGAGCTATTCGTTTCTATTGTTCTTTTTCAATAATAGGGAAAACAACTGGAATACTTATATAACCAAAAGTATCTTAGGACAATTTTCATAATTTTAATCTTGTTTAAGTTTTAATATGTGGCCCATTTTACCATAGGTATATATCATAACTTTCTATAATTTAATTCTATTATAATCAACAATAGATACTTATATACTTCCTCTAGGTTCAGGAAACAGCTCTACATTATGCATCAGAAGGAGGTTACTGTGATATCGTACAGCTACTGTTAAACTCCAACACAGATCCCAATATTTGTGACAGGGTCAGTGTATATTGTTTCTAAAGATTACATGTTATTATATGTAAATCAGTATTTAATAGATATATAATGTTATGGGTGTGGCTGTTATAAATTTCTACATTGATTTGTTGTTCACATTTTGTTAGTAAAGGATTACCAAACATATTCAGTGTCAGGTATCAGTAGGTGTGGCCTGTTATAATAATAGTACATATAGTTGAAAGCATGTTGGTATTCACAGAGGTACCACTTGTATGGTATGCCATTTGTGACTGTTGTAATGATTGTGGAAGTTGTATCATCAGCGTTATACTATACATTTAATTTTATACCCAAAACCTAAATCCTAAACACTTTAGTGTAGGAAGAACAGCCAGTAATGAGATATTCTTCTTTATTATTCTATCATTACTCTTTCAAATGTCCAATTTTCAATAATAAGGAAATAACTGCAATACTAATATAACCAAAAGTATCTTAGGACAATTGTTACAATTTTAATCTTGTTTAATTTCTAATATGTGATCCATTTATCATAGGTATATAATATGATTTTCTCTAAATTTTTTTGCTATTATAGTCAATAATATATATTGTCTACTCTCTCTAGTATCAGCAAACAGCTCTACATGTAGCTTCAAAACGAGGTTACTCTGATATCGTACAGCTACTGTTAAACTACAATGCAGATCCCAATATTTGTGATGAGGTCAGTGAATATTGTTTGTAGAAATTACTACATGTTACTAGATTTAAATCAGTGTTTAATAGATATAGAATGTTATGGGTGTGGCTGTTAGAAATTTCTACATTGATTTGTTGTTCAGATTTTTGTTAGTAAAAGATTAACAAACATAGTCAGTGTCAGGTATCAGTAGGTGTGGCCTGTTATAATAATAGTACATAGAGTTGAAGCATGTTGGTATTCACAGAGGTACCACTAGTATGTTATGCTATTTGTGTCAAACCATTCTCATGTTTATGGGAGTTGTATCATCAGCATTGTGCTATACTTTTATACTGTTACTAGACTTGCATCCAAAACCTAAACCCTAAAGGAATTGTGTATAGGAAAAACAGCCAGTAGTGAGCCACTCCCATTTTACTTTTTCATTACATGTACTCCATAGTGACAATAGGATTAATGGAGTATATCCTTAACTTTGATGTCATACTTGAGCTGTCCTTAACACATCTAATTTGTCGTTCATTAGTAATGTAATTAAAACCCTTTCCCTTGAACTTTAAACCTTAATATTGATGTCATACTGGACATATATTGCAATTACTTGCCAAATGTTTGAAATTATTGAAGAATAATTTCTCTGCCTATAATGTTTGATGCACTCACTGTCCTGTTATTAAAGAAAAGTAATGTTAAGATAATGAATCAGCAAGACAGAGAAAACTGTTTATTAGGTATTATTCAAAATGGCTTTACGTTTACATTTAAAAATCTACTTAATTTAATTGTAGCAGTGACAAACATAACTTGCACAACATTTTACAGTGAAACCTCCATTAACAGACAGTCCCTACAGTGGACACCTCTGTTGTAAAGGATTCTAAGCTCAGAACAGAGCATATTCTCAGTGGTTGTAATACTTTAAGACCTTTTAAATGTGGTGAACATATAACTAAATCTAATGTGTAGAGCCTCATTGCTATGTGGTATAGTCACAATCATTGGTCAGATTTGACATAATCATACAATAACTATAGTTAGTGTAATTCTTGTAATCCAATACATTTTCCTCTTTTCTTTCTAGTTTGAACAAACACCAGCACATTTTGCAGCACAAGAGGGTCATGTTGATGTTCTAAAGTTATTAATTGAAGTGGGACAAGCTGACATAAATGCTACAGATAAAGTAAGTCATATTACAGTTACTTATCGATTATTTCCTTTGAAGTATGACATTTTAACTTGATATTTATGAATAATTAATTACGTTTCCAAAGCTCTGGGACTCTATGTGCCTTTTATTAACACTTCCTTCATTCAAACACACAAAACATTTTCTATGTCTTGTGATTTACCTGTCTCTCTGTGGCTTCAATATTTCTTGAACCTGTTATAATACATTCTATATTGATTTGGTTACACATAGACACTTTAATCTGCAGAGATAGTAATATTCAATACTCCTTCTTCATATAAATACTGAACCAGAATGTGATAATTCACCATATCTAATACATCAAGATGTCAATATTAATCTATTTTTAATGGCAATGCTATTAAAACTTTTATGAAGCAATGTTAACTTCTTTTCATATTCAGTAAATACAATGATAAATGTTACACATTTAGTATTTCTCCTGCTAACAAACTACAATGACAATCTATAACTGTCTATGATGTATTAGTAGTCTTTATTAACTAGTTAAAGAAGTAGTCTTTGATATGATCTCTAACATATGTACATACTTTTTGTCTGTGGAGTTGTCATGTCAGTCTTCCTTGTCATTGTATAATGTACAAGACTTTCTTTTAAAAGACTTTCTTTTTCCTTATGACTATACATAAAAAGTATTTTTAGAAGTTAATCTTTTTTTATTTGTCATCATATTACACATGAAATATATATTATAATACTTATAACAATACAGTTGTTATTTATATTTTCACTATTTTAATTTTAGAATGGCAATAATCTACTACATTTAGCCTGCGCAAGTGAGAGTGAAGAAACCATATGCTACCTTCTACATGATGTCCAGCTAGATCCAAATCATCTAGTAGCTCGAAATAATCGTCAACAAATGCCATTGGATCGTATTCCACCATCTTACAGTAATAGATTTCGATTACTGAAGTTGTTTCAGCCATTCAAACAATGTCACAGAGACTACCTCACAGAAGCATATGCTAAATTATTTCTTTGTGGAAAGACAGAAGCTGGTAAAAGTTCATTGGCTGCTGTTATCTCTTATCGTGCTAACAAGTGGAGTTTTCTTGACTGTGATCCAGAAGAATGTGTTGAAGGTGTTGTGTTTCCAACCACTGGAATTGAGTACCACAGTGTTCGTAGTTGGGAAATAGGAAATGTCGCAATTTTTGATTTTGCCGGACATGCAGAATATTACAGTAGCCATGCTGCAGTACTGGAAACTCTCTTGTTGAGGTCACCAGCTGTCTTTGCAATTTTAAGCAACCTTACCGACGATGAAGAGATGATTAAGAAGGACCTGCTTTTCTGGTTTAACTTCGTTGAAAATGTGAGCATGAAGTTAATTAGCTCAAGTCAAGTACTTGTCCTTGGAAGTCACATTGATGAACTGTCCAGTGAAAAAGACTTCCAACCTTTCGTAAATGACGTAGCTAATTTGGCTGTTCGTTTTCAGAATTACATAGGTTTTTTGCCAATAGATTGTCATCGACCAGGAGGAAAAGGTGTTGAGATGTTTATGGAGAAATTAAAAGAGAGCTGTAAAGCTGTTGTAGACAAAAATGATAAGATGAGCTACCACTGCCACTGTCTAAATTCTTACCTTCAACAGCTGGAGGAGGTTGCTATTAGCCTAGATGAGCTGTGTTCCAAATTAATGGAACTAAATGAGCCATGTCTTTTGACCGATCGATCCATTGTGTTAGAATTTTTGACCATTCTTGGAAGCAAGGGTCTTATTTTGTTTCTGGCTAACACATGGGTGATTATTGACAAAAAAGCTCTCTTAACCGAGGTAAATGGTGTCTTATTTAATAAAAGCATTGATCGTGTGCGTAGACCAGTTGCCAGTAATACTGGTATAATGGCTGTCTCTACTCTAGCTAACCTTTTCCCTAAACACAACACAGATATGTTAATTCGTTTCTTAACAAGCCTACAATTTTGTCATCAAATGGACTCTTATGCTGTTTCTGGTATCACTAACAATTTACCATCTGATGACGTCACTATTAGTAAAGATGAGAAATTTTTATTTTTTCCTGCACTTATTACAGAAGACAAACCCACTTCAATCTTTGAAACAACAGATGGATTTGGTTGGTGCTTGTGGTGTGATGTACCACAGCAATTTCTCTCCATGCGTTTTCTCCATACTCTTCTTCTTCACTTAGCCTATACTTGCTGTCCTCCTCCTGAGGAAACTGATTATATTACTGATAATCCAACAACTCAAATGTTACATCGAGTCTGTACTATTTGGAAAAATGGTATTCATTGGAAAGAGGAGGAGACTAATATTAGTAATATTGAAGTAATGGTTGAAGTTACTGAAGCCAACCGATGTGTTACAGTTCTAGTTTCTCACAGCAGTTTAATAGAAAGTTATCAACTCCGTGCATCACTCATCAAAGAAGTACTTAAACTTAAAAATGAATTGTGTCCTTGTTCTTCAAAACAGTTTATTATTCCACCTGGTAATGTTAATGATGTCATGGAAAAGGAACAGAGAAATCGTATCGTCTTTGCTATTAGAGAAGTTGCTAAAGGAGTACTAGTGAAAGGAACTGCTACTTCCACTTACGATGAAAAAATTGCTGTCCATTTAGTCGTTGGTGAGAAGGAACCATACCTCTGTCTTGCCCCTCTTGTGACCAAAGCTCTCTTTACTGACACCAACAAAGATCTACCACTACCAGATCACTATGTCCAACATATAGAAGAAGTATGTGAAGAGATCATGTCCCTCTATCCATCATCAGATTTTACACACCTCTCTGTAAGACAACATCTCAACAAATTTAGTATTTTTGCTGGACATAATCCTTTGGTAAGTTTACATTCACTTTATCTTAACAGTGTGTCTATGAAATTGTTTTATCTTCTCTACATAGAGTATACCTTCTCCACCAATAAAAGATGAAGTAATACAAAGATTATCAAAACATGCTCAGACAAGAACAACAAAAGGTTCTAATTATGTCACTATTCTCTTGTATTGACTTAATTATTATTACAGATTTTATTAACCCTGTTACCAAACCTGACAAACAGATGTCATCATCTATTACATACAATGTTGGAGGTATGTCTACATGTCAAGAAAATGTCATATTTTCAATAATTTAGTTTATTTATTAATTCATTTCCTTGTTTTTATATCTACTGGTTTTATATCTGATTACTTTCATTAATTGTTATATATTGTTATATTACAGGTAGTAGTCAGGAGACAATGTTAACAAAGGATAGTTTAACTGATGAATTCAGTCATTTCCCTAAATTATGTATGTTAGACAATCTTATATGACATTTATTTATCTTATTGTACTTACAGTTGAAAGACCTACAAGACGTGAAGTTTTAATCCAACTAGCTGATATTGATGCTTTATGGAGTAGTATTGGAGATGGTCTTGGAGTGAGTGATAATTTCCTTCAAGGTTTGGCCAATGCCAACATGCAAGATCAAACAAGACTTGGTCACGTTATTCAAAATTGGCTGGACATGAATGGTCAAGGTGAAGGTGCTCCTGTCACTTGGAACACGATTTTAGATGTCATAAAGGGTCCATTTGTTAAGATGAAAGCCCAAGCTATGACAATATATGAGTACTTGAAACTAGAAAGCTCTGTACAACAGAGTACTCAAAGTAAGAGGACAATACAATCTTTAGTCACTATAATTATATAAACTGGTTCCATAATAATTCCTTGGTCACTAAAAATGGAAGATAACAGTAAAATGTTGACAATGAGATATTTAGAACATTTGGCTATAGTAAATCAAAAGATTTCAAAATAAACAGTTTCTATTTTCAAGCTATAATTGTGTACATATTTTATTATAGGTAGTAACAGTGAACATGTTGGAGAAGAGTCCTCTAGAACTCATGATAATAATGGTACATATATACACTAGTATATACTATGTTTATTGTCATACTACAATTTTATAGGAGGTGTGGCACAAACCAAGAATAGCACAATTAATGAGCAAACTGATGGTGAGTTACTTTATCCTGACCTGTGTATGAGGCCACAATGATTCCTCCTCATCATAGGTATCATTGAAAGTGTTAGTGAGTCTATCACAGAGGACAATAACACTGAAAGTGGTAAGTTTATAATTTAGTATAAAAAGATAATGTATATTATACAGGTAAATGTGACGCATCAAAAGTCTTTCGGGTTCATTCTGCTGATCTTTGTGATATGATTGTGGATTCTAATCCTCATCGTATTGTTAACAGACTTGTCTCTGCTGATCTGTTGCCACAAGATATTGCAGAAGATGTTAAAAGTACAACTGATGTATATGATAAGGCTGATAAAATTGTGGGAAAACTACAAAGACAGATAGATGATGATGAACATCCAATTGAGTTGCTAAAGAAGATTTGTGATTTTCTTTTAGAACAAACTGACAAGACTCTAAAGGAAATTGGTACTAAAATGATGAGTCAACTGTAGAGTGTAAGTTGAAAATATTACATGAACACACATAACATCTATTATGTTTAAAAAGGTTAAATAATTAAATGATAATAATTACTTCTTTGGTTGTGTATTGAGTTAATAACTAAATAAAATGTACTAGAAATAACTGACATATGCTTTCTCTATTAAATGAACTAACTGATCACAATCTTGTAATTAAACTAACAATACTAGTGTATTATTATATACAATAATACTCAAAGAGACAAAGACTATATAAATAACAAACTCTTTAATGTGTAATAACTTTTAATAACTACATCTTCTTTTCTATTGTAGGTTACATATTCTTTAGAAAGAGTCCTCCCTTTTACATTTTGTTACATTTGCTGCTATTAACACTTTATTTAGTAGACTGTATTAGTGTTTCTTACTTGAACTATTAGTTTATTATATTTTATTGAATTTGTCTTGTAGATTTCCCTCCATTTTCATATTTTTAATATAATGTATATAATGCTGCATATTAGAATTCCCAATTTTATTATTTAGACATTGCTGTATCTTAAATTTCATACACTCCTTCAAAGAAAACTTTTAAAATTCTCAAAGAGTGGGTATACTTTAAATCTATAACCATATACAATTAATAGGGAAATTGTAATACATAAACTAACAATGTTATATTATCAAATATCCTACATGGACACAACTGAACACAGTTTACACAGACAATAATTTCTAATTAAGGAGGATGCTCAGCTCATGACCATATTTGGAAATTTGAGTACATGTGAATGCAATTAACTATGTCATGAAACAATTAAACATTCCAGTAATCCACAAAGTTTTTTCTGCTTGCTTCAGATCATAGAGTTTTTCAAAGTAGGAAGGAACATAGTACAACATCAAGAAACTACTTTGAGGCTATGGACTTATGATATCAACAGTTTGTCTATGTAACTAGATTTTATGTAAAATGGAGGCTAATAACTCTGTAATATACAATATATAGGTAGTGTCTATTTGTAGAGCACAGAAACTGATACTTCAATGATAAATTGATACTATATCCTAGACCCTAAACTATAAACATTAGAACTTAATGTATTGATTTCACATTGAAGTATGGACATCCTGTACCATACAAATACCCACTATAATATATATAATTATACAACTTATACTAATCAACTCTACAACAATAACAATAATGTTATGGAGAACCAAATTCAATGTCTCCATTGATGTTTGGAGTAAAATGTCAAGTAACAGAATGAAATCAGGAACAAGTAGAAGATATGAAAACTTCAAGTATATCACTAGATCTGATAACACAAATGACAAATTAATGAATACACCAAAAAAAGGAACACTGTCTTGATAATCTCATAGTATGAATGAACACATGATTGCAAACAATCTACATTATATATGGAGCATCATGAGTACATAATGAGAAAAGACTGTCTACATATCCTTAGATCTAGACTGTAAGACACTCACTCACTAAATTAATACAAAGAATGAGTCATTATCTAGTAATGTACTAATCCTCTTCTTTGTTGTTATCCACATCTGCTATCAATTCAAACTATAACTATATTATCATTACCACTGTGGTATTGAAGTATAAAGTGTACATGTTTTGACATGTCATTAACTGGAGGAAATTGGTGCTGATAATTAACAAGTTAATAATTATAATAATTTTATTATTAACAGATTTCCTTAGAAAATTCTCCATTAAAAAGGAGAAACAGATACAAAAATCATATGAAAAAATTGGAATTTTTATTTGTGCCAAACAATTTGATTAAAATGATTACAAAAGAAATGAAACTTTTTGTTCATCAGAAGATATCAAACAAACTATGAAATGATTTTAGTAGACAATCTGTGCCTGCTAGATGTCACACACACACACATGTACATGTACATACATACATATATTCACACAACACATACAAGAACTACTAACACGCATACAAACTTTACTAGGTGTTAAACAAAAAAACATAGTAATAGAAAAATAATATTATGAAAACAAAAAAGATAATATATTTGTTTTAATATGAAAAAAGGCTATATATTATATAATAAATATACTTTAATGTACTGTGCTCTTTACATGTACATAATACACTTAATATAAAATAAGACTAATATAAGTAGGTGGGGTTTCATCGACTGACTTAAATTTTGAACTATACATGTATTTATTTATTACATGTGTCCATCTTCAGTGTACATTACATATATATATAATCAGATATACATTTCTACTGACTTCTTGTAGACTCAATTAGAGGAGGAGTTAGGACTAAAGGTCACTTGATTTGTTAAGTCACTAGTCAAAATCTGTCAGGCAAAGAAATCAAAGACCAGCTAGTCATCTTGTGTATGTAACAAAGACTGTGATATAAAAATTGACATAAAATCATTAGTAGTCAAGTCTAGTATAGATATCAGACTAGTATTATCAGATTTAGAGAGGGGGACTCATAATAACCATTCCTCTTAAAATAAATAAAGCAATATTGCTGTTTTCAATTGCAGAGTTGAACCCGATCCAAACCAGAGTTAACGTCTACTTATTGAAGTAATTATAATTAAATACATTTACGTCTGCATAAGCGTCTGAGTGTAGCCCTGTAGTTGGAAAGGATTGAGCCCCACCCAAATCGCTATTGACGTCACAAAACGTCACGTGATGGCGCTCTTTCCCAGCAAAGAAAGAGAAGTGGGTGTATATACGAGTGACTAAGTTGGTAAGTAATATAAAGTAGAAGTTAATTAGTAGTATTGTATGTAGATAATATGAGTCATGGGTCATGTTAACACTTGCAGTACTACAGTGTTTACTTGTTGACTACATACACGAGATATGTTACTTCTTATGACATTTGATTGAAGAGGAAGTACATTCTTTTCTATGACTTAGTGTATTTCTAGGTAGTTCTGGTAAGAAGAGAGTATTTCAGACATTTACAAAGATAGTAGAGTTAAGGCTGTGTAAACACAAGCTATGTTCATTTGTTTTTGGAGTTCCAACTTTTAACTCTCTATATTATTTGTTTCAATGTTTAAGATATTGTACTTGAGATGATGTTGACATGATCATGTTGTATATGATTGTACAATGACAATAAATGAAGATCATACAGTTTATTGTCTTTGTTATATAAAGTGATACATATAACACATATTAGTGTAATTGATATATGTACATTGATATCTAATGTTCTATTATAGAACTAGGTCAACTTAACACTATCAGCCAAGGGCTGCCTGCCCCTCCTGGCAATGACAACACAACTATCAAAGAAAGAGCAACGGAGGATTGTAAGCATATTAGTAACTAATCCAGTATACTAGATGTGTTAGTGTACAATCAATACATTACATAATATAATTAAGTATGATATGGTTTATATGTAGAGAAAGCCATGACAAAATGACTGTCACACTCAATCTATTACAGTATATTGTTAATGTTCCCTCATAATTTATTTCAGCATCACTTTCCATTATTGAATATTTTACAGGTAATAAGTTTTTTGATAATGTTATAAAGTATTACTAATAAAGTGGAGAACTGGGAACTAGCTAAACAGTCAAATTATTTCTCTTAATTCTTGTACTTCTTTTTACATTAATCGAAAAGATTACTTGGAAATAGACTATACAGCTTCTTCATAACTCAAATTGTTCATTAAATGATAGTTTATTACAAGCTATAGACTTTAGTTGAGTGACATTATATCTGATTATCTGTAATAATTATTATCACTAGTAGTATTTATTAATTTACAAATGATCATGTTTATTATCACATGATAAATACTATTAGTTATGTGAACAATGGTTGTGTCTACTATCATTCTATGGACCTGTCTCTATGTGTTCATAGTACTCATTTTAATACTTGAATAATGTCCAGTTATTAATATTACTTGATCATATCACATATCAAATAAATATTAGCAACAAAGGAATGGAAAGAAGATCATTGAACTGTTTATTATTAGTTAGTGTAGTCTTGTATTTGTAGTATAGTCTAATTGTCTCTGTTAGTTATATACATAATACTAATTACATTGTGTTCTTTTTATATAAATATTGTCACTTTGTGTATTGTGTATTTGACCTGTCCTATAGTTTTATTAGTCTCATATAATACATGTAGTTGTGTATGATTTACTAGTTTTAAATGCAATGACTTTTTTTTATTATTATATAGGACCTTGAACTTTGGGAGTCTGCTATAAATGGATATTTAGAAGAAGTCAAACAAGCCCTTCAGAAAGGAGCAAACATGAAATGTCACTTTGATGTAAGATGCTATTAATTTCCCTTTAACCTACTGTTATTATTTGTGTCTACTAACTTAAGTAATTAATTCAAATTATGTAGATTTAATGAGTATTAATTCATTTTAGCCACATCTAAACATTAATTAAAAACTTCAACATTTATACAATTTATTAATTATTATTCTATTTGTTACTGAATTAGTATCCACAATTAATACATACATGATCTTTACATGTAGTATTTTTAATATTGTCTTATAATTTAATTGAATCATTATATTGTGTGATAGTAATGTCTTAATTAATGATACATGTCGATGTAAAGTAATAGCTTGTATTGTGTATACACAGATATGGAATTGGATTTTATTTCATGTATTAAAATGTCTTTTTTTATTATATAGATTCGTTATAATAAAAAAGGTTATGTAACACAAACAAAACCTCATACTATAGCTTACATCAATGGTCATAAGACAATAGTACAACTCTTAGAAAATACAGGTGCTACTCCTGATTATGTAAGTGTATACACGTATGTAGTTGAGGTCAATATAACTCAAGTGTTTGATAGTTACATTGATATTATGTACATGTACATACTTACATTAAAATGTCTCCTATTTAATGCCCAAGTCCTTATACACATAACAATACACTTAATGGATAATTAATACGACCTTTACCGATATAATTGTTGTGTACCTATGTTCTGTTTATCTCCATACTACCTTTCTTTTAATATTAGTTTCTATAGCTAGTAACTATTATTAAATCATTAGTTTAAAACATATCATATAACACTAAGATACAACAGTGTTACCAATTGACTTCATACAACATTTGCAAAGAAATGTTGAGGAATTGACTAAACTATTATATTACATAGCAGTCATATCCAGATTTATTTTGTGACAAGTGTTAGAATTAAAATTAATTATGGCAGTAATGCTACTAGCTTTAATGTTGTATTGGAGTGAGCAATAAACATACTTTGTTACCTTATCTTATACCTAGTTATAAGACTAAATTGAGCCACATCAAAATTAGGAAATTAAAATTAATACATATTGCTAAACACTAGGCAATTAATCCTGAAGGGCTCAGGCTATCTTAGACTTGACCTGCTGGGAAATGTTTTGTATATCCATCATATTTAGTCATGCAATTAATTGCTTTTCACAACACATAATAGCACTACAAATATTTTGTCATAAAGGAGATCTTTAACTATGTATTTGTGAATGATAGTGTTAAAGTCTTGAAATCACTTCAGATAAAGAAAATGTGTTTTATAGGTGGGATATACTTATATAACACTGGACATGGTCACCTACTTTATATGTAGTTAATAATGGACTTTTGGTTCTTAAAATTTGGATCTCATGGGATTTATTTACATGTGTATTTCTAGTATATATTGTAGTATTTATTATGATGTACATTATCTGTTATTTACTTGTTATGATTTCTTAGAATGAAATTATGTTGGCAGCTGCTGTAAGAGGACTAGTAGATATAGTGAAAAAAGCTTTAAAGATGAAAGCTAATGTGAATGCTAAAGAGCAAGATGGAGTAAGTTATACCTTATTATAATAATTGAATCTTTTGTAACAAAAGGTAGCTCATTAATTTTACAATTATTAGTTCATTTATAAAGAATGTAACATTTCCATGAGAAGTCATTAGATTTAGTGTTTTGATAAGTAAAATTTTTGATTGTCATAAAATATTCAAAACCTAATGAGCTATACAGTATATGTCATGATATTGTAATATAGGAATCAATATGATGATGAAAACACTAGGACATTGAAATAGTTTGTGTGTAGATAGCAACAGTTGAAAGGCAAGTGTCATACTCAAAACCACAGTGTAGTGTAAGAATCCACAATGCAGTGTATAGTTTTACTGTATGTTATGAACTTACTATATCTAGATACCACAATAAACAATCTTGTTGTATGCTATAATAGACAAGGAATTAAACTAAACATATCATTAACAAAGTCACTACTTCATCTGTGTACACATATATTTTTAAACTGTTACTAACTCTATAGTATGATGTCAAACATTGCTGTGATATCTTCACTATACTATAACTGATTACCAGACTTAGTTATATTCTGGTATTTTAAAAATTGCAGTAGTCATATTTTCATTCACATTCTTTGTTGTTTTATTATTAGGATGATGATACAGCTTTGCATTTAGCCTCAGGTAATGGTCACACTGAGGTAGTCCAATTTCTCCTGCATTCAAATGCAGATCCTAACATTTATAACAAGGTCAGTGTCTATTGAAACCAACTGCAATACCAATACATCCATGACCATTTTAGGACAATTTTTATAATATTAATCCTGATTAAATTTTAATTAGTGGTCCATTTTATTATTGGTATATATTATAATATTCTATAAAATTTATGCTATTATAATCAACAATAAATACTTGTGTACTTCCTATAGGATCAGAAAACAGCTCTACATATATCATCAGGAGAAGGTTACTATAATATCGTACAACTATTGTTAAAGTACAATGCAGATTCCAACATTTGTGATAAGGTCAGTGTATATTGTTTGTAGAAATTACTACATGTTACTAGATATAAACCAGTATTTAATAGATATAGAATGTTATGGGTGTGGCTGTTAGCAATTTCTACATTGACCAGTTGTTCAAATTTTTGTTAGTAAAGGATTAACAAAGATAGTCAGTGTCAGGTATCAGTAGGTGTGGTCTGTTATAATAGTAGTACATATAGTTGGCAATGATCTTGGTATTCACAGGTCCCACTAATATGGTGTGTACATGTTATTTGTGCCCAAAGCCCAAACCCTAAACAAGTGATCATAAAAAGAATGGCCAATAGTGAACCAATTTATTTAATTTTGAGATAGGGGATGTGCCATACTCTAGATATGTAAATCAGGTACATGGACGTTATCTGGATGTTACTAAGAGGTGTGGTTAAAAAATGGTCCAGCTATTAATAATACTGGTAGTCATTAATTAATCATGGACGTTACATATCGAAGTTAAATCACTAAACCAGTTAATCGCCCATCACTACTATAGTCCCAGTTGTTTCTTATGATTAAACTTTATAAATTAATTAATACATCTGTGGTAGTTGTAGTTTGTTATTTTCATTACATGTACTTCATAGTGACAATAAGAAGGATGGAGCATACATTATGGATGTTGAATAAGCTTATGTCATCCATGGATATATGTTACTCACTTGATGTTAAACTCCCTATATCCTGAATATATTAACATGTAGTAGACATTGCTATTATAATAAACTTGTGATTACATTGATTACACAGTTAACCCTTAATTCTGATAGACAAATAGTAATGTCATGGAACAATGTGTCTTATCTGGAGCTGTCCTTAACACATCTAAATTACCTATGGTTACTAATATAACTAGACCCCTCACCTTAAAACATTAAAGCTTAACATTGGTGGCAAACTTGAGATATATCGCAATTGGTTGCCAACAGCTTAAGATTATTGAAGAATAATCTCTCTTCTCATAGAAGGACTAGCACTATATTGCATATCAGTGGGTGTGGTTTATAGAATAATAAAGTAATGTTACAATAATTAATCAGGACAGGAAACTATTTGTTAGTTATTATACAAAATGACTTTATCATTACATTTAAAAGGGTCACTTTATTTTATATTAGCAATAACAAACATATAACTTTCATAATATATTACAATGAAATCTCCATAGAACATCTCATTGGTTATAATACTTAGAAAGCCTACACCTTTTAAATGTAGTTATAAAGTCAAGTTTAAATATTTATATCATGTTAATAGAATTGATAATCATTATAAGTATGATAGTTATGATATGTTTGTGACCTAAATGACCTAGTTTATTATTGATGACAATGTTTATAGTAAACTGACACTCATTTAATATCTTAGATACTTTCTATGTCTTTTTATGTCCCTGTTATTGGTCAGGTTTGACATGATAATACAATAGCTATGATTATCTGTATTGATGACTGTTATGTTGACTATATAGTTTATTGTATGATAGTTCCTGTGCTTTTTGTGATTAAATAACTTTTCCTCTTATGTTTTCTAGGTTGGACGAACAGCAGCACATTATGCAGCTCAGAAGGGTCATGTTAATGTTCTAAAGTTATTAATTGAAGTGGGACAAGCTGACATAAATGTTACAGATGGAGTAAGTCATATTATAGTTACTTATGAGCTATTCCTTTGAAGTATGAAATTTAATATTGTCTTCAATATTGATACCAACCTCACTCATATCCAGACTGTCCAATATTTTGATAACATGTTTTTGGCAAAAGATGTTCCAAGAACAATAATCAAAAATCAAATTTTGATATTTGCCTACAATGTGTTAAACATAACCTGTTGTCATTATATCAATCAATGACAATATTTATTAATGGATCAATTTATTAATGGTTATGAATAATCAATACTCAAAATTTAGAATGTTCCATGTGACCCACAAATGACATGAACATTTCTATTATTAAATTCTATGGACCTAACCTTTAAAGTCTACTTAGTTTGTGGGCTAACAATATAGTAGGTAATCCTTAAAAGAATCCTGGTATTCACAGAGGTACCACTAGATTTGTAAAACTAGTACATACTTATTTATCTTGTTATTACTAAGAGGTGTGGTTAGAAAATGTTGTGGTTAATATTATTAAAGAAAAAGTAGACATATTTAAAACTACTAAAAGATGTATATAAGATGTCTAGAGCAGTGTGAAGGTAAATAAGATCAAAGACAAAGTTAGAACCTAAGTATATAGAAATTATGTTACAAATAATAAAGTTTACTCTATCAGGAACAGAGTAAACATAGATATCAAAGTCATATTTGTTATTAAATCTAGTATATGACTCTTTGAGGAAACCCTGTATATCCACATATTAGTTTAACATTAATTACCTATTGTGTTTTCATGTCCTGTGTAATAATGATATATTGTATACAAATCTAAACAAGAAAGTTAGTAGGAATTACATGACCAAATTTATATTTTATGAGTTATATTTTAAAATACATTACATAATAATAAACAAACAAGTCCTATATATCATGTAGTTAATAATAATGGTAGCCATGATCCAAAAATAAATTATTACTCATATCTTTCAGAGCAGGTGTTACAATTGTTATACTAATCATCAGTGGATCCACAGTGTAGATATAAGGGGTGCACAGACCATGTGGGAAGCATGGGTCAAAATTTGAAGCCTAATAAAAATTAATATATTATTATTCATAGACACACCTTTTTAATCACAAGACAGTAATGTCAATAAAACATCCAGGTATAGCTTTGTAAGTTGTGGTTGCAAGAATTTGCTATGAATACACTTAAAGTAATACTTTTTATCACAGGATGCAACTTGATGATTGACTATGAATATTAGACAATAAAAAGGAGGTTCCTAGAGTGCACAGGAACCCCCCTAGATCTGCCAGGGCTAATACTTGTATTAATATAATACTGCCAGTTGTTTCTTATCACTAAGCGTTTATAAACTAATAAATATATCTGTGGTAGTTGTAGTTATTATATTTTGTTTTCACTAGCACACTTCACATACTAGACAGTTATAAGATGTTTTGGACTGTGTTTGTATACAATATCAATGTATGTTTTTATACATTATTCTATAGATATATGTGAGTATTGAAAGTAGTGAATGAAATTTAACTACATGTAACAACTGCCAATGTAGTTAGCAACAAATGAATGTAATTTACTCTTTTTATCTATTTACTTTTATACTGTTACTACACTTATAGCCAAAGCTTAGACCCTATACCTTTTAAATGTTGTTATAAAGTCAAGTTTAGATATTTATATCATGTTAATAGAATTGATAATCATTATAAGTGTGGTAGTTATGATACGTTTGTGACCTAAATGACCTAGTTTATTATTGATGACAATGTTTATAGTAAACTGACACTCATTTAATATCTTAGATACTTTCTATGTCTTTTTATGTCCCTGTCATTGGTCAGGTTTGACATGATAATACAATAGCTATGATTATCTGTATTGATTACTGTTATATTGACTATACAGTTTATTGCTTGATAGTTCCTGTGCTTTTTGTGATTAAATAACTTTTCATCTTTTGTTTTCTAGGTTGGACGAAAAGCAGCACATTATGCAGCACAGAAGGGTCATGTTGATGTTCTAAAGTTATTAATTGAAGTGGGACAAGCTTACATAAATTCTACAGATGGAGTAAGTCATATTATAGTTACTTATGAGCTATTCCTTTGAAGTATGACATTTAATATTCTCTTCAATATTGATACCAACCTCACTCATATCCAGACTGTCCAATATTTTGATAACATGTTTTTGGCAAAAGATGTTCCAAGAACAATAATCAAAAATCAAACTTTGATATTTGCTTACCATGTGTTAAACATAACCTGTTGTCATTACATCAATCAATGACAATATTTATTAATGGAACAATTTATTAATGGTTATGAATAATTAATACACCAAATTTAGAATGTTCCATGTGACCTTTATTGGGTGCTTCTTGGTGTAACTTGAACCATGATGTAACTTGTACTATAATGATGACATTAATATGTGTCACATCATGGTGATGTCATCATATTCAAGTAATAATAATCATTATAAGTGTGGTAGTTATGATAAGTTTGTGACTGAAATGACCTAGTTTATTATTTATGACAATGTTTATAGTAAACTGACACTTATTTAATATCTTAGATAGTTTCTATGCCTTTTTATGTCCCTGTCATTGGTCAGGTTTGACATGATAATACAATGGCTATGATTATCTGTATTGATGACTGTTATATTGACTATATAGTTTATTGTCTGATAGTTCTTGTGCTTTTGTAATGGAATTACTTTTCCTCTTTTGTTTTCTAGCTTAGTAGAACAGCAGCACATTATGCAGCACAGAAGGGTCATGTTGATGTTCTAAAGTTATTAATTGAAGTGGGACACACTGACATAAATGCTACAGATAAAGTAAGTCATATTATAGTTAGTTATGAGTTATTCCTTTGAAGTATGACATTTAATATTGTCTTCAATATTGATACAAACCTCACTCATATCCAGACTGTCCATGTTTTTTGCGCAAGATGTTCCAAGAACAATAATCAAAAATAAAATTTTGATTTTGCCTACAATGTGTCAAACATAACCTGTTGTCAATACATCAATTAATTACAATATTTATTAATAATCAAATAATTAATAGTCATGAATAGTTAATACTCAAAATTTAGCATGCTCTATGTGACCTTTATTGTGTGCTTCTTGGTGTAACTTATACCATATGATGACATCATTATATGTCATGTGTTGATAATGGTAGTATGAATGTATGGTTTAGTTTTTTGAGTTTAGATGGTTAAGGCTTTAGGGTGCTTCTTGGTAACTTGTAACTTGTACTATAATGATGACATCAATATGTGTCATGTCATGATGATGTCATCATATTCAAGTTACACCAAGAACTTTTTCCTTTATTAGCCCTCCCACATATATATACATACTCTTGTGATTTACCTGTCTGTTTGTGGCTTCAATAGTTTTTGATCCTCTGTTATAATACACTTTATGTTGATTTTCCTATAATTGGGTAATAGCATTCTTAGGAACTTTATATATTCTAACTAGATCACCAATTTGAGGTGGAAGTACATTAACATGTGGACAAGCCATTTTGTTCATTTGTATGTAAAACAAATATTCACATGATCTAATAGACACATAGTGAGTGATAGAAGGCAACATAAGTTAGAAAAAGACAGTCTGTGCTTCTATATGAAAGATCATCACTACGTCCAATACAAACTATAACAGCCATTTTGCATTTTACTCTCTTAACACATGCTCACATCTATGTATACTTTACCTACATCCTCATTCCTGTTGTATGAGTCCTATATGTACTTATCCCCAGACCCTTCATCTCTTAGGGAAGGGTTGGCAATGCCAGACTAATATTGGTAATCTTTAGTTATTAATTAACTGTTGTATGAGTCCTATCAGATGCGCATGAGCGTCGCGAAGCGATGTAAAGGAGCATCAAACTCCCTTGACCAACTGTTGTCGAATCAAGGCTTAGAACATATGTCCATATATGAACATAACTGCTAAGTGTTTTGCATTTTCATAGCTTCTGGGCTGTAACCTCTTAGCTTGGTGTGTTTTAAATAGATAAAATTAAGACAAGTCAAGAAGATGGCCAAACGACCTTTTGAAGATGCGGAAGTCCCTGCTACGTGAAAACAGTGGCTGACTCTGTCAATAGACCCCCAAATGGCTGGACAGATGGGGCATTCAGGCTTACTGTAAGCCCAAGATGTAAGAAGTTTAAACCTAGAAGAAAGCTACAATATGAGAAATCTAGTCCAGGTAAGCTATACAGATGGCATAAAATAACAAGTGTTCAGTTCATTATTTTAATGCTATAGCTTCCAATCCACTGTTTGACAATGTTACTACAAACATAATTGCAGATTATCCCTTGTTAAAAATGGAAATAATGATTAATGTTAGGAAGAAGTGGGGGATTGTTGAGGGGAAAATTGTGTTGGAGCAAAAATACAGACGTCTATACACAGTCCAAGAATGGTAATTAATGTTGAAAATGAGTCATTGGTTTCATTCAAGTTTGAAGTTCTTTACATTCCTTTATTTTCTGGTCATTTACCTGCTGATATCACTCACTTTCACGAACTTGTGAAAACCTTGCTTCCTGAATCTGGATACTTTATGTGTCAAGGTCTATCATCTGAAGTGTCTTCACAAATGACTTTCAAAACCAAAAGTGCTCGTTTTTGGGGAATACCATTTGGCCGTGTAGACCACAAAGATTGTCCATTGTGGTTGGTTGCAGTGTCAGCCACTGGATTATCATCAGTTTGTGTTCACAAATGTGACAAATGCTCTAACCTTATTGGTAGCAATTCTTTCAAGCATGTCCTGATTTGTTAGAAACTGATTTGCCATTGTATTGATCACTTGTGTTTATAAATCTTGGTATACTTCAGTAATAGTAGCTAAATTAGCTGTGCTTGAGTGAATTTAATCAAATCTTTGAAATCACTAATTAGTTCTTGATCTTACCAACTCTTTGGTCAGTAAAATAATTCTTCTACCTTGTATTCTATATTGCTTATAGTCTAAATGAGTCTTTATTGCTTTAGAACACTTGTGCATAAATGGAATGAGTGCTTTTAAGGGAAAGTCATATTTCCTCAGTCTTGAAACTTGATTGTTGCAGGAATAACAGACTTGTCTGTTTCAACAAAGCTCTTTAGTATTTTTAATTCAATTTATACCCTCTTCTTCTACTTGGATGGTAATGGTGGCAAAGCTGACCATGAAGAGTTCTCTTTCTAAATTTAATTCCAACATACAAAGAAAACCCAAAGAGTTGATACAAAGATGTATCATCGTTAGATTCTGCTTAACTTTCCATATCCACAGCATTAAGTTGAGAAGTTCTCCAGGTTGATTGCAGTAGAGACACCTAGTGTATATGATACATAATATAACAAATTAAATGCACATGCTACAATCATACCTGCTTTTGAAAGAAACTATACGAAGCAGCAGCAACAGCTGACACCACTCCTGTCCAAGCTAGAGATCTCATCATTATACTCCAAAACAAGGTAACTCCAAAGTGTACTGGTGTTCTGTATGGACAAGGTGTCACAGGCCAAAGTGCCTACTTCCTTGTACCACGCAGCTAGGAAACAAGCAAAACGTTCATTACCCTTGTAATGGACGCAAGAAGAGCTGACAGAAAGTTCTCTGTAAGAACTCCAGCAACTTCTCTAGCCTGAGACTAGTTTTCATGTAGTGCCAGAGAACTAGGCTTGTTGAATAAAATGATATATGTTGTTCAACTGTTTCCACCTCTTTAATAACAAAAACCTCCATAACCTCTAAGTCCAATTCGTTTAAACGTTTCTCGATGTACATAACTTCTTTCTTTCTTAGTTTCGACTTCTTCGCTTTACTCGCCATAGATGATGTAATAATATTCATTACTCTGTCACATACTTAGCAGTACTTATATTACATAAATGTATTTTCCTTATATGGAATAATTCCTGACACTGTTCGGACAATGGTTAGAATACAAATATAATGGCAGTTTGACTCTCCTTCACGACGCTCATGCGCTCCTGGTCCTATGTACACTTGTCCCCAGACCCTTCATCTCTTAGGGAGGAGTTGGCAATGCCATGGTAATTTTATTAACTAATGAAAGAGGTAGTCTTTGATATGATCTCTAACATGTGTACATACTTTTTGTCTTTGAACTTGCCATGTCAGTCTTCTTTGTCATTGTATAATGTACAAGACTTTCTTTTGAATGTACAAGACTTTCTTTTAGTCTTTTTTTCTTATGACTATATATCAAAAGTATTCTTCAAAATTATTATAACCAAGTTAATCTGTTTATTTGTCATCATATTACACATGAAATATATATTATATTACTTATAACAATACAGTTGTTATTTATATTTTCACTTTTTTAATTTTAGGACGGCAATAATCTACTACATCTAGCCTGTGCAAGTGGCAATGAAGAAACCATACACTATCTTTTATATAATGTCCAGCTAGATCCAGATTATCTAGTAGCTCTAAATAATGATCATCAAATGCCACTGGATCGTGTTCCACCATATGTATATAGCAGTAATAGATTTCGATTACTGAAGCTGTTTCAACCATTCAAACAATGTCACAGAGACTACCTCACAGAATCATATGCTAAATTATTTCTTTGCGGAAAGACAGAAGCTGGTAAAAGTTCATTGGCTGCTGTTATCTCTTATCGTGCTGACAATGATGATATTATTGGTCCAGAAGAATGTATTGAAGGTGTTGTATTACAAACCACTGGAATTGAGTACCACAGTGTTCGTAGTTGGGAAATAGGAAATGTTGTAATTTACGATTTTGCCGGACATGCAGAATATTACAGTAGCCATGCTGCAGTACTGGAAACTCTCTTGTTGAGGTCACCAGCTGTCTTTGCAATTTTAAGCAACCTTACCGACGATGTGGAGATGATTAAGAGGGACCTGCTTTTCTGGTTTAACTTTGTTGAAAATGTAAGCATGAAGTTAATTAGCTCAAGTCAAGTACTTGTCCTTGGAAGTCACATTGATGAACTGTCCAGTGAAAAAAACTTCCAACCTTTTGTAAATGATGTAGCTAATTTGGCTGTTCGTTTTCAGAATTACAAAGGGTTTTTCCCAATAGATTGTCATCGACCAGGAGGAGAGGGTGTAAAGATTTTTATGGAGAAATTAAGAGGGAGCTGTGAAGCTGTTGTGGACAAAAATGATAAGATGAGCTACCACTGCCACTGTCTAAATTCTTATCTTCAACAGCTAGAGGAGGTTGCTATTAGCCTAGATGAGCTGTGTTCCAGATTAATGGAACTAAATGAGCCATGTCTTTTGACTGATCGATCCATTGTGTTAGAATTTTTGACCATTCTTGGAAGTAAGGGTCTCATTTTGTTTCTGGCTAACACATGGGTGATTATTAACAAAAAGGCTATCTTAACTGAAGTAAATGGTGTCTTATTTAATAAAAGCGTTGATCGTGTGCGTAAACCAGTTGCCACTAATTCTGGTATAATGCCTGTCTCTACTCTAGCTAACCTTTTCCCTAAACACAACACAGATATGCTGATTCGTTTTTTAACAGGTCTACAATTTTGTCATCAAATAGACTCTTATGCTGTTTCTAGTATCACTAACAATGTACCATCTGATGACTTCACTATTAGTAAAGATGAGAAATTTTTATTTTTTCCTGCACTTATTACAGAAGACAAGCCCACTTCAATCTTTGAAACAACAGATGGATTTGGTTGGTGCCTATGGTGTCCTGAATCACATCAATTTCTCTCCATGCGTTTTCTCCATACTCTTCTTCTTCACTTAGCTTATACTTGTTGTTCTTGTCCTCCTGAGGGAACTGATTATATTACTGATAATGCAGTGTTCCAAGAATTACATCGAGTCTGTACTATGTGGAAAAATGGTATTTATTGGAAAGATGAGAATAACATTGAAGTAATGGTTGAGGTTACTGAAGACAATCGATGTGTTACAGTTCTAGTTTCTCACTGCAGTTTAATAAAAAGTTATCAACTCCGTGCATCACTCATCAAAGAAGTACTTAAACTTAAAAATGAATTATGTCCATGTACTTCAAAACAGTTTATTATTGCACCTAGTGATGTTAAGGATATCATGGAAAAGAAACAGAAAAATCGTATACTCTACGCTCTGAGAAATGTTGCTAAAGGAGTACTAACAAGAGAAACCATTACTTCTTCTTCTGACGAATGTGTTCCTGTCCATTTAGTCGTCGGTGAAAAGGAACCATACCTCTGTATTGCCCCTCTTGTGACCAAAGCTCTCTTTACTAACACCAACAAAGATCTACCACTACCAGATCACTATGTCCAACATATAGAAGAAGCATGTGGGGAGATTATGACCCTCTATCCATCATCAGATTTTACACACCTCTCTGTAAGAGAACATCTCAACAAATTTAGTATTTTTGCTGGACGTAATCCTTTGGTAAGTTTACATTGACTTTATCTTAACAATGTGTCTATGAAATTGTTCTATCTTCTCTACATAGAGTATACCTTCTCCACCAATAAAAGATGACTTAGTTATTATTACAGATTTTATCAACCCTGTTACCAAACCTGACAAACAGATGTCATCATCTATTACATACAATGTTGGAGGTATGTCTACATGTCAAGAAAATATCATATTTTCAATAATTTAGTTTATTTATTATTTAGTTTTCATGTTTTTATATCTACTACATTTATATTTGATTACTTTCATTAATTGTTATATATTGTTATATTACAGGTAGTAGTCAGGAGACAATGTTAACAAAGGATAGTTTAACTGATGAATTCAGTCATTTCCCTAAATTATGTATGTTAGACAATCTTATATAACAGTTCTTTATCTTATTGTACTTACAGTGGAAAGACCTACAAGATATGAAGTTTTAATCCAACTAGCTTGTATTGATGCTTCATGGCGTAGTATTGGGGAAGGACTTCGAGTAGGTTATAATGTCCTTAAAGGCTTGGATGAATCTAATAAGCCCAATCAAACACGACTCAGTGAAATTATACAGACATGGCTGGACATGCATGGTCAAGGTGAAGGTGCTCCTGTCACATGGATCACCATTTTAGATGTCATAAAAGGACCACTTGTTCAAAACAAAGCTCTAGCTATGAAAATATACAAGAACTTGAAACAAGGAAGTTTTGTACAACAAAATACTCAAAGTTAGTATACAATACAATCTTTAATTAGTACAATTATATAGACTACTTGCATAATGATTCCATAGTCACTAATGAAGTAGTTATTTATACATATCAACGATATTGGAGGTTACTTTGTATTAGCTTTACAAGTTTCTTTTTGATTGTTATGAAATATAACAATGAAATATTGACTATGAGATACTTGAAAAGTATACCTGTGGTTAAGTGAGAGTTCAAAATGAACAGATTTTCAATTTTGAACTATGATTCTATGAATATATTTTATTATAGGTAGTAACAGTGAACATGTTGGAGAAGAGTCCTCTAGAACTCATGATAGTAATGGTACATATATACACTAGTATATACTATGTTCATTGTCATACTACAATTTTATAGGAGGTGTTGTACAAACTGACAAGAACACATTTGATAATCAAACTAGTGGTAAGTTACTTTATCAATATCATTTAACCTGTACATGATTATACAATGACTCCTAATGGTAACTGTTTATGTCCTTCATAACATAGGTGTTAATAAAAGTGTTAGTGAGTCTATTACTGAGGACAGTCACAGCGTTAATGGTAAGTTTATTATTACTATAATTGGTAAATGTGGTTCATTACATCATTGTACACATACACAAATAAATCTTGAATGTATCGTATTTTCTTATTTTCTAACTGTTCACATATTATATATACTTTAATGTACATGTTAAATAACTATTATATTGAAAAGCAATGTAACTAATAACATATAATTGTCACTTTGTTCTACTCAATATTCTATAGAATGTCCTAAGAAATCAACTGCTCCTGACTCAACTGAAGGCTGTATTACTGAGGACTTATCAATAGAACATCAGGTATGATTTATCCTCTTATATAGTAGATTGAATTAATTGTAGTTACTAACAAATTTAATTTTTTAAAGACATTAGGAATATTCCTTTTGCCAGTGAGTAGCTATTAACATAATAGCTTCATTTGGTAAACAGGAGCTATTATTGCTAAGCAAATCACTTGTATTTTGTCAACTGTATAGTATTATGTCCAGACACTCAATAATTTAATGTGAGATAAAGCATTTGGTATATTCATAGGCAAAATGGCAGATCTCAGTGAACAGGCCAACTGAACAGTCTATCACTATATGTAGCCACACCCATGAAGCATTCTTTGTGGTTGTGGGTTCTTAGAAGCATTCCTAAGTTTGACATAGATAGATTGATAGTTTCACTATGTGACAATAATTACTACTAATAATTACATTGTAATTCCTCACTTCCAGTCTTATCAATAATATAAACAATAGTTACATCATCAATCTTGTGTATTGTAATACTACAATACTTTACACCTCATATATTATCACTTATATCCTGTATCCAATAGCAACATTCTACTAATGAACTATCAAGTGAACACAAAGCAGATACTCTCCCTAGTGATACTACACAACAATGTAATATAAGATACCTAAATAATAAACACTACATATAATGTATGTGATGATTGTGTTTGTATAGAGTTATTTTATAGTCTAGATTGTTATAGTTGACATAAGTAGTTTATATATGTTGATAAATAGACTACTTAGAGTTGTATTTGATTACTGAGATATTAAGATATAATATTAATTCTTATATATGTTACAAAATCACTAATATCATATTGAACAGGACAGTATATATATTTCTACATGATTAACTTGAGCTACCTATAACCAGACAATAGAGGAAGGAGCATGCAACTTACCTCTGACAGCTGGTACATGAAAGTTAATTAATTAGTGCCAAAATCAAGTGGAGGTTAAGTAGAATGTACACTTTAGGTTTTTATAATATTTTGGGGTGTGGTCTAGAAACAGTAGCTATATATTACAGGAAGTGATGTATTATAATCATGCCATTTTTTATTCATGTCCTATCAACAATAATAACATCTTATGAAATATAGCTAATTTTACTAAATATGTAGTGAATATGCTTTGTTTTTATTATGACATCATAGTGTTACATAAACATGATTTTATCTATACTCAGCTCCTGCTAAGCGTAAGAGATCTATTTCCCCTTCAACAATAAAGAAGCTCAAACAATCTGATAACACAGATGATGATCAATTAGGTAGACATATTTTAAGTGTCACACACACACTTGTTAAATTATAATATCTACATTTACAGATAACTTTATACATCATTTTAACTTACTTTTACACTCGTATTTGGAGTTATGATATGTTATGTTGTCTGTTTCTATAGAAACCAGTCCAGACTCTCGTAAACGTAAGCACAGTGATAACTTAAATTCAGGTAATGGCAACTAAGCAGTTGATCTTTTAGCTAAAATTAATTATTTTCTACATACATGTTATGTTTCTAACATTATAACATGAGGAATTTATTTTCAATTGATAACACATACAATGCTATATAATTATCTTAAATATGAACTAATATTTTATCAATTGTCTGTCTACTTTGGAAAGTAAATGAAGCTAATGTGGTTTAAGTATACTCATAGCATAGTGTTGGGAAATACATGTTGTGTTTGATTTCTATGTATCTAATACTTAACTTATTTTAATATAATTCTTTTATTTTACACAACATTAGATGATTTGCCTAAAACTAAGAAGTCTACCCAAGAACAACAAGAGAGTAATGTCAGAGGTATATCATTATAAATATATGTGTGTGTAGATTTGAGTTAACTGATGATGATACTTAATTAGTTAATCTTAATGGGAACTACCAATATAAGGATACCTGTATCTTCAGTTATAATTTCAATGATTTAGCTGTTCATTGAGTTAAGGATTATTGTAAAGTAATAGTTTATAATATAATAATGTTGCTTTAATAGTTGCTACTGTTATATTGAAACACTTTTATTAATTGTTATATATTGTTATTATAGGCGGTATAACACAAGCAGACAAAAACACAATTGATGAACAAACTGATGGTAAGTCCATATTACTCAACCTTTGTATTACACAATTGTATGGTATGTTCATATTACTTCACCATACAATTGTTAAACAATTATTAATAAATAACCAATAACTTCATGATAGGATGTGTGACACAAATAGACAACAACACAATTGATGAGCAAATTGATGGTAAATTACTTTATCTTGACCTGTGCCATAATGATCCCTCTCAATATAGATATCCATGAAAGTGATAGTGAGTCTATCACAGAGGACAATAACACTGTTAATGGCAAGTTTATAATTTAGTACAAAAAGATAATGTATATTATTTATGGCATTATACAGGTAAATGTGATGCATCAAAAATCTTTCGGGTTCATTCTGCTGATCTCTGTGATATAATTGTGGATGCTAATCCTCATCGTATTGTTAACAAACTTGTCTCTGCTGATCTGTTGCCAACATGTGCTAAGGAGGATGTTAAAAGTACAACTGATGTATATGATAAAGCTGATAATATTGTGGAGAAGCTACAGAGACAGATAGATGATGATGAACATCCAATTGAGTTGCTAAAGAAGATTTGTGATTTTCTTTTAGAACAAACTGACAAGACTCTAAAGGAAATTGGTACTAAAATGATGAGTCAACTGTAGAGTGTAAGTTGAAAATATTACATGAACATACATAACGTCTATAATGTTTAAAGTAGATTAAATAATTAAATTATAATAATTACTTCTTTGGTTGTGTATTGAGTTAATAACTAAATAAAATGTACTAGAAATAACTGGCATATGCTTTCTCTATTAAAGGAATTAACTGATCACAATCTTGTAATTAAACTAACAATACTAGTGTATTATTATATACAATAATACTCAAAGTGACAAAGACTATATAAATAACAAACTCTTTAATGTGTAATAACTTTTAATAACTACATGTTCCTTTCTATTGTAGATCACTTGTTCTTTGGAAAGAGTCCTCCCTTTTACATTTTGTTACATTTGCTGCTATTAATACTTTATTTAGTAGACTGTGTTAGTGTTTGTTACTTGAACTATTAGTTTATTATATTTTATTATATTTGTCTTGTAGATTTCCCTCCATTCTCATATTTTTGATATAATGTATATAATGCTGCATATTAGAATTCCCAATTTTAATATTTAGACATTGTTGTATCTTAAATTTCATACACTTCTTCAAAGAAAACTTTTAAAATTCTCAAAGAGTGGGTATACTTTAAATCTATAACCATATACAATTAATAGGGAAATTGTAATACATAAACTAACAATGTTATATTATCAAACATCCTACGTGGACATAACTGAACACAGTTTACACAGACAATAATTTCTAATTAAGGAGGATGCTCAGCTCATGACCATATTTGGAAATTTGAGTACATGTGAATGCAATTAACTATGTCATGAAACAATTAAACATTCCAGTAATCCACAAAGTTTTTTCTGCTTGCTTCAGATCATAGAGTTTTTCAAAGTAGGAAGGAACATAGTACAACATCAAGAAACTACTTTGAGGCTATGGACTTATGATATCAACAGTTTGTCTATGTAACTAGATTTTATGTAAAATGGAGGCTAATAACTCTGTAATATACAATATATTGATAGTGTCTATTTGTAGAGCACAGAAACTGATACTTCAATGATAAATTGATACTATATCCTAGACCCTAAACTATAAACATTAGAACTTTATGTATTGATTTCACATTGAAGTATGGACATCCTGTACCATACAAATACCCACTATAATATATATAATTATACAACTTATACTAATCAACTCTACAACAATAACAATAATGTTATGGAGAACCAAATTCAATGTCTCCATTGATGTTTGGAGTAAAATGTCAAGTAACAGAATAAAATCAAGAACAAGTAGAAGATATGAAAACTTCAAGTATATCACTAGATCTGATAACACAAATGACAAATTAATGAATACACCAAAAAAAGGAACACTGTCTTGATAATCTCATAGTATGAATGAACACATGATTGCAAACAATCTACATTATATATGGAGCATCATGAGTACATAATGAGAAAAGACTGTCTACATATCCTTAGATCTAGACTGTAAGACACTCACTCACTAAATTAATACAAAGAATGAGTCATTATCTAGTAATGTACTAATCCTCTTCTTTGTTGTTATCCACATCTGCTATCAATTCAAACTATAACCATATTATCATTATCACTGTGGTATTCAAGTATAAAGTGTACATGTTTTGACATGTCATCAACTGGAGGAAATTGGTGCTGATAATTAACAAGTTAATAATTATAATAATTTTATTATTAACAGATTTCCTTAGAAAAATCTCCATTAAAAAGGAGAAATAGATACAAAATCATATGAAAAAATTGGAATTTTTATTTGTGCCAAACAATTTGATTAAAATGATTACAAAAGAAATGAAACTTTTTGTTCAACAGAAGATATCAAACAAACTATGAAATGATTTTAGTAGACAATCTGTGCCTGCTAGATGTCACACACACACACATGTACATGTACATACATACATATATTCACACAACACATACAAGAACTACTAACACACATACAAACTTTACTAGGTGTTAAACAAAAAAACATAGTAATAGAAAAATAATATTATGAAAACAAAAAAGATAATATATTTGTTTTAATATGAAAAAAGGCTATATATTATATAATAAATATACTTTAATGTACTGTGCTCTTTACATGTACATAATACACTTAATATAAAATAAGACTAATATAAGTAGGTGGGGTTTCATCGACTGAGGGGGAGTAGCAATACATGTGACCTGATGGTATTAGTTATTTACAAGTAAATGGGATCTAAGTGGGAGTGGTCATATAAAAAGGGGTGTAGCCTGATTGGGGATCTTTTAGATGTCATGTATACCAGAATCTTGAGAGCATTCCGTCGAGACACTCAGAGGAGTATGGGTGTGGTCTGATAGGGAAGCAGTAGGAGATAAGGAGAGTGAAGGTGATGGGGAAAGAGAGGGAGATGGTGAGCATGAAGGTGATTGAGATATAGAGGGAGAGGGAGTAGGAGCAGTAAATATTGTAGGAATCGATTGGAAAAAGGAGTCCTCTAGAGCTTTATCAGCACTGACCCTTTTATCAGATTGAAATATTAACATTTTCTATAAAAGAAAGTAAAACAAGTAGTCACACTAATTACTATTAAATTATTAAACAAGATATATTTTATGTAATATTATGTGGACATGTAGTTACTGTTTGTAGATAACAACAGAATGAGTTTTAAACTATTATAAAAATCTTTTATTATACCTCAGACACAATAATTGGACATTTATATAATAATACATGTACATAAGCACCAAATAATACATTGTACATGTACATGTATACTTACTGATAAAAGGTCTTGAGCATTTTGACTTATTCTAGGTAAAATATCTATCCATGATCTTGGAGGAACAACTTTAAAATGTTTATGTGAAATTGGTGTCTCTGGTGGCCATTCTTTACATGAAGGAGTACCTATTATACTAAAGAGAGAGGAGACTAAGTAAGTTATAAAATGACAAATGATTTATCAAACAATGTTTAATATATTAAAAATTTGGCAATCTGATAATATTCTCATAAACATTTGGCTAGTGTGATTTTACTAATAAAATCATAAAATTCAATAGAATATCATACAACAGTTCATATAACACTGTCATTTCCTATAGCCAGGTACTAAGAACTGGTAATATGACACTTCAGTATTTCCTACTTTATATAATTGTCACAATGGCTATTGCTACATATTACTACAAGGGTTGGGTCATTACATATATAGTACAATGAATTAAACAGGTATTTTAGAGTTCTATTGAAGTTCAGGAAATATATGTACGTCAGTGACTAAGGTGAGGTGTCTGTGGTAATCCACCTAGTAACATCAGTACATCAAGTTAACATTGGTCAATGTGTGTGTGTGTGTGTGTGTGTAAGTGATTACTACACATCTTCAAATATCTATCTATCCATCAAGTTGTCAATTTTATACTTTGTTACTTACCGAAATATCTCTTCAAGTTGTGCTATTTCTCCACTTCTTTTTGAAGCAAAAAGTGGTCTATATAAAGAAATACAAAATGATATATCAGTTAATACTTACAACTTAGTATGCTAGATCCTTCTCTCTAAAAGTCTGATACAATTAGCTTTACTTTTTATAAGCTATATCATACTTGTTATTAAGTGCTTTTTAAAGAATGGATGGTGTAGTTACAATGATACAACACACCAAAGAAATAACAGTAAAGAGCAGGTTATATACAGTGTAGATAACATGACACCAGCTAGTTTATGTCATATAGTGTTTAGTATAACTTACCTTCCAATGTACATTTCAGCTAAAATACATCCTACACTCCATATATCTACTGCTTCACTATAAGAGGATTGTAGTAATACCTCTGGAGATCTATACCACTGAGTAACAACCTAAAGAGAGAGAGAGAGAGAGAGAGAGAGAGAGAGAGAGAGAGATAAACAATAGCTAGCTATATCAACAACAGTGTACCAGTACAAGTAGGGGTTAGTCCTACCAGGAATTCATCATTATAACAAGTAGTAGTAACAGTAACCACAAGTAGTAACTATTATACAGTGACCATGACAAAGAAACCTTCAAGAAAAGTCCCCAGAACTCCAAACACTACTAACAATCAACAACCACAAGACTAAATACAATTTACATCTAATACATGTAGGTTTCACAACTGTTGCATTTTAACAGGGCAACCTGTCAAGCAATATCAACTATATACAATGTATTCACTCTCATAGCCATATTGAGTCTAATATTAGTTATGATAGCATCATGACAGTCCAACCTATATCTCCTTTATGTGGCTAGCTGGGCAACCAGACTAATAATGAAGCAACCTACATCAAATAAACTGAGTGCCTGAGGGTTTTCTGATGAACAGATTGTGTACATAACTTTGTAAACTTAAGGTCTTCTTTTTTAAATATTTTCTATTGTTTTATTCTAATATAAAAACTAAATATTGATTAACACAATATATTTTTATTTCATCTTAATACTAATTAATACATTATCTATTACTTAATAAAAGTGACAAGTGTTCTTTATTTTATATTTAATGAGTACACAAAAGTATGTGATTTTGTTAAAAAGTAATCTCTTAATGATTAATGAATCATTAGTCATACTCAGTACATGTATAATGTACTGAAATCTGGTATAGTATATAAATTAGGATAGAGTAATGAGTAAGAAAATATTAAAAGTTTAGAGTCATGTTTTATTGACTTATTGTTCACCAGTAAGCTGGGATCATGTGTAGAATAGATCCTTAATAACATTACAATTAAAGGCAGCCCTGATTATAATGATTGTACTTATATACACAAATCATAGTTGATGCTATTAAATATTCCATAGTAACATAATTGAGATATCAGTTACTATTACTACCTCCCTTTGTAAGGTCTTCTTCCTCAAACTATTAGTACTTATTCAAACTGACAGTTGCTACCTAGCCACAAAACTCATTAGTCCTGTTTGAGTTAGGACTGTGGCTGACAGTTTTAACAGGCCAACTAGTACACTGACAACAGTTAAGGAAAGATAGATTGATAGAAGCTCATCACAACAACTAAAAATAACTTACTACAAAATCTAGATCTATAGATATTGGGTTTATAAGGACTTTATAAGAACGCTTGTTCAATATTTTAGTATATTATTACCACATCATTATATATTAAGGACACCTCTATACTAGGACAATTTCCAAAGGTTTGAAGCGTCTAGATCTCATTGTATGCAAAGGACATTTCTTCATATATATCAGTTGTAAAGACTGCAGTGTTACAGTACTTCATAATAAAGTGAACTATCTTAATATTGCTATCCATGAGATATGTACATGTGTGTCTGTGTAATAATACTGGAAGGTTTTGTCAATACTAGTTAGACACTGTTAGATATAAGTTATTAATAGTTATATACAACATGGACAATAATTTAACACACACACACACACACACAGGGTGTACACATGATAGCTAACCTGTGTTGATAACACAATATTGTCATCAATTGCTCTAGAGAGACCAAAGTCAGCAATTTTGACAACACCTCTACTGACAAGAATATTTTGAGGCTTCAAGTCACGATGGATAATTTTATTTGAATGCATCCATTCAACTCCAACAAGTATCTGATGTAAATAGTTCTAAAGAGAGATAATGATAAATATAAAATGGTTACAGGTTAGTATAAAGGAAACTTAGATGACAACAGTTGTAATAATAGGTGAAGTAATTACAGACACATCTCTTTCACCCTCTTTCCCTTTGCCCCTGTCATTACTTACTTTAATTGTTTGTTCATCTAGTCCTCTAGGTAATGAGTGTCTAATACAACTATCTAAGTCTTGATCCATATATTCAAATACTAAATGTACTATGAGTTCAGTGTCATATCTTCCTTGAGATGACACAGCATCTAATAATCTATAATAAAATAAAAGAAATTTTAAATAAATTATGTATCCATTTATCTATCAATCCATCTATCCATCTGTCCATTTAGATATCTACCCGCTTAAAAATCAATATCATCTTTATTACTACAATCACTTTGTCTTTAAAAAAACCTTGATAAGACCATACACTTTACGGACCTATGTACCACATACTATATATCTACCCAAATATTGTAAGTGAGGTACTATCCCATTTCCTGACACAAGGTATTCGTTAGTACAGAAACCATTCAAACACAAAATTAATAGGACAGCTAGAACAATAATTAATATAGTTGGTCGAAGAACAAAGCTAAGGGTGGGTCGTTGGGAGATACAACCAAAGCAATGCAGTAACTCTGTAAACTGTACTGTAACTAAAAATATTTGTGGAGAGAAATGGGAAGCAACATTAGAGAAGAGGTCAACACTAATGAATACCTCATCATCACAAGAAGTGGGCGACTCCCTTGTATATGTGTGCAAGTGAATACACAGTGGGGTTACCCTACCTACATTAGTTGCTACGTTGATGACTACTTCATGGGAGGAAAAGGATGAGTACCTCACATACCTCATAGTAAGCGTAAATACACTGTGGTTTTATTGGTTTATGCTATAGAGTTCTGTAGGGTGATATGCTTATCAAGGTTTATTAAGACAAACTGATTGTAGTAAAAGAGATAGTTGCGCGCGCGCGCAAGTATATTTAATTAATACAATTACTATGTTAAATCATCAATAAATATTAATATAGTCAGTACTAATAATTAAAAGAGATACTAATAATTAAAAGAGACAAAGATCTTGTGAAACCCTTGAAGCAACAACAATATAATCTATGTCACATGACAGGACTATCTACTGGTATCTACCAAAAGATCACTTTAATTAACATAAGAATTTGTTCTATATTGACTGGTGCTTATAAAGTAAGTAGCAGTTGTAAATTAAAACTTTTAGTGTCAAAAATAATAACATTTATAAAGTTAAGACATTATCATTTGTACAGTCTATAAGAGAGTGGAAGGTAATAATGACATTCATTATTTAATGTTAAGAGAACATACTGTAAGTTCATATACTACTAGAATATATGAACATGATAGTATAAGATGAACAATATGTGTCTGTGCTATTTAGAATGTTCTATAACAATGTACATATAAAAGAATTCAATCAAAGACATGATGTATGTAACTTTAACAGTGAAACACAAATCATCAGTTACTTTAAAGACCTACTTGTTATCACTTGTAGAGATTATTGTAAACTTGTAATGAAATATAGAAATTGTTATATTCTTTTAATCAAACTTCATAGAGACAAGGTAAATAATAACGAAACTAGTTTATTAAATGCAAGTACATTCAAATATAATTCAACTTAAAATAAATCCATTAATGAACATAATCAACTCTGTGTCTGTTACATTTCACACCTACATGTGTCATTTTATTGTTGTTGTAATCATTAAGCTAACATAATTTATAAGGAAGGCTAAACAAAAAAAATCAACACATCAAATACAACTATGTTTATTTTCAACACTAGATCATTAAGAGTATACACACAATGTGCCCCTATCGTTAATTAATGATATTAGACAACCACAATGTGTACATAAGTCAACAGACAAATATTGACTTAAAACTATGTGTATATAATATACTAGTTAATGGCATTATATACATGCTTTTTAAAATATATACATGATTTTTTTATTCTTAGATATTAAAAGTTTGTGATTGTATAGTAGACATTTGAGTCACAGATAGTACATAGTTATTTAAATTATTAAATTAAATCTAAGGCTGTCTTTTAAAAGTTATAATGCAATTTGTCAATGTAATACATGTAAATGTAACATATCAAATCAGATATGGTGATCAGTGACTTATTTAGTTATCAAAGTCAACATTCCATAACAGCTCTAAAGAAAGATGTAATGTTAATAATACTAAAGCCTATAGTAGTGTCATTGTAATGGATTCCTTCCTTCCTCTAACAAAACGACACTGAGTTTCAGTGAAGCTTGTTAATGTGTAAAGGAGGCTGACTCTCACACATAGTACAAGTGACAGTAGCGCTAAATTTCAATTTACATAATCAAACCTGTCCAGTTTTTGTTGCCCTATTCACAAGTAATGCAATAAAGTACCAGCTTTAAGTTGCAATGCTAAAGTAAAATTTTCGTATACCAATATATCATAATATACTATAAAATAACACTACTTTATTATGGACAAAAGAAATTAAGTACCCATAACATAAAGCTGTCCTCATTACTACAACAAGATTAGATTCCATGTGGTCTAATGTAGTTAATTCCTAACACAATTGTAACTTGACAAGTCATATGATGAAGAGGACTACAAACAGTGTCTACAGTGCTTGTAGGAATAACTCACTCTTTAACAGGAAATCATAAGACTCCAGTCAAGGGTTTATGTCACAGATTAATTTTATAATAAATTGTAATACTTATTTTAGTAGTAAAGATATAGTCTACAAAGACTTCAAATTTTATGTCTGTCATATTACAAATAAGTGCTATGATTTAACATGATGTTAATCTGTAACATGGAACATCAAACAGAAGTCTTAATGTGTCAATCTTTTATTCCTACAAGTAATTTAAAAACATAGTAAATTTTGTTATAAAAGTGTAATATTTCTTAATTGGAAACTGCTTTAAGACGAAAGTCATAATATGAGCTTGTTATCCACAGAAACACAAGATGTAATATTAAATACTGCACATTGTCTAGATAGACAAAATTAATTACTATTTTAATGAGAAACAATGAGTGAACAAACTCTTTTAAGTTCCACTATATAGGAACATTGTTCATATATATGTACATTTTGATTGGGTTATTATAATCTAGTTAGAGTACAATTCTAGCTAGCATCACTTCCAATGAAATACTTGTATATACACTAATGAATGTGACATGGTTACATCATAGCTAATATAATGGTAGCTTGATTTATTTAGTTAAAAAACCTCCAGACAGTTACTGAATTAGTTTATTACACTATGAACAAATAGACTTTAATAATTGTTACAGTTTGTAAGGACTGTCATCACTCTGTTCACACCATCAAACAACTTTTAATATAAATCTACATCATTAAACTTAAAACTAGAGCAATCATAGTGAGGGAGAACAAGACATGTACACAAGATAAGCTGCTACCATATCAAGTTTATTGTATCATTAAAGGTCATATCTAACAGATGCTGTACTCTTAATGGGAGATTACTGATATACTCTAAACACTAGTCCTTAAACATCAGAATGAAAATGCATTAATTTTGCACTAAAGTACAGCATTCCATTACAAGTGTTCTACACACCATCATAGTCAACTGCTATCATTTATATTAAACAGTGCTAGACTCTTTGAATAAACTACAAAATTTGTTTAAACATATTCAACAAAGAGAAGGACCTAGTTAATATTGCACAATAACAAGTTATCTAGAACACAACTCCTGTAAAATATCCTGTATAAAGACAACGCCCCTTTCTTTCTCTAACCTGACTATAGGTCGCTCACAGCCCCTGCTATGAAGACGAGAAAGGTTGGTTACCTCTCGAATTATGTGTGGTGGAATCGTGTGGATGGGATCCACTCGAAAGATCATCTTTTTCACTGCTACCAGCGCGTTTTCTCGCTCTCTGTCGATCGCTTTGTAAACTGTAGCGTAAGCACCACTGCCAATACTACAGAGGATATCAAATCGATCATTGGCTTGCCAGTCTTGATCGAAATCGTCGTCCAGTTCTTCGAACGCAAACAGATCCTCCTTTTCTAACCGTCTTTTCTTGGCTACTGGCTCGCAGAGATCTGGCGAGACAATAGAGAGCGAGGATGTTGCTCTGGAGGCCATGTGCTGTTGCTGTCTCGAACGTTGGTGTGGTCCAGAGAGAAGCGGAGATTGACCTGATATCTTGCCGACTGCTCCTAGCATTTGTCTACACTCCTTCTTCTCAAACTAGGACCGAGTTAGTCTGGACAAGGGTCAAAAAGAAGAATTAATCTCTTATAAATAATGAGATGGCTCCCACGCCCCTCTGCATAATTAGAACACTGAATATTTTATGTAATTATTTTTATTATTTTAGTTGGAAACAGAAAAAAATATATATAGAAAAGTAAGAGCATGTTCAAAAGTTGCATAGAGTTACATTACTCATCGGATCAAGAAAGGCTGGCTCGAGAAATTCTTGCTAAATTCCTCACTTCTCCTTAGAACTAAGACTGTTTCCATTCCACGTGGTTTAGCAATTTCACTTTGCGGTTACTCCAATCAGCTGATTGAGGAATGTAATTAGCGCCAATTTAAACAGGGGCTCACCAGCGGTCCAGCGCGGTTAAACAGAACCACGTGGTAGACAACTAAATATGGAGGACAAAGATGGTGCTACACTTATTGCCGAATCTCTCAAACAACAGGGAGTGGAGTATCTGTTCGGTGTTGTAGGCATACCAATTATAGAGGTAGCATTTGCTGCTCAAATGGCGGGAATTAACTATATTGGAATGAGAAATGAACAGGCAGTAAGTCAGTACACACATCTCATTAATGTAGAGTTGAATGAAACACGAAAAACAATAGTCACAATAAGAAATAATTATATTTAGTTATTTATATTAACTGTAGAGCCACACCCACATCTTTATATACTTTCTCACACACTGCTTATAATTTTTAAGATATTGCGGGTTCAACCCTTAATTTTATACCAGCAATGAAAAATATTATGTTGTTATCAGTTGGAAGTATTGCACCTTAAGTTTCAAACATTAAACCACACCCCTTAAGTAATTCTTTTGTTATTTATGCAATAGGCCAGTTATGCTGCATCAGCAATCGGATACATGACAGAAAGGTAAAAATTTATATAAAAGTAAAGTCTCTTATAAAGCACCTTGTATTAATGACATATTCAGGACATGCATTTGTTCTAGTCCCATACAAATACTTTATGTATTATACAACCTCTATATTGAGGACACTTGTTCTAGTCCCACACAAATACTTTATGTATTACACAACCTCTATATTGAGGACACTTGTTCTAGTCCCATACTAATACTTTAGTGTATTATACAACCTCTATATTGAGGACACTTGTTCTAGTCCCATACTAATACTTTAGTGTATTATACAACCTCTATATTGAGGACACTTGTTCTAGTCCCATACTAATACTTTAGTGTATTATACAACCTCTATATTGAGGACACTTGTTCTAGTCCCATACTAATACTTTAGTGTATTATACAACCTCTATATTGAAGACACTTGTTCTAGTCCCATACTAATACTTTAGTGTATTATACAACCTTTATATTGAGGACACTTGTTCTAGTCTGATACTAATACTTTAATGTATTACACAACCTCTATATTGAGGACACTTGTTCTAGTCTGATACTAATACTTTAGTGTATTACACAACCTCTATATTGAGGACACTTGTTCTAGTCTGATACTAATACTTTAGTGTATTATACAACCTTTATATTGAGGACACTTGTTCATATATTTATAGAATTTTCTTAGTTGTTAGTTAATGAAAACGAACATAATGTCAGTTTTGCTAAACATTCATAACCTACATGGCATGTGTAGCCAGCTCTTGAAAATGTTCAATACTGGTAGCTACACGTGTTGTATATGCATATTTCTTACAGCTGCAATGTAAACTGCACTTGTATGTTATATTGAATATATTGTAGATTAATGTATGAATATTTAGGAGTGTTTGTTCCTTTAAGTATTTTAGCTATTGTATTGTACAATAAATGTGTGTTATTAAGAGTTTCTATTGATCAAAAGAGCGGTATCACCTGGCATGGATGAATAGATGGATAGACAGTTTGGTACATAAATTTATTGATGGAATACAGGCAGAGTGATCATAATGACATACTGATAACAAGCAAGGAAAATTAAGTTTTTATTCTAAATTTATTGTGTGTCTGTAGTTTGACAAATTCAACTACGTGTATGTTATTTCTTGCCTACTTGTTTTGGACTCATTTGTCTGTTCTAAATGTCTTCATATAAACTAACTATATCTACAATGCAAACTGTTTATGTTTGTATGATGTGTATATGACACGTGTGCTTATTTTCTAATAGATTTAGTGGTTTTCACTGTTTTAGACAATACGATATTGTAGTATGTATGTATTGTACACAATGAAATAACTAATTTAACTAATGGCACTAATTTATGTAGTATGTCATTACATAAGACTTATAAATTACTAGGTTACAGTGGAAGTACAGGTGTTCAGTAGTGTAGAGCTTACTAATGGTAGTTATCCTAGGTCACTGTGGTAAGACGGATGTTCACTAGTCTAGAGCTTACTAATGGTAGCTGTTCTAGGTCACTGTAGTAAGTACTGATGTTCACTAGTCTAGAGCTTACTAATGGTAGCTATCCTACATCACTGTAGTAAGTACTGATGTTTACAAGTATAGAGCTTACTAATGGTAGCTATTCTAGGTCATGGTGGTAAGTACTGATGTTTACAAGTATAGAGCTTACTAATGGTAGCTATCCTAGGTCACTGTGGTAAGTAGGGATGTTCACTAGTCTAGAGTTTACTAATGGTAGCTGTTCTAGGTCACTGTGGTAAGTACTGATGTTCACTAGTCTAGAGCTTACTAATGGTAGCTGTTCTAGGTCACTGTGGTAAGTACTGATGTTTACAAGTATAGAGCTTACTAATGGTAGCTATAGGTCACTGTGGTAAGTACTGATGTTTACAAGTATAGAGCTTACTAATGGTAGCTATCCTAGGTCACTATGGTAAGTAGGGATGTTCACTAGTCTAGAGCTTACTAAAGGTAGCTAGATAAGTACTAAGTTTACTAGTCTAGAAGGTTACTAATTTTAGGATATTGTGTTAAATACTAACATTTATAAGTTTAGAGCTTACTGATGGCTGCTTTTGTTTACAGTAGTTACTTTACATTGTGGTAAGAAGCTCAGAATTAACAAATTACTTTGTATCTCAGCAACCATGCTTACCACAAATGACAGAGCAACTCACTCTACCTCTAATTGACTGCTTTATAAACTACACTAGTTTGTGACCTGGCTAGCATAGTACTAAAAAGCATAACATATACTGGCACTGGAAGTTTTGGGATAATGTCTTTGTTCTTTTGCATGTGGGCACAGATGAATGGTAATTTGTTTGTTAACTAGTGCTAGCTACTGTAGCAGTCTCTATTTCAATTTCCTTAGTAGCTATTGAATTCTCCCCCTTATGTTATGAGATTGTGGGTCTTTTTCTAAATAAATGACCTTCAATGTAAGGGTGTGTGAGTTATTGGCTGAGGGAGGGAGCATGTGACCAGAAAGAGAGATAATGAGAGAGAGGAGGAGGAAATGATGAGGAGAGAGAGGGAGGGGAAATGACAGAGAGTGAGAGAGGTGATTCTCATGCAACCTTGCATTCTTAACTACTAGTATAACAAGACACAGTGACAGGTAGTATCCGTTTGTCCTAATCAATGAAAATTGAATTAGCCTTGAGCTATGTACAGTAATGTAACTGTAACTGTTATCTGAAACCAATTATATCTCATGTTAGGTAGCCCTCAAAACCTTTCCAGTACACCACTACTCATAGTGCTAATAGTAACATTCTATTACATTATTGACCAGATACTCTAGCAGTACAGACAATATTCAGTAATGATTGTCTAGCTTCGTAAACATGCATTATTTGTAGACACATTGAAGAAGCTTTTCAACTAGGAAGAGGTTACAATGTAAACTATTTGAGTAGTTTTAAAAGAACATGTGTACATTTACATGTATGTGTGTTTGCTTACAATGATGTTTCTCTCTCTCTCTCTCTCTCTCTCTCTCTCTCTCTCTCTCTCTCTCTCTCTCTCTCTCTCTCTCTCTCTCTCTCTCTCTCTCTCTCTCTCTCTCTCTCTCTCTCTCTCTCCTCTCCCTCCCTCCCTCCCTCCCTCCCTCTCTCTCTCTCTCTCTCTCTCTCTCTCTCTCTCTCTCTCTCTCTCTCTCTCTCTCTCTCTCATAAATAGGCCAGCAGCTTGCCTTGTTGTTCCTGGTCCAGGTCTAATCCATGCATTGTCAGGGATAGTCAATGCTTATATCAACTGTTGGTGAGTCACTAAATACATTATTACAAGATTTATGTACCTGTCTGCTCTCAATTAATTCATTAAACAATGATCTGTTTTAATCAAACAATGAAGGGGATCACCTGTCAAATATTCTATGTATTGTAAGCAAACATAAAGACATCGTGTGTTATCAGTTATGTACCATTGAGTATGAAGTAGTGATAGCTACAGTTGAGTGCCACTCAGCACCTCCTCATGGTGTGTTCATGAATTATTTATGAGCTGATAAGACCATCCATTTGTTTTCATTAATGTCTATGTTGCAGCTCATTAGCCAGTCATCTGTTCTGTTGTAGATGCATTGTGATAAAAGCCATAGGAATAAGAACTCTATTATTTATACAAGTACATGTGCATGTTTTTTTACTATATATTTGCTCTGGAATTTAATTTCCTTGTTTTCCTAGTGATAATTAAATTAAAAAAAACTGGACTATTATGCACAGTTGTAATGAGTATTTAAGAAATGAATAACATTTGGTTAAATGCCAATTGTTGGTACTGTATGGGTACTATTTTATATTAGTGTTGGATATAATACGCCCACATCATTTTATTCTGTTGTTGTATGCAATAATTAAAGCAAATGATGTAATTCTATTGTACATATAATTGAATGACATGTGACTACACTAAAGAGCATGTCATTTAAATGTAATGTGAGTGCTATCAAAGTTACTAGTCGTATCAAATTGTAGCATCACTGCACAGTTTCTAACTTTCAGTGTTGTTTTGTGATATCGGTATTTTTAAATGTGTTTTTATATACAAAAACTGCCAGAGTCTCTAATATAGTGAGTGAATATTTATAGTGTTTCATGTGAAGAAAAAACTGTCCGTGTTATACAAGTGTCTTCTAGTAAACACGTTTCATGTTTTTGGTATGAATATCTCTGTGTTTACAAATTACATTAAGTTATTTTATTATTAAGTTTTACATACTACACTTTGTATAACTGATAAACAAATATAATAAACTGCCAAAAACTATTATTATGAATCCCTTTTATAGCAATTACCAAAATCCAGTAATCGATATGCCCTTATATGGTATGGAACATTACAAGGCTCTTTCCCACTTCTCTACTATAGTCTTGTGGTTCTATAGTGTACATTTACATGTAGACCTTGCACATGTACATTCAACATAATAATCCACCCCATTGAATGTGTGTACTCTGTTCTGGTTGAGTAGTTTTGTGGAATGTCAGTAATACTGATGAATTTAAAACTTGTCAACCTAACTTGTTGAATTAAAACCTCGTCAACATAACTTTGATGTAGTGTGATAGCTGTTAAGTTGTCTATGAGTCGTATTAAAGTTTTTGAGCTTTTTGGTGCTGTCTCTTCTTAATCTATGCAATTTTTACTATCAAAAGTGTTTTCACCAGTTTCTATACTTTTCTGCTAAAGCTGGAGTATGAATTTGTTAATGATCTGTAAATTATGTGTAGCAGTATGTCATTGTAAAGAATCCCATTAACTTACTATGGGATATCACTTTATTACTTTCCAAGATGCAAGCACTTTGTTTTTCAGTATTATTTGTGGAATTATAAGGTTTAGTGAATGGTAAAAGCCTTTTCTCTTTAGCTTGTTTTTAGCCTAAGGAATAAAACTAAGTTAGGTGTCACATTAAGAGCATTGATTCCATACATATGACATTATGACCCCACCTCTCCTATAGTAAACAACCAATGCATATGTGTGACATGTAACCACCCTATATACATATACATATGATGTAACCACTAATATACATATGCATATCATATAGATATAACCACCCTATAGATATAACCACCCTATAAATTTAACCACCCTATATATATAACCACCCTATAAATTTAACCACTCTATATATGTAACCACCCTATATATATATATATAACCACCCTATAGGCATGTACATGTATAACACTGACAATGAAACTAGCTAAAGTCTATGGTCCCTATGTAAAACATTATAATTGTCATCTACTGAAATTACACTTGACATCACAACATGTGGTTTCCTGTTTTTTTCTGTTCTCAATAGATGAGGCTATTCAGTATATGATATAGTATACTCAGGTAGCCTTATTGTCTTTCATTAGTGCATTTATTTAATGTATTATAAAACCCAAAGGGATCCAGGAATTAAATGGTATAACATTTTAGTTTCAACTTTTATTTTTCAGCTTATTATCAGCTTATTGTATAACTCTTCTTTAATGTACTTCAGTTAATAGAGAGAGTGCTATAGAACAAGATCTAACAAGATAAAGGGAACTTTATCTTTTATTAATTGTTGCCTGAATGATTTCCAATGAAGTCTCTTAGTTTGTGCATAGAGGCAACAAGTGCTATTGTTATGTCTGAATGATCATCAAATGAATACCTTTTGTTGAGTCTTTACACACTTTTTCATCAATCTTCTGTTTCAATGGTTTTTTATTAATTATTAACTAATGTAATGCTGATACAGTCATAACTCTAACAGGGACTCTCTCCAAAACAGTATCTGTTGTTTAGCTAGAGGTTTTAGACTAAAAACGTATCACTCGATTTGACATAATAAAGTCCTTGTGAAAGGGGTCAGGGACTGGAGTTGCCATGGTAACAAAGTGAACTATTCAACTGATTAATTAGAACCCAATATGAATAGCCAGTTTTCATAGTAACCATTACCATAGAAACCTATCAAAACATAACCTGTTGTTGAATGCTGTGGTTACAACTGACCTATTAAGAATACTAGTTTCTCTGCATCCCTAACTAAATTATGAGGTTTATCAGAAGCACTACAACTGTATTACTTCTCAGCTGTACTTGTCATACTCAGCTGTATGTCAGCTGATATGTAGCACTTGTTATGCTTAAACCATCTGCCCAGACTCCTATCAGATCTGATCATAGTATCTACATTTTACACCTGTAGGAGGTATATATATGTACATATGCATATGTATACTTGGAGTTTGTGGCTAATGAAGCATTTGTAGGAGTGTTATAATATAATTTAGTAAGGCTTGCTTTATCCAGACAGTGAATATACTGTACTAAAGTGTACATATGTAGTTCCTGGTTTACTTAGTTATTTGGGTATACTGTACCTACTACTACTGCATTTTTGAATGATAGCACGACTGTTTTTTGTTATCCAGATGAATGTTTAGTCATGCAATGATGATGCTACTCCTTTCTTTGTTTTCCTAGTTACGATGCATAGTAACAAATCCGCCCACATGGAACTAATAATTTGCCTCACACAGTAAAGGACTAGATTAAGCATATGGTATGAGTAGAGAGGAGTGTGATCTCACTTAATTTGTCTGTCATAATTCAAGTGAAACAAACTTAAGATCTATACAAAGCTTCTATTGTGTCATTTACTTGACAATGCTTTAGACATCTTATAAGCACTCTTTACTTTTTTTCTTCTCTTTGCTTTCTTGGTTCCAGTAAAGCAATTATTGCATTCCTGAACATTACCTAACCACATATAGACACATAGATATAGAAAGTAAAATGATATTCTGTTTCCCTGTTCAGATTACTTGGCTCACATGTTTGACAATCAAGTTATTTTATCATGTCACATATAGATGCTATTAAATGTCATACTGTATGCTTTCATCATATTAGTTGCATATCAAGTGAATCAATAAACTTCTTGTTAATCCATTACCTCAAAGAGCAGGAAGATATAAGGGTGTATTACACATAACAGTTACTCCTAGCATGATGTCACTGTAACCTCAATACCAAACTTGGCTTACCTCTAATGGCTTATCTTCTTTAGGTTAGCTTAAATTACTATGAGTAATAATGTAGCACTCACGAAATACTCAAGGCTATAATGGTATAGTCCTGTGCTTGTAATTGTAGATGCACATCACAAAGTTACATTTAATTTTCTGTGGTTGGTTTGTGATATGTGCATTATCTGTATAGTTATTTACTTCTAAAAATTAATTGTGGTTTTCTTTAAAACTGTCTTCTTAACCAGAAACCCTTAGCCTCACTGTAAGGAAGATGCAGATATATTTGTAAATAAAACATCATCAAAGCAGTAATACTTTGCCGTACTCATTCCTTGTAGCCAGGCTAAGGATTCCTATTGTAATAGGCCTCTATCAAGGCTGTGATTTGATATGTACAATACAATAATAGTCTGCTAATTGCTGGCAATAGTAACTTTGCACTACTTTCAACACTTATTTATAGGACAAATATATGTACTTTTACATATACATGTACATGTACGTCTTTGAAGCAACATCTAAAACAGTATAAAGAACTACGCTATAGTATGGTCCTATGATGCATGTAATGACAAGTAGGAAAAGACTGTGGGTAGAACACAGTTGCACACAAATTGAATAACCTCAAGTAATTTGGTCATAGTGATGTTGTAACAACAATTATGCTTGATTAGTTGTGTTGTAAATTCCCCATAACTTGACTGAGAAAAAATAGCCACAGGATGCCAGAGTTTAATTTCCTACATGTACATGATATAGTACTGATGTTGATCTTTTGAGGTTAAAGGTTTTCAAGGGCAGTCCCCTTGAACATTAGGCCACATACTAATAAGAGATCTGTCATAACATTTGAGGTTGACTAAACCTAGATTTAACAAGTAATGGTCTTGGAGAGCTTCAGTTAATGAGAGTCATTGTTCAGCTTCTTAACTTCTTTATGTAAAAGATAAGTATTGACAAAAAACATGAAATCAATCAATTTAATGTCAGCTTGTCAATGAAGAGAAACTTATACATGTATTTGTATGCCACAGAGACTAAATAGTCATCTATTAGTATGGATGATGAACCCTTAATATGAACATGTACATCTACAGTATATTAAGGAAACATTAGTATTGGATTCACAGACAACATGTTGTGTTTGTGTTGAGGACATATATGTTTTATTTTCTATGTCTCCTCACTACTTATTTTTATAGTTGTTCATCTCTTTATTTATTTGTGTGGGTGTGTCTCACTTGAGAGAGAGGGAGAGGGAGAGAGGGAAAAAGAGAGAGAAAGAGAGAGAGAGAGAGAGAGAGAGGGGGGGAGGAGGGGGGGGGGAGGGAGGGAGGGAGGGGGAGGAAGGGAGGGAGAGAGAGAGAGAGAGAGAGAGAGAGAGCACTTAATTTCATTTTCTTCTTATTTTACTCTCAGGCCCTTAGTGGTCATTGCTGGCTCCTTTGATCAAGATCAAATTGCTATGGGAGGATTTCAAGAGTGGCCTCAGGTTACTAATAGTCATACTAACATAAACGTACATCTGCAACATGTAAAAATATATTAAATACCTGCAACTGGTGTCAATTACTACAACAATGTGGTGAGAGGGTCTCTCCCAATATCCTGGAGGTTTGTCTAAGTTACTCTTGCATCAGCTGTCAGTGTCGGATTTTAAACAAACTTTCCATTAGATGCAAACTTTCCATATGACAGGGTTTTACTTTGACCTCTGAAGTATATACAACTAACAATACATTTAATAGTTATTGAAAGATAAATTGACAATGAGTTTTCAGTTATATCATGTACACAAGTTTTATATTAAAATAAATAATAGTGATAGTAATTGCCCAAACTATGTAACCACTAGATTGGCTATGATATTGAAAGATTACTTAATGTATTTCTTTAGACTTAATTTAATAAACTTGATGATTAAGTTGTTTCAATTATATTACTGTTCCATCAATAACAGTCTATGATATCATTAGACAGTAGATTTATTACTTAACATTAGCAAATAAACATTCTAGTGATTATATTACACTTTACTACTAGCCACAATGTTTGTTATATGCCTATTACTGAAAGAGCATCCAAATACATTATATGTACATGTATCTCTCTGACTTACTATATGTAGTGCTTCATATGGTATTGTAACCTCAAAGCAACACGGTCATTTTACTACTTTATATGTAGTGAGTGATCTTTCTAATTTTGAGTTTGTAACTATACTATACAATATTTGTAAGTATATGTATAAAGGAAAGAACTTTATTTATGCTTCAATATGATTTTTTCTCAAATTTTTCAAGAAAGAATTTTCTTCTCATTTTGTATCATAGGAATCAAAAAAATTGAAAAATTATGTAGTATAATAGTTTCAACTGTTTAATTAGTTATTGTTCTCATCAATCAATATTGCATTTAATATATCGTTATCCTTTGTCATTCAATCTTTGTTTTTCATTGTCTATCATGTGGCTAAGTAATATGTGCACACGCGTCTCTTTATGTAATTTGATCAATTACGTTAGTAATATGACTTAGCTATGATATGTAGTAATAACACTACCTTAAGGATCACTGATAGCATCAGGTTTTAATTGATGAAAGGGGTATCCCCATATAATTGATTAATATTAGAAGAGAGTCATTGCTTTATAGCTCATGTCAGAGGCTCCTCGTAAAATATTACACTGCATATACACTACATGTAATATTACATGTAGTATAATATGTAATCATAGTATAATTTCAATAGGAGGTTCCCCAATGTTCCAAAACAAGTAGTTAATATTACACTAAGTACTATTGTAAGCATTAACACTTTTATGTCTTTTGTTCATTAATTTACTGATATCTAAAGTATAGGTTTTAGTGTTAAACAATTAAAGATATAGTACTACCTATCACCCTCCCTTGTCACTCCTTAATCCCACACTTACCACAGAAGTTTGGGTGGTGTCTATTTTGTCTCTACAATAGGACTTTGGTACATGAATATGTACATAATATGTGACGTAATTTAGGAAGACCACAAATGTTCCACTAATGTTTTCAAAGGGGTACACGGCCATTTTCTATAGAATGTATACCAAACTTGGTATCCAGGAAGAACAGTCATTAATGTAATGGGATACCAAATTTAGTAATCATCCTATACAAAATGGCTATGTAGCAACCTGGTATATGCAACAATTCATTCAAGTTTTTTAACACAACATGTGGTTTTCCCAAATTAGGTCGCATATATACATGTTTAGCTTTGTACTATGATGTGTACTACTTTTGTATAAAAATGGTTGCCATTTTAGCCACACCTATTTCATTAACTTTCACTCTCTCTCTCTCCTATTTTATAGGTTCAATCTTGTCAGAATTGTTGTAAATATTGCGTGAGAATTGAGACACTGGAATCCATTCCATTCCATGTAGAAAAGGTAAACCTCATCACATTTCATGTAACAAAAAGTTCCCAAGTCTATCATTTTATCATTTTAAAAGTATATACATGTAGTACATTTATATGTACATGTAAATCCACTACATGTATATGTACTACATATACATGTATATGTACTACATGTACATGTTAATGTACTATGTGTACATGTAAGTGTATTACATATACGTAAGTTAGAGTGAGGGTAATTTCCTAATTTGTCAATTAATATGAAAGTTGTGAGGTTGAAATTGTCCATACCACAATACAGTAACTAAAGATAATATAGTTTCAATTCTTTTTTTCATAATGATAAGTGATAATCCGAAAAGATTGAGAAAGGTTTTATTTATCTCTCTCTCAGGCTGTACGTACAAGTTTATATGGACGACCTGGTCCTACGTACATAGAGTTACCCGGTAACCTGGTTACAGAGATCACATCCACTACCAATATTAGGTATGAGAAATAAAATAGTTATTTTTATATCAAATACATACAAATTACTAGAGTACTGATATTTAACCCTTTATATATGAGAAAAGTTTAAAACATCATTTGTTGGACACGCCCAAGTACAGGAAACATACTTGCATGATCTTGCCCAATTTTGAATATAAAGGGTTAACTGGAAAGATCATTATTAATAACAGCCCTTGCTAGGCAAATTACATATATATATATATATATATATATATATATATATATATATATATATATATATATATATATGTAATTTCTATGAGTATTCCTTTCATTATTGTATTAAGTTTTGGGAACTTTTATTATCATAACTGAATAATTAGATGTTAATTGAACTTTATTATTAGGTAATTATTTCATAAAATACAACAATAACTAAAACCACATAATAAACATATTATAAATTAATAAATATATATATATATAAACGTGGTTATTTACATATACGTGTATTTTCCCAATAATATATGTATATTGAATACGTGTTCATATAGAATCTTGAGGGATAAATGAATAATTGAATGGATGGATTGATGGATGAATGAATGGATTGATGGATGAATGAATGGATTGATGGATGAATGAGTGGATTGATGGATGGATGAATGGAGTTGATGGATGGATGAATGACTGGATTGATGGATGAATGAATTGATTGATGGATGAATGGAATATGGATGGATGAATGAATAGACACATCTCTTATTTTATTTTAAATGTTGTTACTTTTGGTCCATTTTAATTTTGAAAAACAATTAACTCAACAATTCTCAACATTAGTTAACATTAGTCAACAACAATATTTAAAAGGTTTTATAATCAAGTTATGAAGCATTATTTTATAGTTTCAGTATTACAATATAGATATCATATTACAAACTAGTTCTAGTTAAAAGTGTTTAGGAAAACCTCAGACTTTCTAATATCATTAATCATTATATTACTGTACTCAGTCTAGACTATGGTTTCTGTAAAGCCTTATTTCTACTTGACAGGGTCAGTACATTACCATCAAAGGACTAAACAAGATACACACAACAGCTACCTAGCCACAAATGCACATATAAGTATTGTTTTGTTAATAAATTATGCAATCTTGACCAGTTAATGTGTAACAGCTGTGTGTTTGTCATTGTTAAGGTTCTAACTATCATTCGTTCTTCCATGTATACTAAACATTTACATGTACACTAAGTCATTATGTTGTTGTGTTATGACTAGAGTAAAACTTTTATTGTATAGTTTTTGAACCTTTTAACCTTATGATTTAATTCTAAGAAGTTGTTATCAAAATTCATTGTGGCAGACACTTGCCGGTTTACTACACAGAGACACTCTGAAGTAAAAGCGCCTGATAAATTGAAACACTTACTCTAGTCCAGAGATTAACTATAGACAAATAGTACATGTACTATATTACATGTAAATGTACTATATTACATGTACTTGTACTATATTACATGTACATGTGCTGTATTACATCCACAAGTATCATATTACATGTACATATACCATATTACATGTACATGTGCTGTATTACATGTACATGTGCTGTATTACATGCACATGTACCATATTACATGAACATGTACCATATTACATGAACATGTACCATATTACATGTACATGTATCATATTACATGTACATGTACATACAGATTCATAATTATGTACTCAATAATATTGAGCATATAATACACTTTTCTGCTGAGCTGGTCATGTGATCTATTACATATTACTTTAGGTTTCCACCACGTTGTCCAGACCCTCCTGTAATATTGGCAGACCCCTCAGCTGTAATCAATGCTATGATATGTTTGAGGCAAGCCCAGAGACCTCTTGTTATTATTGGAAAAGGTATACATATACACTTGTGTATTTAATATTTGTAGTTTGTATATAATGTAGGATAAAATACAATGAATGTAACTACATCTTTAAAATTGGAATTAGTTATATATGTATTTATGCTTGTAAGAGCATAATCAATTATTTGGGTGGGTGTTGTGGTTCTACTTTATGTTTTTGTGGGTTCATAGTGGAACGCAGGTGCAATCTAGACAACAATTGACTCCACAAGTTCATCAACAACCTTTGGCTAACTGCCAATTGATCTAATAGATGTTTTACAAATCGTATTATGCTTCAATGACCTGATAAGTGTCTTTCTCTGCTTACTATAACTTTACTTTAACTAATTATAGTACATGTTATTATCAACTAACAAATGTTTTTAATATTTTAATAAAACCGTATATCAAAACCTTCAGTCTACAACTACAGTTATTCCATAAGCATTTTTTCATATCTATTCTTCAAAGCTATGACTTGCTTGCTAACTTCATACTATTAGACAATTCTACCTCTCTCTTGAAACACTTAGTGTTTTTGACATTAATATCTTCAAATCAGCTATACATATATATAGGATTATTATTATTACAAACTTCTTTCCTTTGCATTGATTATAGCACTTTGTTTTAAAACAGTCTCTGAACCCACTGAAACTGGCATGTTTTACTGAAAAGTACATATTTTTACCTAATAGTTTATGTTATTGGTGTATACATATTTTTACCTAATAGTTTATGTTAGTGGTGTATACATATTTTCACCTAATAGTTTATGTTAGTGGTATTAACCATTTTCTATTGCAGAAAATGTTTAGTGCTATAACCACTTCAATTTTGTTCAAAACACTATCAAAATTGATTAAATTAATATCAAATTTTACGTCTTAATTAATATCTTAATCAATTTTATATCATTGTTCGTTTTTAATTATTGGTATGGTTTTCACATATCTTATCAGGTGCAGCATACTCTCGCGCTGAGGCTGAACTACGAAAATTACTTACAACCTATCGTCTTCCATTTCTACCTACTCCTATGGGTAAAGGGGTAGTCCCTGATGATCACCCTCTTTGTGTAGCAGCTGCCCGCTCTAAGTAAGTATAGAATTGTATTTGTAAATGAACTTCCTTGACAATCTTTGATGATGGCTTGTGTGATAGTAAAACTACTATGGTTTTAAGAGAGATTCGCAAAACTATATTGCAATTTCTCAAGTTACAGAATTAATCTTACAAGCTACGGTATAATGAGTATATATCATTAGTTTTACACTAAGCATTGTAATGGTATTGTATTTGGTATTTTATTTATAAATGAGTTTCCCTCATAATCTATGTTGTAGTAAAACTACTACAATGTGGGCTATTAGTCTCACACTGAGCATTGTAATAGTTAACACACTTAGATTCAAGCTTTAAGGATTAATATTAGTATCTATTAGTGATATAGGCATTGTTACTACACAATAGTTTATTACAGGGTTATACTCCTCACCAGTAATACCACCATGAGGTATCTGGTCCTCTCTCCATTGGAACCATGCCAATGCCCTTTCTGATGTCTCATGAGTTCAACTTAAGACCACTAGGAGTTTTAGCTAAAGTTTCTTTTAATGGATATGCTAATAGTTTTAGCTAAAGTTTCTTTTAATGGATATGCTAATATGGACCTAACAATTATTGAACATTTATTAGAGTTAGCATGTTTTACTACAATCTGTAAATTATAAAGTCTTAATCTAAATATTCCAACAATGATACAAGGATTGTACATGTATTAACAAAGAACAAACCAATGTGTATCAGTAGTATGTGTATAAATAAAACCTAATACCCAATGTAGTTTTTATCTCTAGTATTACATTGTAGGGCATTAAAAGAAGCTGATGTTATATTATTAGTTGGTGCCAGATTGAACTGGATATTACATTTTGGACGACCACCTCGATTTGATCCTAATGTCAAGATAATTCAAGTTAGTAATACTTGTAATTGATAGCTACTAATATATACCAGGAACACATAATTATAGAAAAAGTGGAAAGGAGATGAGCACGAAACTTCCTTGTGACAAATGAAATGTCTATTTTTCTCATGGTAGTCACGTTTCTATTTTTGACACATGCACATTAACTGCCTGGAGATTAGGTTTGACTTTTATATCAGAGATATATATATTACAATTGTAGCTGTGTTTTGTCTTAGCCCTACTACTGCTTCTGGAGAGTCTTGTACACACCACTGACTAGAAAAACCTCTTTTAACTACTTCACTTGCTCTTCTGTTACCCATAGTCTGTTTTCATGAAAGCATAGAAAGAACAACATTATTAGAAATATTTAATACAGTAGAGTGAGCCTGCACAATGTGCTATAATTCATCCACTGTGCAGCAAGTCTTTTTGCTGAAGTGTTTTTTCTAAAAATAGTAACATGACTATGATGTCATGGGAACATTTCAATTAATTGTGTGGGAGTTCTAGTTCCTCCCTTCCACTTTTTCTGTAATTATGACCTCTTATGTACATGTACATGTAATTCATTTATCACATGTACTTCTCTCCATTTAAAGATGTCTCATCATAATGTATTTAGAATCCTTTAATTAAATGGCATAATAGCATTAATGATTTTATATACATGTACATTACATGTATAATAGTTATTATACTAACTGTAATTAGTTATTAGCTATAATTACTTAATAACTGTGATTATTAACTATAACTATAATTAACTATAGCAATTTATTAACTAATTAGTTATTAATTGTAATTAGCTATTGTAGTAAAGACCATTATATTATTCTAACTTAATTTATACGTCCATTATACACATGTATGTATCCATTTTAGGTTGATATCTGTCCAGAGGAGATGGGTAATAATATATCTACTCACGTAATGTTATGTGGACATATACCAGCTGTCATCAAACAGGTATGTTAATATAATGACCCAGCAGAGCATATATAGAGACTGTATTTGTGACAGCCGTGACATCAATGATAATGGATATATAGTATAGAAAAATTCTAAAAATTCAGCACTCCAATTTCGAAATAAAAATGTATTAATTAAATTAATTTTCAAAGAATTAGACACAATCATCATTTGTAATTTTGTAGTATTACCGTATATTGGGAAACTTTCACGTCGGGATATTTTTGCGAATTAGTGAAATTGTGGTTTTTGCGAACATAAATTTTGCAAATTTTCAGCTTAACCATTGGCCACACCCATAATTGTAAGAAATTAGCGAGGGATATTTTTACGAGGGAGTTAAATTTGTGAAATTCGCAAAAATTTTGCAATGCAAATGTTTCCCGATATATAGTACTCTAATTTCAGCAAATTCCTCTAATTTCAACAAGCAAGATACAAGTTTAAAGATAATAGTTTATTATTTTTGAGTTATTTTCCAAGTATACTGAGATCTCTCTCAGAGTCCAGATTATTACTTGAGTTTCTCATTAAAGATATTTTACTGTCTTGACAAACATTAATATCTATCTTTCTATTGTTTGACATGGCTCTCTCTCTAGTTTTATTAAAATTAATAATTATACAGTAAATATTCTAATTATTTCTAAAAACTTGTCCGTAAAAATTATTGAAAGAAAACTATTTTGATGAATTTTTTAAGTTTTATGGTATATTGAAATTACATGTACATGTACATGTATATTGTGACAGTCTTGATGTGCAATATTGACTGTGTCTTTTATAATCCTAATAGATTATATATCCACTATTACAGCTGTTGCAATATACATATACTAGGTATATTTAGTTATGACTCTATGAACGTATGTACTTAGTTGTTCTGTCATGATATACATGTACATGTAATATTAATACAAGAACGATTATTTGAAGTTTGCAACTACATCTATGATGATTAGATCATACACGTGTATACATATGTATACACTTAACCTAAGTCACTATCTTAGACCATAAGCAACATCAGGATTTAACTAACAGATTACTGACGGCAAAAAATCCAACATTTTTTGTAAATTATTGATTGGTTGTTATTAATAGATTTCTGTACGTCCTTTCATCATGTGATATTTATTATCTGGTGGTTTTATTTCTTTCTCTTATCTGACAGTTATCTGAGGTTCTATACAAGCATTCTTACTCAAGTGTGTCTCTAGAGAAGAAATGGTGGCCTGATCTCAAACAAAAAGTAGAGGAAAATACATTGCTAACTAAAGTAAGTTATAATGACATCCCATAAAATAAAAGTACTATTATCACATCAAAATTGAATGTACCAATAAAATGTTCTAACTTTCCAATGTATTGCAGTCTTTAGGTGAAGACAAATCACTTCCTATGAGTTTCTATTGTGCTTATAAAGAGGTAGGTGTGTTCTGTAAATTCTTCTTACATGTACACACACTCTCTCTCTCTCTCTCTCTCTCTCTCTCTCTCTCTCTCTCTCTCTCTCTCTCTCTCTCTCTCTCTCTCTCTCTCTCTCTCTCTCTCTCCTTAGATCACTGATATTCTACCACGTAATGCAATTATCATTAATGAAGGTGCTTCTACAATGGACATAGGACGAACTGTATTACAAACATGCTACCCTAGACACAGGTAACTTACATTATAGAAACCACTAGTTAACAATTGAACAAATTACAATAATACATGATACTATGGTACTATACTCTGTTTTTGATGAGAAATTAGAAATCCTAAGTCATTAACCTAACTTGGCCATGGTGTGGTAGCTGCTAAGTTTTTGTCAGTCATATTGAAGCTTTTCATGTTTCTTTGTTACTGTCCCTTCTTAATCTTTTACAAGTAAAGATGTTTTGATTGTTTCTGAACTTTTCTGCTGAAACTGGAGAACATTTGTGCAAGCGTTCATTACTTTTATTCTAATTATGTGTGACATCAAAACTAATAAGTAATAAGTGAAATACAAAATATACTATTCACTTTATATAAGAATTCTGATTTGAGA